>OY751564.1:5925716-6525716 GCA_963572285.1 Caenorhabditis drosophilae | reverse complement strand
GGAAAATCAAGACGTTCGACTGCTGATTGGGCAGCTCGGAGAGCATTCATGCTATAAATTTGTAGGATCAGGATTGAGTTTCTGAGAGCAAATAATTATTTTAAATTTAGAATGAGCATGACGAGAAAGAAGTGATGTCGTGCATTGAAAACTCTCAAAATGAACGTGGATTAGGCGGGGGTGGTGGGGGCGGTGCGACACTGATCTCAGTCACACATGACATCAATAAATGGAATGTGGTAGCCGGTGGTGGCGGTGGTGGATCAACAAACCAAGCGAATAACTCATCCGCAATCCTATCAGCCGGGTACGGAGCATCAGCTGTTCGAGTGGAACCAGTAAAAGAGTGTGGAACAGTTTGCAAATCGTTAAGCAGATCTGGTTTCCTGACTGAAAAACATAAGCACATTTGTCCCGGTGACGTTTATACGGTGTTTGGTGGTTTCGGCGGAGGCGGAAACTCGTGCGGTCCAAACGGTGGAAGCGGAGCCGGTCACTGGGCCGGCAATCCGCTCGAAAAAGGCGACGAAAAAAGCGGATCAAGTTTTGTCGATTCGACATTCGCCCGTGACATCACCTACTTCCCCGCCAAAATCGTAACCGAAGGTCACGTCAAAATTGGTTTTTGTCGAAAGAAATGCCGTCCACCAACCGTCTGCCGATTCCGCGGCGAACTGCTATCCGAAGAATATTGTGGATGTCCCGATGGATCAGAATACTCGAATTCAACTGAATCATGCCGTCAGATATCAAATCAAATTGTCCTCTTCGAAAAATTTTTTTTAAATTTCAGTTTGTCAAGCAAGTTGCCCGAATTCGTCGAAATGCTTATTTCGAAATCTGACCTACGAGCCGTATTGCAAATGTAACGATGGCCGAATTTTGGACTATGTGAATGTTCACCGATGTGGTATCAAAATCCGATACATTTGATTGGATATGGATTTGAAATCCTGAAAAAATTCCAGAAGATTTTTCGCCTTCATGGATATTCCTCTTCATTCTCCTTTTAATGGTTTTTATAACAGCAATCGTTGCCTTCTTGTGTAAGCCTCGGAGAAAAATGTCTGAAAATGTGTACTTTTGGAAATAATTTTCAGTTGTTCGACATTATAAAGTTCGAAATGATAAAATGGAAAAAGAATTGATTGAATTCAACATGTTGAAAACGGTAACAAATTTCAGCTTTTTCTCGAAAAATCTATTTTTTTTCTTATAGAACGATTATCTTTATGATGACATTTATTTCGGAAAACAAACAAGAAAATCAGCGATTGAAAAATTGCCAAAAGTGAATCGAGAAAGTTTAAAGTAAAATTTGCGAAAGGCTAAAGTCCGGAAAAAGCCCGAAATTTTCAGGCTCGGACGAGTTTTAGGAAAGGGAAATTTTGGCGAAGTGTTGTATGGCGAATTTTATTCGGAAAATGTTCGTTTTGAAGCGGCCGTAAAAACAATTTCCAAACCATTTGGAGCAAGTATTTCGGCTCAATCCGACTTTTGTAATGAAGCTTTATGCATGGGGTTGGTTTGATTTCGTGAAGCTTCTCGAAAGCTTCTTTCAAGCAATGAAAAATCAATATTTTTTAAAGAACATTTGTTCATGAGAATATTGTAAGATTGATCGGTGTCGACTTGGAAGTTCAGCCTTATTTGATCGCCATTGAGTTTATGGAAGGTGGAGATTTATTATCATTCGTTAAAGAAGCTCGACCAAATGTCTCGTCACTGAATCCATTCTCAATCACAATGCAAGAATTAGTTACGATTGCTTGTGATGTAGCAGCCGGATGTGCATGCCTGGAAGAGTTCGGATATGTTCATCGAGATATAGCGGCAAGAAACATTCTATTGACCAGAAAATCGTCAGGAAGAATTGCAAAAATTGCTGATTTTGGAATGGCCAAAGAAATGATTTACGGGTATCGATTTTCACAATTAATCAATCAATAATTTGTTTTCTAATCGATAAGATTCAGATCGGATTATTATCGTGTTCATGGAAGAGCAATGCTTCCAATTAAATGGACACCACCGGAAGCGTTTATTGATGGCGTGTTCACGACGAAATCAGATGTCTGGAGTTTTGGAATTCTATGTTGGGAAGTATTTTCGCTTGGTGTTGTTCCGTATCCAAATCGTCGAAACGAAGAAGTCATGTTGTTGTTAACAGAAGGAGCAAGATTAGAATATCCATACGGGATTCCGACCAGGGTTTTTAAAAATTCCAAAAACAAAATTTAATAAGAGATGAGCTTTTAAGATCTATCAACTGATGAGAGAATGCTGGAAAACATCAGCAGCTGATCGGCCACGATTTGATCAAATCCATGAAACCCTAATCGATATTCGCGACGATCCGCTTGTGATCTCGATGCCGTTCCCAATTCATCCAGCAGTGATGGCCAGTTTTGCGCACATTCAATCAACGCCACAGTCTTGCGAAACTCCTCAAACAGCGATCACCGAAATATCGCTCTTAAGCGCATTCACAGAAGCATCAACAGTGAAAGCCGGAAATGGAAGTGCTCAACAAGATTTGAATGATCGGATGAAATGTAAAATAAGCGCTAAAAAAAATCGCACTTGAATAATTTTCAGTACACGAATTGATGCTGGTTCGAGAAGTTCCATATGTTTCCGAGATGGCTGAAATCGTTGTCGACAATTTGCGGAAGGATTTATCACGAGCCCATGCACAGAACGGAATGATGCTTCTTCCTCAACCGCACGTTGTCTCACCGGACAATTTATTCGATGAGAACAATCACCTCATCGACAATGAGAATACGGTCACCGATCAAACACCGCCGTCATCACTGGTCGATCTCAAAAAGCTTGCAGTCCAAGATACGGTAATCAAAGTGTTTCTTTTCCCTCCGAACAATTGTTTGCAGGGCCCGGCACTTCATCGTCCGACAAGTCTGAACTTCCAAGAAAATTATAGTACTCCTCTTCTAGCCAATAGCGACTCATACTCATAGAGAATTCTGATTTTCAATTAATTTTTCATGTTTTTTTTGCATAAAATGCTTCTTCAATAAATTCCGCTCCCCCCCCCCCCCCCCCCCCCCGTCCTCCCAATTTTTTTTGTTGCTTCAACGGGTTTTCTTATTTGATCTTGTTTTTCACACGATTTCTCTCCGGACCCTAATGATCTCGTATCAATAATTTATTGTTTACAACATATCTTTCTCTTTTAGATGTGCCCCATCTCCTCACCCACCGCCCCGCCCCGCTCCGCCTGATCTCGGTTACTTTTATTGATTTCATGGTTTTCTTCTTCACCAATTTCTTTTCCTTTTCGAAAAATGTTTTTTTTTCTCCGCTTGATGATGAAATAAAAGTCTTTATTTTGATACAAAATAAGAGCCTGACGTTGGTTGGAGAAAGAAACGCGTCTAGATCTGATTTGTAGATGATCGGTCATTTTTCTCAGTTTTATTTATTGAACTGACACCTTTTTGACGTCGCTTACAGTTGCCGTCTGAAAATTCATTTTAAGAACATTTATTGTTTAATTCTCTTTTTCGGGGATTCAGCGCTCGCTGAACAGAGAGGCAAATGTTTCACATCTTTTCTAGAGCTCCAATGAAGTCAGATTTTTTCACTGTGCTAGCATCAAACTACACTCAGAGAGTTGGTAGTGGCAAAATCGTACAGAAACTTTGTTTTGGAATAAAAAACCAGAAGGGGGAGGGGGTTGGAAAAAAGATCTGCAAAGACAGTTTTCAGCTTTTCCAAAAGAAGTAAAACAATTTGCAACAATGGAAATTTCCTTACTTTAAAGGCTCATCCGTTTAGAGCGTTTAAAAATCGGAGCTTACAACAAAAAATCGATTTCTTTCATTATGAAAGCGTTTATTTTCGAGGTTTTCATGAAGCCCAATTTTCAACAAAAAACATTGACAAGGAATAGGAAGCGAGCCGGGCCTACACGATAAGAGTTACAGTACTCTTTAGAAAACGTTTCTCATCACTTCTGGACGCTTTTCAGAGATTTTAGAAAATCAGAAAGAGAGAGAGAGAGAGAGAGAGAGAGAGAGAGAGAGAGAGAGAGAGAGAGAGAGAGAAATTGGAAAAGTTTACTTTTGATTGCTTCACGAAAATCCTTGATCATAATCATTGCAATCAACGCATCGACACCCGGATAAAGGCACGCTGTAATTGAGGTGATGTTGGCTAAAGGGCCAACATTAATTGAAAAGATTGGAAAAATGACAAGAAGACCGACTGGTGTGAACATTGTGCACAATGGAACCAACGTCTCAATTATTTATTGTTTTCATTTTTATTTTTCAACGCTCGATTCGATTGATTTCTTACCTGAATGACTAAAGTCTTAAATAGTTGATTGTTAAGCTCAACGGTTCGCTTGCTCATATTCGACACTTGCCTCATTTTCCGATAGGTTTGAAGCCCACAAAATACAATCAGAAAAATACAAAATCCCTAATTTTTACTTTTTTTCCCCCGTTTTTTAAATTTTTAAATTAACAAAATACCATTAAATAAATCAGAAGTAAACCACCGAATAAATCTCTAATCGATACAATATTATTTCCTTTGGAATCATCGTACTTAAAAATCAATAATTTTTAAACGGTTTAAACAGATTTTTTTTTCGTGGTTTACATAATAAAGAACAGCAATATACCCAATATTGAAGCTATCAGCTTCATAAACCCGATGAATTTCCTCTCTGAAAGCAACAACAAAAAAAAAGTCAAGAAAAAGCGGGGAAGGAGCAAACCTGATGAATTCGGATTTGATGGCATTTGCTTTCAAAAAATACGCGGTTCCGACAAACCAAAAACCGCCGACCATGATTGGAAGAATGAACAGATATGAAAGACGTTTTCCTTCGATTTTATACAATTGGCCAGGTCTGAAATCGATGAATCAGAATTGAAGACAAAAATGCAATCGAGGAAGAAGCCTGCAAATCGCCACGTAGCGATAAACAAAGTGAGTTGTGAGCAGCGAAATGCAGAAACCAAACGATGAACAATAGATTTCTGAATATTGATTGATCGAAATTTTATTGATCGATTTATTACCGCATAGCCGAGTCGCAATAAATATATGACTTTTCAAAAAACTGTTGCAGTAAAGAATAAATAATGAATCTTTAATATGAACAATCTGAAAGGAAAGCCCACTACTAATTTTAAAATAGAAAATAATGATGAACTTTAACTAGGTGAAAGGGGTTAGTGGGATCAAAGTACATACAATGCCTGACTAAACTACACTATAATTCACACTAGGTTGACGTGGACAGTGATCAAAGCTACTAATCAAGCTACAAAGTAGGGAAATCTTTAAAAAAGAGGAAAAAAAAACGATTTTCTTGAAATTTTTCCAATATTCAAATATTTGATCACCGGCTGAGTGGAGAATTCGATAACCGCATAGATCATAGCGAAAATTGAATACGCAATCATCAGATATTTATAGGATCCATACTTCTTTGAGGTTAATTTCGATGAAAAATAGAAAAGTAAACCATTTGAGAGTTCAGTGAAAATAAATGCAAAATGCTGAATTATATGGACCAAATATAATAATTCGTGATTTGCCATTGAAGGAAGATTTTGAGGAAAAATAAATTTTTTTTCAAGTTTTGAATTGTTTTTTTTTTTTTGTTTTTTTTTTGAATTCTAATCTGTTTATGATTAAAGTTTGTATTTTTTTTAAATTTTTTTTTTGAATTGGCTACTGTAATCTTGAATGCACAAATAATCTTTGTTTCCCAGTTTTGTTTTTTTGCTTTTCATTCAGAACGTTTTTGAAGGTTCGGTTCGATCATCATCAGAATCCTCAAATTAATCTGTAATTATTCAGTTTGCAGGGTTTTTTTTTAGAATTTTTATTGATTTTTGTCAGTTTTATTAAATATATAAATGATTTTAATAATAAAAAAAAAGTGTTTTCAAATAAATCCCACACAGCTGCATCGATGCAACAAAAAAAAATTCCTTGGAAAATAACATAAAAATCAAAAAATTCAAAAAAAAAAAGTTGATAAAATAGAAAAAAATAAAAAATAAATCATCGCTTATTGTTAAAAGAATCCCCTTCCCCTTTTTTTATTATATTTTTTGCTTTTGGTTTTGGAGAAAAATATTTTCAAGGTTTACGATTTTTAAAATTTTTTGTGAAGAAAAACTTCTTTAAAGACTCGATGAAGTATGAAATATTGCAGTTGCACCAAGCCGATTTGATTTCCGACCTGAATGAGAGAAAAAAAAGAAGAAGATTCTTCATCGAGGTGGCGGAGGATCAAACTGACATAGAATGACATCGCGAAAATCGCGAATCATAAAAAGAGCAATGATTGCATCACCGCCCGGATACAAACAAGCTGAAACCGATGTGAGATTGCTATAAACACCAAGCTCAATTGAAAACATTGGAAGAGTGAGAAATGTTCCGACCGGAGCGAACATGGTGCAAATTGGCACCAAACTCTGAGAACAAAAAAATGGAGAAGAAGAAAAAGCAGGTGAAAGGTGCACGGCCGATTTATACCTGAACGACAAGAGTTCGAAACAATTGCCGATTCAAATCCGCTGTTTTGGCGCTCATGGTTTTTGTTTGACCAATCATTCGATATGATTTGATACTACAAATCAATATTACATTAACGAAAAAAATCTGCAAAAAAGAAGTAAAATAAAATCATCATTGGAATTTTTTTCGACCACTTACATTATTGAATACAATCAGCACACAAAATATCAACTCTGGTGTTTTCATGATTAAAGTTCCATTTTTTGCTGTGTGCTGAAGGCACGACAAAATCATTATTTTCTAACAAGGAAAGTGGTTTCGGCCAGAAGGTGGGTTCGCCCTGGGGGGGGGGGGGGGGGATCTACAGTACTGGCCATAAATATAAGCAATATTGGTTTTTTGAGAATAACTTTTTTTGCACAGGTAACCGATCGTTCTGAAAATTTTAAACGTTATTTAATACGGTAAAAGACGTCTGAAAATGAATAATGAATTCACTTTTTCAAAACGATCTGGGTTACCTGTGATAAAAGTTGTTCTCAAAAAACTAATATTGTTCATATTTATGGCCAGTACTGTAATTTTTGAGAAAAATTGAATAAAAGGTTTTTTCAAAAGTTTTCCGATTTCATTTAATTTGACCCCCAGGGCTACTGATATTATCTCAGTGCCAAATTTTATTAGAAATGATCTGTGACGATCTGTGACCTAAAACCCTTCCCTTGTAGAATTTGTTTTCTTTACATAATATAAACAGGAAATGAATGGCACATTGAAGCTGTCAATATCGTAAATTTGTGAAAGATAATCTCTGAAGCTTCATGTTTGATTTTCACGCTTCTTGATTTTTTGACAACAAACTTCCAATATTCTGATTTGAGAGATGACGGACTCATGAAATAGTTTATTGACCAACCCCACCACATTAAAACAATAATTGGAATCATAAAAAGTCGAATCAGATTTTTGCCTTCAATCCGATAAAGATAACTTGATCTGAAAATGATCCAATATTTTGAATTATCGATTTTTTCGCGAACAAACTTGCAAATTGCCACATATCGATAGATGAAATGAGTCACCAAAAGGCTGATACATGTCCCAAAGGTTGTGCAATAAGCTTCTGAAATTTTGTGTTTCGATTCGTTGAATCAATGCTCAACACATTGAGCGTCGCCACCCAACTTAAAATCCCAACACCAAACCATGGATAATTTTTTAGAAAACTGTCGCAGATAAGGATCAGTGATGCTCCTTTCAAATGAAGAATCTGGAATTTTTCCCTTTTCTCGTTTTGAATCTTCTGATGCCAATTCTTCTACCGGCTGCGCTGCAAACTCAATCCATCCATAAACGATAGCGAAGATTGAATATGACATCATCAAATATTTGTAGGATCCATACTTCTCCGTGGTTAATTTGATAATTAAGGTTAATAGAAAAATATTGGCAAACTCGGTGAACAAAAATCCAAGATAATGGAAGAAATGAACCACTTGAAGAATCGGAAGATTATTCGTCATTTTTCAGATTTTTGTTGGTAACCAAAATATTCCAAATAATAAATTCGCTTCTTTTTGGTTGTTTTCCACCAAAAAAAAAAAAAATAAAAAAATAAAAATATTTTTGTTTTCAATTTTTCTGGAAAAAATATTCGTTTTAGGTAAAAAAAAAGGTAATAAAATGAAGAATAATCTTAATTAAGTTATTTTTCATTTTAAAAGAAAAAAAAAGTAATGGAAAATCATTCATATATTGTAATCAAATCCAAAAATACATACCCGTAAATAATAATCTTTAAATTATAAAAAAAAAGGGGCGGGGGGGGGGGGGGGAACAATTAAAGCATCATTTACAGTCAAATCTTAGCCAAAGAAAAACAAATTATTCAAAAATTAATCGAACATTTTCATCGACTCCAAACTTGATTTTATTCTCATCAAATAATTGGCTCAATTTGCTCATATAAATCTGATGCAGCTGATTGACTTCTTCCTCTGCTGGATTCTCGCTTTTCTTCACTGCAATTGCTTCGCCAACTACCACGTTTACTGGATTGTTGATTGGAAGAAGTCCGAACACTTTCTGAAATTGATTCCATTTTGTGGAGTTTGGAATATGGGCGAATCCAACCGAAAAGTATCCTCTTCCATAAATCAGCGGAATTGAAATTCCAGTTTTTCGTTTTCCCCATTCTTGAAGTCGCCTCAAAACGGATCCTTCTGGATTATCAACCTGCAGAAGAAAAAAAAAACACTCAAAACTGGTCTTTTTTCATCGTTTTCCCGCCCTATTCTCAACCTGCTTATAAATGTCATTCTCTCCGAAAGCATAAATCGGCACCAAGTGAGCGCCCGTTTTCAATGCTTCTCTCACAAATCCTTTGCGATGCTTCAACGTCAACGTGTTTTTCCCGGGATGCGCGTTGAGTGCTTCAGCCGCACCGCCGACAACAATCACCACCGCTTTTCCTTTCGGCTTCGATTTCAGCACATATTCAATGCTCTCTTTCGATGATTCGATCAAGCCCATATTGAGCAGAATTTCACGTCCGAACATTGCATTGAAGTTTCCAGGCAGTGTGCACACATTGAATTGAATTCCTTTGAACTGAAATATGTTTGATTATCAGCATTTTTTCCCTCCTTAAAGTCGATGTTTCCTACCAATTTACTTGTGGTGTAGGAGTTGACAGCAAAACTTGCCCACGCACCAACACCAATAATTCCATGGGGATGATAAGCCAAAATATAATTCTGAAAAAGGTGAGGTTAAGAGGTGAGGGAAAAATATTTGTTTTTTTTTTTCTAAAAACCTTATCATCATCCAATTCAGCTGTTTTGTGTAATCGAATTGGAAAATAATCAGCGAGCCAACGATGAATCGACCAATTGCGAAACCATTGAGACTTGTATCCACCACGTCGCGGTGTTTCTCTATCATAGAAATACCAAAGAGCATAAATGAAAAGGATAAGCCATCGACCAGAAAACAGCTGAAATCCCAAAAGAAAACTTTAAAAAAAATCCCAATTCCAATCTTCGCTTTCTTACCAATACGAAAGGCAAAAGCTGAACAGCTAGGCAAAGCGGATAAATTAGAAAAAACCATAAAATAACAGCAAAAACTTGACGTTGATTATTCCAGGTATCAGATGAGGAAATAATTGGAAAATCAATTTTAGCCAATTTATCATAAATTTGATAATTCAACATTTTCAGAAAAACTGAAAAAATAATTTTTTCTTAATTTTAAATATTTCAGGTCGAACTTTTAAGGAGAAGAAAAACGAGGTGAAGAATGATTAATCTGAATGTTCTTCGTTTTATCATTAAACAAATTGAAAACTACACTACACCGCGGTCAAAAAATAGATATCAAAAAAAAAAAAAAAGGAGGAGGAGGAGGAAAAAAGTTTTTTTGATCTAAAAATAAAGATCAAAGTCTTAAAAAAAATGTTAAAGACTTGCTTTATTCCCCATTGCGGATATAACGAACAGCCGGCGGTTAAATAGAATTTTTTATCAGTGATCGAACACAAAGCAAAAAAAAAAAAAAAAACGAGGAGTCAACAAAAATTAATTGAAACATTGGAAAACGCTTGATCAGCACGGTTTGATTTGAAACTGCCAAAATTCATGTGAAATTCATTGGGGGGTGAAGTTGTTGCTTTTTTCTTTTTTTGTCATCGCTGAATGGTTTTTGCAATGGTGAAGAAGCCAGTGATTGACCAGGAAATTGTCAACGCAAAAAGTAATGGATACCATTGAACTATCATTGATTTTATCTGAAACTATTTTTTTTCCATTCGTTTTTTGTTTATTTTGTAATTGATTTTCGTACAATTAAATAATCGATAAACTCATTTAATTGATTTGCAATATCGATTGATGACAAAATAATCAAAGGGATCAAGAATGTTATGATTGATACAAATGTCAAAATTCCAATCTGAAATTCAAATCCTTTCCAGCTTAAAAAATTCAAATTTCAATTTCCGTCGTTTATCAACGAATTTTTTTTTTGTTTCGAGAAATGCACGAGACGTATCAAGGTTGAAAATTTAAAACTTTGTCCTTCACAGGGCAAAAAAAAAAACGAAGCAAAGTGCATTGAAAATTATCTTTGAAAATTAACGAAAAATTCGATGATTTTCCCCGCTTTTTTTTTGTTTGGCTGCGACTGAGAAAATCAGTTATCAGGCCAGGCCGAGTCTAGAAAATTTTTTTGCGGCTTTGACTGGGGGCTGAGTCAGTCATTCTTCCAGAATTTGAAGCAAAAATCAATAGTTTTCTTGATATTTTTTTTGCTTTTCAGAAAGTTTCAAAAATAAATCTTTCAATTTAAACTTGCGATGATGTCAATAATTTTAAGCTTTTCGAATTTTTCCGAAAAAATGTGGGGGTTTGAGCAAAGATCTTGAAAACTTTGACAAATAAAAATGATAAATTTATCATTTTTTCGCCCCTTAAAAGATTAAAGTTCTCAAATCGAACATTAAATTTCGACTATTTTTACAACTTTTTATCACCTGCAATAAAATACTTTTTGATAATTTCCTCTGCAAACGTTTTGTTTTCTCCGAAATTTGATTATTTTCCTTAAAATGTTTATTCAATTTCCAATAGCAATAAATGATAATTATAATAATAATTGGAAGCTGTGTATATTTAAAGAAAAGATCCAAATCTTGGCCAGTCTGTCACCAAAAAAAAAAAAAAGAATCTGAAGATTTGCAAAAAAAAACAACTAAAAATACCGCCAAGGTTTTGATTGAGCTTATACTATCCCCCCAAACTGAAGCAAGCATTAATGGAATCATGATACAATACAATCTTAGCAGACGA
Source organism: Caenorhabditis drosophilae (assembly GCA_963572285.1). Taxonomy (NCBI): domain Eukaryota; kingdom Metazoa; phylum Nematoda; class Chromadorea; order Rhabditida; family Rhabditidae; genus Caenorhabditis; species Caenorhabditis drosophilae. The sequence continues at coordinate 6,514,356 of OY751564.1, read as the reverse complement.
TTTTTTCTTTAAAAAAAAACCATTTTATTGATCGAAAAATTGATTGCCTTCAACTTGGTAAAAATAAAAAGTCGATGCAGATTAAACAACGCCAAGAAGTCTTGTGTGGAATTGGCTGAAACAGAAACCGTCACACCGACAGCAACCAGTTCGATTGGATTGAAGTTCCACCAAGTATGACCAATTTTTATATAAAAATAGTTGATAGTTTGGATCTGAAATCAATCGATATTTTTACAAATTTTGTTGAGAAAAAAAAGCCAAAACCTCATTGAAGAGTAAATCAGAAAGAATCGATACAAGGTTTATAATGCTTTGAATTATAATTAAAATCTGATAATCATTTTTTAATCGAAATTTGTTGACAATTAAAAGCCCAAAAATAATTGAAAAATGTATTGCTGAAGAAGCAAATGAAGAAATCAATCGATTATAATATTGAAGAATTTCCCAATTATTGTCTAATTTATACAAGGGAATCAATAAAACAGCAGGTAAATCACTGAAAATCATACATTTTCAACCAGAAAAATCAATAAAAATTCTCTCACTTTTTTGTCGACATTTTTTAGATGCGCATTTTCGATTCTTCCCACTTGAGCTTTTCCCTCTCGATTTATTTTGATTCGGTTGTTTAGGTAACCAATTAAAAATTATGCGAGAATTTGATTACAGAAAAGTCCACAAGATCAAATCAAAAAAGCAAAAATTTCGAGCTTCTTCACACTCTTGGGACCCTCTTCTAGTTCATCCCGCACATTCTTCATTTATTCACAATTATTTTTAGCTTCAACAAAGCAACAAAGCTTCTTCTTCTTCTTCTTTTCAAAAATTTCCTAACTAATGTATTCTAAAATAGCTTAAGGCGCTATTTTCAGAAGATTGTTACCTTGTGACCTATCAATAGAAAGAGAGAGAGAGAGAGAGAGAGAGAGAGAGAGAGAGAGAATTATGATTACAAAACGACACATCATTCGGAAAATGATATGTAATTATGAAGAAAAGTATTTTTTTCATTAAAAAAAAAAGGAAAATTAATAATAAGGTTAACATTATAATTCTTTCCAACAAACATATACAATTTTGTTTCAGCCCCGACAAAGTGGCATTTAAGTTTTCATGCTTTAACAATATTTGAAAGCATCAAGCTTCTGCCGAAAAAATGCATTTCCATCACTTTCAAGCGTTTCCTCTTCTTTCAATTTCTCTCCTTCATTTTTTTTTTCAGATGGGCTTCCTTGCGCAACACGTTTCTTCCTACATTGGATCGTTCTTTTCGGTCGCCTTCAACTTTTGTCTGATTTATATGATTCGGAAGAAGACGACAAAGCAGCTAGGAACCTATAAATATCTAATGATGTCTTTCTCGATTTTTGAACTTTGCTTTTCAACCATCGATGTTATCGATCAGCCGGTAATACAAAGAGCAACAATGAGAAAATGAGCTGCAACTGATTTTTCAGATAATTTATGTCAATAATGGCGAGTTTTTGATTTTCAGCCTAAATCCATTGAGACTGAATTTCAATGCTGCGAATTATTTGAATGGTTTTTTCCATTTTTTTCCCGCTTTTTCTTTCTAGAAGAAGCTCGGAACTCATTATTAATTTTCAGTTCTTAATTTCTCATGTTGTGGAATGATAATTTGCCTTTTAGCCATTCATTTTATTTATCGATTTTTTGCAGTTTGCAAGTACTGTAATAATCAAATTATGATTATTTTCCAGCTTTTTTCTTTTCAGAACCAATTTGTTATCATTATTCGAAAAGCCATATTTTCTAATTTGGTTCTGCGCATTTTTCGGCCTCGGAATCGGTTGGTTTTCAGTGTCACTTCAATTGGCTGATTACGAGAAATCATTTTGCTCTGTCGATTTGTAATTCGATTTGCCTTTCTTTTTTCTTTTTATTCTCCTTTAATTTTCCATTCTCATTTTCAGAGATGATTTGGAAGAGAAATTCGTGTTGAACGCCTCGAAAATCGTCTACATCAGCGGAAAATATTTTGTGAGCCTCTCAGACGATGGAAGAAGACAAAAAAAAAAAAAGCAAAAATAATTACAGCTCAATTATGGCGACAGCTCGCAATGGTGTAAAAAAACGATGATAAACGTTTTAATACTCTTCAGCATTGTGGTAAATCGGGAACCAAAAAATGTTGATGCGATCGATTTTTTTGCAGCTTCTCTCCGCCGTTATTGTGATCGTTTGCGGCACTCGAACGTATCGCGAAATGTCCGGAAAACGGATGACAACATCGCGAAGAACATTGGATATGCAACGACAATTATTCAAAGCTTTAGTTGTTCAAGTCTCTCATCGGTTCTCATAAATTCCAGACAAAAATCAAGTTTCAGACGGTGATTCCAACAATTCTTTTATATTTTCCATTAATTACCATCTTTATGTCACCGCTGTTTCAATGGAATTTGGAAGCGATCGATACGATTCTTCACTGCTCATTTGTTTTATATCCGATTCTTGATCCACTAGCAGTTATGTATCTTGTTCGCGACTATAATCGAGCAATTAAGATAATTGTTCACGATCGGTTTTCGCTGAAAATTTTAAGATTGCTGAAAGTCTCCTATTCGCCTTCGTCAATCCAACATCGAACACCATCGTTCTTGCAAGTGCCTATACAGCCTCATAATTTAGGAATAATTTATTGATTTTTTATTGCAAAAAAAAAAAATAGAAAATTTTAAAATAATAATAATTTTAAATTTATTTAATATAGAAATAAAATAAATTGAAAAAACCGATTATTTTCTGTTGAAAAGATTTCTTTAAAATTTCGAGAGCATCAACAAAAAATGTGTGACGACGGAAAGAAGAGGAAGCTTAAGATGATGTAAGCATGCGGAAATTAGAATCGTTATCAACCGTCACATAATTCTCATTAAAATTTGTCAAAAAGTTTTTATTTATCAACTGATTCGCAAAAACTTTTCTTTTTTTTTAAATGAACTCTAAATTTTTAAAAACCTGCTTTTTCATTTTTTTATGCTTTTCCTTTTTTTTCCATGGAAAAAGCTTTATTTTGATAATTATTCTGAATGTTAATATCATTCTTATTATTAAGTTCGTCTCTAGGTTCCATCAAAAATAGGTAAATAACTTCACTAGAACAAATAGGAGTGCTCTCTCTCTCTCTCTCTCTAACTTTCTCTCTCTCTCTCTCTCTCTCTCTCTCTCTAACTTTCTCTCTCTCTCTCTCTCTCTCTCTCTCTCTAACTTTCTCTCTCTCTCTTTCTCTCTCTCTCTCTCTCTCTCTCTCTCTCTCTTTCCCTCTCTCTCTCTAACTCTCTCTCTCTCTCTCTCTCTCTCTCTCTCTCTCTCTCTCTCTCTCTCTCTCTCTCTCTCTCTCTCTCTCTCTCTCTCTCTCTCTCTCTCTCTCTCTCTCTCTCTCTCTCTCTCTCTCTCTCTCTCTCTCTCTCTCTCTCTTTAAATAATGATAGGTTTTCAGTATATGAAATTATGACAAAGTTCGAAGAAAGAAATATAAGGAAAAGTTGGAAAATATTCAAAAACAGATGTGACGAAGGTTCAGAGAGAGAGAGAGAGAGAAAGAGACGAGGTGAAAATCCAGAAAAAGCTGAACATCAAATCTGAAGCTCTTTTCATTGTAGCGCGTCGATTTTGTCTTGGTTTTTCGGCAACTTTTATTTTTCCGCGAACGATCCGAGGTTTTTTTTTGTTTATCACAAGGTCTGGGGTTTGTCTGGGACCCATATTAAGATCAAACTCTAGATTTTGTTTAGAAAATCTTAGTTGATTGAACTTCCCAGATAAAAGTAGAAGTCGAGAAAAAACTCTTCTACTGGGAAAAAGGAGGTCTTTTTGATACTCCTCAGCCACTGTGTGAACTACTTTAGAAGGGCATTAAAGTACTATAAAAGGTCAGGCTACATTGTATCTTCTTCACAAGGAACTTAATAATTAATTTTGTTCTGTTTTTTCCCCAGTTTTTCTCTATAATCGAGATATAAGATTTTCCCCAGAGCCCAACAACTTTGTCAAGCTTCTTCCCCCCTATTTTAGAGTTCAAGTCTGTAAAGCAAAAAGGAAAGATTTAAAAAAAAAATGCCACAAATTATTCTCTCCGATAATTTATTTTTTATTGAAGAAAGAAAAAAAAATTTGTTTTTATTTGATTGGATTTTGGCCCCCCCCCCGTTCCTTCCAAAAAATATCAGCAAACAGCAGAAGGAAAAGCAAGAAAAAAAACTTTGATTGGAATTCAATCGAGCTATAAGGAAGTAACAAATAATTTTCAGACTAAATTCTGAAAAAAATAAGATCGCAGGAGGGAGACAATGTTCAAGCTTCTTCTCCCCGTCCCCCAATGTTGGACAAAATTTAATACATAAATTATATAAAACTCGATTATATGAATTTATTCTTATATATTTTTATATATTTATAAATTTAATAGAACAAAATAAAAAAATAGGTTGATTGAGCTTAACGTTTCCCTACTCTACTTTTCTCTTTTTTGGTGTTTCCTTCTGATTATTTTTAATCGAAGAAAGAAAAAAAAATCGATAAAATTTCAGATCGCATTCAACTTTAAATCATCTGAAGCCGACGGGGAAGAAAAATGTTGATGCAGGAATTATTTTCCTATATAAATGTCGTTTTAGCAACAATTTCAAATATGATTTTAATTATTCTGATTCTACAAAAATCACCAAAATCAATGGAAAATTATAAATATTTAATGTTATCATTTTCAATTTGGACAATTATTTTCGGCTTAATCGATATTTGTAATCAGCCGGTTTCAGATTTTTAAAGTTTTTTTGTTTTAAATTTTTGTTTATTTTTTAGGTTTTACATTTTTATGAAAGCTGTTTTATAATTTTTTCCAGAAATCCTTTAAATTTCCCAATGACGATTGCTTTTTGGAACATTGGTTATTGATTTTTTGCTGATGTTGTCGATTGAGAAAAAATTGTTTTTCAGCTTTAAATTGTTCAGTGTTTGGAATGACGATTTCTGTTCTTTGCTTTCATTTTATTTATCGATTTTTGGCGGTTTGCAAGTATTTTGATAGAAGAATTTGAATGAATTAATGAAATATTTTGAATAGACCAAACTACATTTTTATTTTTCAATTTCCTTACTTTTTATTCATCATTTTTTCGACAATTTTTGTTTGTTTTGAATGGGTCCTCGTATCAATCTCGACTGTTGGACAATCCAATGAATTTGAAGCGTATACAAGGTTTTTCTTCGTGTTTTTTTTTTTTTTTTTTGGGAAAAAATTAATAAAATCGATAATTGAAGGGAAACAATTTCATCAGAGTTCGAGGTGGACATTGGAAAAGTCTCTTATGTCACCGCTTGCATTTTTGTAATTTTTTCCCTTTTTTTTTCGAGGCAAAAAAACATGATTTTCAAGAGGAATAATCAAGCAAGAGAAAAAATGATTTTCAATCTGAAGCATTGCTTGTACGTGCTCAATTTGCTGTTGATTCTGGTTAGACACATTGATTTTTTCATCAAGTTTTGACGAAAAAACAACAAAAATCTTCGATTTAGATCAGCGGCCTTGTTGTAATTTTCTACTTTGGATTTAAGATCAAGCAAGGATTATTGAATTCGACAAACTATTCGAATAAAACCAAAAAAATGCAGAATCAATTATTTAAAGCTCTTCTTGCTCTAGTATAATTTGGGGCGGGGGAGAAGCAAAAATCGATAATCACCAACAATTTTCAGACCATCATTCCAATTATTCTAATGTTTATTCCAGGTTCTTTGCTCATAATAATTTCATTATTTCGTTTAAATGTTGGGATTTTTCAGCATTTGTTGATACCGATTATAACCTTTGAGCCATTTTTAGATTCTTTAGCAATTATGTATTTTATTGTTGATTATCGAAAAACCATTCAAAATATTTTGTGTCGTCAATCAAAAAATCGATTAAATAATGCTTTTTCCGTGAGAAGTTTTACTAGCTGAACTCACTTCTTTTTTGCCCCGCCTCTTTATCTTTCGGTGTGATAAAAGCCTTGCTTAATCAATATTTTTGTAGACAACAATGTTTGAAAAATACAACAACTTTTATTGATTTTTTTAGGGGCTTTTTAGGCTGTTTGGGCATGATTTTTTAAGCTCTTCAGGCTTTCTGGGCTTGATTTTCTAGGTTTTTCTAGGGGTTTCGAGCTGCATTTTATGAGCTTTCTAGGAGCTTCGAGCTTAACTTTCTACGATTTTTAGACTTTCTGAGCTTGATTTACAAAGCTTTTTAGACTTTCTACAGTAATTTTCAGAGAACAAGTTTTGAAAATGTTTCGATATATTCGTTTTTTATTCAATTTTTCATTTAAAAAAATAAAAGTGCTTAAATATATGTTTGAAGCAGCGCAAGATTTATAAAGATATAAGATTTGATGATAAGAAGTTCATTGAACAATTAAAAAAACAAAAAATAACGAGAAAAGTCTTATTATTATCTTATCATTTATCCCACAAATTTGTATATGAAATCGAAAGAAATTTCTAGTTCAATTTTATTTAAATGAAAAAATCAATAAAATTGATTTTTAAAAATCAATTTTGTTCATTTTTGGCTGTTTATTGATTTCTGTTTATTGATTTTTTGATAATTTTTAATAATTTAAAAAACTTTATCAATGAACTTTCTTTTATCAACTAGAGAAAATGTGAATTATTGTGGGATTAAGAAGACAAAATAGGCGGATAGAATTGGTTGTTCTTCGAATTATTTCTCCTCTTGATTTCTTGAATTTCAATGCTTTTCAATTCGATTAATTTCCGTATTTTTATTTTGATTATTTTCAATTACTTTATCGATTTTTCAACTGGAATAGGTAACGAATCAACGTGCTTAAAATAATCATTATTGATCTCGCCTTCTTCGTTTCCGTTAATTTGTAGCCGCCTATCTTCGTGAACGTCCAAGAGGTTTAGGATTGTTGCAATTGCCGACTGGTGCCAGCGATGAGCGTTCGGGGCCGATATTTCCAGGCCTTTACATTGCTGGAAATAAGGTCAACGAAAAGCCGCAAACGGTGCCCGATGTTCATCTACCCGGGCAACCAGCTAGTTTTTCAGGAAGGTTGCACTTTGACAATGATTGATAATTGTAGAAAAGAAAAAATTAAAGATCTGCCTTCAACCCGTTCACTCAAATGGTTGCCGCGACATTCTCAGAAGATATTCAAGACTCTTATGGACTTGGATTCGCTGTCAACGTGAGAATCTTTTTCTTTTCTTCTCCTTTTTTTCTTGATTTTGAAACAGACAAAATCATAATTTTTGTGATAAATTGATAAGAATCATCGACATTTTGATAAACGAATCGCATTTTCATTCGTCACTTTCATTTTTTTCTCTTTCATTGAGACATTTTATACTGTATTGAAGAAGATTTTTCAGTGATCTTTGATAGATTCGATAACGGATTTGTCATTTAAAAATTTTTTCGAAATTATCGAGCTAAAATGATTCAGGGTGTCAACAGTCATAATCTGAACGTTCGCAAGAATTTCGACGCCTATGCTGATGTTCCACTGAATCTGATGATGGAATGTATCAGCCATTCATCACAGCTTTCACTCAAGGAATCGAATTTGATTATTCGAAAATTCGTGAAGTTTCCGGAAGTCTTCATTTACCAATTCCTGGTATAAATGAGCTTTTCGATTTGGATGGACGACTGATGCATAAAGGTTCCCAACTTTTTCTGGTTTTCATTTTTGAACTTTCAATCAGGCAGGACCCTTTGAGAATTTTTTGTCTTTCGTAAACCTACGAAACCCTCACAAAAAATATTGGCATCCCCCTATTTAAAAATTACTCAGCCCGAAACTATTTTAGTCGGATTTTTCGTTGTAAAATAATTTTTGAACATTTATTTCAATTCTCAATAGAGCGGGTTTGCAACACGACAGTGAAATCAAGGGGTTTCACTCGCTTTTCTCGAAAAATGATAAGTTTCAGGTCAAGGAAGAGCAATTACAAATGGAGCCCTTGAATTTCCATTAACATTATCTGATCCAAACGAACGAGCTCCATACACATTCAAGGTAAATATTTTCTCGACAAAAATTTGTTTGTTTAAAAAAGTCACCAAATTTTCAGTACAATTCGTGGGCAGCTGATCGTCAATTGGCTTATGGACACGTGATGCCAAATGTCAATTTGTTCGTGATTGGAAAGGATAAAATAATGGAAAGATTACAAAAAAATCAATTGAATCCAACAATGATTGGATAGGGAAAAAAAATCAATATTTGGTAAGAAGACTTGAACTCAATGAAAAGCAATTCAATTTTGTTTTTTTTTTTTTCACATTTTTTTCAATTTAATTATAAAATTTAATTATTTTTTCTGTTGAAAAATTGTAAAATTGTGGAAATTGAAACATGTTTTGAGGTCAGAACAATGTCATTGTCGAATACAAAATAGTTTTTCTACCAGAAAATAAAACTTTTGGAATGAACAATGATTTTCCTTTTTCTTATTGAAATCCTTCATTGTTCGGTTCGGATTTCGTTCCGAACTGTTACCACCTCTTCCTCCCTTACTTATCATTAGACACTTTTTTCTAGTTCAGCTTACAAGTATTTTTACGTTTTTTTTTTCATGCTTCAATTATTTTTTATTCTAACTTATCAATTATTCGAGCGAACGACTGGAAAAGGTATCAAATTATTGATTAATTCACACAGCTGTCTACAATGCTTCTGGTTTCAGCCGCCTATCTTCGGGATCGTCCACGTGGTTTGGGCTTATTACAACTACCAACCGGTATAAGTGACGAGCGTTCGGGGCCGATATTTCCAGGCATTTACATTGCTGGAAATAAGGTCAACGAAAAGCCGCAAACGGTGCCCGATGTTCATCTACCCGGGCAAGCGTTGGCATTTTCTGGAAGGTTTGTGTCGCCACATTTGAAAATCGGGGGGATTTTTTTCTCCTTTTTGTGAAGCCCAAAAGCTGAAATTATTAATTTTCAGATCAGCATTCAATCCATTCACCCACATAGTTTCAGCTGCCTTTGCAGAAGATATTACAGATTCCTATGGTATTGGATACGCAGTTAATGTAAATTTTTAAAAAATGAGAAAAAAAGTCGGAAGAAAATCCTTTTTGGACTGAAAATAAAATTTTTTTAACAAGGAGCGCGCACCAACATATCGTGGAGATACCGAATGATTTATATACCGTTGGATAGCCCTTGAAAAGCTCTATCAGATAGCATTTTCATTTTGTTTTTCCGGAATAAGTCTGGTGCGTGATCTACAAAGCTTTGAAATGGCACTGTATGTGTACAGTGGTACACTGTATAAAACAGTTTCCAATCATTTTAAAACTTCATTTTTGCTTTATTTACATGAAGTTATGTGAGATAAACAATCTTCAGTCGGCTGGCCGTAGATGGAGTCTTCTTCTTCGGTTGTAGTGTCTCCAAACTGAAGGCCTTCCAGAGAACGGATCAGCTCGCCGGCGACTTGTTTCTCGAGTAGGCGAAATGGGCTTGAAGGCGAAGCCGATGCGTTCGACGACAATGGCGAGGATGACCTTAATATCCATAATTAGATAGAACTTTACGCCTCGGGCAAACTTTAATACCCAGTTTCCAGCGGTTTAAAGCCATTCTGGAACTTTCTGAAGCCGAAATAATCTGGTGAAAAAGTTGAAAACAATATGCAAAAAAAGTTGCCACAGCGGGGACCCGCACCATGCCCTTCGGATTAATAGGCTAGGACTTTTACCATTGCACAACACAGCCACACTTATAACCGTGAAGGGTGCACCCTTATTTAGAATGATAATTTTATATATATAAATATATATTTATAAAAAAATACGGTTTAAATTATTATTCCGGAAAAAAAATTAGGTTCATTTGGAACAGCTTTTCAAGGGTTATCCAACCATATATGTCTCATGGCAAACCGCCAAGATAGCCTGTTGCGCGTTCCTTGTAAGTTGAAAAAGCAAAAAAAAGAAATTTTTTTGGCTGGTCTTTAAAATTATGACTTTAAAGCTCAAAATTATCCGATTAAACTAACTTAAAATATTGTTTCGTCAAATTCAGGGTGTCAACAGTCATAATCTGAACGTTCGCAAGAATTTCGACGCCTATGCTGATGTTCCACTGAATCTGAATGATGGAATGCATCAACCATTCATCATAGCTTTCACTCAAGGAATCGAATTTGATTATTCGAAAATTGCCGAAATTGCCGGAAATCTGAATTTACCAATACCGGGAATCAATGAGCTTTTCGATTTGGATGGGCGACTGATGGCTAAGGGTTTCTAATTTTTCTTTGTTGCTGTTTGTTGATGAAATCTGATGATTTTTAAGCGCAAGGAAGAGCGATTATAAATGGAGCCCTTGAATTCCCATTAACCTTGAGTGATCCAAATGAACGAGTTCCATACACTTTAAAAGTAAGCAAAAAGTCGAATTTCTAGATTTTTGATTTCGTCGATCGTAAAGCCATACTTTTCAGTATGTTATGTGGGCTCCGGATCGTCACATGGCTTATGGACACGTGATGCCAAATGTCAATTTGTTCGTGATTGGAAAGGATAAAATAATGGAAAGATTACAACAAAATCGATTGAATCCAACAATGATTGGATAAGGAAAAAGCAACGAAATTTGAAATTCTTCAGATTTTTATTGATTTTATTCAATCCCCGAATGATGAAGGGAATGATGATTTCCCATTATTTTATCATTTCTTTGTTCTTAAGCTTAATGGATTTTCCTTGTTCGTATTATTAACAATTCTTGTTTCTTTTTGTCATTTTTTTGTCGAATTCTTCAAAAAAAAAAAGAAAAAAAAAGGAAAAAGTTCAAAAATTATTTACGTCGAAAAAGTGTCACAATTTTTAATGAAAAATTGGTTTCTAATCGGAAAAAAGCGCCGAAAATTGGTACCGGATCGATTTACTTCAGTTTCAGCATTTGTTCTGCGTGTGTGACTTGTCGCAAACAAAAAATTTGTCTGAAAATTAGAAAAAATTTCAGATTTTTTTTTTTTTGAAAATAATTGGAAAATAAAAAGAAAAAGAAATGAGAAAAACTTGCCCCGAGAAAGAATTGAGATGAGATATCATTTCAACATTTTATCAACAACCAGCCGCCAACACGTTTTATTGTATTTCATTCACCTTTTGGTTCAACCTCGATACGTTTTGACTTGAAATAATGGCGAATCGGATCGTTTTGAAGATCAAATATGAACGCAATGATCTTTTAAGCTTGATTGTGTCCTGTTCTCCGACTTTTTTCGTCTTTTTTCCCCGCTTTTTTTTTGTTTCTTTTTCATTTTTCGAAAACGATTTGATTAAGAAAACGGGAAAAAATATTATTCAAACATTGATATCAATTGAATATCCATGTCTTGATTAGTTCAATCATTTTATATCTTTGATGATTGACTTATCCCTTATCATTTTATCTTTATTATTCATTAAAGATTCTCATGGAAAAGGTAGTTCAATATAAGCTTAAACCACAAAAACTTTAAAAAAAAAACATCAATTTTCAGCCGCCTATCTTCGTGAACGTCCAAGAGGATTGGGTCTTTTACAACTACCAACTGGTATCAGTGACGAAAGATCAGGCCCTTTCTTTCCGGGGCTGTTCATCGCTGGAAACAAAGTCAATCAAAAGCCACAAACTGTGCCAGATGTGCATTTAGCTGGACAACCGGCTGTTTTCTCCGGAAGGTTTTTTTTTGGTTGGATTTTTTGCGCGACATAGTCGAAAGTGTTCTTCAGATCTGCATTCAATCCGTTCACTCATATGGTTGCTGCCACATTTGCTGAAGATATTACCGATTCTTACGGTCTTGGATTTGCGGTGAATGTATGTCGATTCATTGAACTTCAATGTTCGAAGAATTTAAATGGCATCGAGTTAAGGGTGTCAACAATCATAATCTGAACGTTCGCAAGAATTTCGACGCCTATGCTGATGTTCCATTGAATCTGAATGATGGAATGTATCAACCATTTATCACGGCGTTCGGTCAAGGAATCGAATTTGATTATTCGAAAATTCATGAAGTCTCCGGAAGTTTGAACATTCCAGTTCCGGGAATCAATGAAATATTTGATTTGGATGGAAGACTGATGACAAAAGGTTTCCAAACATTTTTTTTTTCGATAAAAATCAATCTCAAAATTTTTAAGCGCAAGGAAGAGCAATTACAAATGGAGCCCTTGAATTCCCATTAACATTATCTGATCCAAATGAACGAGCTCCATACACATTCAAGGTTTTTTCTAAACTTTCACCTCCCCCGGAATTGAGCCTCAACAATAATTACAGTACGCAATGTGGGCTCCGGATCGTCACATGGCTTATGGACACGTGATGCCAAATGTCAATTTATTCGTTGTTGGAAAGGATAAAATAATGGAAAGATTACAACAAAATCGATTGAATCCAACAATGATTGGATAGGGGGAAAAAGGCAACGAGGAAAAAGCATCATTTAATAAAATTAATAATTAATAACAATTATTTAGAAAATTATTAAAAAATCAATAAATTTTGAACAAAAAAAATATATAAAAGTTGAATTAAAATTTAATTATTTTTATCATTATCATTCGCTTTATTCCTTGACTGTTTTTGTGTTAATTGAAAATAAGCTCCTCGAGCTGCTATCAACTCATTATGATTGCCTAAATCAATCCGATCAACTCTTGATCAAAATCTCATTTCATTATTCAACCTTTCTCGACGACTTTCCCGTTTCTCACCACCAAAATACAGTGCGCATTGACAATTGTTGAAAGGCGATGGGCAACAACAATGCACGTTCGATTTTTGGCCGCCTCATCCAATGCGATTTGCACCTGCTTCTCACTTTCGGCATCCAGAGCACTTGTCGCTTCATCGAGCAGCAGAATTTTCGGTTTTCGAATTAGTGCTCGAGCGATGGCGATGCGTTGCTTTTGTCCACCCGACAACTGGGTTCCCTTTTCTCCAACTCGCGTCTCGTAGCCCTGAAGGAGGTGAAAACATGTTTGGAGAATTTTTTAGGGAGTTTTGAAGAAAAAGAAAAAGAAAATACTTGTGGAAGTGTTGTGATAAATGAATGAATATTGGCTTTAATTGCAGCTTGCTCAATTTCCTTCTCATCAAACTCATCGCTTGATAAACCATAAACAATGTTATCACGGATTGACGTATCAAAAAGGATTGGCTCTTGAGAAACTAGCGCAATATGTTTTCGAATATGTTTAGGATTCACTTCGCGAAGATCATTATCGTCAATATTCTGGAAAAATCGATAAATCAATCAGTCAATTGTTCCAGAAAAGTAATGTCTTACCACTGATCCATCAAGTGGATCATAGAACCGTTCCAGTAACGAAATAACCGTTGATTTTCCGCATCCACTTGGTCCAACCAGCGCCAGTGTTTCACCTGGTTTCACGTGAACATCTAGACCGCTCAAGACTGGAACTGTCGGACGTTGTGGATATTGGAAGAAGACGTCCTTCAGTTTCACTTCGCCTTGAAGTTTCGGCTTTTTGCCGTTTTCTGTCATTCCATCAATTCGAGGCTCTTCGTCAATCATCTTGAAAATGAGACCAGCTGCAATTGTGGCCTTGATATATTCGGGAAAGTATGAGGCGGCAAATCCGACTGATGAAAATGAGAACGAAATTGCAAATAAAACGCTGAAATTGAATCATGAGAGAAAGGAAAAGCTGAGCTTTGATGTGTCTACCGAAGAACTCGCATTGGGCTCATCATAACACTCGGAGCGAACATCAAATACAATCCGAAGCGAAAAGCTGCCGCGTAAACAAAGAAAACAATTGATTGAGAAAATCCATACAAAAATCCCTGGAATTTTTGGTTTTTGAGATTTTCAGTGAAAAGCCGTGCAAAAGTACTCGAATGATAGACTTCATTTTACTTGCTCGATAGGGACCATCAAGAAATTTACAAAACTGATCGTAGAGCTTTGTTTGAAGTGTCAACGATTGAACAGTTCGGATGTTTTCAATCGCCTCCATCGCTGTTTTCCCGCTGTTCTCCATGTTTTTCGCGTCATCACCAGCTTTACCCGAATGAAATTTGAGCTCAAGAGCTTGACCAATTGCGGCTATTGGGAAAATCGCAACCACCTGTGAAAAAAAAATTTTTGTTCGTTTTTTAGAAAAAAATGCGGCAAAAAATGTTTTACAAGAAGAGTCATTTGCCAGCCGTAGTAAAAAGCGATCGCGAGGCCGCCTATAATGGAAACCAGCGCATTGAAGATTGATCCAAGACGATAATCAATAGCCGATCTAACGGGGGAAAAAATCAATAAATTAAAAAAAAAAAAAAGCCGCTAAGACTCACTTGACGTTCGGAGCATCGGTGGCCAAACGTGTTGTGATTCGTCCCGGCGAGTGTCTCGTCTCATCAAAATATGTGGCGTCTTGTCGTAGAACGTTTCGATAAACTTTCGAGCGAAGACGCATCGTCAGACTTTCAGCAGCAACTCCGAAAAAGAAGCATTGACCGAGCATGCTGAAACCCTGAACAGCGGCGAGCACAAGAAACATAAGAGCCCAAAAGTGTCCTTGTGTCAGCATTTCTTCAGGATTTGGATTCGAAAATACCTGAAAGGCAAGCAAAATTGAAAAAAAGGAAAAACAAATTGGACCTCAATGATTTTTGAGAAGAATAGAGAGAAAACTGGTGTGACAGCGCCTTGAATAAGGGCGGCTATAATTGCTAAAAATATGAACTTCCATTCGGGCTTTGCATACTTCAGAATTCGATACAAATTTGATTTGACCGCTTGCTCTTCTTCGAGTTCTGCAACAAGATTCTTCCGTTGTCGACAAAGATCCAAAAATCAAGAAGAAAACCAAACCTTTCTTTAAGCGCTCAATTTCTTTTTCGGGTCTCGCAGAAGTTGATGGCGATGACGTTTCAATTTGGGATTCCATCTTCAGATTATTCTGATCCGAAATTTGTCGCGACAATCTTCTTTCAGACTTCTTCATTTCCACATTTCCCGGCGTATCATCGATATCGGCAAACACCTGCGTGTTGACCAAATCGTAATAGAGGCCTAAATAATGTACAATTTTCCAGCAGAACAAAAATCAATAAATCAATATTTGTTGAAGATTGATCGGAACCTTTCTTATCGATCAACTCTTGATGAACTCCAATCTCTTGAACTTCACCGTTTCTCATAACAATTATCTGATCAGCGTTTCGAACCGTCGATAATCGATGAGCAACCACAATTGTGGTTCGTCCTTGGGATGCCTGAAGGATTCAAAAAAAAAAAGAATGTGGAAAATCCGAGATTATCTGGGGGGAATTTCCTACATTTTCCAATGCGGTTTGAACAATGTGCTCCGAATCGGCGTCAAGAGCACTCGTCGCTTCATCGAGCAACAAAATTTTGGGATTTCGAACAAGTGCTCTCGCGATCGCAATCCGCTGCTTTTGCCCTCCTGACATCTGAACTCCCCGATCACCAACAAGCGTTTGAAGACCCTGCAAATCAATTTTGACGACGCT
This sequence comes from Caenorhabditis drosophilae, assembly GCA_963572285.1. Classification (NCBI taxonomy): domain Eukaryota; kingdom Metazoa; phylum Nematoda; class Chromadorea; order Rhabditida; family Rhabditidae; genus Caenorhabditis; species Caenorhabditis drosophilae. Next base: position 6,498,806 of record OY751564.1, on the reverse strand, counting down.
GCAAAAAGTCTCAACAAAAACGGCAGGGGCAAACCTCGGGAAAACTTTTGACAAAGTCATAAGCGTTGGCTTTTATCAACGCATTTTTGATGTCATCCTCTGTTACGTCTTCTCTACCGTATCGAATATTCTGAAGCGAGGAGAACATGAAAACCGTCAGAATTCGAATTTATTGATTTTTTTATTTGGTGATGAAATCACCTGCTCAATTGTTGTATTGAAAAGGTTTGGCTCTTGAGAAACGACGCCAACCAATTGTCTCAAATAATTGATATTGAAATCCTCGATTGGAATTCCATCGATTTTGATCTGGAAAGAATAGAATTTTTTCGTCGAAATCCAAGACAAACGTTTCCAGCGTCGGGATTGTAGAATCTTTGAAGAAGCTGAATAATTGTGCTCTTACCGCAACCACTTGAACCGACTAGAGCAATCGTTGTGTTTGGATTTGCTTTCAATGAAATTCCCTTCAATTTATCCATTTAAGTGTTCAGAAAGGTTTTAATTAGGAGAAGCTGTGGGTGGAAAGCGCTGTGAGAGCTCGAGTTATCAAAAGCTCCACCATCTTTTGAAAAAGGTTTGAATTCCGCGACAAAACTAAGTGTTGGCTCAATATCTCGTGCTGCACAGTCTGACTTTTCCTGGGTTGGGGTGGGGTGGAGAACCAACTTTCAAAATTTTAATATCCGGACGAGTCGGATAGCAAAATTCCACATTTTCAATTTCAATTTTTCCCAAAATCTTTTCGGGCTTCTTTCCCTCAGTTGAATAGGCATCGATTTGTGATTCCTACAGTACAGAACTTGACTTATAAAAAAAGAAAAAAACTGATGAATGAACAAAACCCTATCAATGACTTGATACAACGAAGCAGCAGCACCAAGAGCTGTTCCAATTGTTGCAAACTGTTGTCCGGCTTGTCCAAGAGCCATCGATCCAAGCATCACAGAGAAGAAAACCTGGAGAAATGTTGGTTGTGCAAAAATGTTCAAGTTTACGATTGAGAAAACCAACCGTCAAGACGGTATTTCCGTCAAGTCGTCCATCATAAACATAAGTGGTTCCAATCCAAAATGCTAAACAATACGAAGAATAAATGATCACAAAAAACATGCCGAGCCCGGCTCCAATGAAAAACGATTTTTTAATTCCAGTTTGTTTGCCATCTTTCAATGCTTTTTCATAACTGGAAAAATGCAAAGTCAAAAAATGATTTTCCCCGGTTTCCATCACCGTTTACACTCATATTCTTGACCGTTGAACGCAATGACAGTTCGAACCGACGTCAGAACTTCTTCGGCAATTCCACCGGCCACTGAATACAATTTCGATTCTTCACTGGATGCTGTCGCCAGAAGCTTAAAACAAAAGTATCATCAATGACGAAAAAAATGAAAAAGGCAGGCAAACTTTGGCAATGAATAGGCCACAGATCATCATGAATGGTGATAATGACATCATGATTAAAGTGAGAAGCCAATCGTAGGTGAAAGCGATAATGAAGCCGCCAAAAAATTGAGCTAAAAGTTGAAAAGCTAACCCAATTTTGTCACCAGTTCCTTCTCTGACTCTTTCCAAATTGCTGAAAATCAAGATTCGGGAGGGGATAACGAAATGGAAAAAATGTACTCAAAAAGTTTGGTTGCCAGTGTTCCCGACGTGTTTCTATCATACCAGCCGATTTCTTGTCGCATAACAGCTTGGAAGAACTTGCGTCGAAGTTGATTGACCAGATTCTCACAGACGGTCAATAGAAATGTGGTCTGAAAACGTTTCAGAAACGATGGATTGAAGCGCAAGCTCAAGCGCCATTACAAACTTGAATCGCACCGGCTGCAAATATTCCAATGCCCAGATAAGTGTAGTTTAAGCAGTCTTGAATAAGCGACGAGTAGAATGTATCTTGAGCTTTTTTGATGACGATTGGATCTTGAAAATATAGATTTTTTTGGAATTTCGAAAAGAGAAATTGAGAAAAACCTGTGGTATTACTGAGAACTTTTCCCAAGTCGATAAAAGATTGAGATAAACTTCCCTAGAAACAAGAATTGCAGACAAATTTTGACAAAATTGATTGATTTACCATAATCATTGACATAAATGGAAATCCAAGTCCAGTAATTAATGAGACCAAAATTGCAACGACAAGCATCAATCGATCCAGCGTGCTGGTATAACGAAAAAGCTGAAGAATCCCAATTTTCGGCGGATTGTCAAGCTCATTTTCAGTGCTACAAAATCGGCGAACAACAAAATGAAAAGAAAATTCAAAAAAAAGAAAAAAAAGAAAAACCTTTTCCCATCATTTTTCGAATTTTTGGTTTCATCACTCTCATCAACCGGTGGTGGTTTTTGATGAAAAAGGCCCATGGCTGAAAATTGAAAACAGAAAAAAAATGATTTTTTATCGTTTTTTCATCACATTTTTCAATTTTTTTTAGTTAAATAAGAAAAAAAATGTCGATTATCATATCAATTTTTATGTACTTAAATAGGAATTTTTTTATTTGTTATCAATTAAAATTGTGCCTTTTGTTTTTCAAGATTTATTTATCATTGCGGTGAAAAAATGTACAAAAATTTTCACTAGTTTTTTGAAATAAAACAAAAAGCTTAAAAAAGGGGGAAAAAATGGAGAAAAATTAAACAAAAAAACAAAACGAATAATTAATCAATATTGAATATCAAATTTCTGCTTCTGCTGCTCCTTTTTTTTCAACAAAAAGAAGCAAAAATTTTTGAGCTTTTGAGAAAAAAAAATAAAAAAAGAAGAGAATTTATTTTTAGGATTTTCTCTTTGATATTGATATTGAAACTCTTGGATTTTTTTCATATTTTCTTCTCCAAAAAAATATTTGCTTGATAAAAAACAAATAAAAAAGAGCACAAACTCTACAGACAATAAAATGGGCTCCGTGGTTTGTGCTTTGATTTGATTTTTGATAACAAATTTTGAGAAAAAAAAATAAAAAAAGAAGAGAATTTATTTTTAGGATTTTCTCTTTGATATTGATATTGAAACTCTTGGATTTTTTTCATATTTTCTTCTCCAAAAAAATATTTGCTTGATAAAAAACAAATAAAAAAGAGCACAAACTCTACAGACAATAAAATGGGCTCCGTGGTTTGTGCTTTGATTTGATTTTTGATAACAAATTTTGAGAAAAAGAACAAATTTCAACTCAATCAAAAATTGTTCATTTTTTCTTGACGAAAAATCATTGAAGGAAACAAACCTCGTCGACGCTTCTGCCGTTTCGGTTCAATTGATACCAACTCCCTGAGCTCCTCATTTCTTTCATAAATCGACATTCTAAAAGAAGATTCAGTTGAGAATTCTTTTTTTTTTCTTCAATTTTTTCTTCTTTCATTGCAAATTCAATTCGAAATGATTGACAAAACAAGATGGGTGATGAGGTGAACACGAAGAATTAAAAAAACTTAAAAAAAAAAAAAAAGTAGAAAAAAGTTGTTTAAAATTCAACTTTTTTCCTTTTTATGTGTTTTTTGTGCGCGTAAAAGCGTAGGTTTGTACAGTACCGTTCATAAAGATACGACCACCCTAAAATTTTGGTGTTTCTCAAGAATGGCTGGACCAACATTCATGAAACTTTCTGAGATTGTTTCTTACGGTGAAAAAAGCTTAAGTTCAAAAAATTAGCCCTTACAAACAAAAAATGTTTGTTTTTTTGAGAAAAAATGAAAAATGCAAAAAAATGGGAAAAACCGATAGTAAAGTTTAAAGCCTTATAAAATCAGTAAGAGGTCTCAGAATTTCTCAAACTCTGTTTTAAATTATTAAATACATCTTAAACTTTGTTTTTATTCCATTTCCAGCAATCCCAGCTGCACATCTTCTTGGCATGGAATCAACTAAGCTCTTCAATGTTGAGGCTTGGATGGTGTTCCAGGAAATCTTCAATTTTTCGAACTTTTCAGCTTTTTTTCGAGCAGGTTTTTCTTTTAAACTTCTTCCCAACTCTTCCCATAAGTATTCGATTGAATTCAAGTCAGGAGATTGGCTTGGCCACTCCATCAGAACGACTTAACGTTGTTGGAACCAATCTCTGACAAGCCGGGAAAAGTGTTAGGTGAATTTGGTTAGTTATTACGAAATACACATTCACTCTCCTCGATTTACTGACAAACAAATCAAGAAATCGTCGAATTAAAACATTTCGCAATTCGATTTCTCGGTTTTTTCTTGTTTTGTGTGTGGTCAAAACTACTTGTAGTTTGTGTTTTACTCAATCAATACCCGCCATTTTTTTCTGACTTGTGTATTCCAATAAAGTGGGGGAGACAGGGAGAGAAGGGTTTTTCCATCACAAAATTTGATGTGCATAAATTAAAAAAAAAAAAAGAAGGGAGGAACCCGTCGACGGATGTGTATTTAAATGAGAAAAAGAACGGTCAATTTGATCAGAGAATGTTCAGAATTTCAGACAAAAAAAATTGGTTTTTTTTCAGTTCTCGCTTGTCTCTGCTTGGTTGGATGATTTTCGAATAATGAGCGGAGAGGTATTCAGTGCAACTTTTTTCTGTGCGATTTATTTTTTTTAAAAATAATGAAAAACAAAGTTTTTTTTTATTTTTATAATTCTTTTTAAGAGCATTTATCATTCGAACAAAAAAAATTTGTGTTCATTGTTCCTTGTTTTAATATCATTTTCATTCATATTATTGTTTTTTGTATTTTTTTCACATTTTTTTCCTTTTTTTTTCAAAAAATAATGCCTTCTTCAACGGCTGAAAATTGTCAGGTTTAAATAATGAGCAAAAAAAAAAGATCGGGGCGAAATAAAAAAACAAAGAATTGAAAAATTGTAGAAGCCGGGAATACTAATTCTGGATTGTCGACGCGACAGCAGAGAAGCGACGAAGAAGCTGACGATTACTGAAAGTGATCGATGATTGAAAAACACTCGAGCTCAATCTGAAACTCTCAAAATCAATTTCAGATTTGGCTGAGGAGAAAAGCTTCAAAGATTGCTCACCGCCGTCGCCCGATCAGTTTTTAGTTAGGAATAGATATTTGGTTGAGCGAAAGACCACCCAACAAATTATGGATAATCCGTTAGACAAAGATTTGTATAATCGGTTTTAGTTTCTGCAAAAAATAAAAAATAAATTTTTTTTTATTTCAAAAATGTTTTGAAGAATTAATGGAAAGTTGAACGAAAGCACCTCTTCATCCAGTGAAGGATCAGAACAATCAAGAAATCAAAAATCAAGAAAAAATATTGATTTTAAGAGAAGTTTATCGCATGAGCCAATGAAACCAAGGTTTGCTCAATTTCTCTCTCTCTCTCTCTCTCTCTCTTTCTCTATTTTAAGCCAAATAAATATTTTCAGAGTCAATTTCGAGGATGATTTTATAATCGAAAATCAGCAAAAAACCACCAATTTCAGTCGCAAAAACCATTTTACGGTCACAGGTTTTACCAAGATTTTCCAGACTTGCGGATTCTTACGCGCGCGCATTATTTCTAGGCGCCACTGAAAACGCGGATCGATATCGAAACAATTCAGCCACAATTGCGAAACATGGCCGATTTCACGTTTATCGATCCGACAATCATTTTTTCAATCAAAATTGTAGTTCACCTGGAGCTTTTGGAAAAAGTGTTGTTCCAACACCAAGAAGTAAGCATTTTTCGTTTATTTCGCCCGGATTTGATCACAACTCGATAGATTGTTGGTTTCAATTTATTGATTGATTTTTTCAGAATTCGATAAGTCATTTTATTGGTTAGCAATGCATAGTAAAAATATTGGATTTCGGTATATTTTCCTTTGTCTTTTAGTCATTTTTTATACACTTTTTGGAGCTTTAATGTTTTATTTAATTGAAGGAACAAATGAGAAAAAAGTAGGTTTTTGACATTTTTTCAAAATCGTTCAAGAAGATCCCCCGGAGCATTTTTGCTTCTTTTTTTCTTTTCTCTTCATTTTTGACAAGATGAAGTTGATGTGAGGGTTTTTCTAGAATTTTCAGAATATTTTATCCGTCATGTTTTTAGAGAAAAATATTCAAATTTGATTTTCTGCATTTTTTTTCTTGATAAGTTGAAATTTTGAAACCTTTTGAAAGGAAGAAGGGGACCTATGTACCAAAGTAAAAGCTTGAAAAATAATTTAAAGAGAGAGAGAGAGAGAGAAGCTGAACTCGCAAGAAGAATCGCATAATCATTTTTAAGCTTTTCAAGTAGATCTAAAATCGATTTTTCTTCACGAGATTTCTTGAAAAAATGTTTTCTCACGTCACTTCCCACAAGAAAGAATTGAAGGGAAGAATTTTCAAGTTTTTCAAAGTCCGAACATCTTCTTCTGAGGCTACTAGAAGCCTAGTTTTTACAATGCATCGTGACCTTTAAATTCTTGTTTCAGATTCTTGAAGTTCGTCAACAAAATCTGGATATTCTACTCGATCATCTAGCTGGAGTTTTATCAAACACAGTGAATGATCCAAATAAGACGGTATCAATAAAATCAATGAAAACTTATATAAAAGTACTTGAAAAATTCCCAAAAAAAAAGCGATGATCCAATAACATTTTTGAAGGATTTCTACATAGCTCTTCAAAAAGAAGAAGCTCAATATAAATGGAGCACCTACTATCGGCTCGAAGATCCTGAAAACAATTTGAAATGGACATTTAGTAGTGCATTCTTTTTCAGCATGAATGTCTATACAACAACCGGTTATGGAGCAATTGCGGCTGAAACAATAATTGGACAATTGTTCACCATGTTTTATGCATTTTGTTTTGTGCCAATGACACTTGTGATACTACGCGATTTGGGCCAAATGTTTCTTGTGAACTTCACTAAGCTTTATGCACATGCTTTAACTTTTTTCAGGTAATCAAAAAAAAATTCTGTGACTTGAAAAAAATCAATAATTATTGAACTCAGCTCATCAATTATTGATTTTTTTAAGTCAAAGAAAAAATCAATAATTTTTAAGTCAAAGAAAAAATCAATAATTATTGAACTACAAGGTAAAAAATAGCTCCAGAGAGAGCCTTGATTTTTACTGTAAAAAAATTAAACCCATAGCATTTTCAATTGTGTTCTGATCATTAAAATAAAAAAAGCTGAAATTAAAAAAAAACAGGAAAATTAAAGAAAACTAAAAGGAAACCAAGAATTGGACGATGATGAATTGATCCAATTACCAATCAAATGGTGCCTGACAATTTTAATAATTTATCTTTTATTTTGTACAACATTCGTTTACATGTATGATGCAGCAATGGGTCCTGAATGGGATGATGGTTTATCATATTTCACCGCATTTTATTTCTCATTTATTTCATTGACAACAATTGGATTAGGCGATGTAATGCCCAACAACGTTCCGGTGAGTTTGAAGAGAAGTTTTGAGAAACAATCGGAAAGCTGATTCAATCTACAGTTCACTCCTGGTATTTCAATTCTATTTTTTATTGGAATGGCGGTTACAAAAGTCGTCAATCGTGCCACTTATATTTCAATTGAGAATGGAGTTTTTGGTAAATAAAAATCAATATGTAGATCGAATCTTCATTTATTCGGCTCAGGTTTAATGACACTGATCGAGACAAAAATCGATAATTGGTTGAATAGAGATCGTCAAGTTGAAGTCGTTGCTGAACAAGTTGGTGTCGACAAGAATTTGGACTATGAGAATGATGCGATAAAATGTCGAAATGCCGAAATGTTGAACAACTTCACAGTTCGATCGATTGCCACTTTTATGCAATCAAATCAAGATATTTATGGAGGCGGATTCGGACGTGTCACTCTTCGACGTGGCGATTTACTTCATCGAAATCATCCGTGATCTGATCAACACAATTTTGAGTTATCAAATTGTGATTTTCTGAATAAAATTTGGATTTTCTTTTTCCTTCTCAATTTGATTTTTCCAATTATATCAAAATTATTCAAAAAAATTCAAGTTTTGTGGCCCATGCAGAGTAAATAAGCTTTGTAGTTAGAACTTAAGTAGATCTTCTGAAAGAGCCCATCCTAGACCGTCAGTAAACCTTGTTCCACTATCTGAAACTGAATTTTAGTGGAAAAATTATCGATTTTTTGAACTTTCAGTGTTTCTTTGACTCCGTGCCAACTTTAAAATAAGGACAACTCCGAAGCTTCTGATTGTAGTTAGAATTTAAGTAGATCATCTGAAAGAGCCCATCCTAGACCGTCAGAAAAACCTACTTTCAATGTCTGAAACAGATTTTCAGTGGCGACATTTGCGTTTTTTAAAAACCTCAATTTATTGGTTTTCTCCAATGAAAAAAAGTTGAAAAAAAAAATAATAAGAAAAACAATTTTTAAACGATGAATTATGATGCGCCTTTAAATGAAGACGGGGGAGGCGTTTATTTCGATGATAGAATTGGAGAAAATTTGACAACCTTCAGGTCAATTTGTTGGTTTTATTGTTGTTGGACACAGTTTTTGTTACATCTTTTTCTTCTTCTTCTTCAATTTTCTTGTCATTCATCATTTTTTCTCTTCTTTTTTTTTGGTTTTAATGATCATTTGTCAATTTTTTTTGCAGTTTACAGTTAAATATCGAATGATATCATCAATATTTATATTCAATTTTTCATTCATTTTTTTTTTGTTTCTTTCGTTTTGTCTTCAATGCCAATTTGGAAACATAATTTATAAAAAAGTTTAATTTAATTCAAAAAGGAAAAAATCAATAAATGATGAATGAAAAAGAAGTAAGTTTTGGCCCTCCCCTTCCCCTTCCTACTTTCATTTAAAACAAAAACATTAAAAATTCAGACCAATAATCACAATAATTTGCGAACACTTGAAGGTGAACCGAGGAATGTCGGTTGTTGATGGAAATTAATTGAGAAATTTTCAGAAATTGATGAGGAACGCGACAGTTTGCCAGATCAGGAATCGTTAGAAAACGATACAATAGAACGGAAAGTGGGAAACGCCATATCAGATTTCAAGAAGTCAATCGATAGCTTATCAAAGTCTGAAGATTTCGAACCTAAAGAACCAAGAAGGTAGACAGACAGAGAGAGAGAAAGAGAAAATCAATAATTAATTTCAAGTTTCAGAAGACATTTGAGTATTAACACATCTGAACTGGAAGAAAATCGTCGATTAGATTCACAATCTGAAAATGATGATTTTATAAATCGAAATGCTGGTGGACGATTCACTCGACATTCATCAATTGATCAAAAATACAAGTTTCTGAAATTACTTTTTCACCTTTTTTGAAAAAAAAAATGATTTTGAAGCCATCTTAAACATCCACAGCATCAAGGAGTTGATGAAACCATTGAAAAATATTATGAAAGGAATCATTATACAGTAACTGGTATTCTGATTGTTTGATTCCCCACAATAATATCGATTTTCTAGGAAATGATCGAGATCAAGATTTTTACAAAAAACTACCGCTACGTTTACAACCAAAGACTGGCAATCTTGATGCTTCAAGTCGATTAAGCTCACCTGGAGCGTTAGGCGAAGATGTGATTCCAACAACAAGAAGTGAGTGTGGAAAATCTTCGAAATAATCATATTGAATTCAGGATTTGACAAATCCGTTTATTGGTTTGCATTCCTTCGTAAAAAAGTTGGATTACGACATATTTGCACTATACTTCTCGTCCTATTCTATACACTTTTAGGTGCTGCTGTTTTCTATTCAATCGAATCGAAACATGAGAGAGAGGTGGGGAAGGATCAAGAAAAAATTCCGATTTCCGTTTTTCTAGACAACATTACTTCACGTCAAAAGGTTGGAGGATCTGTTGCACACATTGTCGAACAACATCACCAATATTGTTAATGATCCGGCGACAAACACGACAGTGTCTGAAATGAAGTTGTACATTCGAGAAGCTTACATCAGTTTGATCAAGCTTGAGGATCAATACATGGGAAGCACTTATCATAAATTGGAAGATATGGAAAATAATTGGAAGTGGACATTTAAAAGTGCCTTCTTTTTTTCAATGAATGTTTATACAACAACCGGCTACGGTAATTTTATTGATTTATTGATTTTGGAATTGAGAGCACACAATTCTCAGGATCAATTGCACCAGAATCGGATCTTGGCAAATGTCTGACGTGTGTTTACGGCTTCATTTTTGTTCCTGTCACGTTAGCAGCTCTTCGTGACTTGGGTCAACTTTGTCTCGTATTTTTGACATGGGCCTATGCTCATATCATTCAGCGGCTCCGTGAGCTGAACGGCAATAATACAATTGATCATAATGAGTTGATCAGAATTCCAATATTTGCTTGTTTGAATATTTTGACAGGTTTGTTGGGGGAAAAATTCAAGATTTTTTTTTTTTTTTGGAGATCAAACTATAAACAATTTGTTGAAATAAAATCAATAATTTCAGTTTATTTATTATTTTGCACATTTTTCATTTATTTTTACGATGATTTGTCTGGAAAAGAAGAAAATAGCGGAATTTCAATGTTTAATTCATTTTATTTCTCATTTATTTCATTGAGCACAATTGGTCTCGGTGATGTGATGCCAAATAATGCTACAGTACGACTTCTAAGCTTCATCATTTTTCTAACAACCGGGGAAAAAAATGATTTTTTTGATTTTTGCAGTTTTCTCCAATTATTTCAATTTTATTTTTCTTCGGAATGTGCTTAACCAAAGTGGTGAATCGAACCACGTACATTGCGGTTGAAAATGGAATATTCGGCTTCTACACAATGCTGGAAAATGCATTGGACAATGCGATGAAGAAGAGCCAACAAGACATTTCGCCAGAATCAATTGGCGTCAGAGCGTGTCGTCAATCGGCAAACGATGCGATTTCAACTTCACCGGTAAAACGATACAGGGAGAGAATCAAAAAAAAAAAATGAGAAAAATTTCTCAGGAGGAAGCGACAACAAATGAAATGTTGAACAACTTCACAGTTCGATCAATCGCCACATTCATGAAATCCAATGCGGATATCTATGGAGGTGGATTTGGACGAGTTCAAATCAGAAGAGGAGACTTGATCAATAATGATAATCAATCAACCATCAATAACATTGCACAATTAAGACAACGAGCCCCTTCACAAACAGCGGTGGTAAATAAGGAGAAAGAAGCATCATCAAGTAATCCTTAATAATAATCGGCAGGGGATTTTCTCACCCTTTTTTATTAAATTAAATTTAAATTTAAAAAAAAAAGAAAAATCGATTCAGTTAGACTTTTTGTGCTGACTTGCTCATTTTCAAACTGTAAATATTTGCTTTTGCAAAATTTCTTCATCCCCCCCCCCTTGTTCAGAATGTAGCAAATCAACAATTATTTTTAAATGATAAGTGACCAAAGTTTTGGTGAACCCAATCGAACATGTGAACATTCAAATAATCATTTTTCAATTCTTTGAAAGAGAAAAAAATGATTATTGGAATTTGTTTTGTAATATTTTTGTTGTAAATAATCTATTTTGCATCTGAATCAATAAAAAATCGGTAAAATTCCAGAATATTTTCAGCAAATCTTTTTATTCGTCATCAGAAATCCAATTTCATTTGTTCTTTGTCCATTTTTTGGTGTGTTGAGCAAGCTTTGTACAATGTTGTAAACGCGCTCTATTGACAATTTAAAATTGTTGATTTTAAGCCTCGAAATTTTGCAAATTTTAAAGGTAGGGGAAAACAAGAAAAACCTTTGGAATTTTTCCTCAAAACAATAGTACAATTTGTGTCTTTCTTGTCAGAGAAACAAAAAAACAATGAAAGTACGCAGCAAAATGTTTTTTGGAGCGAGAGGCGACAACAAAAGAAGGGGTTGTATTGTAGCAGCTTGAACATTTTTGGTTTCTCTCCCCCTCTCTCTCTCTCTCTCTTTTTGTGCATTTTTTATCAGTTTGAACATCTTTTTTGTTTTTATCATACGTGTAAACTGATGAAATTTTGACAGGAAACAGTGAAAAAAAGCAGCCACAGGACCCCATCAAAGAACATAAAAAAGGAATTTCACAATTTACCACCACCTCACCGTAATTTTTTTTTTAACTTTTTTTTTGATTCATCAAAAAATAAGAGACGCATCACAACGAAAATACGATAATACACAAACATTAAATAAGACCATTTTTCTCGTGTTTTCGACTACAAAGCTACAAAAAAAGGAGAGAGAAATGAGGAGGGAAAAAAAAGGATGTAGTGAGAAGGATTCAAATACATGTATAAATAAAAGAAAAAACATTGAAAGGCAACCTCATTTTATGGTTCACCTGTTATCCATTTTTTTTCTTCTTTAGAAAACTATTTTTACTATTTTTACGAGTTTCAATCTGAATCTCAAAAAAAAATCAAGAAGTTCTTTCTTAGCTCTTTGTTTTAGTGAGCACCAAGAGATTCTGCTTCACGTTCTCCCTTCTTCAGTTCCATTGATTTCGATAACCACAAATCAAATTGTTTTTTCTTTTTTTTTTTTTGAGTTTCTCCTGCAATAAAATGTGTTCTGTCTGAGCTCTGAGCAACAACGGATCCCCCTCCCGCCTTCTCCCACTGTTCGTTCTTTCGATCACCCCATTATTGCTGTGGTATTTATGAGGGGTGGAGCATCGAAGTTGGGTCTAGAGCAAAAATCATTTATATATAAATACTGTATCGATTATTTGAAAACCACTTTCTTTTTTTTCTTGTTTTTAAAAATGTTTTCTCTTCCACGAAAAAAAAGTTGGTGATGACTTTCAGAATGTCAGAGCAGAACATAAAAGTCGATGCGATGATCAGCCGACAATATTTGGCGGCGGATCTCGATGAAATTAGTAAAATGCAAGAGGAAAGCAAGAAGAAGGAGTGGAACTATCAAATCGTCTGGCGAAACGTCGTCCTTTTCGCACTTCTTCACATCGGCTCGTTGATTGGATTGTATCAGCTGTTTTTTCAAGCGAAATGGATGACAGTATTCTGGTGTAAGCCTTCAGCATTTGTCTTCCTGAACACCCTTACCAAAGGAATTTTCAGCAATTTTTCTGTATGTTGCCGGATGTGTTGGTGTCACGGCTGGCGCACATCGTTTATGGGCTCACAAGTCCTACAAGGCAACAACACCAATGAAAATTGTGCTGATGCTGATGAATTGTGTTGCTCTTCAAAATGATATCATCGAGTGGGCTCGTGATCATCGTTGTCATCATAAATGGACAGATACGGATGCTGATCCGCATGGTACACATCGTGGAATGTTTTTTGCTCACATGGGATGGTTGCTTGTCAAAAAGCATCCAGAGGTGAAATCGCAAGGAGCAAAACTCGATTTGCAGGATTTATACGATGAGCCAGTGTTGATGTTTCAAAGAAGGCAAGAATCTGAAAAAGCGTCTCGATTTTAATTTTCGAATTTCAGAAATTACTTGCCGCTATCACTTTTATTCTGCTTTGTGCTTCCAACAGTAATCCCAGCGTTGCTATGGGGAGAATCAGCGTTCATTGCGTTCTACACAGCTGCTCTGCTCAGATATTGCCTATCACTTCACGCGACATGGTGCATCAACAGCGTATCACATTGGATCGGATGGCAACCCTACGATCGGAACATCACATCAGTTGATAACTTATGGACAACGGTGACCGCTGTTGGCGAAGGCGGACACAATTATCATCACACGTTCCCGCAAGACTATCGAACATCCGAACACGCTTCGTGGCTCAATTGGACGCGAGTTTTCATTGATGCAGCCGCATCAATCGGATTGGTTTATGATCGAAAAATAGCGGCTGAAGAAATAATTGAAAGACAATGTCAAAAGCATGGAAGCTTGATTGAAAGAAAACAAATGATCGCTAAACTTGGATGAATTTTTATGTTTTTTTTTTCCTTTCTTTAAAATCTGAATACTGGTGCTCCATAATAAATTGAACTGTATTTAAATATTATTTAATTTTTTTTTTATTTTGTGAGCAAAAAAAAATTTAAAAAAAAAACACTGAAAATAAAAATCGCCTTTATTTCTATTATTATTATTCACCAGTATTATAAATATATAACCGTCGAGTATTGATCCGAGATTTTGATTGAGCTTGTTCCTCCTCTTCTGGTTCGTCATCCCAAATGATGTCAGGCTTATCAACTGTTTGAACTGAAGCCACCTGAACTCAAATCAAATTTTTATCGGTTTTTTTTTCTTTTTCTTTTTTTTGGTTGAAAGGGAGAACCTTTATTTGTGACAATGTTTGGGTATAACTATTGCGCATTCGTGCTCGCTCATCGAACTTTTCGTTCAGCATTTTTTTTCTAGAATCAGAATTTTGTTTTTTGTTGGAAGAAAAAAAAAAGAAGAAACGCCATGAACTAACTGATGATTACTCATGAACTTCAATAAGAATTTGTTGGTGCCGTCCATTCCTTCGGCATACTTCTTTGAAATATCTTCGCCACCTTCATTTGACATTGTTTTCTTACGCGTCGGTTCGATTGATCCAATCTCTGATACGCCAATCGATTTTTTGCGTCCTTCTTCAGCTGAAAAATTGAAGGCAAAATAAATCTCAGCTGTAGTTTTTGGGCTAGGAATTGTGCCTCCAACAGAAAGTGAAGTCTTGAAATCTTTTTCGATGTCTTGAACAATTTTGTTGAAGATGAACTCGAGCTTAATCTGAATCACGTTGATCGACATTGAAACGACTGAAAGACCGCCAAGAATGAAAAAAATGCCACCAACAGCGACAGAATGTTTTGGCGAAATATCACCAAATCCTAAAAAGAAAAAGTCGCCCTTATCTCGAATTATTGATTGATTGATCAATTGATCGATCGATACGAATCAAATTACCAATAGTTGTCATTGAAATAAAGAAAAAGTAGATCGACTCAAAAAATGTCCAATTTTCAAAAATTGAAAAATATCCAATACAAACCAACACCCAAATTGATAAAACCACAGCGATGAGCAAAAATGGAAGCGGCTCATCTTTATCAGCATGATCTTTAGAGGATTGATAAGGATCAATAAATAATTGAGATTCGTAATTTCCCTGAAAAAAAGCCAAAAATTAATGACTCAAAAACTTGTTGAAGTAAAAAAAAATATTCTTTTTATTGTCAAAAAACATGCTTTTCCTCCTTTTTTTTCTGTTGGAAATTGAAACCGCAATATATCAATTACATCTTCATTGATTCGTATTTTTTCAAGGCGAAAAAAAAGTCAAAAAACAAATCCATTATTTCTACCTGATTGTTCATTGATTAGAATCAGCTTCAACCTTCTCTAGTCCCCACCCCCAAGATTAAAAATGATCATCGGGAAAAAATCGTGAAAATATCTCATGGATCTCAATGATCAACGATGAAACAGTTGTTGCATTTAGTTCATAGCAATTAGAGTTATCATTGTTGAGGTGGGAAAACAATTTGACAATCAAATCAAGAGAAAAACGAATCAATTTTATACCAAATCATCTTTGCTTCTTCTACCGATTCTAAGCTTCTTCTTCAAATTATTGATTATTGATTTTAGCTTATTCCAATATTTTTTTCCAATCGATTTCCAAAATTCTAAAAAAAAAAAAAATCATTAATCAATTTGACGATGTGGAAAAAGCTCACTGTCAACATAGCTGAACAGCATATTTCCCCAATCATTGAGAATCGTGACAACCATTGGAATTCCGAGCATCGCGTAGAACATGGTGAAAAGTCGTCCGCCAAAAGTGGTCGCCGCCAAATCCCCATAGCCAATCGTGGTGTAAATGGTGCCTGAATAATACAATCCGCCCCAAATATCCCATTTCGGAACGATTTGATTGTTGATGGTGACGCCGAGCGTCGCGTCATAATCCGACAGAATGCGTCGAAGTTCGGTTTCAGAAAATTCGGATTTTTCCACAAATTTCACAAACATTTTCTGCAAATTTTTTGTTGAATTATTTTGGCTGCAACAACAAGCTTTTCACCTGAATCTGATCAACGAAAAGGGATTTGGCAACAAGACTGTTCCTCAGCACATTCATCGCCTCCTGATTTTTTTCGTTTTTCTCATTCTCCGCCTCAAGAGTTATAAAAATCAATGCTCCAAAAAAACTGTAAAGAATGAGAAGCAGAATTTTGGTGACGTGATGAAGATGATATCGTTCATAATGTGTGGCAACTAGATTCCACAACATTCTGAAATTCGAAACAATTATCGATTGATTTTATCAACCGATCAAATCAACATTTTTCAGACTTTTCAGATCCATAAAGTATTTAAAAAAAGAAAAGAAAACCTTTGCTGATCAACATGATTTATCATTTTTTAACACTTTTTGTTCCTTTTTTTGATTTTTTGATGAGAAAAAGTCAAGTAATTAGCCAAAAAATAATTAATTATTAAGATGAAAGCGGGGAAAAAAGAATAAAAAATTTGACGAGAGTTGTATTCAGTGTCGATTTATTATGATCGATTAACAGATGTGCAATAGATCATAAAATTTTGACGGAAAGGGCACAAAAAGCTATGAAATGTACTAACCTCTCTAATTCTCACGTTTCACTGCTAAAACATTGATGATGTTGATGATGAAGAAAAAAAATAATTTTCAGACTTTTTTTTTTTTTTTTTCAAATTTTTGAATAAAAAATCAATAATTCAACGAGAATTCAATGATTTTTCTATTTTTTTGGGAGCAGAAAAAAAGGATTCTCCTCCCCAGACAGAATAAGTGACAATTACACTGCGTCTCTATCAGAAAATACCACGTCGGAATTGTATCTGATCTGAGAAAAAAAGATCGAAGGTGACTGGCTGATGGAAGGAGAAAGGGAGCAGTGGGGGAAGAATTGAAAGAAGATAATTTTTCTTTCTTTCAATTTTTTCCTCGGTTCAAAGCTAAGCTTCTTCGATTTTTTTTTTTTTTTTTTTTGAAAGTGTTGATGAAGCCGAATGTCATTAATCGTCCTTTGATAAACAAAACAAAAAAATGTTTTTTGAGAGATTGAGAAAATGGGGAAAAAACAGGAGTTGAGTCGATGTTCACAAAAAAAATATTTTTATTTTTATAATTTCAATTCAATAAATCACAAATACAATTTACCAGTTTGTCGAGATTCGGGCGTTTTAAAGCTTCACCAGACACAGAATAAAGTTTTTCCAAACCAAAAAAAAAAAAGATTTCAAATTAAAAAATTCAAGCTGAAAAACTGAAGTTTGGATGTGGTAGAACTTTCTGACGAATCGTGTTTGCTTCTGAAAATTGAATTAAAGATTGGATTTTTTTTTTTTTGTGGGGGGGGTCAAACCTTTTCCAAACAATTTAGACATGACTAAATAAATAAAAATAATCGATAAAATTGAGAAAATCAGAAGAATAATTAAATATAAAATAACAGAAATCATTGAAATGCACACGTCTCCATTTTTCTGGAATTCAAAAAAAAAAATCGAACAAATTCTTGTTATTTTTTCAATTCACCTTCCACTCATTCTTTGCTCCACCAAACTTCAAGCTCAACTTGTTGTTGTCCTCATTGTTCGGTGGCTGACCAACATTTGTTTCGGGAATGTCGATGACATCAACCGATGGTGCCGAAACATCAATATCCGCCAGAATTCGATGATTGGTTGATGACAAATCGCGGCGAATCAGTCGAGCCATTCTGTAAATTCGCACATCTCGATAGTTCGATGTTCATGAATTTTTGATTCGTTACGTTGCGTGTGGAATATTTGGAGCCATCGGAAATGGATCGTCGTCAGCATTTTCCGAATAATCATTGTTAGAAGGCGAATTCATTATTTTAGATGGAATCTTAAACGAACAAATTTTGATTTTTCTCATTTTTTCTTCCTTGAAACCATTTTTTTATTGAATTTTGTCTCATTTTTTGGTCGCGGAAAGTCGTCTGGAATATCATTGGTGAAGCGATTCGGCGTCATCACTTCTGACTTTTTCAATGAATCTGCTGTTGATTTTTCCGTTTTTCTCATTTCGCATAATTTTGACGGATTCTGAAGAAAGTGTTGAGCTGACTTCAATCATCATCATCTTCTCACCGCGCATTTCGTCGTTGATGCTTCCTTCATTTCGACACGAATCATACACGAGAAAAATATTGTCGGTTTATCGGCAAATTTGAAAACATTGGATAATTGGCCAGCCGACAGATCGTCTTTATATTCAAGCTGCTTCAAAAGGAAATCATCGATGGCGCATCCTTGATCGTCCACAAGCTTCTGACCGTATCCTTGTCCGTCATCAACAACGCATGAATGAACTGTCATACAATAGGATTCTTTATTTTCGCCGATACAAAACCATCTGAAATTATTTTCAGTTTTTTGGTTGGGGCAAATTACTATGAAGATGAATGAAAACCTATGGTAAACTGCATCGCCAACTGTCGCATGTGTCAATGGTGGACCGGTTTCGCTGCCCATTAGAACTTCGTATTTACAAATTGGCGCGCTCATTGAATTGTCGTTTTGAACTGTTTGCGGAAGTTCCGTAGCTGGTTGCATACTGTGCAAAGAAAAATGTTTTTTTCATTAAAAAAAATCGATAAATCGATTGATTTGTACCTAACATCCAACGCATTTGTAACAGTTCGATCAGACTCAAAATATTGGCATCGAACGTGATAGGATCGATCATTCTGCGTCAAGAAAACGGGATGAAACATCAGAACAATTGTGGTGTCGAGTAGAATTCCACGTGGTGTCGTCACACGCTTACGACGAATTCCGCAATCCGAATCAACTGGCAAAACAATTTCCGCCTCTTTTTTGCCGCTTCTTCCTCGAATTTTACAATCTTTCTTGTGAAAAAATCCCTAGAAATTGATTTCAATGACGGGAAGCCGGAAAAAAATCGACGCGGAGCGCAAGGAGGGAGGGGGGGGGGGGGGGGTGATACCTTCGAGTATAAATTTCCCGAAAACTCTTGCATTGTCCGAACTTTGATGTGAATGTGACGAATATCACAAATCACCTCAGGCTCTCCTGAAAGAAAAATGAAGCAGAAAACCGATGTGTGCGCAGCATTCAGCCTCAACTAACCAATAATCCCATTCGGAATTCGAGGCACCTGACCAAAAATCAATGGTAAAGCGATCAGAAGAAGCGTCGAGACACGTTTGTTCATGATCGACAACGATTTGTGTTCTCCTTTTTTCACCTTTCTCCTTTCAACAAAAAAAAAGAAAAAAAAGAAGGGCAGAATAGTTGAGAATGAACTGAAAATTGTTGATGTGGAAGGATCCGGCAGAGAAATGAATGAAGGAAAAAAGATGGTCGCTCAATTTCAAGAAAGGTGTCAACGGGAAACGAAAAAAAAGAAAACAAGAAAAAGACGATGTGTTTCGAGATGAAAGAAAATTCGGATATTTTCCTTCGCCCCCAAACCACCCATCCCGCACGGAAAAAGGAACCGAAATTGTGGTTTTTGGTTTTCCGATGAAGAAAATTAAATGGGGGGGGGGGGGGGGGAAAGGCGTAGGAAAAGCGCCAGAAACCGTATTTCAATCAAGCCAAATAAATCAAGTGTCGGACGATTTTCAAGCGATCGAGCGATCGAGCGATGACGCCGTCGTCGTCATCATCTCCGGTCATTGTGCGTGCTAATTAGCCGCCAAAAGATGTACAATGTATATTATTAAAAACTGTAAAATGTCTCAAATGTTGGCTTCCAAATTTTTTTTTTCGAATTTCTTGGTTTTATTTCCAAAAAAAAAATTTTTGGGCTTAAAGTGATTAAAATCTGTACTTAATACAAACAAAAAAAATAACTGGTTGGATTTAGAAGAAGAAGAAGAAGATAAAGGAGACAACGAAAAGCTGAATATTTCAGAGAGAGAGAGAGAGAGAGAGAGAGAGAGAAAATTGAGAGCCAAACAATTTTTCTCTTCTTATTGACACGTCCAATTCGGCCGACGGACCGGCAGAATATTTTCTAGATCTTCCTCAATCATCCATCCGGTCACAAATTATGGCAAAAAATTGAAAGTTCTCTCTTTCTTTCTCTCTCTCTCTCTCTCTCTTTTCTTTCGTGTGAGAGATGATTGTGCATGCAAAATTGCGATTTGGGTTTTCTTATTCACCAGTTGCGATGATTTTTGTTCACAAAATGAAATTGAGACACTTGAAAACGTGTTGAGACAAAACGAAATGAAAATGGGCGGAAAACCGAATTGCTTCATCTCATTATCTGCCTGCCAAGTTTTTGAAAAAAAAAGAAAAAAGAAGAAATTTCTCATTATTTTTTAGAAGAAGCGCAATGTGGCCAACAAAAATGAAGCAAGAAGAAGCTTAAGATTTTTCCTTTTTTTTTTTTTTGGCAAAAAGATTCCCTTGAAATGGTGGCAAACAAACATTTTAAGTTTTCTTTAAAAATTCTGAAAATTTATTTACAAACGAGGGAAAAAGTTATATTGGTCCAACATTATTCGTCCTCAAAGCTTGTTTCTTCGAATTTGATATGTGCAGCTTTGATAAAACTGAAAATGCTCAAAAAACTCAAAAATGTGCCACGTTTCTCCTTCCCACTCCAACTCACCAAACCAAAATTGATCCATCATTGTTGAGCGATAAATTTTGGTGGAAAAAATAAATGTAATTAACGATATTTTTCCATGATAAAATGATATGATTAAACTGATTTCCAGCATTGCTGAAAAACGCTTTATCCCTTCTTTTTCTTCTTCTTCTTCGTTTTAAACCTGAGGAAAAAATTGAATATTTAATGGCAATCCAACATAGAATAATTGGTACAAAAATCGATATCAGCAAAAATATCGATTGAAAAATTAATGATTGAAGATTGGTTTTTTGAACTTCAATAATTTTCGTCGACAATTTTCCACTAGTTCGATGCAAAATGAAATAGGATAATAAGGGAACAAATATACAAATAATTGTATAAATTGATAAAATGATAATGAAACATGTGAGAAATTTGGAAAAATTCGGATTCATTTCGGTTGAAATTATATAATTATTGGAGAAAATTACGTTGGGTAATGGTCGGATGATCTTCAACCCAAAATTATTGATTTTTTCCAATCATTTTGATTGTTTTTCACCTGTGAAATATAAAGTTTTGCAAAGTGTTGATCTTCCATCAAAAAAAATGTGCAAAAAACTGATCCGATCGATAAAAAATAAGCGAAAAAAAAGGAGAAATTTGTGTACTTTGATATCCGATCATAATATCGATTGGTGATTGGAATGATCGCCTTGAGACGATACAGATCAATATGAAGAATAATTGCTGAACTTGTTTGAATCAAAATAAACAATCCGATGAATTGATAAAATGGATGAATATTGAAGAATGATAATAAACCATTGGCATAAAATCCGATGATTGGCAGGAAAACAATTGGACGCAATAATTGAAAAGCATAAATTTCTTCAAACAAACAGCTGAAAATCAGATCAGATCAGATCAAAAATCGCATATTTCCCATTTTTTTTTTGTTTTCTTCGACGTCAATTTACCTCAAAGTATAAATAAAAAGAAGAATTGAATAGTTTTTTGAAAAATGTGGACTTTTATAACAAATAAAATAAAAAGCTTCCAAAAAGACTGGAAATGTAGAAATTGTTGAAACCAGCATAATTGTTGAATAAATCGATATTTCATTTTCAACATTCATGAATTGATCCAAAGTTTGATTCATGGCCACTTTTCTCAAGCAAAGAAGTGAGGGAAACGATTTATTTTTTTCAAGAAAAAAAATATTTTAAGCTGAAAATCATCAGAAACGGGAAAAAGAAAGTTTTTTTTCCATTTTTTCAATTCAAAATTGATACAGTTTAAAGTAAATATTTTATTTCATTTTTTTACATCAAAAAATCAATAAAATTCAAATCTTAAATTTATGTAAAAAGGGCGGAAAAACAGAATTTTCAAATATTAAAATTATTAGGGATTCAAGCTTAAACCTAACGGAAAAAGGAAAAGCTCGTTGCTTTGGTCACTCTCAAAAATAAAAAATTGAAATGCTTAAAAATCATACGACAATTGAATAAAAAAACTTTCAAAGTCAATTATACCCTGCAGTATATTCAATTAGTTGCGCATTTTTCCAAAATATTGATTTTTTCTCAGAAGAAAAAAACGTGCAATTATAAAAAGCACCAAAAATGGTCTGTTTTCAATATTTTTTTGCTTGATTTTTTTCCATTCAGGTGTTGAGATAAGCTCGATATTGGTTTTTGTGTTGAGCTGAGCTCGGTGTTGGTGTTAATGTTGAGCTTCTCAGTGTTGAATTGGGCTCGGTGTTAGTGTTGAGCTTCTCGATTCTGAGATGAGCTCGGTGTTGGTGTTAATGTTGAGCTTCTCAGTGTTGAATTGGGCTCGGTGTTAGTGTTGAGCTTCTCGATTCTGAGTTGAGCTCGGTGTTGATGTTAATGTTAAGCTTCTCAGTGCTGAGTTGAGCTAAAAGCAAACAAAAAATGAAAAAACTGTGGAAATATGAATGAGGAAATTAAGAATTCAACACGCATCAGATGGAAAAAAATCAAATGAATAATAGAGAAGAAGCAGAAGCAGAAGCAGTAGAAGAAGGAAATTATTTTTATACATTTTTATCATGCATTTCGAATTAAATGAAGAAGCTTCTCATCTCTTCTTCAAATGTTTTGTTTCAAAAAACAAAACGAAAGCAAAAATGCTCGTTTTTCCTTTTTTTCAATTATTTCTCCTTTTGATTTTCGAGAATTTGGTGAACAATGAGCCAATTATGGTGAAAAGTGAGCAGCTCAAAACTCGACGCCCAAAAAAATGCGTCCATCATCAAAATTGCAGATAATGAGGATGTTTGCTTGGAAGCAGTCGATCCAGGTCCATGTCAATATTATCAGACGCAATGGTTCTGGGATCAGAACGATGAGTCTTGTAAGGAGTTCCACTATGGAGGATGCATGGGAACGAAAAATCGGTTTTCATCAAAACAACAATGCATCAAACAATGCAAATATAAAATGTTCAATCCGGTTGCCGTTCCAGGTTTTTTTTTTTGCTTCTCGTTTCGCCCCGACGAAAAATCGGCATTTTTGCAGATCTTTGCCTTCTCGACGCCGATCAAGGTCATTGCGGCGATGAACGAAACGGTCATTGGTGGTACTTCTTCAATCAAGAGTCTGGAGAATGTGAGAAGTTCTTCTATTATGGTTGCGGTGGAAACGACAATAAATTCTATAGTTTACACATGTGTCGAAAGGTTTGCGGTGAACGATTGTCGCCACAAATCGGTGAGCAAATAAAAGAGCCTGAGCAAATCCCAGAGAGAAGAGGAAAATTTCAGCTTGTGATCATTGTGATATTCGAACTTCTTTCTGTAAATCGCATTCGAAATTCAATTATACTTGTGAGTGTCGTGTTGGATTTGAGAAAAATCAATACGGTGAATGTATTGGTAAGAAAAATCGGTCTTTTATTGATTTATCGATTTTTTTCCTGGATCAATAAATCAATAATTTCAAGATATTGATGAATGTCGTGGCTACAAAGCGGTCTGTGATAGAAATGCGTGGTGTGTCAATGAAATTGGATCCTACAAATGCGAATGTATGGCGGCGTATCGTGGAGATGGAAGACACTGCACCTATGTCGGATTAGGAAGATCATCGATCGATTGTAAAGAGTGCTCGACATTTGCCACGTGTCAAAGTGGAGTTTGTCAGTGCAAAGAAGGCTATGAAGGCGATGGATTCAATTGCACAGGTTAATTTCAGCCAATTTCAAGATTTGTTTTTAAACTGAAAATATTTGATTGAAGATGTCAATGAGTGCTTAAGAAAACCAGAAATTTGTGACAAAAATGCAGAATGCATAAATCGCGAAGGAAGCTTCATCTGCTCATGCCTTTCCGGTTACGCTGGAAACGGCTATAATTGCACAATTTCAAAAAGTGTTCAATTTTGATTTAAATTTTTATCGAAAAAAAATTGATTTTTTTTTAATTTGTCAGATGCCTGCCTCGATAAGTTCGATCATGACTATAAAGAAACGTGCGGAAACGAAAATTGGCGACCACATTTCTACTTCAATCATCAAACGAGAATGTGAAGAAGCGCTGAACCGAAAGAATCTAAGATCCAAACAATTCTTTGTCTTTTTTCAGGTGTGAACAATTTTGGTACGACGGATGTCGTGGCCGATCCCGCAACATTTTTTCCGAATACGACACTTGTACAGCAATGTGCGAAGAAACCAATGTGCTCACACGAGCCGGTAAATTGGTTTTTTTTTTTTCAGCGCTCTCCCCCAATTTTCCAGTGCTTCCTCTCTATTAAATGTTAATCTAGGGCTCATTGAGCCCCAAAATGAGAAATTGTCTGCGTTTTGCTTGTTTTTGGGATTTTTTCACCGAATTTTCGTCACCACCCCCCCCCCTCCCCCGCCCTTAAATCCTACAACTGTCATCAACTATTCGAGCTTTTTTGATGGATTTGCTGTGAAAATGTTCACTTCAAGTCAAGTTTTCAATTGGAGCACGTTTATTTCACTTTCAAAAAAAAAAAAAAGGGGTGGGGGGAAGACAAAAAATTGTTTTTCTCATGGATTTTTCACAGCACTTCCTCCACCACCACCACCCACCCACACACCGCATTATTATTTTCTCTACTCTGCTGCACCATTCGAAAATTTTTGTTGACATGCGGCTGAAAGAAAGGAAGAAGGGGGGGGGGGGGTTTTACCTAAAAACGTACTTTTTGTTTGCTATTAAAAATCTCGTTCTCCTCCTCCTCCTCCTCCTATTCCACTTGATTTTGTGGCTCTTGCTCCGGTTGATGCTGCGGTGTGTGCCTCTGAATTCATCGACCAACGACATCCGGACATTTCATTGGCTCCTTTTTTCTCCTCTTTTTTGGCTTTTTCTTCGGCTGGTAGAAATAAAATATGAGTCAATATTTCTTTTCTCCATTTTTTCTTTGTTGTTCACTTTTTTGCCGGGGAAAAAACAGAAAAAAATGGTTGTTTTCTTTTCTTTTTATTTTTTTTTTTTTGAGGAAAAGCCGTGGGGGCAGGGGAGGAGGAGGTTATTCGTCTTTAATCTTCAAACTCTTCATGATTTCTAGAAGAGAAAAGAAGAAGCGGCAAAGGATGATGGAAAAATATTCAAGCAGAAATTATTTGAATGCAATGTGATTTTAAAAAATGTCACTTCTGCTTCTTCTTCTTCTTCTTCTTCTTCTTCTTCTTCTTCTTCTTCGCCTTCTTCCATTGGTGTCAAACGCTATCATTATTCAATAGAAACGAGGGAGGAGAGAAGAAGGAGAGGACGAAGGAAGCTTTTCGTTGAGCTCGATATATTTTGAGTCCCCTTGAGAGTTGTGTTGAGGAGAAATAGAGATATTCCTACAGACACAATTCTTCCACAAAACTATTGTGGAATTCTTTCTTTCTTTTTTCTGTCAGATTCTCATGCTTCTTCTTCTTCTTCTTCTTCTTCTTGTGTAGTTTGTTTTTCTTTCTTTTATTTTCATTCTCTTTTTTTCTCGTCGTCCTCCCCCTCCTCCATCTCCCACTCAATTTTTGCTCAATTTTGGTTGAGTTTTGAGTTCATCATGCTCCCTCTTCTCCTCCTCCTCCAGCTCCTTCCGATTTTGTGCATGTTCTCGCCACTTTTTTTTATTTCGTCGCTCAGAACAACAACAATTTGTAAAATATTTTTCTTTTCTTCACAATTTTGTTCCGCTTCAACATTTCTTCCGCCGGCCTTCTTTCGCATCTTTTTTTTTTTTTTTTTGGTCATAAAAATTGATTTTTTTTCCGAATTTCTTTGAAGCAGCCCCATTTGCTGTTGTTGTTGTTGATAATATTGTCGTTGTTGGGTGTCACCGCTGTGCCGCAAATCAAAAATCGGGTGCCGCACTCCGTTTGTGATTCTGGTGGTGGTGTGATTCACGGTGGTTGAGGCATCACAAAATGCGATGATTTTAATCGAAACACGTGCAAAGAAGCTGGAATGCCGACGCCGACGTAAAAAATTGAAAAATAATGTGCTGCTCGTTGGCTTGATGCCAACAGAGTGTCGAATTCATTTGTTGACAAAATCAATTCTAATCCTCTCATTGTTTCAATCAATCAATTCACGTTCAGAAGTTTGCTGGGATAAGTTCGACATGAACTATCGTAATCAATGCTTGAATGGTAGGGCGGCGTTTCTCTCTAAAATGTGTATTGCCAATCGATTTTTTCAGGACACTGGGAACAACGCTACTATTTCGACCACGCCTCTCTGACGTGTCGTCAATTTTGGTTCGATGGTTGCCGATCGGATTCACGCAACATTTTTGATGATCAACTGACATGTCAATGGTTATGCGAATCTCAGCCAATGTACAAATCTCGTTAGTGGCTTAATCTTCTCATTTTTTTTTGGAAAAAAATCAATAATTTTCTTGAAAAAAAAAAGAATTTTTCCCAAACATGAACCGGCAACAATTTATCATTTTGAATGATGAAGTGTCGCTTCCTCGTCGCACCAGACAATTTGTTATCTTGAAGACGGCAAAGATTTATTAAAATTTTTTCTAGGATCCTGCCTTGAAGATTTTGATGAAGGATTGAAAAAGGAATGTAACGGAGGAAGATGGAGGCAGCAATGGTATTTTGATAAAAATACAAAAGTAAATGAAATGCAAAAAAAAAACTGGAAAAAATTAATTTTTTCAAGGTTTGTCATCCATTTTGGTATGATGGATGTAAAGGAGTCAACGAAAATATATTTCAAGATGAATTATCATGTCTTCATACTTGTGAGAATCCGGCAAAGAAGGATCGTAAGTCTAGAAGCTTCACAGACCAAAAAACAACAAACAAAAAAAACGTATTTTTTCAGCTAAAAAACCATGGCACAATAATGACAAATTTAAGATGAAGGAGATAATTGGAGACGTTTTCAGTATGAAAATCCAAAAAAACAATTTTTCCGAGACAACTCAATTTCTTACAGAACCAAACAGCACGGATGTTTGTGCCTCAAAAAATCCGTGTAAGAATAATGGGACATGCATTTTTGTGTGGAAAAAGGACTCGCATTACTGTAAATGTCCGGCTGGTTTTCATGGCAACAATTGTGAGAAGAAAATTGGTAGAGCAGCTTTCTCCATTTTTCTCTCCAACAACAAAAACAAAAAAAAATGGGACGAATTTCAGAGTTTGATCCGTGCGCTGAAAAACCATGCTTGAATGGTGCGACGTGTCAAATCAAATACAATGACGATGACGTCGATGAAAAGCCGACGTATGAATGTTTCTGCACTTCTGGTTATGGCGGTCCGAAGTGTGATCAACGACCATGTGAAACGAATCCGTGCCTTAATAATGGAACGTGTCGAACCACAAAAGGATACAGCACGTATTTTTGCGAATGTTCGCATGGTTTCGGCGGAAAAAATTGCGATGTTGGTAAGTGATTCGCAAAGAAAATCGATGGACGCTTGACGTTGGCCTCTTTTTCAGCCATCGGAAATAAACCAGGCGAAGAGAAGTTCGGAAAGAACGTTGAGCAAATATCCAGCGGAAAAGAGGAATGGATAGCTCAAATGCGGCAACGACTCAAAGAAACCGGCGGTGGAATTGGCGGAGCAACTGGAACCGGCTTGAAAGCCAACAGAAAAAATGCGACAAGCTCGGCAGAAAAGACATCATCATCGCCAACGTCGTCTGGCGAGAAAAAGTCGGGAAAAAACAAGAAATCATCAAAAGCCACTCAGGTCGCCGATGAACCCTACAAAGGTATTCGACTTTTATTCTGAACCTCAACTGGATTCGGGGAGGACTTTTTTTTTTCCTTTAAGATCCGGCGACAAAAAAACGAGAACGAGAAGAAAGAGAGAAAAAAGAAGCGGAAGAAAAAGCTGAAAAAGAAGAAGAGGAACAAAGAAAACAATATGAAGCTGAGATGAGACAGAAGCAGGAGGAAGAAGAAGAGAAAAACAAGGAAAAAGAGGCGAAAGAAATGAGCAGCAGCAGCGTTGGCTCATTTCAGAGCTCTTTTTTCAAATATTTCCTCGTTTTTAGAATATTTTCAACACTTTTTTAGTTGCTCTAGACTCGTCTGAAATTCTAGAAAGTGCGTCGCATTCATTGTATGTAGCCTGAGAACCATTAATCATCAAGCTTTTCCCTCAATTTTATGCTTTTCCTTTCACTGTCGATGATATTTTGTTTTTTTCTCATCGTTGAAGCTTCCTATCAAAACATTTACGTGTATTTTTGACATATTTTTTGTAAATTTTTCATTTTCTCGCTGAATCGATTTGGATAAAATTAGAAAAAAGTAACAAATTTATGAAGGAAATACAAGATTTCGTAACAAAAACAACAACAAAAACAAACAACAAAAATGAATAATTCAACGTGGTGAGGTGGTGTTGAATGACATAACAATTGCCGGATCCTGAACCAGATCATCCTTGAATCGAAATAATAGAAGAGAATAAGTGACAATCACAGATATAAGCTGGAAAAAAAGGTTGTTGAATCAACACCGAACCATTTTCGCAGTGAATAGCAACACGATAAGGATGCAGACAAACCGTAAAAAATGTGGTTCGCTCCAATGGAAAAGCTCGCCAAACCGTCATTCCCCACATGAATTGAGTGGTCATTTTGTGAACGAAACATGAGATTTGAAAACGATCCAGATCGGCGTTCGCGTCGGGTACAATACGAAGAACCGCGTTGACGATTTGACGTGTCTTGAGAGGAAAAAACACAAGTTTTTTTTTTTGATTTGTTTGTTGAAAGTTTTCATTGATCTTACACATTCATTGGTCATCATTCCAGTTGAGCAGATAATGACGATGTGAAGAATCGCCATTATAACTTGATATGAAGCCCAACATATTGAAACATAAACGGTGATATTCAATTTCTTCCTCAAATTCTCATTCGTCACTTGCTCATGGGTTATCGGAATCAGAAGTCTGCAACCAAGAAAAAAAAAGAAGAAGGTTAAGTGAAGAAAAATTCTGAAAATTGTTCACTTCGATGTAGGCTCGGAGAGGAAATAAATTGTCAGACACAGAACGAGAAGGCTCCAAGCCAATGAGAAAAGAATTAATGGATTAAATACATCACCGATGGCTTCTTGAACATTGGTAATACGAATAAATTGCTCGTAATAGAATTTCAGACTGAAGTGCCGCTTCTTGTGCTCTCGATTCATTGATTTGATTAGGGTGCTGTGAAACAAAGATTTTTTGCTTTTTTTTCTTTGAATTCTTACTTGCAATAAAATCGAACTAATAAATTGTAAAGATGATAATAAAGCAATGGAATAATATTCCATAAGGATAGAACTGGAACAATGAAAAATGAGCAATCATTTAAGAGTCCTTGACCAAAGTGCTGATTTGTGACGACAAATTCGACGACCTTAAGAGTGAACGCCGATAGAAAAACAATAATCAAAATGGAAAAAATTGAGAATTTATAGAGACGCATTGGCGGTGAAACATTAAATGCACTTCGGAAGCACACATCGACCATGTCGACAGTCTGAAAATCGAGCAAAATCACAATTAGCATTTGGCTGGAAATTTGGTTTCGTAGCACTTTCAGTAATCGTTGATGAGAGCGAAATTTGAGCGAAGAGACAACAATCACAAAAACATTGATCACCGGCTTCGTTGCTGAAACCATTGAGGATACTGTACCAGTGTGCATCAAACCAAATCGACGCTGAATTTAGATTTCGAAAAAAAAAAAGAAAAAAAA
Source organism: Caenorhabditis drosophilae (assembly GCA_963572285.1). NCBI lineage: Eukaryota > Metazoa > Nematoda > Chromadorea > Rhabditida > Rhabditidae > Caenorhabditis > Caenorhabditis drosophilae. The sequence continues at coordinate 6,469,133 of OY751564.1, read as the reverse complement.
ACGTTTTGGGTCTGATAACGTCGAGGAGGCGAAGCCAACCTCGTAAAGCATGAGAATGCTGAAATTGATATGAATCAGAAACGAGTTGAGGAATGTGGCAAGAAGAATATAATTAAAGAAGAGAATATATTTGAGAGTGCGACGATGGTTGCGTTTCGGACGAGCACGACGTTCCCAGGCGGTCGGAAAAATTGCCAACAAGCGAAAAATGAAAAACAGCGGACGAAGCGAATTGGAGACGCAGTGAACTCCTCTGAAATGAAATTTGCTCCTTTTTTTTTCAATGAAATTTGAAATCATTTTCCACCACTCAAAAAAAATATGTGATGATGATGTACCTCAAACCAATTCTCATTGATTCTCCGTGACCATTTTCAATGAGCATCTCTTTTGTATGCTCATCCTCATCATCAATCTCCTGATCGCTCAACTTATTTTGCGAGAGATTTGAGTTGGCAAAAGTGTGCATCATTTTATTAATTAAAATCCAAATAAAATTTGGCGTTTTTTTTCTTCGTTTTTTGCGAAATATTTCAGATATTTTAATTAAAAGACGGTAATTTTAAAGATACGAATAGAGTGGAGGCGAAGAAGTGACGAGCAACAACATTCTGAAGGAGGAGAAAGAAACGTAACCACCAGGAAGAAAAAAAGAAGAGAAAAGAAAGTTAATTTTTGGGGAAAGAAAAGAAACAAGCCTGGCCAGTGTTTGAAACACGAGAAAAAAAAACAATTTTTCATTTTAATGAGATAATTTTAAGCCGATGCTTTTCCTCCCAACCAACTATGTTAAAGTGGTTAGCCGAAGAGAAAGGGGGACGGGAGGGGAGCGCACACACACACAGAAAGAGGCGGAAATTTGATATCAAATAGACAAATAGAATGTTTGAGGAAAACACATACAGATTTATGGAAGAGGAAAACAACATTAGGTGACAATAAAAAAAAAATTAAAAAAAAACCTTTTTTTTCTCCGAAAATATTTTTTTAAGGGAGAATTTTTGTAGAAAAAAAAACCTATACTGGATTAGTCGGGGGGGGAGTTCCTTCCTTGGTTTCATTCGGGGTTATCAAAATGAAGAAAAAAAAGAAGACGGTAAAATAGCCAATTTTAATCCAAAAAAAAAAAAAAAAAAAAAAAAGGAAAAAACAGGATCTTATTTGTGCGTGAAAAAAAAATAGGAAAAGCAAAATATATAATTTCATTTATTCTGTTGGCTCTGAAGTCATTTTTTCATTATCAGATGAAGAAGAAGAAGAAGCAGAAGTGGGGAACGAAGCTGAGTGGGGGAACGGGTGAGAAGAAGAAGAAAAAAAAGCGATTTCTCTCAAGTCAACAAAAATCACAATAAATTCTGTTAGAAGAAACTCAATTATTTATCCGAATCAATTCAAAGTGTTTCTCTTCGATTTTTCAGCAACCAAAAGGATTGGAAGAGAAACCCAAATCTGCTGAAACTAGTTTCCCGCCCTCGTTCTTGTTGAAGCAACTGTTTAGGGGATGGTTTGTTTGACTTGGAAAAATTGATGCTTCATTCTCAAATATCAGATAAATAAGTTTCAGAATTATCCTATTAAAAATTGCAAAAGAAAAAATAAAGTAAAAGTTATTTGAGATTAAATCGAGTTCGACACATCATTAATGAGGAAAAGCTAGATTATCACAAATATTTAAGACGTCTCTCATGTTTTAAAGATTTGTTTCCTCGTTTTTTTTCATTATAAAATAAGAAAAAATTCCAACCTCCACGAGCACTCAAAAATCGATGATTTTCGTTGCTTCTGATTCGAGATGAATTTCTTCGACCATCGATCATTAGCAATCGATAACTCTAAAATCGATGACAAAATCGTTTTCTCAACAGTCAAGGATGAGGTGGTTGATGTGGTTGGTTGAAGAAGTGTTCGTTGATCCCTTTTTTCATTGATCGCCGTCATCTGAAGGAAAGAGACAGTATTTTGTATGGGAGGAAAACACAAAGAAAAAGGAGTTTGAAGAATCATAATAATGTGTTTTAAAAAAAAATGAAAACATGAATTAAAAGAAGAACAAGAATTAATTTCAGATTTGAGTTTTGAACAATTTCAGAGTAATTAGCTGTTAGATGCCTAGAAACCAAAATTCTCATGAGGATTCTAATTTTCAGCAAAAACAGAATTAAGCAAACTGAAAAACCGGAACTATTTCAGTTTACCTGAACATTTGCATTTCGATAAACTTTGCAGGTTTCAATAGCTTCATCATTCTCAATTTCCTCCGCATTTTCAGCATGAATAGAAGTTGTTCGATTAAATGGATACATGCTGGAATTTTTTTCTCTTTTTTTTTTTTTGACGGAGAAAAATATTGATAAATATAAAAGGAAAAAAAATGATTTAAACATAAATTTTATTTGATTTTCTCTTGTTAAAGAATGACAAATTTAATCAATTTTGTTTTTATTTTTCTTAAATTAAAAATAAGAAAGAAAAAAAAACGATTTTTATTTAAAAAATATTCAATTTTTATTATTTATTCTTCCAAAATTATTTTAAAAAGTCCCTATAAAAATGTGCTGAAAGTTAAAAAGCATCAAAAATTATTCAGGAAAAGCATTTAAAAGATAAGAAACAAATAAATAAAAGGAATTTATGAGAAGAAACAAAAAATGAATTTCTTTTTTTCAATTCTAACCAATTTATGTGGTCATTTAAGAAACAAAAATGTTTTTTGATTTATTCATTGCGTTTCCATATTTGAACCAAAGCAACGAAAATAATATTGAAAATGAGATTAATAAAATTATTTTTTATGACATAAATTTTAAAAATTTTTAGACAAAGAGGGAGAGAGATAAAGAGAAAAATGATTAAGAGGGAGAGAAAAATAGGGGGAAATAAAATTGAAAGAGAGAGAGAGAGAGAGAGAGAGAGAAAGAGAAAAAGAGAAAAAGTGAGAGAGAGAGAGAGAGAGAGAGAGAGAGAGAGAGAAAGAGAAAAAGAGAAAAAGTGAGAGAGAGAGAGAGAGAGAGAGAGAGAGAGAGAAGCTTGAAAAAATTCGATCTATTTTTTAAAATGACTGAAAAAAATTAATTTTCTAACTTTTTCAATATTTTTTTCCTAGGTACTAAGGAGAAGCGCACACAATGATGAGAAAAAAGAAAATTTTAAAAAAAAATTGTTGGCTAGAAAAAAAGAGGCTGAAAGTGACTCTGAATGGGATTATAACAACTGATTATATTCCTTGAAAGCTGCTGATTAGAGATTTCTCCTCCCCGCCCCGCCCCCCTTCAACCGCACCCTCGTTTCATCTGTTTTTTCAATTTTGTTATTCGATCGATTGTCGAGGCGAAAAGTTTGCAAACGAACGAAACAAATAAAAAATGATTTTGTCACAAAATTGGCAGCGATTTTCAGCCAAAGAAAAGCTTTTGTGTTTCAAAAAAAAAAACTGTTAGAGGGGAAGGCAACGAAACACTTCTGCACTGCAATTTTTGTTGAAGCAAGAAGCATGGAAAATGAGATGGAGAAGAAAAAATGAAGGATTATCTTATGTTCCTGTCTCTCTCTCTCCATTCCAAAACCACAATCCGTTTGTGGTTTTGTTTCAAGAACAAATTTTGATGATCAACGAAATGGAAACCCCCTACCCCCCCCCCCCCCCGTTGCCTTTTTTTTTTTTTTGGTTTTCCCACTCGGAAAGGAAAAAATCGTAATTTTCGTCAAGAATACATACAAGAACTTGTGATACATTTCAGATGAGTGAGGCGAAAGCAGAAGAGGTCGAGACGAGAGAGGCAAACATTTTAATTGCGCCGCGCCGCCGTCGCCGTCGTCATCTCGAACTTATCCAATTTGCCTTTCTCTTTTTGTCGTGTTAAAATCCAAAATTGGCGAAGAGGTGAGCATTTTCCTTTTTTTCTCAGCTCCGAGGAAAATGGGGTGTGTGTGTGTGTGTGTGTGTGTGGGAAAATACAAGACCGAACAAAAAAATAGATTAAAATCCACGATATTCTCTACAACAAGATTAATTTTTATTACAAAACAAAAAACAAGTGAAGAAGGAGAAGCTTATTAGCTTTTTTTTTCCTTTTCTACCCCTCACTGAAAAACAATTGGGATGAAGCCAGCTCGTTGTGAGAAGCATTCGATTTCTCTTTGATTTCAGGCTTTACGTCGCGGCGAAAAAACCCGGATATCGTATGGTTTTGCACCTGCTCGTCATTTTTCTTCTTTTTTTTTCAGTTTTTTGCAGATGAAAAAACCCGTTGAATATTTATTTTAAAACGAGCACGATTAAAGAATAATTATTATGAGCAATCTGAAACTACGAGTAGCGGAATAGCTGGCGTCGATTTTCGACGATTTCTCAAACGATCCGGTGGAAGAATGAAGTTTCGAGAAGAAGAAGAAGGAGGAGGTGGAGAACTCAGAAGAGGTGAATGATTCGAATTGTTGCTGGATATTGAATTTCTTTCTTGTTGATCCTTCTGAATAAATCAATAATAAAAGACAGTGTGAAATGGAGCTGGAAGTAGTTACGATGTCAGCTGAAGATGCCAAGCTTCCTCTACCCGAATCGGTTTCATTTCGTCGACGACCAAGATGAAAAATACGGTTGAAAGAGGTTCGAATCTGAAAGCCGATTTCTAGCCAAACCAAACCGAATCAAAAAAAAAAAGTTCATCAAACCCTTCCTCTTCTCGCTTCTTCTTCTTCTTCGTTTTCGTCAAGAATATTTCGATTTGACGTGTGCTCGTGACGACTTTCACTTGAATGCTCTGATAAGTCCGAAACTTCAGGAATTGTCGAGACAAATCTTCGGAAAAACGACATTCCGCGCTTACGCTCAATTTTCGGTGTTGTTGGTGAAGCGGGAATATCAAATGAAACTCGTGGTGAAACATCGAAGGAAACTCGTGGTGAAACATCGAAGGAAACTCGTGGTGAAACATCGAATGAAACTCGAGGTGAGGCACTTGATCGACGATCAAAATCATATAACATTGCATCCGAAGGTCTCGAAACATTTGATCCTCTTGGCGTACTGTTTAATGATGTCGTCTAGAATCACCGATAAAATTTTCCCCAAAATTATTAATATTGAATACCTTTACCTGTGTTACACCTAAAAACATTGGATTTGCTGGCTCGTCTCGACTAGGACGATGTGATCCCGGCGGTTGAGAATGATAAAAATTTGACAAGCTGCTGAGCCCTCTAATATTGGTCGTAGTGATGCGTCGAATCACCGGCAACGTTTTATTGCGAACACGATGTTGAATAACTTCGGTGAAGAAGACATAAAGAAACGGATTCGCGAACGCATTGATGGGAAAGAAGAAGACGAGCACAAATTTGGCGTTGCTCAACGATATCAATGGATAACCGATGGCGGCGGTGAAGCCGAAGAACAATGTTGGAAACCAGCAGATCATATCAGTTCCAACTAGCAGCGACATTTTTGTGATCAATGTTCGATCTTCATCGCGACTCTCGTTTTCTTTCAGCATTTTAACAATAAAACCATACGAGAACGTCATGGCAGCAAATGAGCAGAAATTGAAAGTGAGGCCGAAAATCAAATAAGATTTGTCAAGAAGTGTTGAAGCTTTCAATGGAAGACAAATACTACTCTCCGAATATGATGAAACACCAAACCATGGAAGAATCGCCATCAATATTGCAAACAACCAACCGCAAAACATTAAAAATATGCCGACTTTCGGGCCGAGCCGTCGGCCACGCATCGATTGTCTAGGCGAAAAAATTGCAAAAAAAAGAAACCACGAAGAGGAATCAATCGATAATACCTGGTGTTGTAAGACATTTCAAAAGCAATGAAAAACATGCTAATAATCCCAAGTTCTGAAGCGAACACAGCTAGAAATCCAGCTGCTCGACATCCCCAACCAGTTTGCCACCAAACCGCGTGTCGATAATATTCATCTGACATTTTTGCGTCAGCAATTGCCAAAACTGCCAAATAAATACCTTGAAAAATTATTGATTTATTGATTTTTTGTTTTTAAATTTTTGTTTTAATCAACCTGTTATCATATCAGCAACCGACATATTTATCATATAAATATAATGCATTCTCATCCTTTTTTCATAAGCCATTCCTAACATGATCCAGACAATAATATTGCCAACAATCGCCGCCAAGCACACAACCCAGATGGCGATGCGAAGAAACGGATAGCCGACAATATTCTCGCACGGATTCAGGCTATCCGGCTGCGGAAAACACGTAATATTACTATAGTAGCGTTGGACTTCTTCAATGACCGAATCGCATGGTTCAGCGCTGATTTCAGTGAACGCTGCAAATTTGCAAAGTGAATTTGGACATTCTTAAAATTGATACGTGGCAATTCTCCATCGTCGATGTCATCCAAACCATGAGGAATTGTGTCGTTCTCTAATTCGGTCCATTCACGAAAGAGAATTTCGAAAAGATCGTCGCCTTTCATTTCACGTCTTCTTCTTCTTCTTCTTCTCCTTCTCATTTGATCATTGTTTTGGTTTTTCTCCTTTTTACGATTACAAATTCTTTTGTGAAGTTCTTTGGCATTTTTTTGATATTTTCCATTCTCATTCAATGTCACATCATCGACATACTAAAAATCGATAAAATACAAAACAAAAAATCAATAAAAAACTGACTTTGAAAAGACAACAATGATGAGGATAAGTGAATTGGGCGTTTTGAAGATTTGTAAAGCTTAAAACCGACGGAAGATGTTTAAGATTTGGAACTTCATTTAAAACCAAAGTTTTCAAATCTTGCAATCCATTGATTGGAAGAAAACTAATCGAGGTTTGAGATAAATCACTGCAAAAAAAGAAGGATTTTTTCAAAATTGGAAGAAGCTTAGAAAATCAAGTTTACAGAATTTCCAATCCATTCATACTCTTGAAGGCATCCACAGAAATTGTATTCAAATTCGGATTATTATCTAATTTCAACTTAACAAATCGACTTTCGGCAAAAGCATAACCAGAAATTTCATACAAATTATTATGATTCAAATAGAAGTTTCTTGCACGAACTTGTCGAACCTTTGAATCGCCAATAAACTTGATTCGATTCATTGATAAATCGATACGATCCAATACAACGAGATGATGGGAAGACATTTCCAGTGATGGCATTGTGATCAATCCATTGTTTCGAAGGATCACATTTTGGATTCTTGTATTGTTCATTAATAATTTGCCCGAGATTTCCTTCAAATTTTCACACTTGGTCACTGATAACTTTCGAAGTTTTGGTAGAACAGAAAGTGATGAGCCATCGAAATGCTCCAAATCGATTGAGCTATCAATTTCACTGAAAAAATGGTATTTTTTAAAGAGGCGTGGCTTAATATTTGCTTAAAACTTTACAGTTCTCGAATAAAAGTGTAGTTTTCGAAAAAGTTCGAAGTGATTTCAGTGATGCTGACATTGTACAAATATCTGAAAAAAAAACCATCGGGAAGAGGATTCCCGAACAAAAAACAAAGAAAGTGGAAGAGAAAATTACAAATAGCCAACATCGGGCGACAAATCAAATGGTAATTGTTGAACACCAATACAACAACACTCCGCTTGTCCAGTTCTTCTCGTTTTTCTACAGAAGCATCCAGGTTCGTCGTGTTGAATTGCAATGCAGGAAGGTTTTGTTGGAATTATACTCAAATCAATGGTAGCATTGATTTGAGAAATGTTGAGGAGAAAAATGAAGAAAAATAATCGATAATTGCATAACATTGGAATCGATTCATTCAATAATAAAAATAATAATTGAGCAGCTTCAAATTGATAAGAAATATCACTGATTGTTTATCAATTTTCCTTTCTTTTCTATTTTTTTGCTGTTTTTTTTTTCTGAAAATTCAGAATTATTCTATCAACGTTAGCTCCAAGCTTCTATACCTTTCAAAAGCTTGGTTGCCTTTGGACCCAACTGGCTAGGAAACACTGGCTTTCCTATCAATAATTTCCTGGCCTATTGAGCTCAAGGAGAGAAGGAAAGATTTGTTCTTAAAAAAATAATTGAAGAAGAAAAAATATTGTTGAAATAAAATTTGAGACAATTTTTATTTTTCTTCTTCTTCTTTTTTTCTTCCTTCCCCCCCCCCCCCCTTTCCCTTCTTTATTCTTTCCTCGCCCCTTCAGTGTTGAACAATTGAAAATTCCTATAATAATCGAGAAGGTTCGTCGTCGTCGTCCCTCATTATGATCTTTGCCGTCGTCTCGCAGATTGGTTGACGATATGCGTCAAGTGGAGAAAGAGAAAAAAAATGAACATCTGAAACTAGTCGTTCGTCATCATAAATTGATTTCAATTTTTTTTTCTTGAATTTCTCACTCGCTGATTTTTTTTTCCAAATCCAATCGAACGGTTTTATTGATTTTTGTGGGAATGCTTGAATTGATCAGTAAAAATTCAATTGTTTTGATGAGAAACAATTCGAAAGTAGAATAAATATTGCGTCACGAATTATCTTTAACAACTGCGGCATGTTAAAATGGGCGGAGAGTGGGTTGCAGCAATAGGTGTGCACGGTTAAGCTAAAACTTTGAAATTATTAATTTTTTTTTAAAGTTTTTAAAGAGAATATTTTTAAATACAAAGGTTTGATTAAAAAATTTTAACAAGGAATATTTTATTTATTAAATAAATAAAAACATCTTTTTATGAATAAACATCAGCAGCACTCACTCAATTTATTTGTTCAACTTATTGATCTTCACAAAATGTATTTTGTTCGGAAGATTCGTTTACACTTTTGAAATTTTTTTTTAAATCGTAAAAAATCAATATTTTTTATTTTTTAACGCCATTTCTCATTACCAATGCTTTTGTGGCCTAGAAACCCAAAATTTGGTTAACTTATCCAGGTTGACTAGAAGCGATTTTTTTAAATTTACGAAGTTTTTTTTCAATATTTTAAACCAAATTTTTATTAATTTCAAGGTTTAGAATCTAGTTGGTTTTTTTGCGAATAATTCCATTTTCGATGACTCATTTGTATTTCATCATATAATTACATTCGCTCAAATAAAACTTTTAAATCGTTGGTTTTCAATAATAGAGACCGTTCAGAAATTAAATCACAACATATCTATGACAACATGGAGTTGTGCATATTGTACACTTATCAACAGCACATCATCACATTTATGCGAAGGATGCGGATCTCAAAATCCTCAAAATTCAAAATCAATAATTGAAAAAGGCGCGAGTTTGTTGCCAACGTTTTTAAGCAAAGGAGGTAAAGGTTACATTCAATCTTTGATTAATTTTTTAGAATTTCAGTTAAAGAAATATCGAGTGCAGTAAATGAATTGCTAACAAATAATAAAAAACCAGGACATTATTTTGTTAGATATCCGCTTTATCAAAATTCACCTTCAACAGGTAATTCTACTTAATCGAAACTTTTTAAAATGGTTTAATTTTAGTTTCAGAAAGTTGTAGTAATTCTAGTAATCATATACCATCATCAAGCTCAACATTTTTTGTAAATGAGGTTGGTTTTCATTAGTGTTTCCCAACAAAATATTTAGAAAAATCTAATTTTTGTCTGGTTTTTACTTACAATTTTTAAATTATTAACTGAAATGTTTTATTACGTTTTTTTATTTTTCCTGTTTCATCAAGTTATCATATAAAAAATACATATATTTTGGTTTTTTTCACATTTAAAAAAAAATTCAGCTCACATGGATTTGTTAGTTTCTACGTAATCTAAAATGTTTACTGTGAAATCCATAGAAACGAAACAAAAATAGCAATTGAAATTTATAAATTTCAGTTTCCTTCCCAATCAATGTCTTCTGAAATTACTTCGAAAGTCAAAAATGAGGTTCAAAAAGAAAGCGACAAAGTATATAATAATATTCTGAACTATTGTGTGTAAGTTTTTCTTTTTTAAATTTTTCAAAAAAAAGAAAAAAAAAGACAATTTAAAGAAAAACTAATTCGCCATTTATTGATCCTTCATTTCCTCATAGTAATCGATCAATTGGAGTCTTAAAATATAAAAAAAATAACAAGGATATTGGTATGTTTACAATGTATTTTATTTCCTAAAAAAAACTTTGTTTAGTTGGTCAACCAAACTTCATAAAATGGCTTCGACCAGAAAATATTTACACCAAAGATGGTACATCATTGCCGTGGACTGTATTCAATCATAGTCCACAACCATCAGATATAGAACAAGGAACACTTGTTGGCAATTGTTGGCTTATTTCAGCAATGGCACTGATTGCTGAAAGACCTGATATTCTTCATGAAATATTTCCATCCACTGAGTATTCATATTATGGAATTTATCGAATAAAGTTTGTAAAAAAAGCTGTTTTTTTTTTTAAGATTTTTTTTTTCCAGGGTTTGCGTCGAAGGAGAATGGAAAGTGATAATTGTCGATGATTTTTTACCTTGTTATAAAAATACAAATTCATTAGCAATAGCAATTGGAAGAAGAAATCAGGTAAAAAAAATTTTGTTTTAATTTTTCTTTTTTTTACATATTTATTTTTTCAGTTATGGGTTTGTTTAATCGAAAAAGCGTTAGCAAAAGCATTAGGAAGTTATTCAAAACTTCATGGAGCATCACTTGCTCAAGGGTTATCGATGCTTACTGGAGCATCATGTGTAAATTATATAACACCTAATAACGAAGAAGAAATCGACACGTTTTGGGCTCAAGTTGTTAGCTCAAAGTAAACATTTAGGGTTTTTGTCACTTAATAATTTTTGTTTAATTGTAGAGAGTCAGGGTTTTTAATGTGTTGCGTCACAAAGTCAACAATTCCAGAAAATGAATTAAAAGTGAAAGGTCTTCTAATCAATCATGCTTATTCAATTCTTGACATTGCGACGCAAAATAATCATCGATTGTTAAGAATTCGAAACCCTTGGGGAACATTTGTTTGGAACGGAAAATGGTCAGACACGTGGAAATTTTGGACGCCAGGTTTGCCAAATTTCATTGAAAGGCTTCTACAGTTGCTGACAATTTTTGTTTTTCAGAAATGCGAAATAAATTATTAACAAGTCGAGGAAAGGAAACAGGAGCGTTTTGGATGGAGCTCGATGATTTTGTGACACTTTTTAGTTCGATAACAGTTTGTAAAATTCGACCAGATTGGAGTGAATTGAGACAAACCCAATTAATTGGATGGGAAGCCGATGAAAATTCAAAGTGGATTTTCTCGTTTTTTTTTTTAATCGATCAAATATCTGATCTATTCAATGTTTCAGAATGATGCATCTGACAGCATTAGAAAAATGTGAAGCGTCTTTCATGGTGTTTCAAAAAAATAGTTTCGGAGCTGATGACGCAACTTTAGTTAGTTCGTGTTTTCAATTTAAAAATTAAAAAAAATAGTTAAGAAAGATTTAATGCTTTGCATTCATCGACAAGCATCAAATGGAAGAATCGGTGAATTGGTCGGACGAAGTCATCGATTAACTGATCGTAGTTTGACAACTGATGAATTTTTTCTCGAACCTGGAAATTATCTGGTTATTTGCCTGAGCATGAAAAATAGAAAAGAGAAATTCCTCGTCAATATTGTCACCCATTCATCACTGCCACTTTTTGGGCAAATGATACCTTATAGGCCTGGAATGTCGGCAGATTGTTTAAGACAAGTTGTTCTCAAACATGGCAATCTGCTGTCGAATGTGGTATTGGTTGATTTTTAAAAAAAGTTCTTCGATTAAACGCGTTTTTATTTAAGGAAAATGGAATTCAAATAAGAACATTAACAACACATTTTCGAGGAATGGTTGTCATGGCAGATAATAATTTAGAAAATCGATGGTTGCATATTGGGTAAAATCAATTAATCAATCAATCAATTCATTCATTTCAACCGATTTTTAGAGTTGATTGTTCAGAATCAATAAATATTCAATCATCTCGAGGAGATTTAAACACTACTGATGTTGTACCACCACTTGGTCGACAAGTTTGAGAAAAAAAACGTTGAAATCCGAAAAAAGAAAAATATTTTTTACAGATAATTGTAATTTTGTCGACCATTGATGACTATGCAGAATATAAAGTTGCTAATAGTTTAAAGGTGAATTTACATCAAGCAACCACTGTTTTCCACGGCTTTTACTACAAATTTATATTTCAGAGTCTTGTATCGAATAAAAAATATATTAGCAAAGAAATGAATTACGAAGCAACAATTGTCGGGAAACATTTAAAAAATTATCCAATTATTGATGAAAATGATGATCTGCATTCAACTGTTTCAGTGTTCAGTTCTCTCTGAAAAGGTTTTTACTTTATTTTTCACGATTTTAATTATTTAATTTTAAACTGTATTGACAGTTTTTTTTTTCTGTAAAGTCACAAATCAAAGTGAACAAAAAAAAATTTTTAAAAACAAATTAAATCTGTAGACGTGTTGCATAAAAGTGGATAGGGTACTTGTTAAAGGGCAGCGTGAAAAAAGGCGGAATCAATTTATCAGAAAAGCCTAATTTTTTAGCGGTTTTTTTTTTTGTTTCTTAATTGTGATTTTTTTACACACTGTGGATTCAAAAAAAAAGGGGTTTTTAATATTCACGGCCTGCTTTTTACTACTTTATTTTTGAAGAAAATTTCAAGCGATATTTCGCAAGAAGAAAAACTTTTTTTCATTTTTGGAAATAGTTAAAATATAAATTTAATAGATTTTTCACTTTTTTTGTTGCATTTCGATGTGATTTCTCGTACTTTGTCGATATTTTTTCTCACCGGTTTTGTGTTGAATTAAAAAAAAATAGTTGATTGCATTTTAACTAGAGTAATAAAATTGTTTTCACTTGAAGCAAAAGGTCAAACAGCTTTCTTAGTTTAAAGCTTGAAATTAAAAAATTTTTTGTCGAAATTCTCAAGAAAACAAATTTTCGTCACGTTCAATAGGTGTCGTCTGAAAATGGGCGGAGAGTTGTTCAGCAAAGTGCGCACATCTATTTTAAGGGTTTTTCTAACGGTTAAAAAAATCAAAATAGAGCGAAGCTTTTTGAATTGTGAGACCTTGAATCATTTTAATTTTAAATCGTAACCGTGACGCGTGTGAGGGGCGTCGCGGTAAATATTATTTGAAACTCGTTTCAATTTTATTCAGACAACGTTTCTGAAGAATTTATTAACGAATTAACAAATCAAATTAGGCTTGCCCGTAAAAGTAAAAAAAATAAAATCAATATCACAATTAAAAAGATCAAAATTAGAGATGAGAACGGAAAAAAGAACACATTTCAGTTTTCAACCGGGCAAGAAAAAAAAATGTTTGATAATAAAATTCAAACACTTGTTTTATATGATTCGTTTGGTATCACTTAAAGAAATTAATCTTTAGCTTTTGTTATGTGCAACGCTGAAAGAAAAGAAAAACCCAACTAGGAAAAGTTAGGTCATACTTTTCGACTATTTTCAAATTTAAATTATTTGAAAATCGTTTTTTTTTTTGCATGGTCGATTTTTTTACCACAGCTAGTTGATTGAAAAAATGTTGTTTCAAGTTGTACACAAGACAAATTTTAAAAAAGTACCCGACTAAAATTAAAAAGAAAATTAAAGGCTACTATCATCGTCAATAACAACAAATGGCCGAGAAATATGTGATGATAAATGTCGGCCAGTTTTGACGATCAGGCCATCATCCCTCCATCTAAAAAGTGGAAAAAATCGAAGAAAAAGGAGAAGAAAAGATTCTCTTACTTTGATTGTTCTCGATAGTCTTTTTTATTAGCACAGCACACGTCATGAGCGTGTTTTGAAGTAATTAAAAAATAAGCACAAATAATTGAAAAAAAAAATGAAGAAATAAATAAAATTGATCCCATTAAATGGATATAAGCGGCTAAGCCAAGATGTTTCTGGAAAAAAAAACCATAAATTTGGGGGGAAGAAAAAAAGAAATTTACTCACAATTGATTGATGATGCGCCATAAAATCGACGTCATCTTCAATTGAATTCAGCTTCTGATGAGTTTCACGAAAAATGATTCGTTTTTGACTAAACGCAAAAAAGAAAATAACATCGGCCAGTAGAGAACAAGCAGCTGAAAGGGAAGAAGAGAAGGAAACTCAAATAATTCATGTTTTCTGCTGCACAAAACCTGTCATAAAAACGCCGACGACAAAAAGAAGAGAATTTGGTGGAAAGCAAGGAGAACACGATCCGATGATGATTGAAATCAAACCAAAAACAAAGGTGAAAACAGCGAAAAATATGACACCTTTATGATGAGCTAAAATTGAAAAATTTTCTCAGGAAATTTTGGAAAAAAAAAAAAAGGAAGAAAACGAACGCAAAAATCGATGAAGCAAAAGCTCTTTGGCTTCTTCGTCACCATGCTCTAGAGCAACACGAAGAGTTGCTTGAACAGAAGCGTCAAGCTTACTATCGCACCGATCACCTGAAAAACTTTGAGAATAAGCAAGAAGAAGAAGAAGCTGAAATTGTTGACCTCGTCTTTCAGCTTGAATTTCATGAAGAGGAATCAATGTCCCGTGATGAACAATGCAATCCCACCAAAGACCGTGATGATGACTGAGATGGTTTCGAGGAAAATCAACAATCTTAAGAAAAAATGAGATTTTTTTGGTTTTATTTTGACTTTTGAATTTACCTCCCAAAGAGGGCTGAAAATGCTGAAAGCGGTGAGAATCAGACCAGAAACGATTAGAAATATTGAAGTGACTAGCAGAAATTTATACATAACCAGAGCCATTATCGAAGGAAAAGCTGAAAAGGGAAGAGAGAAAAAAAAATAATAATAATAAAGAAAGTGATGAGCTTGAATAGAATTAATATCCTTTTTTTTTGAAATATGAAGAGTCGAGGTTATTTTTGTGAAACTCAAGAATCGGATTTCATAAATATATTTATGAAAGAAAGTAAGAAGCGAGAGAGAGAGAGAGAGAGAGAGAGAGAGAGAGGAGGTAAAGCTCAAAAAGTCTAGATTAAGCCAAAGAAATGTTTTTTTCTAAAAATCAAAAATTGAAAAGCCCAACTTTTTCCAAGTTGAATGAGAAGAGAGAAAAAGTTGAAAATGAAAAAAATTCATCAAATTCTATTGAGAAATGAGGAAGAGCCGAGGCGCTGAAGGGAGAAGCAGAAGAGAGCAACAAAAAAAAACACATTTTTTCTCTTTTTGTCAACGATTTTTTCGAGAACAAAAAAAAACAATGAGAGAATTGCAATTTCAGCACAACTTTTTTCTCTTTCTCTCCTTCTCTCTCTCTCTCTCTCTCTCTCTCTTTCTCTCTCGTTTTTGGTCTTGAAACGGTGAGTTTTCCGCGGTTCATAACAAAATAATATAGAAGTGGTCGTCGTCGCCGTCCTCCTCCTCCTTCTCGTCCACTCCTTTCTATTCCCTTGAGGTGCTCTCACTCAATTTCGGGTTCCTCCTCTTATTTTTCGTTTTTTTTGCTTAGTTGCTCGTCGTCGTCGACGCAAAAAAAACGAAAGAGGGGGGGGGGAGCAAGGGGAATGAAAATCACACAATTATTGGTTGACTAAATTGATTCACGGAGCTCTTTTCACAGAAGAATTCAGATAAAACCACGAAAAATATTGAGTGGGGGAGGGGAAGAGGGGGGGGGAGAAGATTGAAATCTTGTTGGAATTTTTGAATATTTTCAATTAGCAATGGGAAGAGAGAGAGAGAGAGAGAGAGAGAGAGAGAGAGGGGAAAGGCAACGAATGATGAGCGGATAATGAAAAATGAAAGATATTTTGGAGGAAAAAAAAAGATGTTTTACACGACATTTTGACAAATTTTTGAACCGTGGCAAAAATTGACAAGAGCTCACGAGCTTTCTTTTCTTTCAATTTATTCATTCTCTTTCCTCCTCCTCCTCTTCTTTTTTTGCAGGCGGACAGAGAAAAAGTTGCAAACAAAATGAAGAGAGAGAGAGAGAAAGGGGGAGGGGAAGGAGGATAAAATTAAAAACCAAGAGAACCCAAGAAGGAAATAATTAGTTATCGGCGATTAAAAAAAAGCGGCAAGAAAAGTCAACACATTTTCCTGAAATTCATTTTTTCTTTCTTGGAAATTGAAATGGAAATGAACAATTTGATGAGATTCTTGGCGAGGGGGGGGGGGGGGGCTCGAAAAATCACCCTGACACCCTGAACTCATTTTGAATGCATCGAACACATTTTCAATATATTAAAAATTCAAAGAAAACATTTTGAGATTTTTGAAAAATTGAAATAATCGAGGACAAGATTTGACAGAAATTGGGGAAAAGCTGGGGGAAAAAGAGGCCGGGAAAAAGAAAAAAGGCTGAAAATATTGAAAGCAAAGAAGAAAAGCAAGAATTAATGAATAATAATTTAAAAGGGAATGAAGTGATAAACAATGAAAAAATGTTGTGATAAATTTGAGTTTTTCAAAATTTTCAGCAAACAGAAAAAAACCAAAAGAAAAAGAAAAAAGAGAAAATTGGAGGAAGAAGAAGAAAAAGCAGAAGTAGAAGAATTGTTTTTTTTTCTTTCTAAATATTCATTGTTAAAATGAACCTCATTAAAAAGTCGAAAGAAAAAAGAAAAGAAAACTTTTCTTTCTTTCTTTTTCTTTTTTTTTTTTTTTGAATTTATGATTTTCAATTTTTTTGCCAATTCAAAATAAGCCGAAAAATCGTAAAACATTTTAGAAACGAAAATATTTTTCGAAACGAATTTGTATATAAAAGGTGAATAAAGTGCAAAAACTTGAGAAGGAAAATTTTGAATAAGTGGCAGAAGAAACAAAAAGATGAGATGAGTCATTCATTATTGAATTGGTAGAAGAAAAAAATTTGGAGAAATAAAATGAACGAATTGGGAGACAGAAAATGAGAGATAAAAATTTAGGCCGATAGAAGAAGGATAAACTAATTATTTTCTCACCAAAACCAAAAGTTGTGGCACACAAAAAATTTGTTCGTCATCAGTTTGGATTTTTTTGAGCTTTTTGAACTTCTTTTCAGAGAAATTTCTACGGTTATCAAGAAATACCCGATTTATAAGAAAAAATATATGAAAACATTATAAAATCAATTAAACTTTTTTGAAAAATGAAGTAATCGTTGAATTCTTCTTCGCAGTTTTTGATTGGCCTGGTATTGGTGCAGTTAAGACTGGCTTTGCCTTTAAAAAAAATTGATGAATTAAAAGCTATCAAATCAACAGGTTTAAAACTTTTTCTTGATTTTTCAGCTTTTCAGGTGAAACTTCAACTGCTTTGTTAACTTCTTTTGAAACTGAAAAAAATATAGGTATTAAATGATTTTTAATTTTTTGTTACCTAAAAATCCATCCTCATCTACAAATGTTTCAACAACTTTTTCAATTTTTGTTGTTCTTCTTTTTTCATTTGAAACTTTTTTCTCCAATTTCTCACTTGAATCTAGAATTAATGGTTTTAAACATTTATTCTCATCATTTACAGATTTTTTTGATTTTTTTGCTTTTGGAGCTGAAATTTTTTGCATTTTCAATTTCAAAAAATAATTTGTTATAAAATCAATACTTTTTAATTGTTCTTTTTCCTCGTTTTTTTCTATTGGAATACTCGGTTGCTCATCATTTTTATCAAAAATGTCCTCATCAATTTCAATTTTTGGTCTTTTTCTGCTGAAAAATAAAATTTTAAAATTTTTTATTACTTTTATTAATTTTACTTCTTTTTTTCAATAACAGGTGATGGAGATTTTTCTTTTTCAATTTCTTTCTTAATTTCTTTCTCAAATTGTTCTTGTTTTCTTTCATTTTCCTGCTTGGTTTTTGTCTGAAACTGGAGTTTATAAAAAAAATTTAAAACTTATTTCTTTTACTTCTCTCGGATTGGATGTAAACATGCTAGTTATATTGGCTTGTTTGGGTTTTTCATTTTTTGATGTTTCATTTGTTTCTTTTTTTTCGATCCTTGTTTTTTGCTCAATTTTTACATTAACTAAATCATCATTATTTTCCCATTGTCGTCCAAAAACTCGAGTATCTTTTGGATTTGTTCGTTGAATGCTGTGAAGAGTTATTGACATAACCTAAATATTATTTACAATTTTAAAAGGAAAATAACCAAACTTTTTGAAATTCATTTTTAGCAGATTCAATATCTGCTTCAGCTACGACTTTGTATTTTACAGCATTTTTTGAAAACGAATTGACAGGAAGAAAAGGAATTTCTTAATTTTTCTTTGATTTTCAAAAAATTAGCTAAAAACTGTTTACCTGACATATCAATTATTCCACAAATCTCATACAAAGCCCATAATGGATCATCATTTTTAGACTTTTTATATTCTTCCATGATACTAAAATAACTTTTGTTTAATATTTTTCCAAATAGTTTACCTTATGGCTTCCTCTCGAGAAATTTTTTGATTTTTTGAAAATGCATTTACTGATAATGGATCACAAACATTGTCAAAAATTTTTTTATATTTTTGCATCCCTGAATAAAAAAAACTCCAAGGAAAAATTTAAAATACAGTAGAGAAGTAAATCGATTTAACGTTTGAAAAACATGGTTTAAATTATACAAAATTAATAATTTTATTATATCAACAAAAAAATTACAACAAAACCGGTAAAATACAATAATGTTACTATCGATCACTATAACTTCTAAAAAAAAACTATGGTTTATCATCAGGCAATAAGTTGATTTCATCATAATTTATATCGTAATTTTCAAACTGTTTATCCATATAAAACCATTTTCCAAGAAATCCCACATCAACAATGTTATTCCAAAACTCTATCCATGGCCAATCTTTCAAATTCGGATCTTGAGATGAGTATATTCGAAGCTGAAACTCATAAAAATTAGAATTTAATATTTCAAAAACTAAACTAGCCTTATTATTGTGTTTGGAGCTCACTAATAACGATAAAAACCAAAGATTATAATAATGTAAACGATCTTGAGATAAAAGATAATTTCGCCTAGTCAATTCTTTTACTGTTTGTGGATTATGCTCAGACTGTGGAACTAAAACAAGTTGTTGTCGTTTTTTACATAAATATTCCTGAAGATCAATTTCGGAAGGTGTTGTGTTGTAGGCATAAGTAAGAAACCCAATTCCAGAAAATACAATAGCTAAAATAGAATTTTAGAATTTTAGAATTTATTTTTTTAATAAATAAATTACCTGCTTTTACAGGTTTTTCTTTACAACCAGTTATTGTGTCTTTCGCAACGGTTGCATAATCATTTCCGAGACGTTTAAAGTATTCGGTTAAACTTTGACCACTTCGTTGAAAAAACTTCTGAACAGAAGCCGTTGCCATCTAAAATTGTATTTATTTATTTTTTTTGAATTTAATTAGAACGCTGTAGACATTAAACAAATTAAAAATTAAAACAGTTTTTTAATAAATTTTGGCTTGAAATCTTTTCAAATTATATTTTTTTTTGTTTGAAAATTCACGGGGACGTCGCTCAATTTTTAGGTCTCGCAGCTGCGTTTTGTTTACTGTAACACTTACTCGGCTGTGTCAATAGGCGGCCTTGTAAAAATAGTTTTATTGGTTCATTTTTTGTTTTTTTTAATGTTTTTTAGTTTTATATGTATATTGAAAGCAATTAACTGAAATTCTAGGTATTTCTAGTTAAAGTATATTTTTAGTAGCCAGTAAATTTTAAAAATTTTTATAAACATATTTATTGTTATTTATGTATGCTTAAATGTTATGCTTAAAGATTGGTACTGATAAAGTTTCTCCCGAAAGTTTTTGTTTTTTTTTAAATACTCACTGAACAAATTGAATACATTTTCGAAAATTTTTTTATTCAATGTATCATTAAAACTTATTTTTTTAATCAAAAATATATTTTTTCATTTTTTTTAGATGTCGGCTCCTCTGAGACACCCAAACGCCGTGGTTATTCAACCACCAACGGTTACTATTTCACCATTAATTCGCTTTGGGCGTTATGCCGCTCTCTCACTAGGAATTGTCTATGGTAATTTTTTAAAATTTAAAAACTTTCTCACCTAAAAGTTCGAAAGATTAAAAAAATTGTTTATTGTATATAAAAGTTATTTTAATTATAATATGTTTTTGATGTTATGGCAGTTCTGACGGGTTGAATTATTTCATCCGTGGTGTTGATATTGAGCTAAATTTCAGTTAAAAATAAAGTCTGCATGTTACATTTTCTGCGTGGCTTTTCATGCTTAATTTTTGAGATTTTTATAGTGTCGCTGTTCATTTTTTGTCTAGCTGCATTTTCATTGTTTAGTGGTTTTTCAAAAAATATAAATTTAACTATTCCAGGATTCTTCCGTCTTCGTAGCATTCGTGAATACCATGCTGATCTTCGTGAGTGGGAACACGAGAAGGCAGTTGCCGCTGCCGAGGATGCTGCGAAGAAGAAGAAGTGGCTCGCCAAGGACGAAATGAGATATCTCATGCAGGTATGTTTTTTTAAACAATATAAACACGGGTATTTTGAAGGAATTAGTTAAAAACAGTTTAATTTCAACGAAAGTTTATATTTAATGTTATTCTTTACAGGTTGTCAATATTCCTTTCGAAGAAGGAGTCAAGCAGTTCGGAGTTGCCGATCTTTACAAAGAAGATTAAACGTCTTAAGGAATAAATACTCTGAGCGATTTGGGAGATCTGGTATTAATTTTCATTGACTCCGTTTAGTATGATTTTCTCAACGACAGCCTGTTCTTCTTTTCCGTTATGAGTATTTTAAATGTATGTTCGTTTTATTGTCTCTCTCGTTTTGTTTTTAGAGCAGGTATAAAATTAAAATTTCAAAGTTGTATTTGAAGAAAACATTTAAAAATTTGAAATTAACATAAATGAGCCTGACTTAAAGTCGCAAAAATCACATTTTGAAAGTGGGTGTTGGTCGGAGGATGACAAATTTAATAAAATAGTTATACCTAAATAAATGTGTTCAATACTTTATGAGATATGTTTTTTAAGGTTTTGAAATTTGGTAATGTTTGAAAGTTTGGTTTTTAAAAGATAATGTGCTAGAATTATTGGAAATATCCTAAAATATGGAAGAAAGACATTTTGTGTTAAATAAAATGTTTGAAAATCACGATAAAAAGTGAGTGAACCGGTTGAAATTAATTAATTATCGATATCAGCAATCGGCTCTTCTGGTTGAAGCTGTTTGCAATATTGAAACAAAATCTTCTGATAATATTCTCGAGGTGTCAGTGTACGAGCCGTTGAGCATCTTCAATATAAATTATAAGAAATGCGAAAACGAATTATTTTTAATACCTGCTGGTATTGAGATCTAAGCTTTCCATGCTTTGAAGTACGCGATCAGATGCGAATGATAATGTTCGAGGGTGCTCGATCCATTTGAAATAATAAATATCTGGTGGAACGTACGGCCTAAAATTCGATTTGTTAATTTGACTGATCAGAAGAGGTTCGGATGAAGTTTGTCATACCGTCCACCAATCCAATTCAAATCAGGCTGACGCCCATTTATTAAGCAATCGAGAAGATATTCTTCTGGAAGTTGAGCCAACTTATTGAGTTGCTCTGGTGTGAGCCCGTAGTTCTTTTGAAGAAAAGCAACATAACCAAAGACTTCTCCAAGATGAACAACCTGAAAAGAATTGTAATATAATCGAATTTTTGTGTATTGAGAAGAAATGCTCTACCTTTCCACCGATTGTCATAAAAGATCGACCCAAACTTCTACCATAGAAATGAATATCTCGAATGTATTCAGAACCGACAAGATCTAAAATTTCTCAATTACTCCCAAACTCTAGACATTTCTATTTCATTACCAATGCACATTGTAGTAATAATAAGTCCGAGAACAATATAAGCTAATGTTGCTGGGAAAAAATCAACATTTAATGGAACAATATCACCAAACCCTTAAAAACAGAGATTGTGAAAGTGATCAACTTCATTTATGATTCTTACCGATGGTTGTAACCGTAACAAAACAAAAATAGAAAGCATCAAAAAATGTCCATTGTTCCCAATGCCGGATCAAATAAGCGCCACCCGCAACATAACCTGAAATGGAAAATTAAAAAAAAGAAATGAGAAACAGAAAAGAGATTGAAACGAACCTAACATAATGAATAGAATAAATACCACAGATACTCGTCTCTCATGATGTGGTGGCTCAACAAATTCAACTTCATCAGCACGAGCTGCATCATGATCACCAGCTTCACTGTTTTGAATATCACTAATATCTGAAAAATGATTAGAATTGATTAGAAAAAATAATTAAAAAAAATAACCATCAAATGTTCCAGCTTCACTGACATTATCTCGAGCTGTCTTCCTTTTACGACCTGCTGCTCCACCAGCACTTGCAGCTGTTGCAGCAACAGTCGCATTATTATTGTTATTATTATTATTATAGTTAAATAATTTTTGTTGACGTTGAAGTAATTCAATGGTAGGCATCTGAAAACGAGGTTTAAAAGGAAGAAAAACAACTAAATTTTACCTGTTGTAATCGCCGTAATCGAACACGACAACACATCCATTTGAAGCATCGCCAACACTGTGAACAACATTTATCAACAAGATTACGATAAGCATTATGAACCCAAATTATGCCACCTGTAAATTTTATTGATTTTGTTGTTTCTCCCCCGAGCAAACAAAAAAAAAACATTGAAAATACCTGAAAGAAATCGGCCCATGTCTGCAATTGTGACAAGAATTAATGGGATTCCAAAAAGAGCATAGAAAATGATTGCAATACGACCCGCATTTGTGCGTGGAACAATATGGCCATAACCTTTAAATTATTTTTATTAATTAATCAATCGGGTCTTGTAACGAAATTTTGTTATAAATTCAAAAACCCTGGTTTTTCAGCGTTTTGCATGTTTCACAGTGCTCTCTGTTCTATTTACGAAGTAATCGCGCTCCAGTGCACAACTAAAGTGCCGCTTTTTTTGGCAATATGCCCACACGTTTAAATGAAGTTTTCTTCAAGCGAAGTATGTAGTTTAAAATACACTGCGGCGTGGAAAAGTGGGCGGAGAATATTTATTTAATTTTAAAAAAATTCAAAGGAAAAAGAACTAAATTAAAATTGTTTTCTCTTGCTAAATCATTTCAGTTTTCTTCCATTTTTGTTTAAATAAAAAATTCGAACAGAAAAGTTTCAATAGAGCGAATTTGCTCATCTCAAACCGAAATTTTTTGTGACGTTGACACAAACAAATTCCATTAAATTATGTCAATTGTGACAATATAATTCCACCAAAAATCTTCATTTATTTAATGTGACACATTGAATTTGATGAGCCGCACTTAAAACATAAAAACAAAAAAAAGACAAACCGAATCAAGTTTCGACATTGAAAACAAAAAAATATATAAAATGAGTTGAAATGTATCCCGCGAGACATTTAAGCTTTTCCCTTCCTTCTCCTTCCCCTCCCTTTCTCATTTTTTACCCTTCTTCGTCTTTTTCTTTATTTTTGTTAGGAAATTGTTTAAAACCCCTTTTTTTTGGGGGGGGGGGGGGGGGCGGGATTAATTTGATGATTAAAATGAGCCATTTATGAGGGAGAGAGAGAGAAAAGGCTCAGCATTTTGACGCTTGAAAAACATGCAAAAAGATACCGATGGTTGTAATTGCTGTCCAAGAAAAGAAGATGCTTGATCCGAATGACCATTTGATGGGTCCGGTTCCTGTGATAACATCATCGGGTGTCATATAGTTTCGCGTATAATCGACAAAAACATCACGTATCAAATCATCCATTCTAAACATTGAAACGTCAAAAATAAAATCGATAAAACGTTGTGTGCTCGAACCCCTGATTAGCAATATTTTGCCATTTAACAAATGATGTTCCATTATTTCCCATAGCCCATAATTGATTCATCACACGATTCTTGAGCTCACTGATTCGTTGCGATGTTTCATTCCGAAGCTGCTCTTCAAACGGCTTCTCGTACTGAAAATAGTTTTGGCCGAATTCGTGACTGAACTTTTTGTGTATATCGATGAGTTACGTGATGAAATATGGCTGCTCCTAGTAATGTGTAAACCATTGATAGAGCAACAAGACCAATGTGTGGAAGAGCAATCCGCAAATTCTGCAATCATTGTTTTTTTCAGCTCAAAATTCTTCCATCTCCCCTCCCCCCCCACCCTCTCTTCCCCGCTTTCTTCATGCATTTTTTTTCTTTTGTCTTTCTCGAATTTTTTCCACCCTTTCCTCCCAATTTTGCTTCTCCCCCCCCCCTTTTATTTAAAATATGTGGTGCGAACCAAGAGTCAAGCGATGCTCCCCAGAGAATGAAAGAGGAGCATCAGAATCTAGATACATACATGAGAAGGAGATCCTTCGTTTTTAAACTCGACCATGTCTTTCTTCCAATTTAGAAAGGCGAGGAGGAGGAGGAGGAGGAGAGAAGAGTAAAGTGAAAACAATGAAAATGACATTGGGTGGGCAACCATTGAATAAAAACCAAACATGGGGCGAAAAAATCGATAAAAATTAAATATTTGCCTACCCTTTTCCATTTCGCCTTCTTCTCAGCTGGCTCATCACCTTCATCATCCAAATTCTCGATTTCACCTTCTTGCTTATCCAGATACAAATTCAATCGTTCGGCACTGCAAAAACAAAAGGAAATTCGGAGAAGCTCTCTCTCTCTCTCTCTCTCTCTCTCTCTCTCTCTCTCTCTCTCTCTCTCTCTCTCTCTCTCTCTGTTCCATTAAAAACAATTTGTGCTCAGAGAAAAGAGCAAAAAAAAATTTTTTTTTTTTTTTTGATTGTTTGACGACGACGAGGAGCACATTTCGGCGGATTATGAGATTCTGGTTTCGAACACATCATTCATCGCTCTCATTTTTACCCACTTGGGGAAACGACAACGACGACGACGACTAGAAACATGGCTTCTTCTTCTTCTTCGTCTTCGTTTTTTTTCTTTCGCCTTGAAAGCTCATAATTTGTCATCAACTTTCGTTTCATTTTTTTTCTTTTGGCCGGCCTCTGCTCTCCGGGTTTTTTTCCTTCTTCTTCTTCGTCTTTTACCGCCACCCTCCCAAAAGGAAAAAAAAAGAAGCTGTGAACTCACTAATGTTTTCCAAGGTGAAATCTCGATTTTGGTGTCAAATCAAAAAACTGAGCCGACAATCGGCCATGAACATTCATTTTCAAACGAGCCTCGGCAAAGTTCTCGTCGGTTTGAAATGAACGAATCAATAATGAGAAAGGCGAAAAGAAGAGGAGAGAAAAGAAAAAAAATGTTTTTTTTTCTGTGTGCTGATGTCGTCGACTTTTTATAGGAAAACTATTAGACTAGAAAAATTCGGATGGACCCCCTCCGGCAGCTTGTGTGAGATAGATGGTTATGTGCATAATTCAGCAGATGTTTCAGCTCTTTGCACACACACACACACGCGCATTTTTTTTCGTCAGGAAACGAGCATTTTCAACACCTTTTTATTCTTATTTCGATTTTTTTTAAGAGCCCGATTAGCTTCTTCTTCTTCTTCTTCTTCTCCTTCATTTTTAAATGGAGGAGGAAGTGAACCTTTGATAATTTTTCTTAAAATATGGCTGAAACCCGCGCCTTCTTAAAAGTGACAAAGCTTGAATTAAAAAAGAACGAAACCTTAATTCTTCAACATCAGGCTCATTTGGTTGTGGTGGCTGATGGCCTAGAATAGCGGTTGCCGACGCAATCTGCTGAAGATTATAAAGCGACGGTGGCGACGATGGCGGACCCATCGAGACACCCGGCGACGACGGCCGATGATGTCGTTGAAACGACGACGTCGACGGTTGATACGTGATTTGTGGACATGGTGTCGATGCGCGATGCTTCATATACAACGGATTCAACATGCTGACTCGTCAGCGTCCTGTCTGACTGGTGTCGGCCACGACACGACGATGGTGTCGACGACACGAAGTCGCTCGAAACGACACAAATGGCTCGATGATGATCCGATAGATTCGGCGCTTTTGTCGACGGAATTTTGTGCAATTACAAAATATTGAAATCGATGATAGAAATAGTGAAAATGATGATGATAATGATGATGACAATGATGTTATGAATAGGAATAAAATCATCCGTCAGCGATTCGGCACATCATCCAAAAAAAAATCAATAAAAATCAAGAAACGTCGCGTTGTATTGACTTGATGTTGAGATCAAAACACTGAGCTTCAGCCGAAAATATCGAATTCGTTGATTCGGTGATGTCGATCGGATCGGCGTTTATCTGATTAATTGAAAACAACAATAAAAAGTGCTCATTTTATAACGAAAATTGACATATAAAAAACGAGAGAGCAAATGAAATCAAGAGGATGATGAATAAAACGTCGTCGCCCATTAATTGAGACGCGGCTTCATGTGAAACAACATTTGTGAGCCGTCAAGCTTAACATTGATAATATGTTTCAAGGGTTTTTGATATATTTTAAGGTTTTTTCTTCTTGTCAAACAAAAAATGGCTGAGAAAATAATCAACAGAAAAAAATTATTTTTATTATAGAGTAAGCCCCGCCCCCAAATTCCATCGCAAACCCATTAAAAGTATTATAAAAATATTTTGTTTAAAGCGAAAAACAGGGAAAAAACCAAAAAAAAAAAAGGAAAAAAAAGGGAAACGAGCCAAAAATGAAACCACATTTGCACCATGAAAAAAATCCATTTATTTTTCAGAGAATTTATCCTAAAGCTCAAAAGTGGTTTGGTTTGGTGTCTGTGTGTGCGCGCGCGCACTTTTGACGGATAATCAGATAAAAAATTGGAGATGTGCTGGACGATGAGGAAAAAGAGAAGGCAAGAACTACTTTCAACTAAAAAGGAAAAGAAAAAATCCTCTCTATACAATACGCATCACATCACATCGAACATTCGTCAGACGAATCAGTTAACGACGTCACATCCCAGAAACAAAAAAAAAATGGGTTTTTGCTTCTTTTTTTCGCTTCAAGAATAAGAAAAATTAATTGTTCGAGATGGTTTCCTTTTCATTCCTGGGTAAATGTTAATAAGGAGACAAGAAATCAAGAGAAAAAATGAAGGCAGAGGGGGGGAGGGGGTGGCGAGGGAGGGAACATAGCAAAAATGTTGGCTCACTTACAAATCCTATGTGCGAATGAGCGCGCAAGCTAAAACGGGGAAAAAATGAGAAAGGAGGAGGAGGAGGAGGAGGAGGAAGAAGGAAGAAGAAGGGAGTGGGGGGGGGGGGAGAAGAAGGACGATGCTCTCTCTCTCTCTCTTTTTCGTCTTTTCGGTCATTCAGGGGTTTATCCAACCATCTCTCAACAAACCACATATGCGCCGCCGCCGCCGCCGCCATCAACTTTTTGGGTGAAAAAAAAAATAAGCAGAGGGGGAGGGGGATCCCATTGGGATTCTTTGTGATGGTGGTTTGTGTGTGTGTGTCTGAAAATGTGTGAAATACGCAACAACTTTTGTCTTTTTCTCCTCATTTTCTTCACCAAAATCCTTCTTCTACCGCTCCTCCCCCTCCTTCTCCTCTTCCTCCTCCTCCTCCTCGTTTTTCTCCTCCTCAGCTCAACTTTTGACTTGTCTAAATTTTGAGAGAAAGATACTTTTTTTGTTTGTTGTTTTGTCATTTGAATGAAGAAAAAAAAACGGAAGAAAAATTGTGGAAAAATGCAAAAAATAAAAAAAAGCGGGGGAGAAAGTCCAAAAAAAAAAAAAAAGAAAGAAAGAAAAAAACCTAATTCGTTGTCGAAATAATCCGTGGGCCTTGATTTGTTCCAGTTGTTCGGCAGAAGCTGGAAAAAGAGCCTCCAAATATGAAGCAGACTGTTGCATTTTGGAAAACTTCCGATATTGATCACCAATATCGTCTTGATGTTGTTGAACGACGATCGGAGATTTTTTCCGTCGACGACGCGCAATTTCGAGACGATTCCCGATTTTGTGTTGCATTCCGGCACGTTTCGATTTCAGATATTTGTTGGATCGTCGAAGGTGGCTCAGATTCGAGATGGTTGATGTGAGGATCATTGGATCAAACGTCATTTTGCTAGGAAGTCAATCGAAATCGAGATTTTGGAGAAAATGCGGCCTTGGATTTGGTTTTGTGGAAATTGTTGATGAGTCGAAAATGGAATTGAGTTGTTGAGAGCTCGACAGAGTTCAACATTGCCTCAGGCTATAAACGTTCAATTGTCATTATGACTTTTTTCCAGGGAAAAAGAAAAGAAACGTATTTTCTTCTTTCTTTTTTTTTAGGAAGAATTCACTTTTTTTTATTTCTTCCTTCTCTTTGTTTTTCAAAATTGAATAAACGACGAACGAACACTCATTAAAAGTGGTTTTTTCCTGCCAAAAAACGACAATAAAAAATTGAAATTCGCGTAAAAGCGGAGCTTCGTCAGTGAGGAGGAAACAAAAATCAACTTTCACTTGAGATTAAAAAAAGGTTTGTTTTTGCTTTTTTTCAAACAGAAAAATCAATACAGTTAAAGCGCCAATTCAAATATTTTCAGGGATAATTTGAACAAGAAAAAGCTTAAAAAATATCAGCTTCTAAATAGAAGTTCATCTACGTAAAATTGATAGTCAGAAGAGAAGACGAGTTTTACATGAACGTTTTGAATAATTGATAAGTGATTGATCAAAGATCAAACTAGACACACTTTTAAAAAGCAGACAAATTTCACAAGAAGAGATACGTACAGTACCGTTCATAAAGATACGAACACTCTAAAATTTTGGTGTTTCTCAAGAATGGCTGGACCAATCTTCATGAAACTTTCTGAGATTGTTTCTTACGGTGAAAAAAGCTTAAGTTCAAAAAATTAGCCCATACAAACAAAAAATGTTTGTTTTTTTGAAGAAAAATACTTCCTGAAAAATACATACTTCCATTCTACATATCATCAACATCATCAAAAAAAGGGAGAGAAGAAGAATGATGGAACATACCGATAAATTCGATGAGCAAACTTTGCCCTGGCAAACATTCTTATCGATTGCTGCTTATCGTTGTTGACGTAATAGATCGAATATCCGTATTTTATTCATAATTGAGATCGATATTTCGACTAAAACGTTCAATTTTTCAGAGGAGAAATTGCAAAAAAAAGAAAAAAAAGAAAAGAGGCGGACAGAAAAGAAAATAATGGTGAAATCATGTTTTTTTTTTTTTTTTTTTTGGTGGAAAACCTCAAAATAACAAAAGCAATCAAACCAAAACAAAAAAGAATTTTGATGAAAAGAAGGAGGAGGAGGAGGAAATTCTTTTTTAAAAATGTTCAAAAATCGTCGCAACATTTTCACGGTTGGTGTTGAGGGACGGCGGGGCGGGGACCAGGAGGATCTTTACAACACACACCGGTGGATGTTAGTTTGAAACATGAGAAATGATAAAGTGTGAGGCAAAGGACATGTGTCAAAAAATTGGGCATTTATGTCATAAATACATTTGACATCCCCTTCCAGTAGAGGAGAAAAAAGAACGTCAAAAAGTGGAGAGCACTTGTCATCCTTCTTCACCTCACACAAAATGAGATCAGAGGAGCAGCAGAAATACGGCAGAGACAAAAGGTGAAGCGGAGCAAAACAACAACAACAACAACAACAATAAAAACAACAAGGAAGCAGATGAGGATGAAGCTGTGTCAAGTTTCTGACTCTTTTTTTTTCAAATTTCATTTGAATTTCAAGAAAAAAATCTAACATTTCGCTGCAGAGGCAGGAAACATGCATATTGTGGAAATGGATCGGATCGGATCTAACAAAGATTGAGTTACATTTGCCAAATGTCAAAGGAGAAGACGAAGGAAAAAGAAAGAAGATTTTTAGTTTATTTTCTAAATTCTTCACTTAAAAAAAAACATAACAAAATAAAAAACTCAGAAAGAGAGACAGAGACAGAGAGAGAGAGAGAGAGAGAGAGAGAAAAGTTTGAAAGGTGAAGAACGAGAAGAGGGATGGGTGAGGGTAAGAAAATATTGAAATTCACCAATAAATTCGGAGCGCTTTTTGGTTGACGCCTATTTTGTGTGTGTGTGTGTGTGTGTGTGTGTGCTCTTTTCAAAAATGAGAATAATTGAATAGTCCGAAAGCGATGATGCGCGTCGCCACAAAAACCTGGAAGCGACAAAAGGAGAAGAATTGGGATGAAAAAAAAATGAAGAAAAAGACGACGACGAAAAATTATTGTGGTCCGCCAAAAAAAAAAAAAAAAAGAATTTTTTTTTTTCGAATTTTTGAACTAAAAAAAGACGAAGAACTGTTGATTTCTTGAGATCGAATCGATTTGATTTAAAATCGATATTGAACGTCATCAAAAATAGTGTTGAAAGCTGTGAATTCAGTCAGTCAGTTGTCAATTCACATCGAATCAATTTTGCTCTCATCACAACCCACCCACCTCCCCCCCCCCCCCCCCCTCCACACATCCTCAGCCTGTGGCCCGATCATCAGTGGTGGTTTGTGCATCGAACATGTCAATTCGATTTGATTACATAATAAAAAAAATTTCTTTCCGTTGTTTAAATTTCAGGTCATTAAATGTTAGGAAATCAAAATCGGGGACGATGAAAATGAATAAAAATGTTTTCTGAGCCGACAAAAAACAATTTTTTTGAGAAAAAAACGACGAATCGTGGAGGCGCTTAATAAAGAAATTTAATTAGAAGAAGAAGACAAATTCCAATTTTTTTTTAAAGATTTGATCAAAATAACAATTTTTAGAACAAAAAAAAACGAAAAAGAGAGAGAGAGAGAGAGAGAGAGAGAGAGAGAGAAAAGAAGCGTCACGTCTTCTGGAGCAGAAAAAAGGAAAGAGCAAGAGAGAGAGAGAGAGAGAGAAAGAGAGAGAGAGAGAGGAGAAACTCTCCAATAGTTTATTCATAACTAACCTTGCACATCGTCTAAAGATGAACACATCAATTTTTTACAAAAAAAAAAAAGAAAGAAAAAAAAAAACTATTTTAAAAGAAATTTTTATGAGACAAAAAAAGTGCAAAAAATGAGATTTAAAGCAACGAAAAGTGTGTAATAAATAGAAACACACTGGATTAATTTGTCAAAAATAAAAAAAAAATCGAATTCTCGGAGACAAAAACATTTTTTTTTGTTGTTGAAGAACTCTTTTCCTTTGAAGAAAAAATGAAATCAGAAAGAAAACGAGGATTGAAGAAAAAGAAGAAGAAGAAAGCGAAGACGAGACAAAAATTATGTTTAGAAGTGTGGTTCGTCGTCGTAAACTGATTATTGGAATAACCAGAAATATAAGGAAACCAAGAAGAAGAAGAAAATGCTCACGTACTTTCTCTCTCTCTCTCTCTCTCTCTCTCTCTCTCTCTCTCTCTCTCTCTCTTTCTAAAAACATTTATTTCACTCATTTTTCATTCGAGATATCCTCTTATTTATTTTTTTTTTTTTTGGGTTTTTTGGCTTGGATTATGTCCAGCCTATTTATTTTTATAAAAGAAAGATTTATCTGTAATTCTGGAAACTAGAGAAAACAAAAAAGAAAAGCAAAAGAAACCACCAACTCTTCTAATTTTGTCGATCTCGCCGTATGCATTGAATTACGATTCGAAAATTCGGATTCGCGATAGCTCTGCGGCAAAGATCTGAAAGAAGACAAAAAAAAAAATGAAGAAAATCCACAATTTTTGTCGTCACAAATTATTTGGCTGATATTTTTTTTTTTTTTTTTTTGGAGGGAAAAAATGCGATGTTGTTTATTATTTGGCTTCTCGTCGAATTTGCGAAAACGAACGGAAAAGAGCAATTATAATTTGTTTTTTTTTCTTCTTTTTTTTGGTGACTTTTTGAAAAAATTCAAGAAAAAAGCTGAAAAAACAGATTTTCAACATTTCATCGCCAAAAAAACAAGCAAAAAAAATTGAAATTCTCTTGAATTCTCAAATCCTTTCGAATTTTGTGCTCGTTCCTATTGATTGATTGATTTGATTGGTAACAAAAAAACTCACCGATAAGGATATCGAAAATTTGGCGACACCAAATGTGTCAAATATTTCGTCATATTGTAGCTCATAATTAGGAATTCAACGAAAATTGGTGGCTTTTCTATTGTTTTTTTTTTTTTTTTTTTCGTCTCAATTTGAAATGACCCCCTCGAGAAAAAATTGCTTTTTTCGCGAAAATAAAAATAATTTTTAGTGGGCGGTGCCGAGCTTCAGGTTCAGCTTCAGGTTCGGGTGGGGAAGTGGAGCCAATCAACAATTTCGAGAGCAAAAAAAAAAAAGAAAATTTTTTAACAAAAATTATTGTTGGCAGCAAAATGTTGAAGACATTTTTCCTCCTTTTTTTTTTTGGGGGGAGAAATTAATATCTTTAAACAATAAATGTCGTCGCCCATTTATTATCTCATTTTTTTTTCGAAAAATGCATTGTGGTGGTGGTGGTGCTGCTGGCTGCTGCTGCTCCCCTTCCTTTCTTCGTGAATGGTGATGTTATTGGGAGGGGGGGGCGGCCAAAAATACTTGGTCGACGAACATCAGCAGCAGGAGCTGTAGCAGCTCACACAACTAGTTGGTGCGCTCTCTATTGAACCTAAACCTTCCACCTCCTTCCCTTATTTTTTTTATGTGTGTGTGGGGTTATTATTTATTTCAATGTCTAGCACATCACATTTTCAGTTATTTCTTCTTTTTTTTTTTGAGAGAGAGAGAGAGAGAGAGGTTTTAGATAGAAAAAATGGGTCTTGAAGTGACATCGACTTATTATGAAATTAAAGAGAGAAGAGAGAGAGAGAGAGAGAAAAAAACAAATGTTCGCGCCTGAATTCAAATGAATTCCATTTTTCCTCCTCTTCTTCTTCTTCTTCCTCCCCTCCCCTCCTCAATGTTGTTTTTATTCGGATGACTAAAAACGAATTGACACCACTACACTCCAAAAAAAAAAAAATTTTTTTTTTCGAAAATATCCAAAAATTGCGGGGGATGAAAAACATTTGAAAAAAGGCTTCTTTCTTTTTCTTTTTTGTTTGAAAAATTCAATACTAACGGAGGAATTGGAGGTGGCGCTATGAAGGCTCCGATCAATGGTTGACTCAAGGTTCCATTGCGACTTGTTGACGGAATCGCCACAAATTGCTTCATTCTTGTTTCCTTCTTTTATTGATGTTACTAATCTGTTGAAGAAGAAGAATGATGAAGATATTGATTATATTGATTTCCCTTGCACCCAT
Organism: Caenorhabditis drosophilae; assembly: GCA_963572285.1. Classification (NCBI taxonomy): domain Eukaryota; kingdom Metazoa; phylum Nematoda; class Chromadorea; order Rhabditida; family Rhabditidae; genus Caenorhabditis; species Caenorhabditis drosophilae. The sequence goes on along the minus strand of OY751564.1, from coordinate 6,435,994 downwards.
TTTTCAAAGAAAAAGAAATCAAACCTATCCGCTATCAACAATCAAAACGAGCATTCAGCAGCAGCAGAGCTTTTCCCTCAATTGTGTGGGCTGCAAACAAAAAATAAATAAAACGGTGACGAAAAAAGAAGAACGGGGAAAATTGGCAAGTTTTCAAAAAATATTAAATGAAATGGTGTCGAAAAACAAGATTTGAGCCAACCTTATTAATAGAAAATAAACATGGCTCATGCTCAACTCTGAGAATGAGAAAATGGGAGGAAAAAGGGTTTTTTTTTCTTTTTTTTATTTTTGCAACAAAAAAAAATAAAAAATTCAAAATTCGGTTTGAATGTTTTGTTTTCCGCTCAGCGACAATTATTTTTATTAGAAAAACGGTGTGCTGTGTGAGAGTGGAGGAGATGAAATTGACAACTTTTTTTCTCCTGCTCAATTCTGAAATTATTCACACCCCCTCCTCTTCTCCTCCCAGCCCTCTTCGCGTTTATTTTTCCACCATTTTTCAATTTGCGCCATCTTGAATTACATGAATTCTCTCGAAAATAAACATTCAGTAACAGAACTTTTTGATGAAGGTCTCAGGCTTCAATAAAGCCCCGGCTTTTGCCTCTACCGAATATTATTGACGGTGAGAATAGCAAAGAGAAGAGAGAGGGGGGGGGGGGAGAAGGGGGAGGAATGAAGAAGCCTCAAAAATTTTTTTCCGGATCAATAACAGAGCACACACAAATACTGAATTCGAATAATTTTCAGACGTGGCACAAAAAAAATTGTTTTTTTTTAAAGAAAAAAAAATGAAAAAGGAGCTGCAGTTAAGTGAGTTTGTATATAAGTATGAACTTTATGTGTGCGACGAGTGTCTTTCATTTTCCTACAATTACCTGGGCCGCCATACACCTTCCTCTTTTCCTTACGAAGAGTTCAACTCAATTCAAATCCATGATTTTCTCTCTCTCTCTCTTTCTCTCTCTTGTATTCAGCCAATTCAATCATCACTGCTCTCCTATTATTATTGGTAGACGCTTTCTTCTTTTTTTCCAATATTTATTCACAAAAATAATTTTCTCTGCTTCTCTCTCTCTCTCTCTCTCTCTCTCTCTCTCTCTGTGTTTTTTCGTCAACTCCCTATTGTAATGATGAAGCTGCAGTAAAGGGAAAAGGTGAGAAAAAAGGCGAAGAAGAAGAAGAAGACGAAGATTGAAAAGATTGAAGAAATGTGGGCGCCAAAGTTCAATGAGGAGAAAAAAAATTAATTTTAATTGCACATTTTTTTTAGTGAAGCTCGATTTTAAATTATAATTTATATTAATATATATATAAATTTATATAAAATATAAACGTGTTAATCAAAGAACGGAACGATCGACGGGGCGAATAGAAAATATTCAATCGAAACATGTGTGGATCAATGACGACAATCAAAAAAGCGCTTCTCGGGGACTCTCGGGACTCCTCATCTTGTCGGAAAAAATTGTTGAAATTCGAAATTCGAGAACAAATGCACAAAGAGCACGAAAAAGTGAGGGGGGTTTCTCACATTCTCTTGTTCTTCTCTCTCTCTCTCTCTCTCTCTCTCTCTCTCTCCTTTTTTTTTTTTGATTCAAATTCGATTTCTTTTCAATCGATTTTGTTCAAAAAACATTTCATCGTCGAAAATTATTGGATCAACTTTATTTTTTTTTTTTTTTTGGTTTCGTGTTGTTTATTTCGACGAAAAAATGCCAACAATGAGATGAGAGCGATTTGCTTTCAAAGAGGAGGGTGAAAAGAGCCGGGGCGAGGAAAAGTGAGAAAAAATTTTGAAAAGAAGAATATGTCGTACTATAATATCCAGGCTCAAATACATCATAAATGAGCACCTCCATTTGTACCATGACAACCGGATGACACTCCTTGATGGTCACAACCACGACTTTTATGTCTAACAAATAACTGCTCCCTCTCTCTCTCTCTCTCTCTCTCTCTCTCTCTCTCTCTCCTCAAGGCTTTTTAGGTGAAAAAGAAGAAAAAGCTTGTTTTTCTTGTTGTCAAACATCAAAGTATATTTAAATGGTAGTTTAGTGAAGAAGAAGAAAAAAAAAGGCGAAAAAATATTGCTTTACAAGTTTTCCCAAAAAAAAAAATTTTTTTTTTAAAGTTGATTTATTAATGGAAAATATTTCGAGATGATTTTTCAAAAAATATATTTTGCCGCCATTTTCTAGTATTTGAAAAATGATTCCCTTAAAAACTCGAAAAGTTAACAACAAATTCTAGTTGAAGAAAAAAAAGCCTGAACTCAAAACTGGAAGAGAAACGGCAATTTTTTCAAGATTTCGTTAACTTTGGGAAACAGTTTTTGAAAAAATAAATATTTTTGGTGTTTTTTTCTTTGTTTTCGAAGCAGAAAAAAAAGAAATGAAGAAAAGTGGACATAAGAATAGGTTGAAAGCGAATAATAATAGGATAGGCCTAGAATAAAATGAACAATGAAGTAAAATTAATTTGACACCTGTTCGAAATGCTCAAAAATGTTGGTTTCATTTTTTTTCTTTTTTTTTCAAAAAAAAAATTCGTAGAAAACTGGTGAAGGCGACGGAACAGAAATAAAGGATGAAGATCAGCAAAGATCTCACATTAGCTGACTTCCCTAGAATCTGCCCTTCATCGGTTGAAGGAAACAAATTTTCTAGATAAAAAGTCAGAAATAATTGATGAAAAGTGAATTTCACTTCCCTTTTGTTGGTTTATTTTTTAGAATTATTTTTTTAATAACAAGTGATGCAGAAATCATTAGAGCCATTCGAATTTTTTTCATTAAAAATTCAGCCTACCCTATTGTCTTTTTTTTGGTTTAAAAAATAGAATGAAAAATTATATTTTGTTTATCAGTTGAAAAAAATAATTATTTTTCTTAAAAACGGTCTGAAAAAAACATTCGTAACTTTATTACTTCTAGAAAAAAAAGGCGGGGCAACAAAGAAAAAAGAACAAAAACCAAAAAGACAATTTTCTAAATGAGTTTAACAAGGAATGAAACAAGTTGCTCTTGTTATTTATGTAATGAGAAAACAAAAATTCATTACCAGCAAGGAAATAAATACTCAAACTATTCTAAATCATCGGTGTCATCAATGAGTTCTTGAATTTGTGATGGTGGTGGTCCGTCTCCAATATATTGAATAAGTGGCGGCTCATTTTCAGCTTCATCCGCTTTTTTGCCAAACATTACAGAAAGACGCTTAAAGTTTTTTTTTCTTTCAGTTTTTTAGTTGAAAAAGAAATAAGTTTACTTCGCGAGTTGAAGGTAATTGCTGAACAACAGCTCGGAATTGTTCTTCAGAAAGTGTTTGTTGGAAAATTGCCAATAATTGTTGAGATTCACCGCACAACATGACAGCATTTGCAATATGCACAGCTCCTTCTTCAATATTACCAGCCGCCATTAATTCTTCACCGAGTTGAACTTCTTGCAAGAAAAATTGTTGCATCGCGTTCGGATCAGTAAAATCCGGAGCTGTAGCATTCGAAGTTGCGATTGGAGCACCACGAGCCATTCCACCTTTGCCGGCCTGAGCGCGTCGCTCTGAAAAAATTTTTAGCAATGAAGTTCAATGCTTAAAAATCTGTTTACTTTGACGAATTTTGTCTTTATAGTCTGGAGCATTGATGCGTTTGTGGTCGAAATAAATACAATATCCAAGGAATGCGGCTCCAGCAATTCCAGCAGCTAGAACAACATTTGATTTGTTGAATCCTAAAATTGTTTCACTCATCTGAAAAAAAAAAACTTTTATTTTTCAATTTTAAATGTTACAAAAATTGAACTGAGGTTTACATTATCTAAAATTTGAAAATTTGTAATTTTGTCCGCCTAGTTTAGCAAATTTTTAAGTTTTAAAAGATAAAAAAAATTTTACAAACAAATCTTGAAACTTCCGAAAAACATTTTTTGAAAAAGGACAAAAAAACAATGAAGCTTTTAAGTTTAAGACATTTGATTGCGTAAAAAAAAAGTTTACGTCAACCTCAGCACTTTAAATGTGTCAGCAAAGAAACTATTGACCCGTAATTTGTAACGATAAAAATGGTGGGATTTTAAAATAGAATTTTCACGTTATCAAATGAGAAAAGCACTCGACGTGAACTGAAAATAAACATAAAATACATAAAATTCTTAATTAACTTTTTCGATGACACAAAAAATTGTTCATTTTTCAATTTCGGCAACACTAATCGGCGCCTCGGCGGCCGCTGCAATTTATTTCTGGCGCCGTCAACGTCCCTCAACTTCGAATCAAAATCAGAATGAAATAGTCAAAGGCGAGAAAGATGTCGACGATTCATTAATTTCTGGAAATCTTTTCGAAATCAGCGATGAACGTGTTAAAGAAGTGTTTGAGCGAGTATTTTATGAGCAAATAAGTCTTGGAGAAAAATATATGACAAATGGTAAAAAGAATTTATTTATTTTTAATTTTTTTAAAAATCAATAAATTACATTCAAAATGTTCAGACGAAACCTTCGAACGAGGAGCAATTCACATGTCAAACGCAATTGTCCTAACCGGCGAGACGAATCGCCTTCTGAGTGTGCTTCAAGAATGCCTTCCACTATCAAAATATGTACGAATTCTCAAATATATGCCGACAGCCGAAATTGTAATTGTTTTGAGTGGAAGTCTGAAAATGGTGGGCAAAAATATTTTCAGCGAGTCAATCATTTATTACAAGATGAGCTTGAAGAATCAACAATTGCGAAAATATTTGAATAAAATTTTCCATTTTTTTCTTTCTTTTTTTTTTTTTTCGATTTGTCGTCGCTTTTTTCAAAATCCAACTAACAATAAAACGGCAGTGAGTTCGTTTGTTTAGTTTATTTCATATTTGTTCAATTGATTTTTTTTCGGGAAATGAAGGAGGGACGGGGGTGGAGTTGGGTGAGGAGGGAGAAGTGGTAAAAAGCTGTTGGAAAATTGGTTTTATTTTTCCAACCCCGCCGGCTCAAATAAAAATGTCCAACATTTTCGTTTATTTTTTATTTATTTTTTTTTGAAATAATTTTTGTTATCTACAAAATATATAAAAATGTATAGTAGTTGCTCCTTTAATTTAAAAGAATTACGGTAGTTATTTAAATTATATTGATTTAATTGTTGATCCAGACGACAACCAGTATAATAATGAGCAAAGCGATCAAACCCATAATGATCATCATCTAGGATTTTTTTTGTTTTTTTATTTTTTAGAATTGTTTTACCCGAATATTTTGCCACCAATATTTTTGGCGTAAACTTCTTGAAGATTGCTGGAATTGAGATGCTCCAGCCTTGAATTTTATTCGTTTTCTTTGATTTTTTTTTGCTTCATTTTTTTCAAACCTGTAAAACATCAGCTCGATGATCCAAATTTGATAATTGGTTTTCTCTTTCCATAACTTTGTTTACATTATTCTGGAATTTTTTTTCTCCTCTTTTTTTTTCTGAAAATTCTGAATTCCGCCCACCCTCATCACATCGATGACTTCGTTAACTTGAGCTTGTGCCATTTGCATTCGCTTTATTCCATAGGTTCCGTCGTCGTTGCGAATTTTCGTCGACTCGACATCGTTTTGATTTTCAGCCGTCGTCGACATTATTCGAATTCAACGCGCAATGACTGAAATTTCGAGTGTCGCTTCAATGTTTGGTAACAACGAACAAATGCCAGGAGGACAATATTTGAGCGTGCCGATTAATCGACCGTTGGGTCTGGATGTCACTGGACTTTCTAGACCGGCCAGTCCATATGCGGTAGTCTACGTCTTTTGGCTTTTTCCTCTCAGAAAATTTAAGAAGAAGGGGGGGGGGGGGGACGAGGCAGGGAAGTGCAAAAATGAAAAAAACTGGATAAAAAGAGCTGAAATTTTCCAAAAAAGTTTTAATTTCGAAATTCTTGGGGACAAACTACATTTCAATGTTTTTTTTTTGTCGAACCGACGAGACGACAACAAAACTCCGCTCACCCCCTCAACTACATTTCTCCTCTACAAAAATGTGGAAAGGAATTGTCGAAGAAGCAAAACGAGGGAAAAAAAAAACAAAACAAAAATTTCTTTTTCTTTTCTTTTTTTTTTGGAAAAAAATCAATTTTTTGCGTCCCTCGCGTTTTACGTTTAATTTTTTTAAAACCAAAAACTTCTGCTTTCTCTCTCTGGATTTTTTAAATTTTTTATGTTTCGCGCGCACCGGAAATAATAAACGAGCTTATAAAAGGTAAGAATTTTTATTTGTCAAAAAAATGGAACGAAAAAATGTTTAAAGCAATGTTTGAACAAGAGTGAGAAGTCGAAGATACGAAGAGAGAAAGTGAGAAAAAGGGGCGAAATTTTTTTTTTTGCTGCTCAACTTTTCAAAATGATAAGGATTGATAAATAATAAAATCAATAATTGATTGCATTTTTTTCTTCTTCCCAATTTTTATTAAATAAAAAACCATGAAAAGTGCCAATAATTTGAATATTCCAACAAAAATAATGGATCCAATTGAGGTAAAAATCGATGTATCCCCTCCCCTCTCTGCTCCCTCACAAATCAAAAAAAAAAAAAAAAAAAAAACTGAAAAAATCAATAATTTTTTTTGCTTTTTCCAGGATCATTCACCAGCGTTAAGCCAAAAAATCAAAGTTCCACGAAAATACTACGCAAAAGACGAAGATCCACTACGAAGAATGGCGACGCCGGTATTCGACAAGGTAAAAATCATCAAAAGGGGGGGGGGAGCGCAATTATTTCAGCCGTCAAAAATATCCGAGTTTTCCGTATCATTTTTCATTTTTCAGCACGAGCAGGAGAATCGTAAAAGCGGACCATCGTCAGCTGCAACAGTTCTAGCCATGTCAGGCCTTTTTGTGGTTGGAACAACGTTGATATTGAGCGGAATAATTGTTCTTATTGTGGTTGGGTTTTTTTCTTTTTCTTCTTCCCCTTTGATTGAAAGCGAATTTTGGAAACACAAAAAAAAGGGAAAAAGGATAAAAATCGATTAAAATGGTTGAAAGTTGACACGGTGTTTATTTCCCTTTTTCCCCGATTCCGAACATCAAATCCTTTGCTTCTCCTTTCCGTCTCCCCCCCCCCCCCCAATGTTTCGCCTAAAATCAACGCAGAAAGGAGTTGAATACATATAAAATGATGAAGTTGTTGATAAGATTCTCATCCAATTTATTGATTGATTAGATCTTCTTCATTTCATTTCAATTTCATTCTCGATGAAAATGAAATTGAAAGTTTTTTTTTGTTTCATTCTCCTCTCCGTTCTGAATTGCGATTCGGCGACAAATTTGGACCGAAATCCGAACAGTTTTTTAGGCGATTTTTGAAATTCATCAAACTCGATGTTCGAATTCAGACGGAGAAGCTGAGAAATAAAAAAAAGAAAAGAAGAAAGAAAAAAAGTGATTTTCACTTGCTTTTTTCCAGCAACAAGAATCACCATTTGTGGTAACTGGCTGCCTTTTTTTGGGAATCGGTGTTTCGATGCTTTTGGTTTGTGTGATTCTTCAGCGAAAGAATCTGATCAAATTCGTGTTGGATGTGAATCGAGACTTGTATTTTTTGAATATGAGCAAGTCTTATATGTGGAAAATCATGTTTGAAATGGGCAACGAGCTACCGTTGTCGCACGACAATTAATAATTTTCATTTGTTTTCTTTTCAAACCGGGTTTTTGCATATTTATTGATTGATTTGATATCGTTTTGTCCTTGAAAATGATGTTTTTAAAAAAATTGTTTATAAATATTCATCCAAGCATAAAATATTTGAAATTTTTTATCGAGGTGTGGCTTTTAAAATAAATTTGGAAAATTTGAAAGAATCTGAAATATTTGAATTTCCCGCCACAATAACTTGAAGAGCAGGGGGGGGGGGGGGGAGGGCCGGAGAAAAGAAAGAAGCGAAAGGTGTCGAAAATCCCTCAGGAAAAACAAATTTGTTTCTCATTTTCTTCGTTGTTAAGAGCGGAAAGGGGGGGGGGTGATAAAATACTCGACGACGACATTCCTTTAGCTGTGAGGAAGAAGAAGAAGACAGAGATTCGTGTGAAAACCAAGCATCGGGTTTTTTTCTTCTTCTTCTTCTTCTTCTCCTTTCGGCTTTTCTTCTCCGTTTTGTTTCATCACACACACACACACACACACATTTGGCTGGTTTCCGTCGGTTCTAATGAATTAAATGGCATTTTTTCTCTTTGTTATGTTTTCTGCTTCTTCTCCCCCCCCCCCCCCCCCCCAATTTTGGGTAGCTGATAAAATGGGTTTTATCATTTCATTTCGACATGGTGACTTGCCTGCCTGCCTGCCAACACCATCATCCAATTGATCAATTGACTGAATTAGAATTGATTTAATTAACTCGACAAACATTAAAAAAAAAAAAAATTGGGAAAAGCATCAGCGAAGAAGAAAAAAATGTTTTTTTTTTCAAAAATTGTTCTTTTTTGTTGGGTTCTGATAAAACTAGATAGAAAAATGTCAAAGATCTTCATAATTTATTATTAGTAGAGGGAAAGAGGGGACTCATGTGGATCTACAACAGATTTTAATCAACCAAACATCCTGAAAGAAGAATCGGTGACCTTTTTTTTTGCAACATTTCTTTTTTATCTACGTACTGTAATAATAATAATTTTATTATTATTATTAATAATAATAAAAATAAATAAAAATTATACATAAATAAGAAACGATGAAATCGGTTTCTCAGTCCTCTCTATCGTATGACCTGTTGTTCAATATTCTAATGATTCTTATCGCTCGGTTGATGTATCGGAAAAATCCCGAATTTACCGATGGATCGACTAACTCGACATTGAATGATTAAAGATCACACTTTCAACAGAATTTCAACGATATTATCGATTGATTCACACTCGGCTTTTTGAGTTACAGACAAGAAACACCGGGCAAACATTGAGAATCCTCATGAAATTATTGTTGAAAAAAGGTGATCTGAAACAACGATGGATAAGAGAGAGAGAGAGAGAGAGAGAGAGAGAGAGAGAGAGAGAGAGAAAGAGAGACAGAGAGGACGTGGAGGCGTGGCCTTTTTTGACACTCATCAACGCGCACGGTTTACACACACACACACACACACACACACACACACACACAAAACCGCTCACGACTCGCTCAAAGAAACACACCCATAATAACGGTAGGAGGAGAGCGACCAAATCTCGATGGATATAAAAGGAAGTGGTTGATCGCATCACATCGCATCACATCTCTCCACGAAATATGGAATCCGACGGTAGGCTAAAAGCCTACAAATTTGTGGCCTACGCCGCAGTTACTTTCTCAATTGTTGCCGTTGCTTCAGTCGTTTTGACTTTGCCAATGGTTTACAATTATGTTTCCCATGTTCGTCAACAGATGCATCATGAAATTTCATTCTGCAAGGTTTGTTTGTTGCGTTTTTATCGATTTTTTTGATTTCATCAATTTTTCGATGAAAATTAAGTTAAATTTTTAAATTTCTCAATCGCTTTCGTGATTTTTACAAATCAAATTCTTTTTTTTTAGGGATCCGCTAAGGATATTTTTGCTGAGGTCAACTACATGAAAGCGAATTCTGGGCCAGTTCCACCACGTAATCGTACAGCTCGTCAAGCTTACGGAGGACCAGAAGTGAACCCAGCTCCAAATCTTCAATGCGAAGGATGTTGCTTGCCAGGACCACCAGGACCAGCCGGAGCTCCAGGAAAGCCAGGAAAGCCGGGACGTCCAGGTGCGCCAGGAACTCCAGGAACACCAGGAAAACCACCAGTCGCACCATGTGAGCCAACCACACCACCACCATGCAAACCATGCCCACAAGGACCACCAGGACCACCAGGACCACCAGGAGCGCCAGGAGATCCGGGAGAGGCCGGAACACCAGGACGCCCAGGAACCGACGCCGCACCAGGATCACCAGGACCACGCGGACCACCAGGACCAGCCGGTGAGCCAGGAGCACCAGGACCAGCCGGAGAGCCAGGAACGCCAGCCGTTTCCGAACCATTGACACCAGGAGCACCAGGAGAGCCAGGAGACGCCGGACCACCAGGACCACCAGGACCACCAGGAGCACCAGGAAACGACGGACCACCAGGACCACCAGGACCAAAGGGAGCACCAGGACCAGACGGACCACCAGGTGTCGACGGACAAGCCGGACCACCAGGACCACCAGGACCAGCTGGAACCCCAGGAGAGAAGGGAATCTGTCCAAAGTGAGTGGCAAAGTGCTGAAAATCACCTGCAAAAATCAATAATTTCAGATATTGCGCTTTGGATGGAGGAGTCTTCTTTGAAGATGGAACTCGTCGATAAGTTCAATTCTTGAATTTCAAGCAGCATACGGTAGACGATGTTATTTCCATTCCGCGTCGCACCATAGCTCTTCTAAATTTTCTCAATTCCTTTCTCACTCTTTTTCTCTCTGTCTCTCTCTCTCACCCCCTCTCCCTCACTGCTTTCTCTCTTTCTCTCTCATGTTTCTGTTGTTGTTCCACTGAATTTGTGCCTCTTTCTCACAGTCAACAAAACCTCATCTCGTTGTGAATAGTGCCTTTGAACATTTCAATCATGCTCATCGACCTAATAAATTATTATTTATTAAAAATTGTGTTGAAAGTGAAAAATCGACAAAAAAGAACACAAAAAGAAAAAAATCTGATTTCTGAAAAATTGTCGACGGCTTCTTCTCGCTGCTGCCGCTGACCTGATTCCATGAAAAAAATTCTCTTCAAAACTTTTCTTTTCCTCATTCCGTCCGTCACCTCATTAATGTGTGTGAGAAGTGACAAAAATGCCTCCTCCTCCTCCTCCTCACTTCAAACCAGTTTTCCATTTCCACCTCATCCAACATTATCCATCATCCCCCCTCCCCCCCCCCCCCCACTCCCCTTCTTCCCTCTCTTCCAATCCTCCACTGTTGACATGGAAAAGTCAGATGAAGTGAGGAATGAAGATTATGATATCAGGTATGATGATCGGCTGATTCAATGATGATCTTCATCTCTTGTCTCCTCACTCCTGTCCATTGTTCTTGATGAAAGAAAAAAATGTGTGGATTTTGTGTCGAAAACAGGTTCGATTGATGCTGCCAAATTAAAAATGAAGAAGCTGATTTTTAACATTTTATCATCATCATCATATCAGATCCAGTTTATTTAATTTTTGTTTGGAAAACGAGAGCAATTTCGAAAATTGAATTGAATGAAACAAAAGAAATTCGAAATCCAAAAATGAAGCGGTCATTAAAAGAGGGAGAGAGAGAGAGAAAAAAAACGATACGAAAAACTTGATAAGTGACCGGTGATAAGTCGATTTTGTCCTTGTCTCCATCAATCGGTGAACGCTTTATCGTTTTTTTTTTGTCTTCTCTGTCCTTCTCCGCTTGGAATCGGAATAATATCAGCCTCCATAAATGTCAATGAGAAATGAGGTAAAACTTTTTTTTGCAGAAAAGGGATCGGGAAACGGGCAAAAGGGGTGGTGAGCAGAGAATCAAATAAAAATTTTATTTCTCGAGAACCAAAAAAAAACAAAAAAAAAATTGAGACCAAAACGTCATGAAATTTGAAAAAATAGTTTTTGATTTCACCCGAATTTCATCTGAAAATTTTTCACTTTAAAAAATCATTCTGAACAAAAAAAATCCAATTTTATCTTAAATTTTGCTGAAAAAATTTTTCAAAAATCAAAATTCCCCCCCCCCCCCCCCCCCGCGGTTTTTGTCCAATTTATTCATTCAAAAGAAAATTTGTTCCCAAATTTTTCCAATTTTTTTATTTTTGTTTATTTTTATCAAACAAAAAAGATACGAAAATTTCCACGAAACGAGAAAAGATATAATTTGAATAATCTTAAAATAAATCATAGGTTTAGAGAGTCAGAGACAAAGAGAAAAAAACAATTTTTTAAGGTTTTCTCTCTCTCTCTCTCTCTCTAACTTTGTTGCGCTTAAAAAAGTGTGTCGCTTCCCCGCGTCTTACCCGTTCTTGAAGTGAGTGGAAATACATATCGGTGCATCGGCTCTCTTCTCCCAAATTTAATCCTATTTTATTTTATAATCAAAACCTAATTGAATATTCCCCCGCCACCATTGAAATTATTTACAGTATTAAAAGAGCTACAAAACCAATAATTACTTAGTCGATACATCCCCGTTGGATTTTTATAACAAAAATGTAAAAGAAAATTAAACTGTAATATTTTTATAAATGGAGAATGAAAAAATCAACTTAAATACATTTTAAAAATAAAAAAAAATCAATAAAAAAAGAGCTTTGATTTGAACTTTTTTCCCGCTCTCACTGTTTTTGTTTTTAGCGCGCTTTTCAAAATAATTGCCTTTTTTCATTGTCAAATTTCCCCAATTCAACAAAAAAAAAAAAAAACGGTGCGTGTTTTTTCCTGCCTGGGTGGAGAAAAAAAAACCCACACACGAAAGCTGAACACAAAAAAAAATGAAATATTTTTTTCGACTCCCCACCCATTTTGTTGGTTGAACAAAGAGAAGCAAGCACATTGTTTGTTGCCCATGGATTTTTATTTGGAGGAGCGGCGGCGCAATTTGCAGTGAAATTAATCATTTGGTGCAACGTTGAAAAAATATGGAAAATTCTGTGGCAAATTGTTATTTCCTGGTAACTTCTTTTTTTTTCTTTTTTTTTCTTCTGTTTCTTCTTTGAGTTTTCGAATTTAACAAAACACAAATTCATTATACAAAAAGGACCGAGAAAACAACAATTTTTGTTGGCCATAAATTGCGATTTTTTCCAATAATTCGGCCTATTTTCCAAACAAGAATTTCTTGAATTGTCCATTCGCCGACTGCTCTTTAAGGCTTCGAATCTTCTGATTAATCGATCTCTGAAATTTTGAATTCTAATCTATTTTGAGTATTTTGGTTTCTTCTTCCTCTTTTTTTGTTCGTTTAAATCTCCTCACTTTTTTGGATAAAATTGGAACGAAAAATTGTGCGCCGCCGTTTCGAATCAATGGATACGCCTGAATTGCGTCATCGTCATCATCAAAGAGTGGAGACTGAAATAAGAGAAGAATTGAACTTTTTCGATCCTTCGAGTGGGAATCGAAGGAAGAGGGGGGGGGGGGGGTGCGTAGGGGAAAGGTATTAATTAAAAATTCGCAATTTTGTATCTGCAAAATGTGAGGAAGACAAAAAAAAATTGTCTTTTTTTTTTTTTTGGTTGGTTGGTTTCTAATCCGAAAAGCGGATTATTCCCACAATTTTGTTGATTATTTTATAATTTGTCTGGAAAAAAAATTCTCCCACAATTCTAAAATAATTATTTTTTCTTTCAAATTTGAATCATAATTATTACTTTTATTTTTAAAAAATTCAAATAATTAAAATTAATTGAGATATCCAAACAGAAAAGTTTTTTTTTTTTTTTTGAAGAAAAAAAAGTTACCTCTTCGACTGTTAATTTGATAAGAATTGAGAAGAAAAGAACGAAAAATCGGAAATTCATTCTGGAAATAAAATCAATTTTTGTTTATTTTGCAGAATTTAAATTTAACAAAAAATGAAGAAACCCGAGCAGCTGATTACAGCCACTTCAAATTAATAATTCACCTGTTTTAACTTCTTTTTTCTTTCTCCTCTGACGACAAGAAAAATTTGTTCCAGTTATAACCGAGCGCGTGAGCAATTGAATGAATGAAAATTCTAAATCAACAAAGTCTGAAAATTGAGCTTCTCGTCGTCACCTGCTCTGCATTCAACACATTCGACTCCGCCCACTTTTTATTTCGAACTCTTCTCAGAAGAAAATGATTGTTTTGAGAATGAAAAATGGGGAAACGAAAAACGTCGTCAAATTTTTAATAATTTTAAACTGAAAACCAACTTTTTTTTTTATTGAAACCGAAACATGGAATTATGGAAAAAGCATTATGAACAATCTGTCAAAAAAACGTTTTTTTCTTCACTTGATAAGTTATTGATGAGTTGAACTTATTATTGCCCATTTTTGGAATTTTTTACAAAGTATCTTTAGAAAACTTGTTTACTGCTTGATTATTTTTTTATCAATGATATTAATATTTGCTACTTTTGTGAATCGTAATTCAAACAACAAATATTCGATAACAAATTTAACATTTCAACAATCAACAACAAAAAACAGTGTGATCAACATATAAGATTACAAACCATAAAACAATGTTTTTATAAAGATTATTCTTCAACTTTACTCTTCTTCTTTTTCTTAGGTTTTGGTGCATCATCCTCAGCAGCAACTGTAGCAGCAGTAGCAGCAGCAGCTTCTTCAGCAACGCGCTTTGCCTTTTTGGCGGCTTTCTTTTTCTTTTTCACAACCTTAAATTTTTTATTATCGAGGTTTAAAAAGACATTTCCTTGCCTTTTCTTTCACTTCAACAGCAGCTTCTTCAGCCTCTTTCATGACTTCAATATTTTTCTTTGGAACAGTTCCACTGGTGAAATATTCCAAACGATCTTCAACTTGTTGGCGTAAAAATTCACCATAAGTGGAGACTGGAACATCCGAGAAACAGTCCACTCTAGCAGCAATTGAACATTTGTTAGCAAGGTAACGAGAAACACGTCCCTTGTTTTTTGGCCCAGCTTTTCCAATGAAACTCGAGTGGAAGAGTAATCCATATTTTGGTGTATTCGCTGAAAGTCGTTTTTATGTACCCATTTCAAGTATCTTAAAATACAAATTGTATTTCAGCAGCAAACTTTTAGCGGAATATAATTTCGCATGCAAGCTAAACGGGTAAATTTGTAACATTTAGCCGGATTAAATACATGCCACTCCCTTTAATATTTTTTGATAAAAATTCTTACATCTAGTCTTCAGTGCGCGGAAAAGAGCTTTCTCTGCTCCCAGAATTTGAACAGTGGAAGCCGGGTACTTGGCCAAATTTGTCAAAGAACCAGCGTGAGAGATCAATCGAGCTCCAACCTGAGAAATTATACATTTAAAAAAAAACCAGAAAATATTACCTGTTCCCCAATTAAAGCACTAAGTGATGGAGCACAATGATCCATTCTATCTTTGATGTATTCATGAAGTTGCTGTCTGTATTCGATCAATGACGAAACACGACCAGCAAAGCGTTTAATGTTTTCTAAATCGAGATCAGAGATATCCATTCCCATCGATGTTCTGGCAGCTTCAATAACTTGAGCAGTTTTTTCCTCATCGTTGTCCAAAATTTCTGAAATTTAAGATAATAAGTTGTGGGACAAACAATGACCAATGAAAATATATTTAAAAATTATCTGGTGTCTGGCTGTCTCTATTATTTTCCTCAAATTTTACTAGGTAATCTAACATGGGCTAGTTCCCCGGCTTAATAATTGAGGAACAACCATGCTTTTTTCTGCTATTTTTACCTAATATTTCAGACTCGAGTCCCTCGTTTTCTCCCATCTTGTTACGATCTAAAATGGCAACTGCTAAACGTGAGTATTTGTATTGGTCTGGCACCAATTTGAAGAGTTCTGGATAATGGTATGAGTACCATTCTCGGATTCTCATTCCAAATAAGTTAATGTCTTTATCAAGTTGGTCAAGCAAAGCAATTGACTGGATGACCATGTTATCAACACGGTGCACATCAAATTTGACCTAAAAGAAAAATAAAACGAATTACACGAAAAGATGCGATTTTATGCACCTTTCCACGCGAATAACTGTGACCAAGCGAAAGCTGAGCTTTCGACAAGGAATGATGTGGAAGATTTTTTGCCAAACGCTCAAAATGAACACGAATACCGCGCAGAATCTAAATTCAATTCAAATATGATTTTCTTCATTGGCAACTGAATCAAAATAACCCAAAGTCTAGTTTGATTCACTTCGTTACCTCGGTAATCACACCACCGAAGACAAGCTTCAGTTCTGGGAACGCTTCAGTAAGCGAGCCTGCCAGTTTTGAATCATTGATTCCTAGCACTACGTGTTTCTTTTTCTTTGGTAAGGAATTACCAAGAAAGTTAATTAGATCAGGGTGAGCAAGTCCTAGAAAATTAATTCCACATCACACCTTAAGTCACAAATACCTTCAGAGATCGAGTTGCAGTTTTCAAGAGCAGCTTCAGTATTTTTGAAAGGATCAAAAGAAGACAGCTCTACGATTTGGGAAAATTTGTATCCATCAGCCAATGAGGAGTCAACCTAAAATTTAAAATTACAGAAATGTGGGATCCGTTATGACCAAAAAAATCAAAATTTTCACGGTGTCTGACGATCTCTTTTATTTTCCTCGCGTTTTACTAGGTTTTCTAACAAAGGCTAGATCCCCGGCTTAATAAGCGAGGATAAATTTTTTTCAAAATATTCTAATATAATACACTAACCTCTGAAACAATTAATCCAGCATCTTCAAATTCCTTTACTTTCAATAGAGCGTACCCTGCCGCATGTTCATACAATACAAAATGAGGAACTTCGGACATGGTGTAAATTTCCCTGTAAATTTAAAAGTTTCATTATAAAACATGTTATTTTATTGAGAAGTTTGATAGTTAATTTCTTCGTATTTTTCAATATTGAAAAAAGGAACAACAAACATACATTTAAAAAATAGGACTCTTGTGTTCAGCGTTATTAGGAGTACGGTATGGACATCTCTTCTTGGCGAGACCTACGCGGTTTACTGGCGTGCACCTTTAATCAATTCCAAAAAAAATTAAATGTGAATGTCTTTATAGGTTTTTATTTTAAAAACTGAATAATTTATGTAATGAAAAAAGTGTTGCAATGAAAAAAAAATCGTTTAAAAAGTTAAAAAAAAAGGAAAAAAAGAATTTAATAACAAGAATTGTGATAAACTATTTTTTAGATGATTTCTCGAATTTTTGATTTATAAATGATGCCATTGGATCTGCAGAGTGGACATTCGTTAACTTATACGCTTCCATTTCCTTTTCTGTTGGTGCAGTGTTGGAATAATTTTTATTGTATTTTCTATTTCGATCTCCCTGAAAAAATTATTTATTTAAATGCCATCTGAAGATAACAAACTTCTTTAATTGTTTTTAATCCTTCTGCTTTTTCTTTTCTCGCTTTTTTAACAGCTTTTTTCAACTCTTCGTCTGAGTCATTTTCAGATTTGTCAGAACTTGATCCATCATCATCGCTGGAATCATTTTTATGTTGTCTTTTTCTTTTTCCTAATTTTGCTTTTTTCCGATCTCTTTTTTCTTTTCTTTTTTCTCGTTTTTTCTGATCTCTTTCTCCTGAAAAATCAGCAATAAAAAAAAAGAAACACATTTTCGCTAACTTCTTTCTTTTTCCTTTAGCCGTTCTTTTTCTTTTTCTTCGTCATCTGACTCCTCATTTTCAGAAGACGAACTTGAGGAATTATTAGATGAGGAAGATGATTCTTCTTTTTCTTCTGTTTTTACTTTGTCTTTTTCAATTTCATTATTTGATTGCCCACTTTCTAAATTTTTAATTCGTTTTAATTAGAAAGAAAAAACTCGTACTACTTTCTACAGCATTTGGTTTTTTAAACGTTTCTTCATTCGACGTCGTTTTGCCGACGGCCGCGCTCATTTCGGCTTTTACTCCTTCTGTTCCGGTGCAATATGAATTTTTGATAAACTGATGGCAACATTTGTAGCCCCAACGGCCATCTCTCCAAAATGAGCCAAATACTGAAGTGTGATTTTGAGGGTATCTGTAATTTTTGTTTGAAAATATTGAATTCAAACTGACAAATATCTTACACATCTTCTTTAAATCTGCTACTTATTGCAGCCTTTTCTTTTCCTTTAATAATTTTTCCTTTCCTGTTATACTCAACATAATTCTCAGTCTGAGCTAATAATAGTTCTTCTGGTGGCCGATCCAAATGTTCGGCTCCTCCATATTTATCGAGTAATTCTTTCTTTGTCTCGTCTTTAATTGTTGTTTTTTGTTGTTCATATTCTTTTTTTAATGCTTCTAATTTTGTTGGTTCAGCAATCGAGTGAGCATAAACACCCTTTCGAGCTGCTTGCCATGCAAATACTTGCGCTTCATTTGCAGCCGTTACTTCACCAGAATATCTAACAAAGTTATCTCCTGAGAATCTGGCAGCTTCAAGTTCTTTTCCAGCTACTCCAGAAAATGGATTTTCTCTCATTGAACGAGATTTCGGGTCATAATAAGGGGAATTTTCCGCCAAGTTATACAAATACTTAGCTGTGTCTTCTCGAATTCTTAAGTTTCTCACAGTAATTCTAGTACGAGAATCCATATCAACCGATACTCCTGCCATGTCTGCATCTTCGGCATACTTATCTTCATCTTCTTGTTCACCCTGTGGTGCTTCAATTTCTCCTTCTTTCATCTATAAATAAAATAATTTCTACCAGACTATAATTTAAAAAAAAATAACTTTTTGCTCTTTTATAATTTTTCTAGCTTCTTCCAGTCGCTCATATTCTTCAATTACATCTTTATGAGTTGATGGATCATAGCCATTCCATCTATCTCGTTTGGCATCAAATCCAAGCGTTAGATTAGGCTGAACATAATCATCTTCTGCGATATCATCACCAGTTTCTCTGCAAATGTTCTATTTTTGCAAAGAAAGACTTGAAAAATATTTACTTCGCTGTTTGCTTCCTTGGTCTTTCAAAACAATCTTTTTTTGTATGACCCATTGCTCCACAATTTTCACAAGCTCCTTTCCGAAATTTGGTCGCAGCTTTCCCAGTTGTTCCTTTTTGATACCATTCATTGATTTTAGTGTAATTGATTTGTCTTTCATCATGCGGACGTTGATGTTTTAATGTGGGGCCGTCACTAGGCACATACCAAGGATTTTGGGAAATGAAAAGAGGAATGTGGGGATTAATATCTCGACCAGTTTCGACATCAACCATTGCTGGAGCTGTACCAGCTTTTCGGTCTTCCTGGAAAAAATTATATGCAGTTTATAATGTAATTTAAATTAAAAATACAATACTTCAAGCTGTCGATCTCGTCTCGCCTCATTTTTTGACCTTTTATCGGCACTGACAGCCACTTGTTGTTTCAACAACGCTGAAGTTGGAATATTCTGTTTGTATGACGCCATTGTGCGTCCTGGAAATTTTTAATTTCATTATAAAAAAAAACAAAAACAATATTTAAAAAAAAAGAAGTAACTTTCGAATTACCACGTCAATGAACATCACATAAAACACATTTTCACGTGGTCGAGAAAAACCCAAACATTAAAAGAAGTTCGGCCACGGCCTCCGCCACATTACTATGTCTGCGTCTAAACTAACATTTTAAGAAAAAAAATAATTAAAAAAGCTGAAAAAATAGAAAATTTTAATTAAAAAAAATGAATAAATAAACAAATTAAAATTTTTTTTAAAATCCTTTAAAAAACAAAATTTTTAATCGCAAAATATGTGGGTTTAAATTTTTTAAGTTCCTAAAAAAACTAAATTTGTTCTGTAAAATATCTTGAAGAAACCAGTAGATGAAGCTTTCTTAAAAAATAAAAAATATATAATTTCACGCTTATTTTTCAACTAACACTTATTACAAAATACAACCATTTTTGTTTCCCAAAAAAAACATTTTGGCGTCTTAGAATTTTTTAAACTCAAACGGATCTAAAAATTTTATTTCAGGCCAATTTAAAATCAAAAAAATTGACTTTTCAACTTGAAACTTTAATTTAATCTTGAGCTTTAAGCATTAAACTCAGCTTCTTTAAAACTTCAAGTATTAATGTGAATACAGAAAAAAAAGTTCAAAATTCTAGTTTCAGTTTGGCATTCAAGTTCGGCGAATTCTTTATTCAAAATCGAAAAAAAAAACGGTTTTAACATCTCAAGATTTCCTTATATTTTCATCGAAATGATTTGATTGATAACCGCTGTTAAAATGACAAAGAAAAATAAAATCAATAATTCAATTTTTGTTTTCGTTTCTCGTTTTTCTTTCAAAAATCTACTTAGAATGTCATTAATTTTCAAACTATTTTTATGTATTTAAATTGTCTAGTTAGTTACGTATTTATTTGGTTTCCTATGAACATCGACCTCATTTTTTTTTTGTTTTCATTTATTTTCCTTTTTACAGAATGACTTTTTTTCCCATTACAATAAATAAAAAATTTTTAATATTTTCTATAATTTTTCTTGCGATTGGTTTAGATTTTCAATTTGAAGCCAATTTTGGGTCACTTTTTGATTTTAGGTATCATTTTAACAATTTTTATGATAAAGTGTAACAATTTTCCCTGGAAACTTTAGATTTCGAACGTCGGCTTATAAATCATCATCTGAATATTCTTCTGAAGTCAAAAATTATGATGAGAAAAGCGCAGAAGTTTTCAATTCAAAAAATCAACGAATTGTGATTTTGGATGGTCGTGGTGAAAATGTTGAAACAAATTATCGATTTTTTTTTCTTCAATTTTTTTTCATTTTCAGCCTTTGAATTCATATATGAAACATATTCGAGAATTGTTTGAAAATATGGGATACAAAGTGAAAATTTTGAAAATAGTTTCAAGCAATTTTTGAAATTTTAGATTTTAACTGGTTCAAATATTAAAATTGATCAAGAATGGGATGTGATATGGTATCACGATTATCTTTTTAATTATGAACCATTCGCAACTTTGGCTCGACAAGCCAATTCAAATCAAATCATAAATCATGTTCCAGGTTCAGGACATTATTCTAGTAAAGTAGAGTAACGAAATCAAAAAAAAAAAAACAAAAAAACTAGAAAAATGCTGGAACAATTTTCAACAGGTTGCTCTGGCGACAAGTGGATTGAAAAAAGGTGTTCCGAAAGCATTTCAACTGCCGTTACAGAAAAATGATTTTCTAAAATATGCCAAAGAAAATCCGAATGATTTATGGGTTCAAAAAGATAATAATCATCGAAATATTCAAATTCGAAAAGTCAATGAAATGAATTTGGAGAAAAATAATTCTTTTGTTCAAAAATTTGTTGATAATCCTTTATTGATTAATAATCGGTGTTTTATCAATTCAATCAAAAAAATTTGAAACAACTTTTCGATTTTTAGAAAATTCGATATCGGAATTTATACGGTTGTTACCTCAATTCTACCTCTTCGAGTATTTATTTATGATGGTGATGTTTTAATAAGGTTTATTCGAAATTTAAAAAATCAATATATTATTTTTATAAATTTCAGATTTTGTCCAAAAGATTATCATCCATTAGATGTAAAAAATGTTGATAAATATGTTGTTGGAGATGATTATACACCAATTTGGGAGGTCTTTAATATCGATTAATTCTTAAAGAGAAAGAAAAAATAATTTCAGATTGATTCATTATCTGAATTATTTAATAACCAAAAAATGAGCTTTAAACACACAATTGATGCCTATTTGGGAAAAAGAAACATGAATTCATCTCAAATTTGGACCCAAATTATTCAAATAATTGGAGAGGAACGTTTTCGGGCTTCTCTGCTCCTTTAAATGGGGTTTTTTCAGGTTTTCCAAACTCAACAACCGAAAATGTTGCAATCGATGGAATTGTTTCCATTGAAATCGAATTATTTTGAATTGAGTCGGTTCGATTTTGTGGTTGATGAAGATTTGAACGTTTTTCTAATGGAAGCCAATATGTCACCAAATTTAAGCTCAGGACATTTTCAACAAAATCAGATTTTGTATGAAAAAGTTCTTATGAGCATTTTTTCATTGACTGGCATTGGAAATCAATTGGATAAAAAGTCAAAAAACAATTTCCAGTGAGTTTTTTTTCTACATTTGGCGCCAAAAAAATTTTTGAATTCGAAAAATTTTTGGTGTTTTTAAAAATCCTCGCCTGAAGCAACCTTTTTGTGTGTCAGCGCACCTTTGTTACACAGGCAAAAAAAGATATAAACTAAAACTTTCGAAAAAAAAAGTTTAGTTGTTCGCGCTGGAGCGAGAATACTACGCCGGCAGTAAAAACACAAAGTGAAAGAAAGCTAAAAACCACATTAGATTTCTAATTAAGCAGAAAAACAATCTCCGAATTTTGCCAGATCAAGAAACGTCGAACATAATCCAATAGTCAATAATCGAGATATAAATTTGCCTTTGAAATTCTGTGTCGAATCAAAATGCTTAAATTGTGACGAAGCTTTGGTGATTTGAAAAACTTAAAAAATAATTAAAAAAAAATTTTTTTTAGGAATGTCAATTATGTGGGCATTGCATGTCATCAGAAACCCGCAAATTTTTGGAATCCACTTATTTAGAGCATTTAAATCGAAGAGAAATGCGGCGTGTTAGATTTAATTACAGTAATAAAAAGGTTATTTAAATAATTTAAAATTTAAAAATTAAAAAAAAATCAATTATTCAGCCCCTGACAAAAGAAGATCACCTTTTAAATATTTGGATGCAAACAAAATGTAGCTTGGACATTTCGTGGTGTTATTAAAACGATTACTGAAACTGTTAACCACGTTAAACCGTTTTTTTTTTAAATTTTATTTGTATAACTCTTGGTAATTTTTTACGAGTGAAGAACATATTTTAATTGGCAGTGAAAATAAATATTTTGTAAGTGTTTTACAATTTCTTTTCTTTTAATTTTTTTTTTGAAACTTGAACTCTGAAGATTATTTTTTACACAAACTTTTGACTTTTAAAAAAACCTGTTTAAACTTAAAATTACATTTTTTTTGTTTTTAAACATTTTTTATTAATATTATTAATTAAAAAAAAATGTTTAAAACGTTTAAAATTATGCGTCAAATTAAAACCTAAAAATTTATTAACCTAAAAATTCTAACTAAAATGTTCTCGAATTAAAAAAAATTGTTTTTTTGAAGATGTTTTTAGAAATATTAAACAAAAATATGTGATAACTCGAAAAATCATTAAATGTTCGTTGTTAAAATTTATTTACAAAATTATCGGCTGACGACTTGGTTCTTTTTTTTAATTTGCAGAATAATTAAAGAAAGCTTTTAAAATTTCGAATAATATTTTTTGAACTTGTAAAATTTTTACTAATTCCAAAAATTATGCAAGTAATCCAACATATGTCAAGTAATATTGTAAGTTTGCTCTATCGAACACGACACGGAACATCCGCCGCGCTTTTGGCAACATTCAATTCAACAACATTTTTTTCCGTTTTTTCGCTTTTTACATGTCGCAATCTCGTAATCCAATCATTTTCGGCGAGATGTCGATAGTTTTCATGCTCGTTCGTGCTTTTTTTCTCAGTTTTTTTTTTAATATTTAAAACTTTTATACTCACGTTTCCATTGATATTCAATTTTATTAAATTTTTATTAGGTTTTCGCTTACACCGATTAAATAACCATTACTCGATTTTTTCGACAAAAACAACGCAGAAGTGTCGAGTAATGGATGATATTGGGCATCAATCAATTTCACAAAATGAAAAAACGGACGAGGAACAGGTAAGATTTAATTTGAGTTCCATTTAAATTGAAGGAAATGTCCTAATCATTGTTTTAAATTGTTTTAGAATCGTCCTCAATATGCAATGTCCGGCGTTTTACATTTTATTCAACATGAATGGACTAAATATGAATTAGATAGGTCTCGTTGGGAAGCAGAACGAGCAGAAATGCAAGCAAGAATTGCATTTTTACAAGGTGAACGAAAAGGGCAAGAAAATTTGAAATCGGATCTCGTTCGACGCATAAAAATGCTTGAGTTTTGTTTAAAACAAGAACGGTAATAAAAAACTCATTATGATCACCTAAAATAATTGGTTTTAGAGCGAAAAATTATCGACTAACTCATAATGGTGATGAGCCACCATCATACGAAGAAACGTCAAATGAGAATTCGGCTCCCGCTTCTGAACCAGTTATTCCTACAGATTTCGATGCGTATGTTACTGAAACCGAAGGAAGCGGAACTTTCAGAAATGGCCGAATTCTTCTTAAGCGGTATTTAGACGAAATAGGATATAGTGAGCATATTATGGATGTTCGCTCGTTTCGTGTCAAGAATCTTCTAGGGCTAATTGCACCGGTAAAATCTAATAAAATAAATCAATTCAATCTGTTACTTTTTAAGACTGATTTACCAAGTAATGAACGTTCTAATGGGAAAAAAGGAAGAGCTGATAGGTTTTAAAATGTTTTTTTTAAAAATTATGTAATTGAAATTTGTCCATTTTAGTGATTCTGATGATGCAAACGATGATGTTAATTTAGATGCAGACGCATCAAAAGCTTTAGATGAATTTGACTTTCTGAAAAACGTTGAAGAAGATGAGAAAGTAACTTTTCTAAAATCTAAATTATTTAAAATTTCAAAAAATGTTTAGAATCAAGATAATTATGACTGGTCAGCGGCAGGAAACAATTCTTATGATCAATTGATTCAAAAATATAACAGTGATAAGCGAATCAAACGAAAATCTCGAGGGTCAACAGATGAAGAAGTTCGAATTGCAGCGGATAGTGGTAATTAAAAAAAAACAATAAAAAATAAACAAAACCACAATTCTCAGTGCGAAAAGAACTCGAAACTGATGTGCCGCTTGGAATTGCTTCAGCAATAACAGCGTCAGCTGCAGAAGAACTTCCAACTCGCCGACAAGGTCGTCGAAGTCAAAACTTTTCATATGGAAATGGAAATGAATTAAACACAGCGCTAGGATTAACATCAGATGAAAACATGGATATCAAAGATGAATTTGGAGTTGTCGATGTAGGAAAAAGAGGCGAAATTGAGCTTTCTCAATGAAAACTTGTTGATTTTCAGGATGATCCAACAACCAATGCATTGAAATGGACAATCAAAAGTACTTTGCGTTCTCATTTAGATGCAATTTGTGCAATGCAGGTGAACACACACTTAAAATATTCTATAAATTTCCATGTGTTCTAGTTTCATCCTGTTGAGCCAATCTTGTTCACAGCATCCGAAGACGGTCTGATCAAATTGTGGAATTTAGAACAAAAACGAGAAGACAAACACTCATCGATTGCAATCGGTGAACTTGAACCAGTTTATACATTCAGAGGGCATATGGGACCAGTATTGTGTCTTGTACTATCACCAACTGGAGATCACTTATATACGGGTGGATTAGATAAAAATATATGCTGTTGGATTGTTCCATCATCAAATTCAGACCCGAATGATTCATATGGTACAACATAGCTTCCCACCAGTGTTTCAATTTCAATAAAAAAATTTTTTTAAAGATTCTCGAGTTTTGCCGGAAATACTCAATGGTCATACAGATGCAATTTGGTCGCTTGCTTATCATTCGTCGAATAGTCGACTTGTTTCGGCAAGTTCAGATTCAACAATAAAATTATGGGAACCAGGAAATGGGGAGCCACTAATCAGAACAATTGCGGCCCCGAAACCGGATATTGTGCCAACTTCTGTTGATTTTGTATCGACTGAAACATCGCACTTGTTAGCTGCTTATACACAATGTTATGCACAAATAATCGATATTGATACTGGTAATACAGTAATGGTGTTCGATTTTGGGCCTGGTATGCTTATTATATTTTTCTTCGGTGATTTTAAATTGTTTTAAGAATTCAAATCTACAATTACGTTAAATAAAATAGTTTCACACCCAACAATGCCAATATCGGTTGTTGCTGGGGAAGATCGAACGATTCGGTATTTTGATAATGCAACAGGTAATAATCGTCTTGTTTTCTGCTTATCAAGTTGCAAAAAATTCTTTTAAGGACAATTAATTCATCAGTCAATTGCACACATTGAAGGAGTTTCTGCACTAGCAATTGATCCAAACGGGTTGTATTTGTTATCAGGAAGTCATGATGGTGGTTTAAGAATGTGGAATATCGAGAAAAAAGTTTGCCTACAGGTTGGAAAAATTGATACAAAACGAATGGATAAAAAAAGAGTTTGAAACATTTTTTGCAGGAAATTTCGGCTCACAGAAAAAAGAATGATTCAGCAGTGACTTCAGTCGCTTTTCATCCATCTCGGTCACTGATTGGATCTGCTGGATCAGACTCTCTGGCCAAGGTCTATGTGTCAGGAAGCAATTAGACCGTCTCGTTTTGTATATTAAATTGTCTTCTTCTTTCAATTTAATTTGTTTTTAATTTTTACCGTTTTCGCGCGTTCATCCCATGATTTCATCGTCCATTCCGATTTTTATTTTTTTTCACAAAATTAAAAATTAATAGGATTCAGATTTTTTGTGTGACTAGCAATCTAATTTTGGTATTTCTGTGACAAACTGCCATCTTCTGGCTAATAGTAATATTTGTGCTCTTCTTCCCCTCCCCGCCCCCAATCAAAACAAAAATGTGTAGATATAAATTAAGAAAGCTAAAATTTTGAAAACAAAAAAAAACGCCAATTTTTTTCTCGCTCTTTTGAGCATTTTCAAAAATTGAGAAATTAGCAAAAATGTTTCAACAGAGTTTTGAATTCAAAACTAAACATTTTTTTTCCGATCAAGGCGCTTTAATCCCGATCATTTTTTTTTCTATGGCTACGACCGTTGTTTTTTTTCTTTTCAAATTTTTGCGAGTTTTGTCGTTTATTGTCTCGTTTTCATTTGCTCGGTTAAAATGTTTTATTCACCCCATTTTTTCTTTTTTTTTCTTTTTGAGAATTTTCGTCTTTTGTGTTTTTTTCTTGGCTTTTTTACGTTTCGTGCCCACCGTATTCAATCATAACTGTAATATGAGCGATTAATGTTGATTGTGTGCATAGATTTATTCATATTCATATTATTATTGTTTTTCGCTTTCTTCACAAATTTCACTAAATTAAGTTTTATTGAAATTTGATATTGAAGAAAAAAGAACAAATTTTAAAGAAAAAAAAGTGATTCATGTGAAAAAAAAGAATGTTGAGACAAAACGAATTTTTTTCATCATATTTTTAAAGATCGAAAAAAAATGAAAGAAATTTCTTTTTTGCGGTTGTGCTGAGCTATAAAAATTAATTTGAAGCATAATTGAAAAGTACGAAAAGAGTTCAGATAAATATGATATTTTCCCGTAAAAAAAAGGAAATAATTCTCTTAAAAAATCTTCTTTTTTTTTCTCTCATTTATCCAATTATCAAAAGTTCTCGGTTCTTTCATCTGGAAAATTGCCAATTTCCCCTCTTTTTTTTTCAGCGAATTGTAAACTGAAATCATCATTTTGAATCGAAATTTGTTCATCTTCGCGAATTTCAGAGAAAAAAAAACCTTAGATTCTCAAATGATGTTCGATGTGTTTATCGATTTTCAAACTCCAAATTGGCTCAAAATTCATTACAGCGGAGTTTCAGTTGTTTCGACAGCGACGAGTCTTCTTGCGGTTTATGTGATATTTTTTGGAAGTGGAAAAATGGATAATTACAAATTTTATTTATTGTATATTCAGGTTGTTGTTGTTGTAAATTGAAAAAGAAAAAATCAATAAAATTGCAGTTGACTGGATTAATAATGGATTTGTATTTGGCAACATTTTTGCAATTTATTCCACTTTTTCCCATTTATGGTGGGTTATTTTATTGGATTATTGACCAATGTTTTTGATTTATCAAAATCAATTCAAAGTGTAAATTCAGAAAGAACCGATTGATTTTTCTTTGTTCAGTCTTTTTCCACATTTGTAATTTGCCACGTCGCAAGCGCCATCAACAGTTGTTTCGTGAGAAAACATCAGGGAATCGCAAAGATCAGTCAAACCTATCTGCTGACGCCCGTCTCGTTTGTGTTGGTGATGATCGGTCTGAATTTGTTTCCAACAATTTTGTCGATTTTGTTCTATTCGAGCATGCTGAATTCAGATGAGCAAAATGAGCTGATAAAAAAAGTAGGAGGGGGGGGGGGGGGGGGGGAGGGGGAGACGCCAAAAAATCAATAAAAAATCATTGAAAATCTTTGAGGTTTATAAACCGTACGAAAAAGAGTTTGAAAAATTGGAGAATTTCATTGTTTTTGATACGAATATAATGGCAAAAATCACGTTTTCCTTCCTACTTTTCTGATGCTTCTACAGTATCATTCTAGTGATTTTAAGCACGTGGCATATGCTGAAAATTCTGGAAATTCATCGAAGAAACATGTCGATTTATTCCTTCAAAATACACCATTCAACACTGAAATGTCTTTTATTACAGGTAAACTGATTTTCTATGGAAACAAATTTGTTTTTTTTTTCAATTGATTTTCAGTTTGCAACCGGATTTTTAGTTTATATTCCAGCTTCAGTGTTTTCAGTGTTTATTGTTATTCACTTTATTCATTCTCAAGGTTTTTTTTTATAATTTTAATTTTTTTTAAAAATGCATTTTTCAAGTTGCAAGCCGCATTATTCTTGTATTAATCAAAAGTCATTCAATTGTGAATGCGATTGTCATGATAGTCTCATATCCACCATATCGAACATTTGTGATGTTCAAATTTTCGAAAAAAACCAAAACGAGGAGGTAATTAATACTATTTAAGTGCTTCTTGCCCAAACGTATTTCTCAAAAGTTGTTTCTCTTCGAACATAAAGCTCCGAACCAAGCAATATTTCTCACTGTGCTGTGTCCTCGGGGGGGGGGGGGGGGGCTCATCGATGCACAAACCTTAATTGGGAAACCCCGCCCCCCTCTCTCTCTCTTTTTAAGGGGGATTTTTTAAATTTCTTAGTGCTAATTGTGATAAATTTTCACCATTTTCTGATCAATTTTTGCGGGCTCAGACACAATGCAAAATTGGAGCTCTAGCAACGATTTCATGGGCAGAAATAGCAAAAAATTTGTTTTCTTCTGAAATTTTGCAGACTCTGTCGAAAAAAAAAAACTGCAAAATTTCAGAATAAAAAACTGCAAAATTTCAGAATAAAAAACTGCAAAATTTCAGAATAAAAAACTGCAAAATTTCAGAATAAAAAACTGCAAAGTTTCAGAATAAGAAACTGCAAAATTTCAGAATAAAAAACTGCAAAATTTCAGAATAAAAAACTGCAAAATTTCAGAATAAAAAACTGCAAAATTTCAGAATAAAAAACTGCAAAATTTCAGAATAAGGCCTTCAGCATCTCAGTCATCTTCAATTTTTCAATAATTGCGACGTCAAAGGCCACTTCTTCGGGTTCTAGACAAACCACACAGTTTTGATATTATCATTGATTGATAATTATTCTTATCAATTCAATGCGTATCAATCATTTATATCAATGAATCAATAATAAATAACCTTTTATTTTACTTACAATTTACTAAAACTCTTCCTGTTTTTTTTTTAAATTTCTTCCATAAATAAAAAAATCTTTTTGAATGATTTTTCCTTTTCGTCGAACAATTTTTATTGGAAAATGTACAATGTGGTGTCGTCGGCCATAAAACAAAATGTTAATTTGACTTGGGAAAAAAAAAAAATGGAAAACGTTTTTATATCATTTTTGATAACATTTTTATTGATTCTTCCTCTTCGTTTTTTTGGTTTTTTAACTTTTATTTGAAATCTTTCAATTTTTAGCTGAGGTTTCAATGAAAAAACCCGACAGCAAAAACAATTTTCTTCTAGGCAATTATTTGCTGAGAATCATTAAAACAATCAAAATTTGTTCAACTTTTGATTAAAAACAAAAAAAATTTGTTGTTTGTTAATTTGATAAAAATTAAATTGAATTTGATAAAGAAAAATTTTTTGTGATGAAAACAGATTTCAATTGATTTTTTGAGAGTTTCAATGAATTTTTCAATTATTTTTCTTCCATTTCCTTTCTATTTGTTACAAAAAAAAAAAAAACCGGTTTTTAATTCGCCGCGTTTTTTTTCAACTTTTTCTTCGATTTTTGAATTTCATTTTGTTACAAAAATTTTTTTTTAAATTTTTTTTTTTTTGAAGATGCTCAAATCATGTTTAACTCAATTACTATTGCTCAATTTCCTATGTGAGAAAGTCGCCGAGGCTGGAAAAATTCTGATCTATAGTCCATCAATAAGCCGAAGCCATTTAATATCAAACGGAAGAATTGCCGACACTCTTGTTGATGCTGGTCATGATGTGGTTGGTGTTGATTTTCAATCCCCTTTTTGTTCATATTTTTCAGCATTTCTTTTCTTTTCTGTTGCTGAAAAGAGGAAAGGGGAGGGGGGAAACGATCGAAGAGCAACCAAAGTGAATAAACTTTTTACGTAATAAGCTCTACGTAGAATATATTAACTGAAGCCACTTCTCCTTCAAAGCGAAATAATTGTTTGCAAATCCATTCTGATAACAAAACAATGGGGAATGAGAAGGGAGCGGGGGGGGGGGGAAGAAAAGTGATAAATATGATAAAAAAAGGATTTAAAAACAAAAATCAACTTGACTGATTCTCCGAAACCAACGAATTTTCAACAAAAAATGTCTATTTCAGGTTGTTTTCATTCCCGAATACGAAACATTGACGGATTTTTATGGAACAAAAAAAGCAAAAGTGATCACCTTGAAAGGATTTGGTCAGTTTTAACGAATTTTTAATTTAAAAAAAAAGTTTTCATTCAAACTGATTATCTGATTGGTTTGAACTGATTTTGATCGCAAAAAGCTCATCAAACGCTTGTGCTTTTGAAGTGAATTAAAAATTCAAAAAAAAAAAAAATGGAAAAATATCCGAATTTTGGATTAAAAGATTCACAGATCTTCAACGAAGCTAAATATAGAATAATTAATCGGGGAGGAGGACAAAAAGAAAGATTGGGAGGGTGGGGGGGGGGGGGGTTCTATTCTTATTCGAGGAAAGAAAAACAAACAACTATTTTTAAAGCCAATGGCAATGGATATATGGAGGATATGGAAGGAACGAATGAATACGTTCTAGAAAGTGACCGACTTGGCATTCTAGAGCGTTTATATTTCGAGCGAATCATCACAAGAACCTGCGATGATTTAATGAAGCGTCAGAATGAGTTGAATGCTCTCAAGGAATATCGATTTGATGTGGCGTTTAGCGAACAAATTGACTTTTGTGGCGTCGGTGTGATACGGTAATAATCAAAGATAAAGGGGGAAAAGTGGGAAATGAAGCTTTTTTGAAGTTATCTTGGAATCAAAAATCATTTGTGGATTTCAACCACTTCAATAATGGAATCGGTTAGTTATAATCTTGGAATTCCGCAACCGACGAGTTATGTGCCAACAATTGAGGAAAATGATAATGGTGACGTCATGAATATATGGCAAAGAGCATTCAACTTGTACATGTATATTTGTGCAATTTTCATTCATCGCTATGGAACCGACAGCACCACAAATGTAAACATCCAGCCACCACTCATCCTTCAACTAACCATCTCTGACATTTACAGGTTTTTCGAAAGTATATTCCCGATTTTCCGAACGTTCGAGACATCGCCGCCAACTCATCGCTGTGCTTCGTCAACAGCGATGAGATTCTCGACTTGCCGCGACCGACAATTGCGAAGAATATTTTCATTGGTGGACTCGGCGTTGACGAACATGTTCAACCATTGAACGAGCACGTGGAGAGTATAATGAGGAAGGGGAAGAAGGGCGTTGTTGTCGTCTCGCTTGGTTCAATTGTTCCGTTCGGAGCGTTGTCATTATCGAAAAAAACTGGCGTTTTGGCAGCAATCCAACAAATGCCAGATTATCACTTTTTAATTAAAATTAGTAAAGGTCGGGAATTTTTTTGTGGCGGGAAATTTGAAATTATTGACTTTTTTTAGATGATAACACAACATCCGAGCTCGTCTCATCAATACCAAACATTGATATTTTGACTTGGCTACCACAAGTGGATCTCCTTGGTATTTTTCTGCTGCGCTTTTTGCTTTTAATTCGCTTCGTCATTTTCTTTATCACCTAATCCTGGATATTCATAGAATTTCATTGTGTGTCTGTTTAGGTCATCCACGTCTTAAATTGTTTGTTATGCACGGCGGTATTAACGGATTACTTGAAGCATCACTACGCGGCGTTCCTACCGTAGTCGTGCCACTTTTTGCCGACCAATTTCGGAACGGTCGCATGGTTGAGAAGCGAGGAATCGGAAAAGTGCTGCTGAAACGTCAGATTGGTCGCGACAAATTTCTGGAAGTCGTTTCAGAAGTTTTGAATAACTCAAAGTTTGTATTTTTTATTCAATGAAAAGAAGAAGAAGAAGAAGAAGAAGAAGAAGAAGCTTGAGAATTTTCAGATATAAAACAAATGTGCAACGCCTCAGTAAAATGATGAGAAATAAGCCATTCAGTGCTGAGACTCGCTTAGTCAAATGGACCGAATTTGCAATGAACAATGGCGTACTGGAGGAGCTTCACATCGAAGGATCCCGCCTTAACACAATTTTATACTTCAATTTAGATGTTTTATTCGTATTTTTCGTTCTTTCATTCCTCATTTTTGTGACTTTTATCAAATTGTTGCGGGTGCCCTCAATTATTTTCTCGATTTTCAGCAAAAAATCCAGCGCTTCAATTAGCAAAAAAAATCAATGAAAAAAATCAATTTTTTCTTGTTTTTGTTTTTGGTGCTGAAAATCCCTCAAAAATGTGAATAAAAAAAAAGAAAAAAAAAAAGAAGTTTTTATTTATTCTGCTAAAAATGTTGTTTTTCTTTCTCTCTCAGTAATGAGCCTTTCTGATTTTTATCACCTGATTGTTGTTTATAAAATTTAAACGAGAGAAAAAAGAGTGAAAAGTGAAAACGAATGATTAATTTCCCTATTGGATATCAAATTATAATTCTCGAAAGTGCAAGCTATACAGAAAACTTGAAAGAGAAAGAGGGAGAGAGAGAGAGAGAGAGAGAGAGAGAGAGAAAAGGATAAGGGAGAGATTAAATGTTTAAAAAGTATTTCAAGTGCTTAACAGAGAGCAACATTTAAATATTTTTAAAAATGGAAGAAAATCTTCTTTTCAGGAGTTTTTTTTAAAGTCAAAACCTGAAGAGCAAGTGGCAAAGAAGAGAAATCGCATTTTCTCTAACCTTTTCTTGCCATAATCGGTTTTTTTCAGTTTTTTTCTCGGTTTCCTGCCTTTTTTCTTGAACTAAATGATCAAAATTTTAATTAATTTCAAATAAAATATCATCAAAATTGTTTTGGAAGTTTTTCGAAAAAGAAAAAAAAAACTTTTTTTTTTTTCTTTTTTTTTTTTAAGAAAATTATCGAAACGGAAACCAAATTTCATTGAATAATGCGAATTCACAATTTTTAATTAAATTTGTTGAGATTTTCTTGTCTTTAAATTCGAGAAAAACTTTTATTTTTATGTGATTTTTATTTTTTTCAACTTTTAAAATTATTATGCTCAACAGAAAACGGCTTCATATGATTAACGCAAGCTCCACCCACTTTTCAGTTTCTACTTTCTCATTTATAAAAGAGGCGGAACTTTTTTTGGCTTCTTTCTTTCTTTTTTCTTTTTTTTTTGCTCAGAATGATTTCTAGCATTATCAATAATCATTCAAAGCTCCGCCTCTTTTAAAGAGGAGGTTTTAATGCAAGATAAATAGTGGTAAGGTATTGTTATTATTTATACCAACAATTTTATCCTTGAAAATGCTTTTTTTTCAAATTTTGAAAAGCTTAGAGAATTTAATTTAAATTTTCAGATATTTGAAAAATAAAAGAATTTTTGAAGAATGTTTAATAATATTGCACATATAATTTTAATAAATATTATTGTTATTAATGCAACAATAATAAACGGTTTGAGATTTTTTTTCCTTTTTTTAATGAAAAAACTTTTTTTTTTTTTTTTTTTTTTTGAAGAAGATCGACATTCGTTGCTTTATCAAGTTTTGCTCAATCGACAAACCCACGACCAAAAAATGATTGAATCACCGTTTACATCGACAATATCCTCAATCTTAGGGATTGAAGCTTCTTCTTTATCACCGAAAAAAGAAGAGGAGGAGGACGACGACGAGGACAACGAAGAAGAAGAAGAAGAAGAAGAAGAAGAGCAGTTTTTAAATTTTCTAACTGATTTTCAAATCGATGATGAGGAGTAATTTTAAAAAAGAGAAAAAAAAATTTAAAAAAAAAAAATTTCCAGCTTTTCCCCAATATTTCGGCATGTTGATTGTAAGGATAAAATTGTTGAAAAATTCGCCTTATCACTGTTCAGTTATTGCTTCAAAACATTTCTGTCTCCATTAAAATGTTCGGTGAACGGTAAAAATTCAGATTTCTTTTTTTTTCAAAAAAAAAAAAAACGAGAAAAAACATTTTCAGCATCTGAAATCAAAATTCTGAATGAAACCGCTCATGAATGTTTCGCGAGCCGAGAATCGATTGGAAGAAATGGTGAAATCATATTGGATGACAAGTGTCGAATGGAAAAAGTCGATCGATTCTGTTGTCGAGATCGCAAAACTCAATGCGGATTCGATTTTAGCGATGATTGCAGCTGGGTAATTCGAATCGCCAAACAAAAAATTGTAGTTTGATGTGAATCGTTTTGTAGTTTGATGACATCAGTGCCAGTATTCAATCATTGCGACAAGTTTGCACGCCTCAAGTCAGAAAAAAATCGCTCGATCGAATTTCTTATTTGATTGTTGCTGAGAAAGCGGAGATTTATGATTTTTGGCCAGATGAAATCAAAAAAATGAAGTAAGAAAATGCGCTCCAAAGCGAAGAAAAAATGAAAAACTACGATTTTCTTGCAATTCCAGACGACAAAAAGAAGCAGCGACTGGCAGTCTCCAGGAGAAAGTTTCCAATTATTTCCTTCGCAATCCGAAAGATTTCCTGAGCATCGTTAAACATTACGATCAATTAAA
Source organism: Caenorhabditis drosophilae (assembly GCA_963572285.1). Taxonomy (NCBI): domain Eukaryota; kingdom Metazoa; phylum Nematoda; class Chromadorea; order Rhabditida; family Rhabditidae; genus Caenorhabditis; species Caenorhabditis drosophilae. The sequence goes on along the minus strand of OY751564.1, from coordinate 6,401,296 downwards.
AATTCATTTGAACAAATCCGAAGGACGTCATCATCATCATCGACACCATCACAGAACAAATTGAAGACGCTGAAGCACAAGAATCGTGAAAATTCGGTTTTCTTTTTCTTTTTTTCTTGTTTGCTGGTGACGAGGTGAAAAACTTGTGTTCTGTACATTTCGTTTTCGTTTGTGACTTGTCCTTTTTCTGGATTTTTACGGATATTTTTTTTCAAAGAGAATCTTCTCCCTACCTCTCTTTCATTTGTCGCTGGTTGTCGTTTTGTTTTCCAAACGTTTTTTGTTTCTTGTTTTTTATTTCCCCGTTTATTACTGGTTTGTAATTATTCTACCTCTCGTTCTACTGTCATTTCTCCACCTTTTCTCATCGCTCTTGTTCCTGCCCTCCCCGATTCTTATGAACAATTTTTGGGCTCATCTTGATTCAATTTGAATTATTTTTCTGTTCTCTCTCTCTCTCTCTCTCTCTCTCTCTCTGACAACTTAAGCACCCTTCTCTATTCCTCTCCTTCTTCCGTTTATTGATTGATTCATATATTTTCTAGAGTTGTCATACACTCTTGCGAGTAAAAATATTATCCTAGCATTGATCTTATCACGATTTTTTTCTTTTTTTATTGATTTTTTAATGTAAAAATGAAGATTTCAAAAAAAAAAATAATTAAACCACGTACGAATAAATTTAAACTTGATGTTTAATTGATTTTCAATCATTTCTGATTAAAACTGGTTCTTTTCAGTGAGTTTCAACCAAAAAAAAAAAGAAAAAAAAATGTTTTTTTTTTTTGTAAAAAAGGAGCCAAAAAAAGGGAATACTAAATGTCATGGTATTCAAAAATTTATACATTTGTCCGTGAATATCGATCTCGAAAACCAATAACTGGTTGGATTCTTACAAGACTTTTAAATATATTTCTGATCATTCAAATAACCGGAATATTTCTAACGTAATTTTTTTTTTAAATTTCCGTTTGGGGATCAACAAAAAAAATTGTTTTTTTAAATACAATTAAGCTTTAATTGTGTTAAATTTTTTTTTTTTTGATGTTTGATCGAATTCCGCTGTCTGAAAATATAATTTGTCTGAAAAAAAAAAGAATTCTGAAGTTTAAAAAAATCCATAAAAATTAAGAAAAAACAATAAATTTTTCCCTAGATTGTATGTTTATATTTTCATTACAATTGGTTATTATGTAACAAATTCAATTCAATCAACAATTTATCTGATGATCGCCTTCCTATTGGTGTTCATGTCGTTGTGGAGTCTGACGCGAACCATTTTGACGCCGCCCGCTCGTGTTCCCGACAAATATCGGCCGAGCAAAGAGCTTGAAGATCGGCTGAAAGCGACAACGCCGTGCGTCAATGGCAAATATGTTGTCGAAAAGTCGACGCATCAACAAATTAAAGAGCAAAACTCAATTCTAGAAGCGATGTGCCGTGAAATGAACATCAAAGTTGCTGAGTGTGATCAGGTTGGAAGAATAAAGTATGAACAATTCTTAATCGTCGTCCCCCGCCTTCTTCAAAATGAGACACGATTCCAGATATTGTTACGAGTGTGGACACATCAAACCAGATCGGACACGACATTGCAGCTCATGCGGTTCGTGCTGCTTAAAATTTGATCATCATTGCCCATGGATCAACACCTGTGTGACACACTCGAACTACAAATTTTTTCTGCTCTACGTCTTCTACACCTCATTTTATATTTATTGGTATTTGATCACATCGATCGAATGCATTCTACGATATTTTATAATTCAAAAATGGGTCGAAGATCTTTCATACATTTTAATTTATATTTTCACATTTTTAATGAGCTTAATTGTTAGGTGAATTCATTTAAAAACCAAAAAAAAAAAACATTTTTTTTTTTTTTGCTTTTTCAGTTATTATCCGCTTGGAGAGCTTTTGATTTTTCATTGGCAATTATTATCGTTTAATGAGACAACAGTTGAGCAAACAAAACCAGCCGTTTTAAGATTTGACAACCTGGCTGATTATAATATGGGAAGAGCGGCGAATTTCAAGCAAGTCTTCGGATGGGGATTATACATGATCCCAATCGACACGTGCCAACACGATGGTCTTCATTATGATATAAGGTGACACAGAGAGAGAGAGAGAGAGAGAGAAAGAGAGAGAGAGAGAGAGAGCCAGCTTTTAAGACACGAATTTTCCAGATATTTCAACGAGCACGGAATACGATTAATGAGAACAATGGTGGAAGGTGAACAAATGGCTTCAGAGAATAATAACGCGACTGGAAGTCATTTAGATCAGGAATAGAATCTTTCTTTTTTTTTTGTTTTTCTTTTTTCTCTCACAACGTTTTGGTTGATAATAAAACCACTAAAAAACAATCAAATAAAAAAAACGCCTAGCGATTTTCTAATTCGACATGACCTTTCAATTTTATCTTCTTTCATCAACAAGTTTTATTTTTATCATTTTTTTTTCTTTTTAAAAAGAAAAAAAAATTCAATTCTCATCATTCTCCACCACCACCACCACCACCACCACCAACTGTTTTCCAATTATTTTCGAAATCTTCGAATTGATAAATCAAGCATCGATCAATAAATTGGACGAACTTTGAAACCAAAAATCGAACACTGAACAACAATGATCATCGAGATAATCAATTGATTGGACAATTTTTTTTCTGCGTGAAAGAGAGAGAGAGAGAGAGAAAAAAAAAACAAAAACCACCTTCGATTCTTATTCGACAATCAACACGAAGAAAACAGAGGCCGTTAATCGACCGTTGGTTCCTTCTTGATTGATTCTTTGTCGCTTCCTCGATCCTGTTCTTACTTTGTCGTCACCATCTTTACTCAACACTTCATAAGCCGTTTGGTTCTATTTTTTCTTCTTTTTCTTTTTTTTGAAATTGTTTTTGGCTGAAATTCAACGAGTTTTCAGATTGAACCAACACCATGGTTATGGAAGACGTTGATCTTGGAAAAGATCGAACACATCTGATCGATTTTATTTATGGGGTATGGGGGGAGGGGCTTTTCCCACTTCACGCTTATCAAAAGGATTCTTGCAGAAGAAAGAAGAATCGGAAAGTGTTTCGCCATCACTTGACAAATCAATTCCATTAACCGAAGAGGGAGAAAAAAAGCCGAAGACGTCACGAAAAGTGAGTTGAGCGCTAATTGAGAGTTCAATGAATGACGGCGCGTTATTGAGGCAACAAGTCGAGTCAGTTGCTCATCGGGATTGTGCCTCTTCCTGGTCCTTCTCTCACTTTTCGCAATAATTGGCGCCGCCTATCTGGGACATCTCGCCACAAAAAATGAATACGAAACGAGAATGGTTCAAAGCCCAACGTCGTCGTCGTCGTCGTCGACGTCACCAGTGATGTGTCGAAATTTGTGAGAGATTTTTTCGCCACGAATCAAATGATATCAAAAACCATTTTATTTTCGCAGTTCACGACCGCTCAAAAAATCGCATCGACCAGTCGTCAAGGATGAAGATGATGATGAGAATGATGCGTTGAATCAACCAACAAAAGCCGACCTGGCATTACCCACAAATATTTCTCCAGTTTGGTAGGATTTCAATTGTCTCATCGAAATTGAAAGAAACGAAAACAAAAAAAAACCCGTGGTCAGGTACAAAGTCAGCCTATCGCCAACACCTGAAAATGCTGAAACTAGCGGCGTTGCTCTTGTGAAGTTGAATGTAACCGACGATACGAATCGGATCATTCTCAATGCGAACGGCATCAAATTCAGCGAGAAGTTGGAAAAAATTCAAATTTCCAGAGAAGAAACGGGGCTGGCGGGTAGAGTGAAAGTAACGTTTGAAAAAAAAAACCAGATTGAAAGTCAATTCCGATTGTTTTTGATTGAAGCGTAACGAAAATCAAAATGAAACATCAGCCGAAGCATCAGAGTTGTCTTCAGCCGATCTAAAAGCCATTGAAAATAGTCCAGAGCTCATTGATACAGGTGTTAAAGTGATTGGAATTGAAATTATTGATAACTTGGAAAAAGCTGTTATCACTCTTGATTCACCATTGAAAAAAGGTTCACAAGTTATTGTGAAGGTTTGCCAAGCATTTTTATTGATTTTTGTGCAATTTTTTCCAATTTTCATTAGATTCCATTTGTTACCAAATCAACAAATAATAATGGTCTGAAAAAATATTCCTACAAAACTGGAAATGAAACCAAGTAAAAGCACAACCTCATCAGAAAACTTTCATTTTTGTTCAATTTTCTAGAAGCATTTTTACAACACAACTCAATTACGATTATAAGAGACACATTTTTCCAAGTTTTGATCAAGAATCATTTAAAGCACCAGCTTCATTGAAATTGTTGCATAAAAAAGGATCAATAATTATTGCGAATTCTCCAGTGACAACTGAAAATGATGGGTCGGTTGGCCAGAAGTCGTCGGAGAAGATTTTGATGAGAATTTTTTTGCAGAGATTCATTGATGTCAACATTGGAATCAAGTTTTGATCCAGATTTTGTTATTGGAGATTTTGTTGCTCAAAATAATAAAACAAGCAGTGGAATAGAAGTAATATTAATTCTATTGATTTATTGATTTATTGATTTTTTGAAGGTTAACATTTGGACTCGCCCAGAGGTTAGTGATAAGGCTTCATTAACATTACAGTATGCCATTGATGCTCTTGATGACTTAGAACATCTTCTTCAATCTCGTCTTAAAACTAAAAAACTTGGTTAATAAAAAAAAGAGATTAAAATGAGCAAAAAACGGAAAATTTTAAGACATAATTGCTGTTCCTGATTACGAAACTGGAAATCGAGTTAGCCCTTCATTTATTGTTCTGCCAGAAGATCGAATTCTTCTCAATCCATCAACAGCTGATATTGTTCAAAAAGTTCGGGCTGCACGAACATTGTCCAATCGAATTTCGGCGCAAGTAAAAAAAGGGTTTAAAGAAGAAAGCGCGTCTAAAAATGGGCTTTCAGTGGTTCGGCGAAGCAACGTATGCGAAAGAACACGGCTCGTTTTGGCTGAACAATGCGTTGCCGAAATATCTGGAAATCGAGGCGCTGGAGAGAAGCTTGAACGTCGATTCCGATGATCTTTGGACAGTTGAACTTGAGGATATTTTGAATGAGGATGCTACTGTCACGTCGCGACCGTTGAAATTGAAACATTATTTCAAAAATGATGATGCGGAAGATATTTTTTCCAGCTTTGTCGCTAGAAAAGTTTTTTTTTTTTTTAATTTAAATTTTTAAATATTTTTTTTCCAGGGAGCAGCGATTTTGAGAATGATTGAAAAATCGATTGATAAAGATAATTTCAAAAAAGGAATTCGGGTAAAAATCAATATTCAATGAAATTCCAGAAAAGTAAAATTTCAGAATTTCGTCTCCACCCATCGAAACTCTTCTCCTTCCGATGATGAACTATGGAAATCATTGCAGAATTCAATTGATGATCGGATTTTAGGTTGGAATGGTGAAGTTTTAAACATTGAAAAGTTTGTCAACACCTGGATTGATCAGGTAAGGAAGGATTCAGTGGAGCTTTGAAAAAATGACATTTTTCGAATTTTTCCAGAGCGGTTTTCCATTAGTTTCAATCGATAAATTGGACAAGGAAAATGTGGAAATTTCTCAAAAACGTTTCCGAAACGATGAGGAGACGGTGGAAAACATTGAATATCACAACGCCAAATATTGGTTTAACTGGGAAATTCCACTCTTTCTGTCATCTGATTCTGAATCCGAATCATTCAAGAATATTACGTGGCTTCATGAAGGTATCGGATCAATATTGAAAGACAAAATTCTAAGCGACCTTTTTCCAGCATTCCGTTTACCATTGACTTTATCAAATGAAATTCTGATAAATACGGATTCGAATGGATTTTATCGAGTTGATTATCGGGAAAAACATTGGAACCAAATCGCACAAAAATTACAGCAAAATCATAAAGTTGAATTCATTTTTTTCGTTTCTTTTTTTGGCTGAAATTTGTTTGCAAATTTGATAAGTTTCAGGTTTTTGGTGATAAAACTCGAGCCCGTTTCATTTCTGACTCGTTTGCTTTAGCCAACACCGGACAAATATCATTTGAGGTTTTTTTTTTTGGAATTTTGGAGAAAAACAATGAGGCAGAGGGAAGCTTTCAGACAGCTCTTAATGTCACAAATTATTTGCCTGCTGAAACATCAGTTGTTCCATGGATCATCGCCGTCGACAACTTCAAAATGTTAGCCGAACGATTCGAAGGCACCAATCTAGAAGTGAACTTTACGGTGAGTCAAAAAAGTCCTCTTCCGCCGACTCGCATTTCTTCAAATCAACAATTATTATTCATCGTCTTTCTCACAATTTCTCTTCAGAAGTTGGTCTTCAGCCGAATTTCCGACGAGTTTGATAGAATCACCAGGGAAACGAGCAAAAATGAGTACCTTGAGAGGTTGGTGGTCATTTGACACACGAAAAAAAGCCAAAAAAAAAATGATTCCGATTTGTTTTGCACTTTTTTTTTCAAATTATCAATTATAAAATAAACAAATGGGGTGGGCAGGTTATTAGCGAGAAAAAAGCGAAATTTGAATAACATGACATTTAATAAAAATGGAAAAAAAGGAAAAAACAATTTCCCTCCCCCACCCCTCCTTTAATTTTTATTCGAGGGACCGAATTTTACAGCAATTTTTCAGCGTTTTACAATCAAAAATCTTCGATTTAATGTCACTGATCAAACCAGAAAAATCGAATAAAATACTGGGAGAAATGTTTGAAAACGAGTTTTTGGCACATTGCCAATCGAGCACCAACTACAGTAGTCAATGCTCAAAGTTTGACGTTTCTCTTTTTTTTGTCTGAAATTTTTCCAATGAAAAGAAGAAGAAGTTTAGAGTTGAAAGTGAGCTTCGATCACAGGTTTATTGTAATGGAGTAGAATTTGGCAATGATCAAATATTTGCTTTAATTGAAGAATTTGCTGAAAAAGAAGTGCGTGGAAAAATCAACAAAAAACCTCTTCAAAACCAAATTTCGAGATTTTTCAGACGGATAACAAAGAAAAAAATGATTTGATAAACAGTTTAGCCTGTTTCCGTGAGCCACGAAGACTTCGAGAATTATTAATGAAATCATTGAACACAACCTCAAGAATCACTCAATTATTGGACAAAATGAATTCGAGACCGGTGGGAAAAGAGATCGCCACAAATTTCATCATTGATAATTGGACTGTTTTGAAGAAAAAGTTTTTGGATTTTTCTTAATCAAATTTTTGCCAAAAAAAAAAAATCCGATTTTTCAGATTTAAAAATGATCATGAAACATTGAATCAAATTGTTCAGGCAGGAATTGTGATTCCAAATGAGCGAGTCAAAAATACGGTGAGAAATGAGAAGAAAATCGATTGGAAAAAAATCGATAATTTCAGATTGAACATTTCATCGATCGTCATCATAAAAGTACGAATCAAATTGATTCATTGAAACGCAAACTGGAAGAAGGAACAACACAAATCTATTGGCGACGACAGCAAAAAGATGAATTGCAAAACTATTTGGATGGAAAAATGAGGGGACCGATTGAAGATGAAGCTTCAATTGATGATATTAGCGAAGAGCAATAATTGTTTCGTCTTCTTGGTTTTTTTTTGTTTTGCATTTATTTTTTATTATTTAAACAAAAACCGGTTCGGAATAAAATTAAATAAAGTTTTTTGTTATTTAAAGTTTAAAAAATCCTATTTCTATGTCAAAAAATTCACGACAAGAATGAACGAAAAAAAACCCACAAAGCCCACCATTTTTATTGATTTAATTTAAAAAAAACCCTTTAATCCAATCAATCAATGTTGGCAGAGATTTCAAATTCAAAACTTGGCGCTTTTTTTCAAACAATTTTCAGCACAAAAACGAGCTTCAATCAATTTCAACCGAGAAGAAAATGTGTTGAAATTCCGGTACCGGTTGGTTGCGAATGTTGTTCCGTCGTGTCATTTTTCGGAATTTCTATTAAAGTTCATCGGATTTTTTGTTTGTTTTTGGAACAAAAAAATATTTCACATGACCTTGCTTTGTTGTTTTTTTTTCAAAATCAAACGAAAAATTGTTGAATAATTTTTTTTAAATTAAAAACAGAACAAATTTGAGCATTTTTTTACGTTAAAAATGATTAATTCAATAACGCCGACTCGATATCTGAAAAAATACATTTTCCTTCTATCAAATTAAAACATCTTTTGGATAAAGTTTGAACCATTTCAAATTAGCGCCGAAATTCAGAGCCCATTTGATTTGTGGCGAGACCTGCTTCAAAAAATAAAGAGTGCGTGTGCCTTTATATGGGTCTCGCCACGAAATGAACCCTGTGGTTTGATCGATTAAAGAAAACCTTGATTTTCAACAAAATTAACCAAATGAACTCGAGCTCTTGATTGAAATCGAACAAAAACTGAAAAGCCAAGAAATGGTGCTCGGAGTGTCGTTATTAATTGCTCCTCACAGTTGTATCGCTGCTCAAGGAACGTTAATTGTTTTTTTTTCTTTTCAATTTCTCAAAGGAAAAAAAGCCGAAATGTTTTGTTACTTGTTTTATTCGGATTTGAACAGCTCGATGCATTTCAGAATTCAGAATTTGCTCGTTATCGATTGCTGTCCTCAAATCATCTGGAAATATGTCTTCTGAAATTAATCTTCAATTTTTCTGAAAACCATCACAATCAATTGGGCAACTCGTCATTTTGGAAAAACTTGGTAAAAATTTCGAAGAAACGCGTTTTTTCAACAAAAAAATGTTTTTTTTTTGTTTGGTGCCACGTTTTTTTTTGTTATAATTTCCTTCTTTTTTCTTTTTCTTCGGGATGCGATTCAATAACGGCACGGAAGTTGTAAAGGCCAAGTTCGTCGATATCCATTCTATTCTGACTTACCTTTTCCTTTCTAGGTCAAACATCCTCAGGCGGAAAAATCCGCTTGAGTTTGAGTCTGAGGCTCGAAGTGTGGGTAATTTAGAAGCAGTGATAAGATTTGGAAAATGGATCTGCAAGGCGTTCGTTCTTCGTCTTATTGAAAAGCCCAATCTTGATGCTCAAAGAGAGAAAAGGACCATGGAAACATCATCTACTCTTGAATGTTCCTTACGCGGCTCTTCTGCTGGATTTTTGCTTGAATTTTCAAAAAAAAAAAAAACTGAGAAAAATCTTGTCATCAGCACAAAACCCATCAGTGATAATGTCGGATGAGCAGTGTCGTTTTAAAATTTCACCTTCCTTAGTTCTTCGACTTCGGGAGTGGTTACTGTATCTGAACGATCGCTTTTTCTTCTTCTTCCATTGACGATCGTCGTTGAGCTCCACTTTTGCCGGTAATTTTTGACAATTCTGAAGATAGAAGCTGAAGGTAAAAGCTGTCATCATTCTTCTCAGTGTTGGAACTTTTTTGATTATTATTATTGGTATAAAATAAATCATGGATTAGTGTTCACCCCGTGACTGATTTTAAGAAGCGATCGTATATTTATGTCCCATTCTGTACAATTTTTTCCTTTTTTTTTAAATGCTGGGTAGACAGACAAGAAAAAAAACAAAAACAACAATAAAATAATTAATTAACTGATCGTCTGTGTCTCATTATTTTTCTCCTAAAAACTAATCAATTGAACGAAAAGTACAACTTGTTCACTTTGTTTTTCTTCATCGTCTGGGTCTTCAAACGAAAAGCATTGAATTCCTTTTGTCGTGCCGTCGTCGTCTCTACATCCTTGTAAACAAGTTCTCCGTTTTTTGTTGTTTTTTTTTTCTCTTTCGTTTCAACGTCTCGCCTCTCTCTTTCTCTCAATAATCCTCGATCGAATTGAATCCGAGTTTCGTCTATACACACACCCTTTCGCGCCATCTCTCAACAAGCCCCGCCGGTGTCGTTTTCGTCTCTAAAACCTCCACCCACACTTCTAAGGCAGCAATGTGTGTGTGTGTGTGTTGCGGCCTTTGATCGTGTGCACTATTCCAGGAGCGCACACACACACTCACACACACACTCACACTCACACTCATAGTTGTTTTCATTTGAGAGGAGGGAGTGTCTAGTTGAATAGAAAAAGTGCATAGGCACTGAGATGAAAATAAAAAATGAAAAGAGAAGAAGAAAGCAAAATAAAAGTGGAGAAATACACCAAAAAAAAAAGTTTTTTTTTTCTTTCTCTTTTCATTACCTAAACTGTTTCCCTCTCGTCACAGACTCATCTCAATATTTTTGTTGTTGTTTTTGCTTTTTTTTTGTTTCGTCTTTTCTTGTTTCAAGAATTGGAAAGTAAAAACAATTTTTATTAAAAAAAAAAAAAATGAAAAAAATTGTCTTCGATTTATTAAATATTAATGTTTTCATATTAAAAACAAATATTAATAAGCGATTATCAAGATAATCTTCCTCCAGATTCAAAAAAAAATTATTCTCCTCTCTCTCTCTCTCTCCCTCTCTCTTTCTCCTTTGAATATGTAAATAAAAGATTAGAAGAAAATTTTTTCATTTTATTGGATATTAACCAAATCATCTTTCTTTTTTCTTAAATAAAAAAACTTTTTTTCTTTTTGCTTTTTTATTTTCAAACTCAACAAATTTTTGAATCTATTGTTTTGGCGCGATTTTTTTGAATTTTGTTGAAATTCAAAAAATGGCCTCAACTTGTTTCTTTGCAAAATTTATCATCATTTCTCGATTAATTTCCGTTATTGAATTGTCTTTTATCAAAACGCGTCTATCATCAAAATGTTCTTCTTTTTGTCCCGAAATGTTTGGCAATTCAATCTTAAAATAACACTGGTTTTTTTCACTTTTTCTTTTACCCTCCCCCTTTAAATCTTTATTTTAGTTTTTAAATATTCCTTTTTTTGTTTTTCATTCTATCATTGATCATCGAACACCCAAACCAAAAAGAAAAGGAAAAAAATATGTGCTTTTTCCAATTTTTTGTTTTTCACTTTTTTGTGCTATCTCCCTCTGTCTCGTCGTCGTTTCTTTTTCAAAGTACAAAACTACGAGTAAACACTTTTAATATGAATTTAACAAGATTCACCTCGTTTTTACTGTTTTTAAAAAGAAAGATGAAAAAAAACATTGAAAAATTTCTGTTTTAAATTTGGCAAAAATGTGTTAAATTTTTGAAACAATTTCGAATGATAAAAAAAATGTGGCCACAACGTCAGGCCGCCGTTTACTTTGCGTTTTTTGTTAAACACCGTCGGATTTTTCATCGTCGTTTTTCTCGTTTTCTTTTTTAAATGTTTTCATTTCTTTAATTGCGTTTCTCAGAAACAAATTCCATTTTTTTTTTCAAATATAGATTTTTCAATATTTAACCACTAATTGATAATATATAAACAAGCACAATGTCGATGACAAGTTTATCAATGAAATCTCGAAAACATGAAGATATTGTAATTGAAGGATGGCTGCACAAGAAAGGAGAACATATCAAAAATTGGAGACCAAGGTGACTTGTTTTTTTCAAATTATGTATTTTTAAAAAAACAAATTTTTAACTTTCAAAATGTATAAATGATTTAAAATAAATCCATACAAGATTTTAATAAGTATGTATCGTTAATCCGTTTATAAAAATAATTTTTTTTTCAAATAAATTTAGGCAGAAATTAATAGAATTTATAGATATTTTCTCTTCGTTTATTTCAAAAAAATGTGTCTAGAGATTATTTGATTAAAGAAAGTGAAAAAAAAATGAAAAAAAGAAATGAAGGAAAGAGAAATGCTTTTAAATGTTTAGATATTTTATACTCTTTCATGATGGTGCACTGCTTGGTTTCCGAGCAAAACCTAAGGAGGATCAAGTATTTCCGGAACCTTTAAATGATTTTATGGTGAAAGAAGCGCAGACAATATGTTTTGATAAGCCACGTGCAAATATGTTCATGATACGATGTCTTCAATGGACAACAGTTATTGAGAGAACATTTTATGCAGAAAGTGCAGAGGTTTTAAACACAAATCCTTTTATCTTTATTAAAATTCAACGAATTTAGTGTCGAGAACGATGGATAAATGCCATAGCATTAATATCAAATCGATTTAAAAATCACCAAGATGAGCTTATGGAAACAGTATAATCTTAACAAAAATCAATAATTGAACTCTACAAATTAAAAACTTCAGATGTCCACGTCACAACAATCAACAGTTGAATCATCTAGTGAGTTTTCTGGAGCAGCGCACGCTATTATGGGGCATCCGTCCAGTAATAATGGAGGAGCACTAGGGCCAGCAGAATTAAGAGCATCGATGATTAGTATAGCAGACACGAGTGAGGCAGCAAAACGAGATAAAATTGTAAGAACTAATAAGAATTGAAAAAGAAATTCAAACTACAAACTATTTTAGACAATGGACGATTTTGATTTTCTCAAAGTTCTGGGAAAGGGCACTTTTGGCAAAGTTATTCTTTGTGTTGAAAAAAGAAGCTCAAAATTGTATGCTATCAAAATATTGAAAAAAGAAGTGATTATTGCCAAGGTAAACATTTCATTATAAAAGAGCTCTTTTTAATTATAAAAACGTTTTTTCAGGAGGAGGTAGCTCACACTCTAACAGAAAATCGTGTACTCCAGCGATGTAAGCATCCATTTCTAACGGTATTTTTTTACTTTTTTTTCGAGTTTTAAAAAAAATTGTTAGCCCTGCCATTTGAAATTTGAAAGAAAAAGTTGCAAAACGTTTTAAGGAAAAAGTTTACACTTTTTTATCCAATAAATATGGGACCTCATTTAAAAATTAAAAAATGTGGGAATATTTATTAATTATTAATTAATAAATTCAAAATTAAAACAAAATTCGCCAAATAGTTTTACTAACCGAGCATGTAAATCTACATTTCTTCATGTTTCTTTTTTTTCCCAACTTGTGCTTTCATTGTGTTATCGTTGTTCAGTGTAAAAAAAAAGAAGAATTTGACATTAAAAAGTTATCAAAATTCTATTCGGGCATGCCTTGTCACATTCTTTTTTTTTGTGTTTTTACAGCAACTGACATACAGCTTTCAAACCAAATATCATTTATGTTTTGTCATGGAGTTTGCCAATGGCGGCGAATTATTCACACATATTCGAAAATGCGGAACATTCAGCATACAAAGATCACGTTTTTATGGAGCTGAAATTGTGCTGGCACTCGGTTATCTACATAGTTTGAACATTGTGTATCGAGACATGAAGGTTATTCTTGCTTTAATTTTCGATTATTCTCATTAGGTTTAACAATCAATTTTTAATAAAAAAAAGAAAAAGTAAAAAAAAGTATTAATAGGTGTGAGTGAAAAAGTCGAAAATTCAAATCACAATGCACATTATTTATTCTTCTTCTACCGAAAAAATTGATATTGTGTAGTTGGTTTTCTATTTCTTTTTATTTTTCTAACTTCTTCCACGTTTTGTTTAGCATATTTCATTTCTAACCCGAGCAAATATTTAAAATTTAACATAGAAAAAATGTCCAATTCTACCGTTTTGTTTTCGAAATTCCTTCCCCCTCTCTCTCCTCCCGTCTTCCCTCATCAAACTTAAGTTTTACAAAAAAGATGCTGTGCACACGTTTTTTTGTTGCACTTTTAGTTTGCTGCCTGTTTGAATTTGAAAAAAAAAATGGGATTTAAAATTAAAATAAATTATAAAGTAATCAACCCATATCCCAACTATGATTTGTAGTTTTTTTCTTGTCTTCACTACAGGAATTGACGTATTCATTCCAAACAAATGATAGATTATGCTTTGTCATGGAATTTGCGATTGGTGGTGATTTATATTATCATTTAAATCGTGAAGTTCAAATGCATAAAGAAGGCTTCTCCGAGCCACGTGCTTTGTTTTATGGCTCTGAAATTGTTTTAGCTCTTGGTTATCTTCATGCTAACAATATTGTCTATCGCGATCTAAAGGTTTGAGCTAAATTATTATGTGTTAATATGTATTGTGAGAATCAATTTCAATTATTTTGCTAGAATAGTATCGACGAGAGAAAAAACAAATTGTGCATTGTGATTTGATTTTTTTTCTAATTTCTAAAAATATTTTACAAAAAATTCACCTAGAATATTGAAATTGTTACAGCTTGAAAATTTGTTGTTAGATAAAGATGGGCATATTAAAATTGCCGATTTCGGATTGTGTAAAGAAGAAATCAGTTTTGGTGATCGTACCGCAACATTTTGTGGAACTCCAGAATATTTGGCTCCAGAGGTTTGTTGTAAATTACCGTTCGAACAATTATTTTGGAATCAGGTTCTCGAAGACAATGATTATGGTCGATGTGTTGATTGGTGGGGATTTGGTGTTGTAATGTATGAAATGATCTGTGGACGATTACCATTTTTCTCCAAGGACCATGCGAAACTTTTCGAATTGATTCTTCAAGGACCATTGAAATTTCCGAGTAAACTAAGCCCAGAAGCCCAACAGTTATTGACTGGATTATTGGTTCGTGATCCATATCAAAGGTTTTTTTTTGCAAAAAAAAAACAGCTAAAAATTGGTTTTGTTAAATTCTAGACTTGGTGGTGGCCCTGATGATGCTCTTGAAATTTGCCGAACGGATTTTTTCAAAACAGTTGATTGGGAAGCAGTGTATCGAAAAGAAATTGAGCCACCTTATAAGCCAAATGTTCAATCAGAAACTGACACCAGCTATTTCGATAATGTAAGGGTTTCAAAAATGTTAATCTGAAAATATCAAAAACCCATGTTTACAAGAAAAACAATTACTTTAAGCTTTTGATTTAATCTTTTTTGACTTCCGAGATTGTAAAAATTGTAGGAATTCACATCACAACCAGTTCAACTGACGCCACCACAAGCACACGGTGGAATGTTGGCAACAGTCGATGAGCTTGATGAAATGCAATCAAATTTCACACAATTCTCATTTCATAACGCAAACGGAAGTAGTATAATAGAGAATAGTGAAAGGATGGAAGCCTAAATAAAACAAATTGAAAATGTTTAACAAAAAGAAAGAGAAGTCGAAGGAACAAAAATTGTATAGAATTTAGTTGTTTTGTCTCCTTGAATTCTTATTGTGCCTTGTGTTTGTGAATTTTTGTGTTTATCAAAAAATGTTTTTAACGTTGTTGATCTTTTTTAATTTTATTACCTATATCGATTTTTAAGAAAACAAATTTTCAATGCTAAGAAATATCATTTTTCATTAGTCGAAACTTTTCAAAAATTTACCAAAAATTCAGGTCCTTCTATTTAAATGATACTTTAAATCGATATATGGATTGTACACATTGCTTTTATTTTTTTTTGTGTTTTGTTATTCTTTTTGGTTATTTTAATCTATAATTTAAGTCAAACAATTAAATTCTGGTAGTTGTCTTCCTATTTAAGGTTTTTCCTTATCGTCAATCCGAGTTAAAGTTGAAACAAAGTCCCCTGTTCCCTATCCCCCTCTCTTAAGCGTCGTTTTAAAAATAAGAAAGTTTGTTGTTCCTAGTTTTCGTTAAGGTCGACAGTAGTCGTCGTAAGTGATTATTTCAATTTTTTTGCCATTTCTCATCATGAAGAAAAATCTAATGATTGAATGAGCTTTTGTTGCAATTCGACTTTTAATTATTTTTTTCTTCGTAGTCTCAGTTGAAATTTCGAAGTTTTAAAAATGTGTAAACCACGATGTTATAGCGTTACCGTAGCTCTTTCTCCGAACTTCTTCCTATTTTAAAAAAAAAATTTTTTGTTGTGAGTATGTAAATTTTGAAAAGATGTATAATAAACTTTTTTTTTGGTGAGCAATAAACAGTAAAACAAACAGTTTTTAGCTTAACAATTTTAGGGCCTTACAATAATTTGGTTTTGGGAGGAGGAATTAACAAACTAGGAACAATTTTCAAACGTTTCCCATGATAAACTCATGCAAAACTTGTGGAACAGCCGTATCGAAACCGCAAACGTCCATCATTCCTTTGTCGTTTGGATCGGCAATAGTAAATGGAACTGCTTGCATTCCCATAACGACGAGTCGAGCATCAGGAATGTTCATTTTTTCGCGATAATATTTAATGGCTTCAAACGGATGAACGTCTCCAGCCCATGTTTCATTATCGGTATAAACAATGAACACATCAAATTCGAGATTTTTTTCAGCAGCCCACAACATTGGTAAACTGCAATCGGTTCGAGAAAACTGAAAAAAAAACAATCGAATTTCTATTTTCATATTAGGTTGTTCAACCTTACCCTATATTTCAGAATCTCTTGGTCAAGGTGATTCATTGAGCAATCTTTGGGGACTGATAACTCAGTAATTCCATCAGAAAATGCTACACATTTCACGAGAGGCTCAGTACGCAAATGGATTACTGCCATTGCTGTCGCCACTTCTTGACACGAGAGAATAGAACCTGACACTGACGAACCCATTGATCCAGAGATATCTATCGCAACCAAGAAACGTTTCCCAGTTATTGGCGCATTAATAAATGATTTATAAAATCCATTTTCTAAAGCAACAATGATTTCAGGAATTGGTATCCATCTAAGTTTTCCTCTATCTCCACATCCTGCCTCATAAATAGCTTTCGCATTTAGCAAAGCCATCGGATGAATTCTTGATCTTTGAAGCTCATCAGCATCAGTCAATCGTTCACAAATTGTGTTGATTCTTCTTCTATCCAAACAATTAATTGATGTCATTTTTGCCAAATTTCGAATCATTGCTGTCATTGGCATTCCATAATCAAACAACGTTTCCCATACTAAACGGCTATTTAAGCTATTTGTTGGTAGATGCTCTCGAACTAATTTATGGGTTTTTATTGCTTCAACAATTACTTCTTCATTTTGTTCATGTTTCAATTGCAAATATGTTTCAATCAAATCTAGCGATCTGAAAATATTTTAAGATTATATTGAAAATTGCACAAAGGAATTCGGACATACTTGCTTTTCAGTTCCTGATCTAATTGTTTTTGAGTGAATTCGTTCATATTTTGCTCATTTTCGTTCAATAAGTGTCTTTTTCTAACTAATAAATCTCCTGAAAAATATATTTGAAAATATTTAAATTTTTATAAAATCGGAGAAAATGGAACCTTTAACGGCAAATCGGAAAATTTGCTCTAACTCTAATCGATCATCTCTCATTTCGAAATTTTCAAAATCGCTAACATGTGGATGTGATAAACGGAATAAATCGCGATGTGAGAAGCCTTCTCTTTGTGGATATTTCGTCAAAAACATTGCAAGCTTTTCCGCCGTTTTCGTAGTGTACCACTGACTAATTGCTTTTCTCATTCGTCGTCCCCATCCAGTTGAGGATTTAGAATTGACTTTTGTCGCTTGAGCCACGAGCATGCAATATTTGACGAACTCAAATAGATGTGTTGGGATTCGACAAACTTCTTGGATCAAAGAAAATGCAGTTTTTTGAGTCTCATTTATATAATCGACAAAGACTTTAAGTCCTGGATTATCTGATTTGGCTGAAAGATCCCGAACGCCATATCTTGTACAAACTGCCAATACAAACAGAAGTGGAGACATTTTTGGATTCCTATTCAGACGATTAATTACTTCTAACTCTTGAAGAATTAATGATGATTTTCCTTCTTCAATTAATTTGATAATAGTCGCCGTATTCTCAAGGGTCAATTCTTTCGAGGTACAATAATATGTTGGAGAATCAGTTCCCAAAATTAAAAATCGCCGAATTTTCGTTACATCTGATGCTTCAAACACGTATCCTCCAGCGTTATTAACAACTTGATCGTCGCGAACTTTTTCCATTTGACGGGGAACCTTTTGGAACTCTCCATCGATCAAACAGACTTTCGAAAAGTTTTGAACAAAACACAATTCTTGGTATTTTTCTTCTTTTCTACAATTTTAAGAAAATTAAAAAACAAAAAGTAAGTGGAAACTAACTTTTTAAGATCATCGAATCTTTTCAAAGATTGTTCTTCGATAACACGTTCGTCTACCATTTTGGAAGTCTGGAAAAGTATTAATTGTAATTTATTTTATCGAAACACGGTAATTTTAATCGATAAAGTACAAAAAGTAGTGCGTGGAGAAAAAAAAAACAGAACAAATAGACGAAAAACGCCAAAACACTATTTCATTATATTTCGACAATTTTTTGCGATTGCGAAATGTTTCGTAATAAAAAACTGAACACTTTAAAATTTTTTTCGAAATTTCTATGGAGATATGAGCGAATAACACATTATTAGAAATAAAAAGCAAGAGAACGTGAAAAAAAGATTTCTCAATTAAATAATAAACAAAAATAAAAAAACTCACGAAACTTTAAGTAAACCAGTTTAAAAATAAAATAAAGCTTCTGCTTTCAAGATGTGGCACCTTTTTGATTAACGAAATTTTTTAATCGAATCGCGTTTTAAACAGGATCTATTATTAAACTTCAAAAAACAAGTTAAAAAAAGTTTGGGTTAAATGTTAAAAATGTGTTATCTAATCGAAATTTGAAAATCAATAAATTTACTCGCGATAAAATAGTTGAAATTTTGTGATTCACATTAAATATTTTTGTTTTTTTAACTTGAAAAAAATAAAATGAAATCATTTGGTTTACCAAAATTGTGTTCGATTTGTAACCATTCAGCGCATGGAGTTCATTTTGGAGTTAAATCTTGTCGAGCCTGTGCAGCATTTTTTAGGTAAATAGAAGTGAAATTTTTACAATTTCGCTCACCCTTTCGCGGTGAAACCGAATGATGGTAAATTGCCAAACAAGACCCATTTGTTGTGCGCTGGGGCTAAGTTACATTAATAGAAAAGAAAATCCATATTTTTGGTTTTTAGCGCCAATCCATGAAACTTAAATTCGTCTCCAGTTGTTAAAATTTTCTATAATTTTAGGCGAAGTATTGTGTTCAAAAAAATTTACAAATGTCACAAAAATTTTGAAAAATGTGAATTTCTGAGAAATGGAAGACAAATGTGCCGGTTTTGTCGATATGAAAAATGTTTAAAAGTTGGCATGACGGCAAACAGTAGATTATTAAAATATAAAAATCTAAAAATTAAATTCATTTTTTTTCAGATGTTATGTATAATTACGATTCTCCAATTCTAAAAAATAAAAAAACCCAAGGAAATAAAGTTTGTGATTTATTTTAAATCTGTCTGGTACATTTTTCTAAACACTTTCAGGAAGTGGTTATGGATGTTTTCTATGAATTTAAAATCGATAAAAAAGGTGAATCACTATTAAAATTAGACATTTCCGGGCTTTTACAAAATGTAGAAGAAGTTTTTAAACATTTCTCAATTTCATCAACGTTTCAATCTCTAAATGCGCTGGAGAAACTGGAAAAAGGACTTTTAGCTTATCGAGCAGTTTATTACCAAAGACAGATCAAGGTAAAACAAATTGATATTAAGCATGTGTAACAGCGAAAAAAAATTTAGTTTGTTACCGAAGTAAAATTGAAAGAAGTTTTACTTTATTCAAATACGCAAATCAAAGAGATTGCTCGATTTCTATGCCATTCAGAGGTTTTTCAAGAGCTTTGCCTAAAAGATAAAGTGAGTATCAAAAAAAATTTCAAGAACTAAAAAGAAAAGTTTCAGATGAAAATGTTAAAATCAGTTTGGGTTCAATGGAAACGATTAGAACGGTTTGAATGGACATCGAGCATTTTTGGAAAACGAATGTACGAAGAAAATGTAAATAAGTGTTTATTTCAAAGATTTAATATCGAATTAAAAATTACAGATTATTACAGTTTTACCAGGAGTTGTGTCAAACGCGAAAAATCTTCATTTTGATTGTAGCCAAGTAATTTATAAAAATATGAATGGAATGAAAACGTAGAAAACAAATTACAAAAATATTATTAAGCAGAATCAATTTTCAGACAAATTGAAGCATATAATGATGGAATGATGAAAGATGTTGCAAAACCATTAGTGGAGTTAAAATTATCATCAATTGAATTAGCATTTTTGCTGACTCAATTAGCCTGGCACGTTGCAGGTAAAGAAAAAGATTTTTTTGGATATTAAAGCAATACAATTATTTGTTTTTAGGAAAAGAACTTCAAGGAAAAGTATTGGAAGCAAGTGAAAAAGCTCAACAAGAAATTTCAAATAATCTCCATTTTTATTATGTAAATCAACGAAAGTTGTTTAATTATGCTTTTCGTCTCAATAAAATTTTAAAAGTTCTTCATGATTGTCAGGTAAATGCTTTTAAAATTATCAATATAGTTTTTTAACATTTAGAAGCATCACATTACTCGTCAAAGTTTTATGGATCTTATTCGTATTTTTGATTATTTTCGAGTTGATGTTTCAGACAAAGAATTGTATAAATCTTATTTTTAATACTTCAATTTTTCAATAAATATCATAAAATTTTAGTTTTTTTTATAATAAAAGTTAAAAGAAAAAACTTGAAGCTTCTTGTAGTCGTGGCAAATTAGATGATTGATTGTTTGATTTCTCTTTCTCAAAACATTCCCCAAATCCCCTTTTGAACTATTTAAGTCACATTTTTATCGATGTTTATCAAAATCTACGGGTCAATTTGGAAACAATTTAGCTTTATCGTCCTCTTAATTTCATTTTCTTCTTTGTCACATTTTTATTCATTTCATTTTAAATTGATAACGTTTTCATTTCTTTTTATCCAATTTTTTCCAATTTTTAAATTTTAATAGATTCAAATGATCTATTTCTTTTTATTTTCATTGATCAAAACAGTTTTTTCTTCTTCTTGTGGTGAATCATTGATACCATTTAGTTTTGAGGTAAAATTTCAAAAGTAAAAAAATAATAATCGGAATTTTCCAGACTTTATCAGATGGTCAACCGGTTTTAGGATGTGCACGTCCATTGTGCTTTGGTTGGCAATCCACCGGGCAACCACAACCAATAACCGCCACATTTTTCCGGATCAATCATCAACCGGATGGATTTGTCCGAAATGATGTTTCTTCAATTCCACCATTTGATAACGCTGATCAATTATCTCGTCAAACAGCGGTGAGAAGAACTTGAAAAGAAACAAAAAAAATATTGCGATTATCTTTATCAGAAAATCTGCTAAAGGAAATGATAAAAATATCCGATTTTTTCTTTAGAAATGCGAAAAAGCTCATCAATCAACATCGTGTTCATTAAAAGGTCAATGGGTCGGTGGAATTGTTCCTCTTCTCAACGTTTCTTCATACTTGTAAGCTTGAAAACAATCCTTAATTTTCCACAATCTTCAATTAATCAGAACTGCGTATCAATGTTGTACATCAAAAGCAGCTTTGACTTCAATTGATCGTGGAGTTGCAACTGTGAATCCAGGACAAATTGTGATTGGAGGAGAGATTTATGAAAACGATGTTTTAAGCGGTTTTGATTATATAAATAATATTGAAAAAGTTGTAAACGACAATGGAAGAGTTTATTATAATGTAAATATAAGAAGAATGGAATGCTCTTCAAGTCAATATTTTGTTTCACAACCAAGTAAAACCTTGTTGTTTAAAAAAAAATGATTTTTCCTGATATAATTTCAGATGTTGAAAAAAAAATCAATAAAGTGGCCGCATATCAAGTTCGAAATTTGGCAACTGAACCAATATTAATTGCTAATTCAATTGAAGAAAGTATTGTAAATCAGCAAAGTGTTGAAAATGTTGCAAGACCTTCTCCTCCTCCTCCAAATTTGGTAGGATATCTCTGCCCATAATATTATTATTATTATTTTGTATTTAAATATTACAGTTTTAATAATAGTAATAATAATAATTTTTAATAAAAATATGAATGAAAACAATATTTTATTAAAAAGCATTACGAAAATTTTCAGAATACAGAATCAATGTTTTATCAAACTGATCCAATTCCAAATCAAAGAATTTTTTATAATTCTGAACAATCGAATTATCGTAATTTTGTAATTTTGAAAATCATTTAAAACCGAATTTTATAGAATCATTTTATTGTTTTACGGGTGATACAAATGTTCAACTTATTGATGGTTCAATAAAAAGAATGGAACAATTAAAAATCAATGATTGGGTTTTAACCATCGGAAAAGCTGGATTTATTTATATTCCAGTATCATATTGGATTCATCGGAATTCTGAAATTGAAGCACCATTTCGAAGGTGAGAATTGCATATATTTTTCAAATTTATGGTTAATGTTTTTCTAGAATTTTATTAGAAGATGGAACTGAGCTTAAAATTACTGATAAGCATCAAATTTATAAAACGAATTGTTTAAAATCTGGAATTATTGATTGGAAAAACATTGCAAATGTTACTGTAGATGCAGATCAAATTGAAAAAGGAGATTGTTTATACAAATTTGAAAAAGTAAAGAAAAAAACGAGATTTTTCCGTCAAAAACAATGTATTTATTTCAGAATTCTCTGAAAATAATAAAAGTTAAAGAAATTCAAAAAATTAAAGAAAAGGGAATTTTTTCACCAATGACAACGACAGGAACAATAATTGTAAACAATATTTATGCTTCATGTCATTCATCAATCAATAATCAACAACTACAAAGCTCATTTTTCTCAGTTTGTTTTTCATTGAATTTCAATTAAAAAATCAATAATTTGATTTCAGCATGTAAATCATTTGAATGTTTTATTGGAGAATTTATTTGAGAATTCTTGGAAGGTAAATTTAGAAAAAAGAAGAAAAACTCTAAAAAGTGTTCCTTTTTCAGCGAGATATTCCATTTGGGATGGCAACAATATTAGAAATGATTGATTTAATTCTTCCAAAAAATATTATTTGATTTCGGCAGAAATTTTAATCAATAATTATTTCGTTTGAAGAACAATTTTCAGCTCGACAATTTCGTAAAAGAATTTTCCAAAAAAAAGAAAAAAAAGATTCGAAATTAAAATTAAATTTAAATGATTTTCTTGGTCTCAACTGCATCCCATTTATGACAAAAATGAGATTAAAAATATTTTTTTGAAAAAAATCCGGTTTTTAATTTGAAGATTTAAAAGATAATAAATTTGTTTTAGAAAAAAAAATGATGAAAAACTAAAAAATAAATTGAAAAATAAGAAAATTTTCGATTAAAGAGAAAAAGCAAAAATTATTTATTCATTTCTACCGTAAATTTTTGAAAACTATTTTGTTGAAAAAAGAAAATCCAAGATATTTTCGAAGAATAAATTAGAAAAAAATGGTCCGAAAAGCATCAAATTTAGATTTAATGGAATGTAATGAAAATGTCCGTCAAAGTTATTACGCATTCAAGAAAAAAAAAGAAGAAGCTTGTTTCTTTATTTCGTTATGAGATTCTTTGCTCGCTTATTCGCTGATTCGACACGAACTTCGTTGGATTGTGCCTGAATTTTTTTGTTTTTTAGAAATTGTTTTTTTTTTCTTTCGATTCTCACCTTATCATGAATACGATCAAGCTGTCGATTTTGATTCGAAACCTCTGTGCTCATATCAATCGCCATGTTTCTCAAATTTCCAACCATTGTTGAGACCTGCTGGATGTTTTCGTCCATTTCTTCCTCTCGCGCATCATTCGTTATTCTGAAAACGGCGGCGAATGGCGAATTGTTGAAGAGGAAAAAGAGAACTTTGACATTGTTTTTTGTCTCACTTTGTTATATAACCGCCTTGTGGTCCCATCGTCGGATCGCCGACAGTGATGCGTGGCTGATCGGAAATGACGCCGCCATCGTCGTCTTTCTTCCACGCTTTCGCGTACTCGGAATTCTTCTCAAAGTCGTCGGTTTTGTTCCATGGTAAGACGCAAAGACCGCAGCATTTTTCCATTCCTTTCAAATGATCTTCAGCTTCCTTCATGTCTTGATTGATCGTGTCAAGAGCACCTTCGCAACGTTCCAGTTGTTCTGAAATTGGGGGAAAAATAATAATTTTTATTTTTCGGAAAAAAAAAACTCTGAAAAACCTCCTTGATCATCAAGCATAACCAAAGTTTTGATTCCAGCTTCTTTACTTTCTTCACACAAAGCCAACATTCGTCGAGTGGATTCCAGCGACTGAAAAAAAATCGGATTTTCAAAAAATTTATTCGCAAAAAAAATTGTTCGTCAATCCATCTGTGCTCCTCATTTTTTCATTTTCTTTCACCTCAATGGTTTGTTCGTCAATACCAACGTTGAGCCCTTTGAGCTCGTCGCTCATATCAGCCGGCATCACCAAACCATTGATGTCAACAGTTGGCTCATACGGCCGGGGATGCCGATGAGCACCGCCAGATTTTGCTCGGCGAGCCGACATCCCACGTTCGTATTAACGGTTGACGTTTGGAAGCTCAACAATGCTCGCGGAGCATTTGATACTGGTTTGAAAAGCAAGTTGGTGGTTTGTCTGTTATTGCAGTTTTTTTTTCTTCGAAAAAATTGAGAAAAAAAATGAAAAAGAAATTGAAGGCGGAAAAATTCAACCAACAAAACCGACGACGACGACGACCAAATTAAAGAAGAAAAAAAAATGATCGAAATTCTGATAAAAAAAAGTGATGGCAAATAAAACCCCGAAAAAGTAATCAAATTTTCCGGAAGAATTGCGATGAATCCACCAACCAACGCTGCTGCTCTCATCATCCAGATGATTCTGATGATTGATCAAAGAAGAAGAAGAAGAAGAAGGAAAAAGAAAAACGAAGGAGAGAAGCTGATGATGATGTCTACAAATCAATTTCAACGGAACAGCAAAAAAAAAAAAAAGAAAGAAAGAAGCGCAATTGAAATGAAATTCGATAACTATGCGAAAACGCTGGCGAAACAAAATAAAAATGGATCGCGTCGCGACAAGCAAAAAAATTTGTATTTTTCTCAAGTGAGCAGCACAAATGTGAATGCAAAAAAAATGGGAAACGAGCCAATTCGACATCTCCATCAATATGTAAGTGTGCCAGGCCAGCAAAAAAAAAAAAAAAAAACCGTGAGGAAGGAATAAAGAAAAAAAAAGTGGGGTGGGGGGGGGGGGGGGGGGGGGAAAGGGGGACGGGGGAGGGGGAGAAGGGGTAACGAAAAAGTGAATTCCAAACACACACACACACACCCCCACCCAAGCCTCATTCTCTTCTCTCTCTCTCTCTACCTCTCCACATCATCCAAACCCATATTTTCTAAATTGGTTCTCTACATGTGAATGGGTGTCACTTATCTAAAAAAAAAAAGAGAGAGAGAGAGAGAGAGCCGAAATAAAAAGACGAATTAGAACAAAAAGACATTTTTTTTCCTGGAGTGGAAATTCGTCAGCTTCTCGCAGGAGAAAATCTTTCATGTCCAGGCACCGGGAAAGGTTTTTCAGCAAATTCCTCCCCCGCTCCCCTCTCACTTCTCTTGTGGGGGGGGGGGGGGGGGCGAATCGGATAATTGAAAAAAAGGAAGAAGCATGAGGGGGAGGGGGGGGGGGAGGGAGAAAAAAAAATGAGAAATGAATTTTGCTGATAATCGACTTGCGTTGTTGTGCTGCTTTTCTACAAGTCTGGAAAAAAAGGGGGGGGGGAAGGCGAAGGAAAATAAAAAAATAAAAATTGGTTGGTTCTGAAAGTGGAAAAAAGCAAAAAAAGAAAAAGAGGAAGGGGGTAGGGGGGAGGGGGTGGGAGAGGGAATGAAGCCATGCATTCAAAATGAAATACATGGGGCCGTTGTGTAGTGATGGGGGAGGTGGTGGTGGTAAAGAGGAAAAAAGGGTTCACATGTGGGGTGGGGGGGGGGGAGGGGAGACGAAATCAAATAAAATGAGGAGGTTAAAACTAGAAAAAACAACGTCCAATGAAAGATTATTTTTTGTAACTTTGAGCTTCTTTTTTTTTGGCTCAAAGTTTGCATCATTGCAACGTGGCAACAATGAAATGAGCTATCGAAACTGGAATTGACCGAGGAAAAAATCACTCTTAGCAACGAGGAGAAGAGAGTTCCCCATCCCCCCCCGTGTTTTTTTTTATTATTCATTCTTCGCAAAATTTTGGCTTCGAGGTTGCAACGTAAAAATGATTGATTAACATTTTTCTGGAGAAGAAAAAGTCTGGAGAAAAAGCAAAGCAAAGCAAAAAAAATGAAAAGGGAGAGCGAAAATTGAGAAAAAATCAATAAAATTCAAGGGGGTTTGTTGTCAACTGATTGATGAAACCATTTCAAAATGTTTTTCCATATAAAAAGCACCTGAATCAATATGTATCGAAAAGCGACAGGAGGCTTGCTTTCAACATTTTTAAAACATAAAAATGGAGAAAAGCTGGAAATTGAAAAATAACGGAAATGACAATAGAAACCCCAAAAAAGAAAAACGGGGGGAAGGAGGGGAGGGGGGGGGGGGGGGTTTGTGCATTTTTGACAGAATTTTTAAGGACGAAGAAGAAGAAGAAGAAGCAGAAGAAGGAGAATGAAAAAAGTTGTTGTTTTTTTTTTTCCTTCTTCTTGTTTTTTTTTTTTTTTTTTGGGTTGTCGATTGGATGGGGATGGTTGTTGGTGAAACGTGAGTGCGTACTAAAGTTTGTCATCATCCTCTCTTTCTCATGTTTCTTCCATCTCGACTCCACATCCACTTCTCTTTCCTTCTCCTCCTCTATTTTTTTGGGGAGGGGGAAGGGGGGCAATCATCAGAAAGGATGATGATGATGATGATGATGTTGGTACGCAAAAAATTAGTGAATGACATGCGAATTTTCAATTTATTCCAACTTTTAACTCTTCTTTCTTTTTTTTATGTATTTGCAGCTTCATGTTGACGATGGAGGGGGGGGGGGGGGGAAATGAAATTTATTTTTTGGAGAAAAAATAAATTGATTTTTGAAAATAATTTCAGCTTTGTCGAAATTATTAATTATTGATTTTTCACTATCGTTGTTAATTAAAATTTTCAGCTTCTCTCCCACTTAAAAAATAAAAAAAACATTGAAAAAGGAAAAAAAAAAGAGGAAAAAAATAATAAAAAATGATATTTTTTTTTTGTTTCAACACACATTTTTAATTGATTCGTTTTTTAATACAACTCGGACATTTAATGTGACATGTTTCCAATCAAATTGTCCTTCAACAAAATATTTATTGACTTCTGACTTTTTTTTTTCTTTTTTTTTTTTGCTGCTGCTGCTGCAATTTTTTTACCTTTCAAATCAATTTCTCTTCTAAACAAAATTCTAAGAAATCATTTTGGTTTTGGACGGAAAGAAAATGAATGAGCAAAAGCTGAGGAAGGGGCTGGGACGGGAAGGGGGGGGGGGAGTTTTAGAATGAAAAAGGAAATAAATTGGAAACATCAATCGGTTTTCATGCATCAAAAAAATCGCCAACACAACACAGAAATGTGAACAGTGAAATGAAGAAAAATTTTGCTGGAATAAATGTAAAAAAATGTCTGAAATTTACATAATTCTCGATTTTTTTTCTTTTTTTTTTTTTTTGAAAGAAGAGAAGTCTGAAAAAGCTTTGAACTTTTTTTTAAAAATTCAAAAGAGGAGGATGGCGGGAAAAAAAGAAACGAAAAGCTGACGAGAGATTGATGATAGAGAAAAATTATCCGTTTTGAATATTCATTTTTTCACCAACTTGCTTTCAACCCTTTTTGAGAAGAGAGAAAAAAAAATTTTTTTTCCAAACTAACATCATCAGTGACTCCATTCATTTTAAGCTGAATCGCTTCAAGCGATTCTGGAACGTCATCATCTCCCGGCATTATTCGATGCTGATGTTTGTCGAAGATGAAGAAGAAGAAGAAGAAGGATTCAGTGAACTGTCTTCTGGAATTAAAAAAAATTGGGATTTGAAAGGAGGAAAAACACGAAATTTTATTAAATCGGATACAGAAGAAAAAAAAAACAATTATTTCAGTGTCAATTTTTTTTGGTTGAATCTATAAAAAGTGGAGAGCTCATGGCATTTTTCAGACAGAATAGAACAAATTAAGCTTTTCACCAGGTGATAAAGTCGAAAACACCTGAATGAGACAAACAAAGACGACGAATTGAATTCTTGGTGGGCAAAGAGAAAAGAAAAGGAAAAATGAAAAAAAAAACAATTAAAAGCAATAACTTTGAGAAAAATAATCGATTAGGGAGGAGGGGGCGGGGGTGGTTCGAAAAAAAAGTCAAAATAAAAATATTGATTTTTCGATTTATAAAAAAGAAAAAAACCAATGGATAAAGCTTAAAAAATGAGAGAGAGAGGGAGGGGGGAGGGAAAGCTGAAGATGGAGGAAGCCAACACGTATGACAACAATGGCAACAGTATGTATGAGAGAAAAAAAGGAGTAATGAAAAATAAAAAGAGAGAGAGAGAGAGAGAGAGAGAGAAAAGGGCTCCAATTCGTTTTGGTCATAATTCAATTATTGTTATTGTCTTCCCCCCGTCCGTCTCGAAATGTATACACGTGTCGGGCCTCCTCGTGTCCTATTCAAGAAGAAGAAGAAGAAGAAGAAGAAGAAGAAGACATATCACCATCATTTTTTTTGTTCTGTGCCCCCCCCCCCCTCTTCCTCCCTCCTGCCCATTCTTTTTTTTTCTTGGAAAAGGAAAAACAAGAAAGAAAAAGGAAAAACAATCAATATTTTGATGGAAGAAAGAAAAGTGAAAGACGCCAAAAAAGTGAACACAGAAAAATTGATGATCTCATAAATCAGAAATCGGTGTGAAAATGAAATGAATCAACCGCCGCCGCCGCCGCCGCCGCACAGCCGCACCAACTCGTTGACGTTTGGAACTGAATGAAAAACAACGACGAATCGGAAGGGAAATATTTCCACAAAGAATCATCAAAATTTCCTCTTTTTTTTTGGTCAGAAAATCTCGAAAAATCTCTTGGGATCATCATCGTCGAAAAGAGGAAGAAAATATTTTCGATAAGAAAATTATGGATCATAAAAGGAGAAAAATATCAAAGAGAGAGAGAGAGAGAGAAAGAAAGAAAGAGAGAGAGAGAGAGAGAGAGAGACGGGGGGGGGGGGGGGGAATGAAGAAGAGGAAAAAGGGTTTCATAACACTTGGTGTGTGCATGTTTTAGCCCCTTTTCCCTTCCTTCCCATGCTTTATTCTATCTATGGGACGAAGAGAGTTTGGTGTGCGACGACGACGTCGATTTTCCAGCAAAAAAAAAGTGTTTGCGACGACGACGATGGCAAATCAGCCAACCAGCATCCGACCGACTCAAACACAACACAGACGACGACGAGAGAACCTAGAAACGACAGAACCATGATGAGGAGACAGAGAAGGAAGAGAAGAGAGAGAGAGAGAGAGAGAGTAGGGGAGGAGATGGGAGAGGAGAGGAAGAAAGCTGCGAAAGCTTCAGAAGTGAAGAGAAGCCATTTTCAGTATTTTTCTCCCTCTTCCCTCTCCCTCCTCCACAACACTCCGCTCAATGTCTTTTTTCACTTGCCGATTATGCACAACGGTGAGAAAGATGTGAAGAAGCGAGAGCAAGATATGCGATCGATTTAGTGTAGCGGAAAAAGAATAAAATAGAAGATGACGACGACGTCTTGTTTGAGTTTTTGTTAAAAAAAAAAAGAAAAAGAAAAAAGAGAGGAAAAGCTTAAATCCATAAAAATGTGGTTTTTTCCCATATCGCTCCCCAACTGACTGCTCCCTTCCTTACCGGAGCAGCTCTTGCTCCTCTCGTCGCTGTATTCCCTATTTTGAGGGGGAGCGAGAGCCACGAATACTTTTTGCCTGTGTGTGTGTGTGTATTTAAGACGAGGGAAAAACGATTAAGAAAGGATTAGGGGCGTGGGGGATGGAGGAGGGGGGGGGGGGGGGGGGGAGGTAAAAGCAAGAAGCGTTTGAAATGAGATAAAAATCAAAAAATCCTTTCATTTTTTTTTAGCAACATCAAAAATCAAGAAAAAAATGCTGAAAAAATCATTTTTTAAACATTTGCTTTTTCTTCTTCTTCCGAATTTTAAGGAAAATGTTTGGTTTCGTTTTTTGTGACAAAAAGAAGAATGGAAAAAAGAAAAAAAAAGCGAAAAAGTGTGACGGAAACATGGCGGAAATAATAGAAAAAGTTGGAATGTGTAGAGCTCTTTTTTCTTTTTTTTTTTGAGAGCACATACCAGCGCATAAAAGAGCACGAACTCTTCTTTGAAAGCACCAAACAAAATGTATATAATAATAATAAAAAGGAAAGAAAGAAAAATAATAATAATAATAGGAATAAAAAAGGCTTTCGAGAGCTTGAAAATTGTGCTCTTTTCGATTAAATAACCAACTCTCTCTCTCTCTCTCTCTCTCTCTCTCTCTCTTTGTTTTCTATTTTTTGGGCATTGAAAAAAGAAAAAATCCCGACTATTTAACCCATTTTCAAGTGTGCACTTTTTGAAATTGTGCATCATTCAAACTTGTTTTTTTCTTTTTATTTTCTTAAAATATTAAATGAGAATCAAGAAGAAGAAGAAGCAGAAGCAGAAGACATCGAAAATCGGAAAATAAACGAAAAATAATGGAGATTCTTCACAACAACATTAAGAAGAAGAAGAAGAAGAAGAAGAAGGAAAGAGAAGAAGAAGAAAAAGGAGAGGGAAGGGAAGAAGAAGAAGAAGAAGCATGAATAATATAAAGCCGCCTCGCAGTTTTCCTATCACATCATATCGATCCTATGTTTCTTCAGCCGCTTCCATTTTTTTTTCTTTTTCTTTTTTGAAAAAAAAAACGTTTTTTGTGCTTTTCCTTTTGTCTGACTGGCTGACATTGTTTGGTTTCGAAAAAAATAAAACCAACAACTTATTTTTTTATTTTATTTTCTTTTTGGGAAAAAATTTTTCCAGGAGACATTGATTTTTTCTGCTTCTTCGCTTTTTTTTTTGAATTTTTGCGATTAAAAAAAATCCAATTTTAAGCAAAAAACATTTTTATTGGACATTAAAAACCAATTGATCCAACGACGACACGATTAGCCGAATCTTCAATGAAGAAATCCGATGATTTTTTGTTGTCGGATGGAATTCCAACTGCGTACACATTTCTGTAATTCACGAATTTTGATGATCTGAGACTGGAAATGCGGCTCAATGCTTCTTACCGGTTGACGGCGATTTGACACACAACTTCGCTTTGTGCAAACTGCTTCACCGATGGTGTTCGCCAACTTCCGAACGATCGGAAGTCGTCAAATGTGGCTGGTGTCTCGCCGGTTACGCCGGCGCCGAGAACGTGCCAATACCAAATGAGCACATCGCTGGATAACGAATTCCAATTTCCGGTGATTTGGCTCCAATCGTATTGGTTCGTGTAAATTCCAACGATGAGCCCATTCTGTTTGGCTCTCGATATAATTGCGTTGATGAATGTGATGTGCGACGCAATGGTTCCTGGCCAATTTGCTGGCGATGTGACTTGAATCCATACAGATCGGACAACGATTCCATTATTGCTAAGACCTTTATAAAGAAGATCGAATTGCTGCCATCCGGTTAAGGAAGAAGAGATTTGTGGCGTCATATAAACCTCGATTCCGAGCCCAGCTGAATAAGCATTACGAATTGTTGCCACACTGTTCACATCGAACGATCCCTGCCCGGCTGGACTGAAAGCTCTGATGAATACCGCACTGTACTTCGTTGATTTCACACATTTCAATTGTGAAAGCGTGACCGGAACCGACAAATCAAGAGCGTACGCATATTTCGCCGCGTCAACTGAAGGCAACGCGTCCGCCTCTTTCAGCTCAACACTGCCAAATTCAACTGCTGAAACAACCGAGTTGTCGTCGAGTGGAAGTTGAACAACTTTGTTGGACGCCAAATCTTGTGGAGCCGACGAAGTGAAGGGAAGAAGAAGCAGAAGAATCGCCAATTTCAGCATTCTTTTTGTTCTTTACTTTTGACGTTGATTGTAGAATGAAGAAAACTGGTAGAGAAGAACTCTCCGCCGTCAATGACAATTGAAAGCCGGGTTTAAAAAGAAGAGAAAAAGAGGGGGCGGCGAGGGGAGGGGAGAAGGAGCAGAAAAACGGGCGGGGGGGGGGGGGGGGGGAGAAGGAGGGTTTAGAATGAAGCACATCACTTATACATCATTTTTACTGATAAAAATCAGTTTGATAAAGAGAAAATTGTTCGATAAAAAAATTCGAAAAGGGAAAAAAAGTGGAAAACTCAATGAATCATCGAACATTTGGGAGAAAAACACAATTTCTTTAAAATTTATTGTTCCATTTTCAGACAAGAAGAAACGAATTCATATCCAAATCGACGCCTAAAAAATGGAAGCTCAACAAAATGAGCATTTTTAAACTCTCAACAAATTCCAGCGTTTCGTCTGAAAACCAGTATTGGCTCACTAATTTTTGTCTCACATTGTCCGTATCTCATCCTGATCGTCAGTGGCTACGTCAGCCAATAAATATCAGTTTATTAAAGTTAAATAACCCAGAAAAAAGCCGAAATAAAAAGCAAAAACCCCTTAGTCAGCCAGGGGGAAGGGGTTAAATATTCTAGAAGGCGATCAACAAATCCAGAAAAAATCAAGCTATACTGTCTTCTAAGGGGACAGGGATCAAGGTAGACATAGTAGCGTCACGCGTATTGTGGTTTATTGGTGATAGCTCGGCTCAATAGCGTTGAAACTCGAATATAACAAGCAACATAGACGGAGAGGAGTATTGATTGGGGTCTCATTCCGGGGTAAAATTTAATTTTCGAAAAAATGCATGAAAACCCAAAATAAGTCAATACAAATTTTAGGGGTAAGGAAAACTGCAAAAAAAAAAAAGGAGAGTTAACCAAGGTCAGGATATACATTTATCCTAGGTGACAGAGATCAAGGTACAATACAAACATTGCTGAGTGTAATTCAAAAAAATCATTATCAAATTCCAACCCAATCGGACCGCTTCGATCCGAGATCACAATAAGCATGACTAGTGGGCACTGCTTTACATGGGCATACTTTAAGGTCCGGCTATGCATATTGTACCTGCTTTCGGTGAATATCAAACAGATAGAAAGCTTAAAATTCCATAAAAGTCGATCCTGAACACTTTTCAAATCGTAAAAAGACGATCGTCGTCGTCGTCGTCGGCGTCGTCGACAACAAAAAGAGAAAAATGTTTCAAAAGTTCATTCAAAATCAATGAAAAAACATGAATTATTGATTGATTAATTTCAAAAAATTGGAATTTTAAATGTTTTCTTTCTTTCTTTTCTTCTTCTTTTTTTGTTGGGAAAGCTCAAAGAGAGAGAGAGAGAGAGAGAGAAAGAGAGAGAGAGAGAGAGAGAGAGTGAGAGAAAAAGAAATTGGAATAAATTGAAAAAGCCAAGTTTTGAAAAAATAGAAATTTGATGAATTTTCGTTTCGCAACTTTGTTTCGTTTCAAATCAAATCAAATCAAATCAAAATCGACAATTCTTGCTGGTGAAAAATCGAGACCAATGTCCTCCTGGTTGTCGCAATCATTGTAGAGTTGATAGGCCTAAAACAAGACGCACCAAAACCACCGTGATCTCATCCATTGAAATCATCACTCACCGATAAATTGGCGACAATGTGTTCGCGATGTCGGTCGTGAGCCGACAGATACAAGACATCATTGATGATGGCAAATCCTGTCGAGATTCTGTGAGAAAATCAATATTTTCGAGTTTCTCGTTGTTGTTGTTGTTGCTTCACCTTGTTATAAGTCGAGCCAACTCGTAGCCAGTTTTCGGCCAAATACCATACATTGACTGTGCAAGAATTCTTAAAGGAATATCAATCTGAAAAAGTGAACCAAGGCAAAAAATGTTCGCCTCCCTCCTCTTCTCTCTCTCTCTCTCTCTCTCTCTCTCTCTCTCTCTCTCTCTCTCTCTTTGGCTTACATAAATGTGTTGCGGTCCAAAATGGCACAAAAACGAGAAAAAGTATTGTTTGAGCTGCACCTCGTTGCGAATCTCGTCTGGAGCAAATGGTTCCCATGGCTCGCGATGAGCAGCGCACATTCCCTGAGTATCAAAAAAAGAGGTGTGAGCGGGCAGAAACAAAAAAAAAGCAGCAGAGAAAAAAAAAAAAAAAAAAAAAACAAGAAACAAAAAATGTTTTCTCTTAATTGAATCAAACTTCTTTTGCAGCGTCTCGTATTAATTGAGTGTAGTAGGAGCTTTTGACAAGACAAACCGTGTTTGAGACGATTTTAACGTTTTGATGAAAAATTCGAATGAAGCCTGTCATCCATTGCTCCAAAGCATCAATTATAAAATAGGAGGGAAAGCTGAAAATTCAAAAAAATCAAAAAAAAAAAAATCAAAATCAAATCGATCGTCACTTTTTGGCGATAAACGTTTTCCGGACTGTCGTTATTGCAGTTTGATAGGGTAGAAAACTGTTGGTCTGAAGGGAAGAAATGAGCTCACGCTCAAAGGTTTGAATTGCTTCCAGCTCGACTGGTGACCACACTTCACTGCTAGCCGACTGAAATTGTGATGAGGAGAGATCAAAAGGAAACATTTTTTACATCTTGCAAAATTGCATTGTTTGGTGACAATTTTGATTTGGATTTTTTCGAGCTTTCAACAATTTCAGCCAACGCTGCTTCATCGCCAAACTAAGAGAAAAACCAATCAATCAATCAATCAATCAATCAATAAAATCGATAATTACCGTCCCATCTGGATAACAAAAGCGCACAATGAGCGTATGATTACGATAGGAGAAGTTGTTGAATTTCTTCAAAACTCGCAGCGCATCTTCAGGACGATAAAAGTTGATGAACCACTTTCCTGATTGCACAATCACATCCTGAACTGGTATCGTCTCATTGAACTCGCGCTTCAGCAAGTGCAGAATAATGGTTTTATAGCCAGTCGGCAAGCCGGGAACATTCAAAAACACCAGTTTGGCTCGAACCAATCGTTCAGAGCTCAACATATCGGAAATGTGCATGTCGCGAACATTCGAATTCTGCAATTGATAAGAAGGTTTTTGTTGGAAGAAGAAGAAGAAGAAGCCGGACAAAAACCTGAAAGTCTTCAGATCGATTGAGATTCGAGTCGGAATAGATTCTCATCCAATAATCCCATCCAGATGATTCCTTTTTTGATATACTTGACGGCAATGGTTTTTTCGTCGAATAACCGATTTTTGAACGATTTGAATTGTAAGAAGCTTCCATTTTTTTCATTCGCAATTATTAATAATATTTTCCATCATTTTTTTCATTTCCATTTCTTTTCATTTCTATTTCACGTCTGGTTTTTTACTTTCATTTTTTTTTTCACGTTTTTCTCATTTTAAAAATTGGAGAGCAAAACTTGTTTTTCCTTGAATCATCATAAATGATCCCGAATTTATTCAAACTCGTCTAAAACAAGAAAAAATGGGCAAAAAAAAGCAGGGAGGTCTTTGGCTACTTGAGAAGGTCTCAAGCTTAACGATGTTGTACATACAACATTTGATGTATTGATTGAGGAAGTATTATGTAGAAGCTTTGCAGAGATGTTTGAAGCAGAAAAGTTGATCACCATTCACCAATTGGAAGAAGTATTTTTAAGCAAGCGCCAAAGCTTTTTATGTGACTTCCATGAAAGCAACGAAAAACATTGGTGTTTAATAGGTTTTTGCAGAGAAAATTCAATTGTAACTTTGATTAAATTTATAAAAATTAATATTAAAAAAAAAAATTTAAAAAAAATCAATAAAATATAAAAAACTTGAA
This sequence comes from Caenorhabditis drosophilae, assembly GCA_963572285.1. Lineage (NCBI taxonomy): Eukaryota > Metazoa > Nematoda > Chromadorea > Rhabditida > Rhabditidae > Caenorhabditis > Caenorhabditis drosophilae. The sequence continues at coordinate 6,365,710 of OY751564.1, read as the reverse complement.
GCTCATAAAACCGGCTCATTTTGCAAAACTTTCGAAACAGTTTTTTCGACAGACGCCACTTTAAAAACCTTGATGTGCCGTCCGAATATTTCTGAAAACACAGAGAATTGCGCTGCTGAAAGTCGGTGGTGCGGCGAACACAACTTTTCACTGCGTATTTGTATTCGGAAACGACGAGAAGAATAATGATGGCATCAATGCATGGATAGGTGGCGACAAAGAAGAGGATGAAGTTCAATGAGAGATTGATTTCGGCTCCGGTTGCAACGGCGAACATCACAATTATTACAGGAATCACAAGAATAATGGAGGGGACGACGATCTGGAAATGAAAAAAACATGGCGAGCTGGACCAGTTGTTTGGTTGAAGCCAAAACTAACAAAAAAAAACACCTGAATAATCAGCGATCGAAAATATTGAATGTGAAGAGCTCGAACTTTTGCCGAAAATTGATTGAACTTTTCCGACATTCCTTGTGATATTTTCATTCCTCGATTTATTATGACACCATAGCCAAATATCTATCAATTTTAAGGCTTCTTTTTTTTGATTTTACCGCCCATTTTTTTTTTTCAAAAATACCGTATTGATGAGAAAACAAGTTAAAAGTATCAAATCTCTGAATTGAACTTCGGTGCGATTTGAATCAAATTTTTTCTGAAAATCAAAAAAAATTTGTTTTTTTGAAGTTCCCGCCATTCTAAAAACTCACAACGATCAAAGCTGATAAGCAGGCAATGTTGGACGAATTCAAAGAATATAATTCATTAAGCGGCTCTCTAAAATCGATGCTCATTTTTCGGTTTGTGAAGCAAAAGCCATCTCACCGCATAATTTCCCTTTTTTTACCATCACATTTTGCGAGTAAAAAGACGAACATTGTCCAAAAAATGCCGGAAAAAACTGGAAAACTCAACCAAATCCATATTTTCCAGCCATAGAAGTGGAGTAGTTTTGGCACGCTGAAATTCACAGTAAATTATGAAAGGCGAGCGGGGGAACGGGATTGGTGATAAAATGATAACTCGAAAATGGCCCAATATCTGTAAATAAATTGAATCATTAGAAACGAAATTGAGAAGGTGAAAAGGCCACAAATGTAACCTGCAAAAAGTCAACAGCAAAAAAATTTCAAACAAAATTTCAAAAAAAAAAAAAAAAAAAAAAAAAAAAACCAATCAAATACTCAGTGGCCGCTAATGATCCGAAAATTGTAAAATCAGTGAATACCATAATACAAGCCTGATTAATATGCATTTGAGCTTGAACCATAAAATCTAGTCCGGAGAACAGTGTTCCGATCAATGAGTAGGAGGCGATTAAATGACGATAAGTGACAAAAATGTGCTTGGCATGAAAATATGTTAAATAGCATAAGACAAATGTCACCAAAACATTTATGGCAAAAGTTAATGGGTGAAAATCATGAAATCTCATCTTTTGTCACTCACTTCTTCAAAAAAAAAAATCAAGAAACAAAAAAAAGTTTTTCTTTGTTTTTGTTGTTATAAGAGTATGTACCTTTAAACTTATTGTATTGATTACTGTGTCTTTAGAAATCTGATAAAACATCGAATAAAATGTAATGGGAGTGTTGTTTAAGACATTTCCAGCAAATATTATTATGTGGCTTAAGTCTCGGAAAAAAAAACAACAACAGTAATCAACTAACAAATTTTTTTTAATGCAAAAAAAAAAGGAAAAAAAAATTTTTTTCTAGAAAAAAAGAAATTCAAAAGATTTCAGAAAATCTCGAAAAAATAGGGATCAGAAATTGTGGCGTGGAAAACATCGAACAACCAGAACAGCTCCTTCATTTTCGATTTTGCGTTTCCGATTTTCTAAAAAAAAAAAAAAGATTTTTTTTGGTTTTTTCTCTCCTCACTTTGGCCGCATTCACAATTTTCATTAATTGAATCAATCGATGAGAATAATTATTGATTTTTTGTTGATTTGTGTAGTAACAATGCAACTGATTTGCGATCACATCTTTTAATTTTTCACATTTTTCAATTGCTTCAGCTGATAGATCAATAACTAGAAGAAGAAAAAAAATCAATATTTCAATCAATCGATAATTGAATTTTAAATGGAACCGTCATTTCTTATTAATTGAACCATACAAAAAACCAATTCTTCATTGGACAAATCTAATTTTTGAAATAAATTTCCGACTTCGTTTAAAAATTGAAATGCAAATGGCATGAAAAGGCTTAAAATCTCCGTTTTTTTTTCTTTTCAGATTATTATTTATTTTTTCTGCTTCTCAAAACCTCACTTTTTAAAATATTGATTGGTTAATCCACTGATCGCTGAAAAATCAACCTCACTTTTGTTAACTGATAAAACTTGTTGATCATCAATCAGAAAGCACTGAAAGAAATGCTGATCAACGGATGTCGGATCAGTTGTTGATTGGAAAGTTTTTGTGGAAATTTGAAGACGCTCAAATGTTCGAATTGTGTTCCAAGATGAGCGAAAAACTTGCATTTTTTGATCCGAAGGAAGCGAAATGAATATTGAGGAACACGAAAACCATTTGGCTATTTTCAGAATTGTTTCATTCAACCATTGAATCACATCCGGAATCTTGAATTTTTCAATTATCTGGAAAGAAAAAGCTGAAAAAAATTGTTTTTCTCCCCCCGATAAATTCACAATCAAATCCTTCAGATCCTTTTGATTCTTCCGAACTTCTTCTAATCCTCTCACCAAAGTTTCCAGTTCATTTGGTTTCGATTCAACGTTCATCAAAAATATTTTGTTGATATCAGCTGTTAATTCGGTAAAATCAATATTAATAATTGGGTCTTGATCGGATTTCGGTTTGAAGTTGAAGGAAAAATCGGGATCTTCTTGATTGCTCGTTGATGGAAGATCAAATGCAAAAGTTGGTGAAGATGACGAAGAAACATCCTCAAAAAAAAAAAAAAAAAAAATGGGGATTGTGTCGGATTTCCGACAAATGATTACTTTATACTTTGCGCTTGAAAATGCTAACATTGAATTTCTTCTGTCTAGTTTTTTACTTTATTTTATTATTGAGAATCTCAACCAAAATAAAGTTAATTGTCGCCCCATTAGCCCAAACTGTGTGAGTGCACAATCACGAACTCACACATTATATATTACGCGCAACTAAGCTACTGTAGCAACCTTTAATTTTAGGCCATTTACTGTTTCCCTATAATTCGGTTTCCTTATAATTTTGTTTCCTTATAACTTATTATTTTTTGCTTTTATAATTATTATAATTCTCTTGTTATGTGATGATTGATTATTTTTTTGCCGTTGTTAATTTTGTTTCTTTTTAATTTAAATAAAGGTTTAATTACCCAAGTTTGAGGTTGATATAGCGCAAGGAAATATTTTAAGGGAAATTTTTTTTTTTTTAAATACACAATTTTTATCAGCTTCTAAGCATAATTCTCGCAATGAATAAGCTGGATCATAGCCTAATTGAATTGCTGGAAAAAGAAAAACAATTTTTTAACAATTTTTGATATTTAATTACCTTCTGGATTCATTTCAAGCTCCTGGCAACGTTTAAAGCAACAAAATCGACATACAAATCTGACAATTTTTTATTATGAAAAAAAAAGAAGCAAATTTCTTTAAAACCTTCCACGATTATCAGCTTTACACTGATAACTTCCAGTTTTGCACGAATACTCCAATTTCAAAACGGTTGCTCTCCTAAAATCGAAAAGCCAATGAGAACCGATGGATGATGATGGTTTGGGGGATGATGACTGACCGAAAAAATGCGGCACAAGCTCGACAACTCAACACTCCGAAATGATTGCCTTTCGCCGACTTTTGACATATTCGACAATGCTTCATTCTGTACACGATGATCGTCGATTTTGATTGATATCGGCTTTGTGAAATGAATGACGTGGTGAATGACCTTCACATGAATGAGCGTAGACTCCTCCCCCCCCCCCCCCGCCCCGCTTTGTGCTAATTTCCTTTTGATAGTTGTCGTTTCGCTAAACTGGGTTTCAGAACATTTTCTCAGATCAAAAGAAATTTGTTACACAAGGGAACGGGGAGGGGGGGTTCGCGGAAAAAAAAAATGATTTGAGAAATTGATTCGCAAAAAGAACATGTTTTGATTAAAATGGATGATGATATTTGGCGGGCAAACATCAGAAAAATGTTGAGACTACGGTTTTTTATTTCAGATCCCTCCTCCCTGCTGGCTCTGCAGAGCAGCTCATTTTCGAAAATGATGGTCCACACAAAATTGCATCTTTTTATCTTATCGAATAATGATTGGAAATAAAATCAAAACGTTTTTGCAACGGGCAAATGCGTTGTCTTTATCACATCAAATATCAGTGAAGCATTCATTTGATTTAATGTTACTTGTCTTCTCATCTTCCCCACTCCTCTTTCTCATTTTTCTTCTTCATCTTCAGCTTCAGCTTCAGCTTCTTCTTCTTCTTCTTCTTGACATTGTTGTTACTTTTGCTCGAATTTCGTCAACCTCTTTTTCTCATTCTCATCCAACATTTTGTGTGTCACATGTTAGAACAAAAGAAGAAGAAGAAGAAGAAGAAGCTCACAAGTGAAATGAAGATAAAATGTGATAAGATGAGGTGGAAAAGTTGAAGAGAAATAATGAATAAAAATGTGGAGAGGGATGAAAATTATGAAGAGAGAAAGAGAGAGAGAGAGAGAGAGAGAGAGAGAGAGAGATGGTCCCCACCTCCCTTTCCTCTTTTTCCTTCCCTTCCATCCTCCTCCCATGTTTTGCGACGAGTTGATGCTCAATTTTTATTTTACTTTATTATAAAAGATGGACGAGACACGTCATCAATTCAATTATCATTTTATCACGAAGAGGAAAGGAGAAATATTTTTTATTGACTTTTTTTTTTTTTTTGGAAAAAAATCATTTCCGTATTTTTTTTTTGTTTACTGCGTATAAACTTCTTATAGATTTGAATTGTGTAATTCTAAGGTTTTTCCTTCAAAAAAAAAAAAGTTTTTTTTCTCTTTTTACTTCCTTCTCATCGAACTTTGCCCCCTCTCCCCAAAGAAAAAGATTTCAGTTGATTCCAATCCTTCACATCGACATCAACATCAGAAAGAATCAAGAAAAATCGAAAATCGTGTGCTCTTAATTGTCGCCTACTATGATCGATCGATCATTTTTAATTTAAAAACACACATCGAACTTGAATTAGAAAAACAAGAAGAAAAATGTTGGAGAAAGGTGCAAAAGCACCACCGCCGCTTTTGGCTCAGCATCATGTTTCAACAGCTGCGACAACACCGGCGGCGGCGGCTGCTGCTGCTGCTGCCGCGACAACGACGACAACAAGCAACGCTTCCCGAAATAGTGTTGGGGCGTCGACGAAGAAAGTTGATGATCGCACGTGCTGTAATTTATGCCATATTAAATTGGGTAAATGCTTCTTCTTTGTTGTGCACTCCTAACATCGCATTTTATCTCTCAAGGTGCCGCATTCTTGGGTGTTGTTGAAGCATTCATCGCTGTTTCGGTGCTAATCGGTGCTTCGGGCCATGTCATTTATAAAAATCAAAACTCGTCGGTGTGTCGAAACAAGTTTGTTTTTCTTCAATTTTTCGTGAAAGGTGGCACAAAATTAGGACAGAAGAAGGGGGGGGGGGGAAGGGAGAGGAGGGTGAAGCTAAACGAGACAACTGTTTTACGGGCGATTCGATAACTTTTTGGCGCGCAATTGAAGGGTGATTTTTTCGTTTGAATTTTCGGAGGAGAAAAAAAGGCTTCTTGAACTATTTGTGATTCTGAATTATTTTCAGCATTTTTCGAGATTGTCTGATATTCCAGTTCAATCACTTCAATGTCACCCTCATTTTTGATTATGTCGTAATTTTAATGATGATTTTTATTTTATTATCGGTAAGTTTTTAAAATTTGTTGGCAGCTTTTCCCCTTACCCCCCCCCCCTTTAAATATATTTTTTGAAGGTTTTCTGCCTATTTTGTGGAGTTTTTACTGATACATCATGCCTTATTCTTCCTCATATTGTTATTCAAGCGATATTTTTACTATTTTCCCTAGGTTATTTCTTCCTTTACGCCTGGTCCTATTTTTATGACGATTTGATGGTAAAACAACGAGTTTTTAAGGTAAAAAAAAAGAAAAACGTCGAATTTTTGGTTGGGGAAGAAATCAGAAAAATTCCAGTTTCAATCAATGTTTGAAAGAATGTGGCTGGCAACACTTTTACTTATTCTTGCTGGCCTTCAATCCTACTTGTTCTCATCGGTGATCCAATGCAGCATTTATCTGGCGGTACGTGGCGAAAGGGGGAGGAGGGAGGATCGTTGAGCCAAATCCACTCTGAAAAAACAAATTCTGAATCTCATTTTTGATTTCTTTAGGATGTCGAAGAAAATCGGCGTCGACGAGAGTCGGCGTTCGAACGATGCAGTGAACGTGTTCGCATTGCCAAAGAAAATGGACTGTGGCGAACAACGAGTTGGGGTGGGGGATTTCAGCAGGTTTTTTTTTTGTTTTTTACCAATTTTTTGACGGCTTTCTTCCAGTATAAAGGACAATATGATAAGCCGAAGAAAGAAGTGAAAAATAAAGGATTTCATGTACAGTGGAACACTGATGTTGAAGCTGCAAACGGTGTGAAGCCCGATCGAAATACATCAATAGAAATGGCAAAGTATGGAAGGATTTTTGAGATCTTGGCTCAAAATTATTGATTTTTTTCAGCATTGAAATTGCTGAAATTGTGCCGTTGACTCCAGCCGCAGACGATGAAATCAAAGAAGTCAACAGCAGCAAAATTGAGAAGATGAAGCGCAATTCGTCACAGCTTGAAGATCGAAGAAGCTCAACAACATCATCGGCATCGCATCGTTTGCACCAATCAACACACTCACGCGGCTCTTCCGAATCGCCGAAAAAAGAGGCGACGAAACCACGATTGGTGAAAAAAACGTCGTCCGAAGGAGCCGGCCGACTGGAAGAGGATTTGAGACGAATGTCGAAAGAAACGATCGGAAAAGACAAATCACATCATCATCACAAGGATCATGTGGTTCGTGTTGAATCAAGAAATTCACCATTGGGACAAAAGCGGCACGCAACAATCCGATTGAAATCCTTTGAAAATTCGTCGTCGCAGTAAGCTTCTCCTTGTTGGCTTTTTTCAGACCGATTCTCGGAATTTTCAGAGCCGTTGAAAATCGATCAAACCAAAAGCGACACAATTTTTCAAAAATGAAAAGTTTTGACAACCCAGCTGATCAACAATACGACGAGGTTGTTGCCTTTTATAAAGACAAACATCATAGACGACGATCATCAGATCATGGCCATCATAACCGAGATAAAATGTCCAGTCGTTCGCCGGAAAGTAAGACAAATTTTCAGCCAAAAAAGAAAACAAAATAATAAAATCTGACAAATATTCAGAAAAAGAAATTCCAATCGTTAAAAAAGTGTCAATAACTGCAACACCTACAGTACCATATTTATAAAAAAACAATTTTTTTTTGATCTCTCTCTCTTTTATTTGTATATTTCTTTTCTTTTTTTTTTATTTTTGAATTTTTCTAATTAAAAATCAATTACGGGAATTGTTTAAAAATAAACAATTTAATTGGAAAAAATCATTATTTGGGTTGGTCCGGTTCGACAGGCGGTTTTGTATTAACCGTTGGATCCATATAGTTCGGCACTTTGATCATTGTCGCTGGATTGTATTGCTCACATCCAATCATTAAATAATCAACTTTTTTGCTCACTGAAACATGCCGAGCCGGTGATTTCTCTTTTAAACTTGATAATTCACTGAAATTATTAGGGTTGCATCGACGACGACGGCAGTTTTCTTACGATAATTTTTCACGGATAATCGGTTTTGGCTCTGGGCCAAATCCATTCTTTACCAGATAATCGTGACGTTTCTTACAAATCAATATGACGTCACTGGCCAATTGTGGATCATTACATTTGTTGAATGAGAGAACTGATCGAACATAATTGGCCGCCAATTGTCCGGTGGCTCTTTCAATAACCATTGTCACCTGAAAAAATGCCCCCACAATTCTGCGTCACATTTCCCCAGCTCGTTTTCAACTGCAAACCAATCCATTATTCTGAAATCCGCTCTTCAACAATCTTTCCGTTGATTTTAAATCGATAACTTCTTCGTCGTCAATTTTCAGAATCGCATCGCCGACATAGAGAAAGCGTCGAGTTGTTGATCCCCACGTGTTATCTGTTGACTCAACATAAACCTGAAAAAGCGATTCGAAAAATTGAGATGGAAAAGCGGAAAACAATACCACATCATTGTAGGATTTTATATTTATACCCAATTTACTTCTTGGAAAATGAATTAGAACAATTCTGGAATTTTTTTCAATCTTGAAATGGGCGGGAGAAAAATATGCCGGGGGGTGGAGTTTGCTGCTCTGTGCGCGCTGCTTGCAAAACAACACAACACTTTTCAACTTTTTGTTTTTAAGCTAATCGAATACAGCCTGGTTCACTGAGGCAACAAAAAAAAAAAACTATTTTGACGGACAAATTTGACATTAATATTACGCGCGCAGTTGGCTAACGATTCTCCGCCCATTTTACTGCGCCGCGACTCGAAAAATGCGCCGTGGAAATGCTGCGAAGATATTTTGTCTCATAAATATTTAAATGTCACCAGAAAATTTTATCTACCAAAAGGCGGCTTTAAATTTTAAATAATTTTTTAATCCAAAAAAAAAAAAGAAAAGGAAGGAAACCTGTAATACATATATCCAATGGTTGGCTTAATCAATGGATTGTTTACCGCCGGTTTTAAGACTGAAGCATTCATTGGTAATTTTTCTTCCTCACCCATTTGTTCAACACACATGATTCGACGAATTTGAAAAACGAGCTACAATTTATTTGGTTGAAAGAAAAGAAGAAGAAGAAGAAGAAGAAGAAAAAGAAAAATGGGCGGCGCCAAAGCTTTAAAATACAAAATGAGTTGAGGAGTTTTGAGAAGCTTCATATAGAATTTCCATCAGCTCTTTCCTATTGGTTACAGGTTTATCATTGATCTTCAATAAATGATCACAAAATTCAATTGGTGGCGCCATAAACGACGGAACGCGAGTCAGAAGCATCCCTTCTGTTGCCTTGAATTCCTTATAGGACGGCTGAAAATAGTTTGGGTTTTTTCCTCGTCTTTTCTGCGACCAACCTGATTTGGTGGGCATTCGATGACGAATGTGAATCGTTTAATCATATTTGGTGTGATGAGATCTTCGGGAAAGATGCCTTGACGAAACGCTTTTCGATGATTTTTTTTCGCATCGCTTCTGGAACATTTTCAGAGTTCGGAGCATTCGTCTCGTCACGCCCTCACCTTGGAGTTTTTGCCATAAATTTTAATGTTTGAAAAAAATATTTATTTTAAGAAATAATTTGACAAATTTTCAATCAATTTTGAAAGTCGAGAAAAAAATACACGTAAAAACGGGGGCGGGGGGGGGGGGGGGGGGGAGAATCGAAAAAAAAAACGGGCGAAGAATTCAAATGAGTTGAAGCTCAACAAAACTGAAAATATCTTCAGCAGTTTTTTGAGCATCCTGAAGATGATGAAACAGGCCGCCTTTTGGTAGATAAAATTGTCTTGTGACATTAAAATATTTATGAGCCAAGATATCTTCGGAGCATTTCCACGGCGCATTTTTCGAGTAGCTTATCGATGTCGGAAGTTTGACCTGAGCGCTGAAAGAAGAAGAAGAAGAAGTAAAAAAAGAGAGAAAAAGGATGAAAAGCTTACTTCAACCATAAAATATTCTGATTATAGCTTCTGTCAAGAATAATTAAAGATGAATACAATGAATTGGTGAGCCAATACAAATAAATTTCAGTGGCGACTTCGTCTAAGGTAAAATATTGATTGAGATTTATTAAAGAATCGTTGGTTGAAAATTGTTTCCATTGATTTTCAATAAATAAAATTGTACCGATTGCACAATTCTGAAGTGAAATTCCTGTAATAAAATATCGATTTTATCTCAAAAATTTGGTTTTTTTCCAGAAAAAAATTCAAAAAAAACCGTAAATATGCGGTGTGAATGGATAGGAAAATTTGCTCGATCCAAAGTAATCTGAAATTGTTGTGAAATCATTGATCTCCTCATGATTTTGCAGCAAATTCCATGAATATTTCAACAGTGTAAAAGTGGAAAACGTTGGACGAATGAAAGGTGTCGATAAATGCAATCCGGATATATTTTCGGGATAGATTGAGGCGAGAAGTGTTGCAATGTCGCTTCCGAATCCTTCACATCCATGAAGAAAATATTTGGAGATGCTCAAACGACTCATCAATTTCGATAGGATTCGAGTTATGGCAATCGCGTCGAATTCTGGAATTTTGTCTGTTTTTATTACGCAGCGCGACGTAATCTCGCTCCAGCGCACAACTAACACCCACGAAAAAAACCCCAAAAACCAGTGTTAAACTGCGTATCACAACACACTGACGGCTGATAATCAGCAAAATCCAAATTTGCGCTGTCGCTCCCGAATTGTCTTCAGACAAGGAAGGCAGTGAAAACACAGAGAGAAGAAGCCCTCACCTTCTTTTTCAGGTTTTTCTGAAAACAAAAAACCGGGTAAACTCGGAACGATAACGTCGAATTGTATTGACTCCTTGACACCAAAATCGAATCCATGTCTTGATGGATTTGTCAAGATCGGAATGAGCTGCAAATGCGCGTTTGTTTGTCTCATTTTTGTTGATTTTGAAGAGAAAAAGAAAAAAACCAACTTTGAAAAAATCCCAAAAACTTCCAGGAAATCCGTGAATTATTAAGAGTGGAACAAGTTTTTGATTTTTGTTCTTTAAAGGTGTTGAAACGCGTAGAAAATGAATTTGAAGCCCCTCGATTTCCGTTCTAAATATTGATTTTTCTATTTTGATCAATATTTTTCATTGATTTTAACCGATATTGATTGAAAGTGTTCATAAAATGTTGATGCTGCTTCCAATCAAAATTTGAAATGACTTTCGTTAAATTTTCAAAATAAGATTTGAATTCTTCATTTTTGAAGGCCGGAAATTCTTCATTATTGATTTTATTTTTGAATCTTTGAATTCTGAAAAAAGAAAACAAAAAAGTTTTCATCGATTTTTTAAATCTTCAAAATTTTAATGAAACAATTTTTACTCATTTTCATTAATATCGATTTTGAATGGATAAATCGTTTCGTCGTCTTTTACTGGATCAGTCAGCTTCCAAAAATTGTCCTAGAAAAAAAAACGGTTTCAGTTTGTCTTCACCCGGCGTTTTCACGCCTACAAAATCACTGACCGGCTCAATTTCAATTTGTGGAAACTCTGGACGATATTGAAAAACACTGATGAAAATCGATATAATCGATAAAACAAGAATTGAGACGAAAAATGGTGAACCCATTTCTAAGATTCGGGTAAAAATCGATAAAACAAGACAAAAAAAAACGGGGAAGACAGTTTGGTCAGGTAATGTGCAAACTGTTTCAGTAAATAAAGAGAGAGAAAGAGAGAGAAAGAGAGAGAAAGAGAGAGAAAGAGAGAGAGAGAGAGAGAGAGAGAGAGAGAGAGAGAGAGAGAGAGAGAAAAGGAAATGCCATTTTTATTTCTATTTGCTAAGGATTTTGACGATGACGAAGGGAAAGATTTTTAGTAAATAAAAAATGGGCGGCGGCGACGGTGGATTGTTTTTTTTTTTTTTTGAAAAACGGAAAAACAAAAAAAACAAAACGATTTTATTCATTAAAAACAATTGATTTGGCGATTTGTTTCATATAACTTTTCAAATTTAACTCGCTTTCCGATTGATCAGTTCCCGTCGTGGTACGTCCACCTTCGCCCGATTCCACATCGTCATCCTTCTTCCTCATTTTTTCAGCCGATCGATGACTTTTCTTACTGGCCGCTTTTAGACTTTTTGTAATCACATCAATTTTACTCTCGCCTTTATTATTTTTATCATCACAATCGTTATGTTTGCATGGTGCTGAAACTGAAGTCTCATCTGAAAATCAATTTTTTTGTTTTGAGAGAGAGAGAGAGAGATAGAGAGAGAGAGAGAGAGAGAGATAGAGAGAGAGAGAGAGAGATAGAGAGAAAACGATAAAAAAAAACCTTTTTGAATTTTACAAAGTGTGTAGGTACAACAAATGCAACAAGAAAAATAAAAAATGGCAAATGGAATTCCAACAATTAAATAAAACCACTAAATTTATATATTTTTTATAATTATTTTTAATGAAACTTTTATTTTACAATTGGAACATTTATATTAAAGATCAAATTAACATGTTGACTTTGTATTACATCGACAATAGCTGACTCATTTGTCGCATTCATTATTGAAATTAATTATTTTTTAAACTAATTTTTAATTATTATTATTATTTATGTTAACAAAACATCACGTTATTTATAAAAATCCTCCTAAAGCCAACCTTTTTTCACCTTGCCGTGTCATTTATGTGGCTGAAAAACCGACATCCAGGGACGAGAGTACCAAATTGTTTGTTCGGCCATTTCGTTATTATTGTTGTCTTTTTTTTCAAGTCAACTATTTTTGTCCAATTTTTGTTTAATTTCGCATTTTTTTTGTTGTAGAAATGATTTTAAAATTCTGAAAAGTTATTTGCAGATAATATAATGAATAAAAAATCATGAATAGAACTTTTTCATTACGACGAAAAGTTAAAAAGTCGGATATTTCGACACCAAGCAATTTCGAGCATCGAATTCATGCAGGTTATGATTCTAGAACAGGATCTTATACGGGATTGCCAAAAGTTTGTTATAAAAAAATTTTAATCAATTAAGTGTTTATTTCAGCAATGGCAAGCCCTTTTAGGTCCGCCTAGATCTATTAGTAGACCTAAACCAGTAGTTGATCCTTCCTGTATTACACCTGTAGACGTTGCTGAATTAAAAACAGTAATTCGAGGTTCTTCATCGAGGTATTTTTATTTATTAAGAATTGTTTTTTATAGAGTTTATCTTTATTTTTTTAAAGATATAACACACCTGTTCCCAATTTTTCAAAAAATAACAACATGCCATGTGTTGCCAGAAGCAATAGTCTCCGTGTAGCTACTCCTTCATTAAATAATTCATTTCAAAGTTATAATACAATAAAACCGTCAATTCCGGTTAGTCAACGAGGATATCCATTCAATGATCCAAGTTACGCTCCATTACCACTTCGAAAAGATATTACTCCACCAAAAACCACAACTTTCGGAATTGCAAGTACAAATAATACTCCCCAACGACCAATAGTATCGACATTGCCAAAACCTATTGCGAAATCTGTTGATGGTGTTTCATTTGAAGAATTTAAAAATGCTTTAAAACAAGTCGTCGATTCATCAGATCCTAGAAATGATTTTCGAGATTTTAAACTGATTGGAGAAGGATCGACTGGGATTGTTGAAGCTGCTTTCAAAGCGTCAACTAGACAGATTGTTGCAGTAAAAAAAATGAATTTAAAAAAACAACAACGACGAGAACTTTTGTTCAATGAAGTATCAATTCTTCGGATATATCAACATCCAAATATTGTTCGATTTTTTTCATCTCATCTTGTCAATGATGAGTTATGGGTTGTAATGGAATATGTTGAAGCTGGATCACTAACAGATATTGTAACAACTACAAGAATGACAGAACCTCAAATCGCAACAATTGGTCGACAAGTTTTAGCAGCTTTAGATTTTTTGCATTCAAGATTTGTTATTCATAGGTAGAATATTCTTTTAAATTTTCAAAAAAAAAAAATATTTTCTTCATTTTCAGAGATATAAAAAGTGATTCTATTCTTTTAAAACGTGATGGAACTGTGAAATTATCAGATTTTGGTTTTTGTGGACAATTATCTAGTGAAGTTCCAAAAAGACGATCATTAGTTGGAACACCATATTGGACAGCAGCTGAAGTAATTTCAAGAGAACCTTATGATACCCGAGCTGATATTTGGTCATTTGGTATAATGCTCATTGAGATGGTTGAAGGAGAACCACCATTTTTCAATGATCAACCATTTCAGGTACTTCTTGAAGCTTCTTTATTTATTTTTTTTACTCTCATACTTTAGGCTATGAAACGTATTCGAGATGAAAATGCTCCAAGATTCAGCCGCCTCGCAAAGGTCTCAGCTGAATTAGATGATCTCCTTTCGCGTTGTGCAGTTAAAGATGTACAACAACGTTGGGCTGCCAAAGATTTACTTCGTCATCAGTTTTTCAGTAAAGCTCAACACCCAACAATTATTGCTCCATTGTTATTACAAATTGGTAATCAGGGTGTTAATCAAACGCAAACTGTAATTAATTAAAATATAATTCTATTTTTCTCTTTCTATCTCTCACAAACAGTATTTAAATATCGTTTTTATATCAAATATTGCTTGCATTGTACAATTAAAAAAAAACGTTCACTTAATTCAGTATTTTAATTGCCTTTTCTTAACATGTTTCTATCGAGTATCATTTCAGATTCATTTTTTGTTTCAAAAGAAAATAGCCTACGGGTTTTTTTTTAATAAATTATAATCATAATTTGATAAAATAGTAATAAATAAAACAAAAATAAATGGTGGTCAATTAAAATAGTTGCCAATGAAAAGCAATATTTCATTAATTTAACAGATTCAAAGGATGACAATCTTTAAACGAGGAAGAAGAAGAAGAAGACGCAGACATTTGACACATTATGAGAAATTGAAGGGGAATGAAATGAAGGGAAGAAAAAAAAACACAAAAAAGAGAGAAATGAGCCGAGCCACTCGTTTTCCAATTTACAATGTCACTTGATCATCTTATTTTCTCTTTTTCAAAATGTTCTAGTCGTTTTCATTCAACAAATCCAATCACTTTTTCATTATTTTCATTTTTTGAATTTTTTTTTTTGAGCTTTCAAAATAGAATTTTTTATTGCTTTTTGTCGGGCTTCTTCAACAACATTTTTATGAGTTTTTGATTTTATTTGATTTTTGAGGAAGCAAATCTCTTCACAAATTGTTGACTTGGACCGAGAGAGGTCGGTACGGCAAAATTATTTTAATTGAAAAAAACGTTTTTTTTTATTTTTTTTTGGCGATTTTTCAAATAAAATTGTTCAATTTAGAACAGAAAATGTATTGGATTTTGACTAAAAAACGCGAAATTTGTTTTTTTTTAATTTTGTTTTTCAGCTTTTTTTTTGTTTTTTCGATTTAAAAATTAAAAAAAAAGGATTATTTTTCAGATATTTAAAATATCTCATTGGAGCATTTCAATCTGTTTGCGGGAGCATCTTCAACGCTGAAAAGTCGGGTAAATAAACCAATGGAGCTTTAAAGAGGGGAGGGGGGAAGAGAAAATTTTAAATGGATTTAAAAGAATATTCTCAGCCTAATTCTGTTTGTTTATTTTTTTTTAAAAATTTTCTCAAACAATATCATTTTCTATTTGTTTTCAATTCAGAATCAGAAAAAGAAATGGGAATTTTTCAGGCAGTTGGATCTGTTTCGACGACAATGCTTAGATCGAAAAAGAAAGACAAAGAAAATGGAAAAGTAGGACTTTTTCTTCCTTCTTCTGCTTCTGCTTCTTCTTCCTCTTTTTTCTTAAATTGAATAAATTGTTCGGTTTTTTAGATGGAAAAAGAAAAAGAAAAAAAGAAAAAAGAAGCAAATGAAAATTCGATAAAAAATGCCACAATTCCAACCATTCAAATGGAAGACGTTGGAGGTTTGAATATTTTCTTTTTTAAACTTTCAAAAAAAAAAAAAAAAAAAAACGTTTTTCTCAATTTTGTTATGTAGAAGGAATGAGGCGTGGCTTGTTATGTGCAAATGTGCGGCATGCTTTACTTCCTCTTCTTCTTCCCTTTCAATTTTCGTCAATCTTTGAATGAAATCTAAAAAATAACAATTCTTCAACGCCGCCAAGTAAATTTTTTTCTCCCTGAGGGCGCTTTTTCTTTTTCTCGTTTGAACTTATTTAGATTTCAGCAGCACTTTAAGTATTATTTTTAATAATAAAATTGTATTAATTAAGCACATATTTTAGCGTCTCGAACATTCTGAGCTGAGAAGAAATAAGAAAAAAAAACCATCGATTTCTAACCATTTTTCTTTCTTAATTTTATATCAACATTTGTTATCAAATTATCAATTCTAAATATTGAACAATTTTAGATTGAAAACGTGTTGAAAAATCTCTTTCGTCTATTTTTTTTCTTCCACAAACACATTATTGATGGCGAACTTTTCTCTCTGCTCTTTTTCTCTTATCTTTTCTTTATTTCTTATGTGTTTTTTCTTCTAGATATAACATAGAGCTTTTTCTTTTTCTTTCCCTTTTTTTTCTGTTAAACAAAAACTTTGTTTTTTTAATAATTTTTCAGTAAAGGGTGGTGTTGATTCTTTGAAAGTTTGATTTTCACGAAATTTTTGAAAAATTTAATTGTTTGTTTTGATTTTGCATTAAATTTTCTTCCTAAGCCTATATAAGTTTAAAAAATTTAATCATTTTGTTTTTTTGATTTTTAATCTGATTTCCAGCTAGCAATAATCGTTAATGGCCTAGAAAACCAACATTTTAAGGTTATCAAAGTTAAATGAATTTTAACATGCTTTATGTTAATTTTTTGATAATTATAGTTCAACTTTTTTTTTAAATTAGAAACATAGTTTTGAATTTTAATTCGAAAACCTCAAAATCTTAATTCTATTAAGAGTTTTACGAAATGACCGAAGAAACCAATATCTGAATTTGTGTGGACTCCACACGGAGCAATATTGTTTACTAAAAGTTTTAACTTTTTCAAGATTGTTTTGCAAAAAATCAGATTTTCGTAATTAAATTTATAATTAAATTTTTAAGGAGAAATGGTTCCAGCAGATGCTCCACCACCAGCAAATATAGGGAAAAAAAACAGTTATGGAGGAGGTTTTTTTTAAACGTTTAAAATAAACTAGTATTGTTTTTTTTTTTGATGACTTAGGACCAATGATTCCGCGGCGTGAACGACGGCAATCAAGTAGCATGTTTAACATTTCACAAAATCGTGAGCTAATCAAACTTCCTCCAATTAAAGGTGAATTCAAGTGTATAATTGTTTTTACCATTTTGTTTTTAACTTTAGAAGCAGAAGGAGATGAGCGAGAAGCTTTATTTATTGAAAAACTACGACAATGTTGTGTAGTTTTTGATTTTGCGAATGATGCTTTAAGTGATCTTAAATATAAAGAAGTTAAACGAGCTGCTTTAAACGAGTTAGTTGATTATGTTTCAACAAGCCGAAATATACTAACTGAATCAATATATCCAGGTAAAATCCTGTTAAATTTACTGAAATTGTTTTAAAGTTTTAATTATAGAAGCGGTAAATATGTTTGCCCAGAATCTTTTCCGTCCATTGTCACCACCAACAAATCCAATTGGAGCTGAATTCGATCCAGATGAAGATGAGCCAACACTTGAAGCTGCCTGGCCTCATCTTCAACTTGTCTATGAATTCTTTTTGCGATTTCTTGAATCACCAGATTTTCAGTCATCAATTGCTAAAAAATATATCGATCAGAGTTTTATTTTAAGAGTAATAAAATTAAAGAAAAAATACCAACTCTGTAATTTTTCTTACAGCTTCTTATGATAATGGATAGTGAAGATCCGAGGGAACGTGATTTTTTGAAAACAACTCTTCATCGAATTTATGGAAAATTTTTAAGCCAAAGAGCTTATATTCGAAAACAAATGAACAATATTTTCTACTCGTTTATTTATGAAACAGAACGACATAATGGAATAGCTGAACTATTGGAGATTCTTGGTATTTTGAAAATAAAAATAGCAACCAAAAAATTGTTTCAGGAAGTATCATTAATGGATTTGCTCTTCCACTGAAAGAAGAGCATAAAACATTTCTTCTACGAGTTTTATTACCACTTCATAAAGTGAAATCATTATCTGTTTATCATCCTCAACTTGCATATTGTGTTGTTCAATTCATTGAAAAAGATTCAAGTCTAACAGAGCCTGTAATAAATGGAATGCTTCGATTTTGGCCCAAACAGCATAGTCCAAAAGAAGTTCGTTTCATTTTCAGAGCAACCGACAAAACGAAAACAAAACAATTTAGGTAATGTTCTTAAATGAACTTGAAGAAGTTCTCGATGTCATCGAACCAGCAGAATTTCAAAAAGTTATGAAACCTTTATTCCAGCAATTATCAAAATGTGTTAGTAGCCCACATTTCCAGGTAGAATAATATTTATACTTTTTCAAGTAAAAAAGAAGTTTTTAGGTAGCTGAAAGAGCATTGTATTATTGGAACAATGAATATGTAATGTCATTAGTAGCAGAAAACGCAAAAGTGATAATTCCAATTATGTTTCCAACTTTATTCAAAAATAGCAAGTCACATTGGAATAAGTTTAAAAAAAAGTTTAAAAATATAATATTTATTGAGTTTTCCAGAACTATTCATGGTTTAATTTACAATGCTTTAAAAATGTTTATGGAAATGAATCAAAAGCTGTTTGATGAATGCTCACAAAATTTCAACAAAGTATTTAATTTTAAAAAAAAATTATTAATAAAAAAAATTAAAGGAACGCTCTCAGAAAAAACAACAATTAGAGGAAAAAGAAAAGATGTGGGCCAAAATTGAAACAGTTGCCAAAAATAATCCGCAGGTTTCACATTTTTTGTCTTTAAGTTCAAAGCTTATAATTGCAAAGTTTCAGTATGGAGAAGTCAAAGCCTTATTTGCTACCCTTAATCCTGATGATATTATTCAGTCAGAAGGAAAGGAAAATATTTCGAAACTTACAAATGATATTGCATCATTAGTTTTGAGCAAAGATGATATCTTAAAAAATGTTATTACACCGGTGAGTATATGTATAAATTTATTAAAAGTATTATTTTCAATAATAATTACAACATTGAACGTTTTAAATATTTAATGTTTAAAAAAAAGGAAAGGAAAAAATGGATTTCATTTAAAATAAATTATAAACAAATGTTTGCAGAAAGATATCGAAAAGGAAAAAGAGTTTGGACCAAATCATAAAACATCCGACTTTCCACCAGACTTGCAAACATCAAAAGCACTAGAAGAATATAAACGACACGATCCGTTTTTAAAGCGAGTTGTAAGCTCGGATGAATAAAATGAAAACAAACAAACAAACAGGCAAAAAATAATTGTCGAGTTTTAAGCGAACCAAACCAAAAATCATTTTCAATTATATGTTTTCTTTTTTGAGTATTTTTTCCTTTCTGTTCTCCTCAAAATACGATTCAATCGGGTTTTGGCATATGTTGTGTAGGCTGGTGCTCCGTGCTGCTTTTTCTTCTTTTTCTCTTTTTTTCTATGCCACACCATTCACATCATAATCATCATTCCGTGAAGTTTTACTATTAACGTCCCGCATTGAGAAAAACAATCCTATGCGCTTAAAGAAGTTTCAAAAAAAAAAGAAGAAAAGTTGGTATTTAAAAAAAATTGCCTTTTAAAAATTTGTTTGTTCTCTCTCCTTCCCCTCTGAACCAATATTCGTATTCCCAATCTTTCTATGACTTCTTTCTATCATCACATAGTTATTATTTATTGAAAAGAAGAAAAAAAGAGCTGCTGATCAAAGGTTCGAAATTCTTATGATTATTCTTGTATATACTTTTCTTTTTTCGTTTTAATCGTTTTAACCAGTCCATGTCAACAAAAATTATATAAATTGATGTCTTGGTTCAGTTTTAACATTGCATTTCCCTTTTTTTATCCTTATTTTTGTGTATTTAGCCAATCCCGAATTTTTTTCTACTTTCGTCCTTTTTTTTCGTTTCGTTTTCTGTAAGCAATATTGTATGAGTGGATTTTGCTAACGGATAAATTTCATTGGGTGAAAGGAAAGGGTTTTTAGTTATAATAATTGCACAACGACAGAATTCAATTAATTGTCAAGTGGAAGATTTGAATAATTGAAGAAAATGAAAAACATTCAAGTGAAATGAATAATGTGCGTCATAAATTACAACACTGGGAATATGAATTTTATGACAAAATGTGTCATTTGTTTATTGTTGAGCAGCGAAAGAGCAGTTGAAAGCTCGAAATTCGTTAAATTGCTCAGTTTTTGTTAAAGCGAAAACATACAACACTACCCAATTACGCTATGTACTAAATATGTGAAATTGTCGGTGTAAATGTGTAGTGTTGTAGCAAATTTTAAAGATTTTTCTTCTTCTTTTATTTCCTTTCTTGTTCCCTGCCAAAATAAAAACAACCCATTGAACACCTTTCAAATCCTACAATTCCTGGCATAGAAATTTAGCTCGACGAGAATTTCGCGGATAAACAACTTGCTCTTTCTTATTTTCAATTAAATCCTAAATTTAATTGAAAATAAGAAACAACACCGCCGCCAAGGAAAAATTGTTATTATTTTGACACAGAAAAAAAGAAAGAAGTAAAATGTTTCAAGGAGGAAAGGAAATATTGATTTTCTTTTTCCTTTTTTTTGGAGAAAATCTACAATTATTTCTTTCGATAATTAATAGTTTACTAAGCAAAGAACAGGAAGATTGGAGGAAAATCATTTTTTTTTTTTTTTGATTGATGGAAATTTTTAAGAACAAGCTAAAAGAGCAAGACCACCCCCACTCCCCCCCCTCTTCCCCTTCGCTGTTTCGTTGTGCTCATGGAGCTTTCATTGAATTTCTCCCATTAATTTATTATTGGCCGCATCATTGTTTTTTTTTTTTGGGGGGGGGGGGGGGGGGGGGGCAGAGCTCAATTAAGAAAACATTAATTTTCAAGTCTGAAAAAGAAGAAGAAGAAGAAGAAGAAGTCATTTTGAAGTTGTCTTTCTTTTCGATTTTCTTTTGCTCTTCGCTGTTGTTCACTTCCCCCCATTTCGAGCGAGAATCCACAACAGAACAGACGTCGAAATTCCATGTTTTTATGAGCTTTTTTATGGTTCGTATTCTTCCCCCCCCCCCCCCCCCCCCCCCCTCCCCCGGGCCCACCCCCTCTTCTTGTTTTAATTCAACCCTTATCAAGTTTATTATACAATTCTATTTATTTTTTTTTAAAGTAGAGGGTGGAGAAAAGAAAAAGAGCTTATAAAATCCGTTAAT
The DNA here is from genome assembly GCA_963572285.1 of Caenorhabditis drosophilae. NCBI lineage: Eukaryota > Metazoa > Nematoda > Chromadorea > Rhabditida > Rhabditidae > Caenorhabditis > Caenorhabditis drosophilae. The sequence goes on along the minus strand of OY751564.1, from coordinate 6,344,561 downwards.
CCGTTTCATGCTTAAGGATTTCGACTAATGATTTTAGGTCTGAAATATTCGAGCAAATAAAAAAAAAACCAACGAGCGGTTAATTTTCACTTTCACCCGCCAGATTTATTATTTTTGTGTGATGAGAGGAAAAATGGAAAAATCCCCGATGCGCCCAATTTTCGGCGACACAAAAATTGGTTTTTTTTTTTTTCGATTTCTTTTTTTGTTTTGTTTGGCGCTGAACAACGATGCATCAAGCGTCGTCGTCGCCGGGCAGCTGTCGTTCCAACCAAAAAAAAAAAAAAAAATGGAAAAAAAAGAAAAAAGTGAGGAGAAAACTCGAATTTTTGATAAATTTCAATAAAATTCCATACAAAAAGAAGGGGCAAAAAATCAATAAAACATTGCGGAGCTAAAGTAGTCGTCGAGAGATCTCCTTAATAATAAACACCAACAACAAAAACAACAGCCGAACCACATCGGCCGCCTCAATGTTTTGTTTTGTTTTGTTTTGTTTCTTCCAGCTTTTCCATTCCTTTTTTGTTTTTTGTTTGCAACCGAAAAGCACAATATTCCCAGTGGATAATAAGGGAAAGAAGAAGTGAGACACATTTTTGGGCAAAAAATAACCAAAAATAAAATGCGAACCTTTTTTGGCCTTTTTTTTTTTTTGATGAAATCAATAATTCAATTTGATTCTTCAATGCGAACATTTCCGCTTTTTAAAAATCAATATTTTCTACCATAAATTGTAGATTTATTTTCTGCCACACTGAGCATAATTTAGGTAATTATTTAATTAGTATTGAATAGGTAAATGAAGACCTATTTATTCCTATTCCACCTTTGCCTTCCTCTCTCCTCCTCCTCCTCCTCTTCTCCTCTTTTATTCTAATTTATCCATTAAATATTTAAAGAGAGAGAGAGAGAGAGAGAGAGAGAAAAAGAGAGAGAGAGAGAGAGAGAGAGAGAGAGAGAGAAAAAAGAGAGAGAGAGAGAGAGAGAGAGAGAGAGAGAGAGAGAGAGAGAAAGATTCCCAATTTTATTTGTTATTGTTGATTGATCCTTTCCATTTCCTTCCCTTCTTGTTTTTTTTTTCTCAAACTTCAATCATCTGATAAAAGTTTCAACCATTTTCCTTATTTTTTTCTTTTTCTTTTTTTTTAACTCGCGATTTACGGATTAAGTGTGCTTAAATTGGTCTTCATCTGTTTTCACAAAAACATGCTAAGAAGAAACTCAATTTTCAGAAATAGAGAGAGAGAGAGAGAGAGGAGAGAGAACAAGGAGAAAAATCAATGAGAATCAATTGTCTGAAATTGGAAGTCTGAAAAACAAAAACGCGATGATTTTTCTTCATGTTTTTTTGACAATTCTAGTCAATAAATTAGAAGGTGTGGAAAATTGGCGAAAAGCCAAGAAATCCGCTGAAAATTTGTTGATTTTGTTGTTTTCAAGGCTCCAGCTGCTTCTTCTGTGTTTCATCCGATGAACACTACAACGCAACAGTTCGACGACAATTGGCCACTCAAACCGATATATTTTTCTATCCGATCAGTGCGAAAACATCAAGTTGCAGGTTTTTGGCCATCAGCGAAAAACCAAGAAGAACAGAAATTTCCTTTTACAGCGAATACATCGATGAGAACGGTGAGACGATTGTTGAGGGACAAATTTGCACAAAATATTCGCAATGCGTCACACTTTTTCCGAATTTACCAAGTGAGCATTTGTTTTTTGTTCAACGAAAAAAAGCCAAAGTGGCATTGTGTTCAATTCCTTCCTTCAGATTCGACTTTTGTGATTCGTGGATGCTTCGAGAATGTTCTACGACACTCTTTTCGTGAAGATGAGCAGCTTCAACGCCAAGGGTTTTTTTTCTTCTTCTTCTTCTTCTATTTTTTTAAAAAAAAAAAAAGAAAAGTGGGGGCGGGGAGGGGAGAAATTTTGTGCTTTTCAAAAAAAAAAAAAAACCACCTGAAAACCAATTGAAAAAAAAATGGTTTTCAGCTGCTACCTCGTCCGATCACTTCCCCTTTTCTCGAACATCACCCCAATGGACTACATAATTTGTACGTGCGATAATGGCAATTACTGTAACAGCATGCCGATAACGGCGACAGTGCCGCGACCCTACTCGTTTGCCAAGTCGAATGTGTTGCGATTGAGCTCGTCGGATCCGCAAGGGCCGCTGCAAATTGTTTCGGCAGCCGCACTTTATGCTCATCATTGTGTTTTGCCGCTTTTTTTGTGCACATTTTTTGTATTTTGAAAATTAAAAAAAAAAAAAAAAATAACACAATTTTTTCTAATAAAAAAGTGTGAAAAGTGCTTTCAGATTTTGTGCACAAAAACAAACGATTGATTGCCTAATTGAAGAGAGAAGAAATTCTCCAGAGAACTTCATCAAATATTTCGAAAGCGCTGAAATTAAAGCTTTTTTGTCACGTACACTTCAAACATTTTTTGTTATGTCAAAAGTTTGGAAAAAAAAATTCTTTATTTTCTTTCATTTCCAATTTAATCCCAACTGTGAAAGATCAAAATAGAAAAAGCTGAAAATTTTGAAATTTTTTTGTTTGATTTTTTAATGTCGATATTTTTCATCGAAAACATCATTTGAAAGTTTTATTGTGGTTTTGTGTGTGTGTGTGGGCCGATTTATTTTGTGAAATTAAAAAAAAAAAACAATAAAAATATTTAAAAAAAAAAAGAAAAGAAACAAACAAAATATCAACCCATACTTCCTCTGGTGATTCTGATTACCAAGAATCATCAGAGAAATTCAGTAATCAAGGTGAAAACACTTTCGAATTTGTTCCACCATGCAATTATGAACATAGACGAACCCATTTTTAGTAGTGACAAATTCTTCTACTTCGTCTTTCAGCGCTTAAGATGTAGCCGAGCTGAAAATGTTGAAGTGAAGCATGAAACGAAGCAGTCATGTCTGTGAAAACTACGAAAAATCGAGAGAGAGAGAGAGAGAGAGAGAGAGAAAATGAATGCAACATTTCTTTTTTACTGATAATTTTTATTCAAACACTCTGATCGGTTTGGATCTTTTCATCGGCAAAAATCAAGAAGCAAACAACGTCGGCGTCAGTCAACTTCCGGATCGAATTGGCTCAAAACTGATTCCAGAACTCAAGCGATTTGGGCACGCGGATGCTGACTGATGAAAGCAACCCCCCTCCCCCCCTTGATTTTCCGACTCTTCTCCAGAATTTGTTATCAACCAGCGAAAACTTTGTGCTTTTTTTTTAATTTCAAAATTTTCTGAAACATCAAACAGCATTTTCCACAAAGAAAATAATCCGAAATTGAATCAAATTTTTTCTGTTTTGATCTTTCAAAAAAAAAAAAAAACATTTTTGATGTTTTTGAATCCTTAAAAATTCATTTTTAATCCCAAAAAATTTAATTAATTCGATAAGGAAAATGATTATTTCTTTAAACTTTTTGCGTTTTATTTTTTTTCATTTTCAAAAGCTTCTTCCACCCCCACTTGCCCCCCAAGCCCACCCAAAGTGTAAAAAAAAAAGGAGGCGTTGAACGTTGTGTTTCCCGTCAAATTTTATTATCAAATGAATCAAAAATTGTCAAGAAAATATTTGTTTTTGGTTTGAAGAAGAAAAAGAAGAAAAAAAAAGAACATTTTTGAGATCAATGAATCACACGTGACTGGTCAATTTCTGTGATTGTGGGAGGCATTTGTGACGTCTTATTTTTGGACTACAACGAACAGAATCACATCATCAAGGCAAAAATGTGATACAAAAATGTAGTAAACTTATGATGGAGAGAATTTCGAAAAAGAAACAAAAATGATTCGCTGAATAAAACTATAAAAATTGCCGATCAGTCAAAGCTTTCAAGGCGAAAGAAAATGAGAAATTTGTGGTTTCCCTTTTTTACATTTTCAAGTCAAAAGCTCAAAATTGTAGTGAAACCCTATCAAATGCGCGGCGAAATCGAATACACAATTTTTCAATGGTAAAAATCACAAGTTTCAGCTCTCGACGATGTTCAAGAAAATCCATTTTGTGTCTTCTGAGGATTTTGATGTGTTGCTGGCTCTTTGGATGCATTTCCATTGAATTTCAACGAGTTCCATTCGGAAATTTTCAATTTGAAATAATTTTCAAATCGAATAAAAAAAAAAACAAAAAAAATGTTGTTTTCCTCAAAATTTATCAAGAAACATATTCATACAAATTATTATATTCAATACAAATCTCCGCCTTCTTCAATAAAGCAGACTACAAAGTTCAAAAAAAAAAATTTTTTTTTTTTCAAAAAAAAAAAGGTGATAGAGTGAAGAAAAGAAAGAAAGAGAGATAGAGAGAGAGAGAGAGAGAGAGAGAGAGAAGAAGAAGAAGAAGAAGAAGAAGAAGGTGGAAATAATGGGCGTGGTTTATTCTTTGAAAGGCAGCGCGCGCACGCCGCCGTATTGAGTATAAATAAGGAAACTTTCAGCGACAAGTTTGGTTTCTTCGCGCTTTTTTATCTGGTTTTGTGCCCCTCCCCGCACATTTTCGAAACGATTTTCCAGTGTGGGTGCAACAAAAACACACTTACAATGATATTTGAAGTTCCTATTGATCATTTCCCAGCTCAACAGAAAGTGTCAAGAACATCGTCTCGACCATTGAGACTTTCCAATATTTCATTGCCATCAAAAGAAATCAATTGTGCAGTTGTGCCATTGAGCCCAATAGGTAAAACAAAAAAAAAACCGCATTCATTTCCTCAATGATTTTCCCCGTTCATTTCAGTCATCCGACGATCGCCGTTCGACTTCTCGCCATCCATCAGCAAATCGTCACTGCCAACAGCGGTTCGTGCCACAATTCCGCCATTGAAAAGAGCGCTGACGTCGCCGGCTCTTCCGGTGCATCACATCAATTTGAATCAAATTCGAAAAGCGTCGACGCCATCATCGACGAGTCGAACGAATTCTGTTAGTGATTTGCTGAAGATGCCGTCGAAGCTTCTGTCAAGCGCCGTATCGTTACATCAATTGGGATAACACAAATCATTGTTGGTCCGAGGCCGCCTCCGCTGATTTTTTCGCGGTTTTCTTTTTTCTTTTTATTTATTTTAATCCTATTTATTGACATTTTTCTTGTGACATTTTTTTTACCAATTTCTTTCCACATTCCTAATGTATCTGATTAATAATTGATTTGATCTCACCAAATGTTTTTCTGTTGCAGGTATTATTCCCCCACCCCCACCCACCCCCTCTTCAAAGAAGTTTTAAACTTTGACACATATCGCGTTTTTTTAAGTTAAACCACCACCCCCCCCCTTTTTTCTTTGCATTCCGCAATCCCCCGCCCGCGCCCCTCATTAAAATTTAAAAAAAAAATCGTTTTACGTGTACCCCGAAAAAGCAAAAAAAAGTAGAAAAAACTTTAAGTTTTCCACACCCTTCCCACCCCCCCCCCCCCTCCCTCCGCTTCTTCCAAATTTTAATTATTTTTATTAATATTTTTGAATAATTTTTAATAAATATATTATTTATTATTTAAATAGTGAAAATTGACAAGTAAAAGATAAAACGTAGCGCTGAGATTACGAGAATTCGTCTTTTCTCCTGTTGAAAACATTTTTCCTCGTTTTTTGGAAGTTTTTTCTTCCTGTGTGGCGCAAGCCGAAATATTTCAAAGCCTATTTTGTGTGAGTGCTCAGCAAAGAAAAATCCTAAAGATCAGATTTTCTGGAAATTTAACAAAAAATTCGCCTGTTGTTTCTCCCCTCTCTCTCTCTCTCTCTCTCTCTCTCTCTCTCTCTCTCTCTCTCTCTCTCTCTGTCATGTTTTCATCACCGATTTTTCTAGAAGCGCCTAGAAAACGTGACAAATTATCACTTTTTTCTTTTTTGAGCTTCGAGAAAGGAAGGGTGTGCTCTCAGGATTTCTTTGCTCCAACCAACCCTACTGCACACCTCTAGTAACTGCGCGCCACATGTACTTACTTAATTGTGTAATTCATTCCCTCCCTCCCCCCCTCCCCTCTTGAAAAATGTTTAGAAATTGAGATTTCCAAGAAATCATATTATCACCTTTTTTTATCAGCACATGATTGAACAAAACAGCCTTTTTTTTCCACCTCCACCCTCGCATTTTTTTCAGCTTTAACAACAAAAAAAATGAACATAAAAAAATTTGAAATTCAAAAAGATGTCTGAATTAAGTCAAAAATCATTGAGCTTAAGCAAAAAATGTGATAAAAAAAAGAGAAAAGAAAAGAAAAAATGGTTTGTTTTTGTTCTACCAGGTGTTTCACAATGATTTGCGTCACTCGTGAACAAATTTAAGAAACTCAAAAAAAGTTTATCAAGAATTGAATTCTTTTGTCTTCTTTTCTTTTTTTTTTTTTTCAATTATTATTTACTAATCAATTGAATTTGATTTTTCAAAGAAGAAAAGAAGCAACAACAAAAAATGTTCGGGGCGAAAAACGATGTCGTAAGAACTATGGATTATCAACATAGGCTGCTCGAGTTTTTTTCTTTTTCTTTTTCTTTTTTTTTTTGGTTGAGATAGATTTTTTCAGTTTTTTCGTCAACAATCCTTGACGTTGTAATTTTTTTTTTGCTGAATTCTGAATTCAAGATTAGATTAGGAAAATTGTGTGAGACTTTTTTTTTGGTGCAAACGGATTTTCCAGGCCCCATCATCATCATCATCATCATTTTCTTACGACAATTTCAGTGCAAAGGTCGTTGTGTGTGCCACTAGAACCATTTCTTGTAGACATTGAAGGGGAAGAAGAAGAAGAAGAAGAAGGGGGGGGGGGGGAAAATCGTAGCGTCGTAGACAATGAATGAAAATGATTTTCATTTAAAGCATCACTTTAAGCGACCAACAAACGAATGCAATTTTCAAGCCAACCGAAACCGGTATTTTCAAGTGGAAAATTGCGACTTTTTACAACTTTTGTCACATCAAAATCAATGAAAGAAGCAATTGAAATTGAGACGATTTGTCTGAAATCATTTTTTGATTTTGATTTATCTTTTTTGCGAGAAAAATTTCACAAATTTCAAATTCAAAACAAAAACAAACTTATTTAACAAAAAATTCCAGGTGAAATTTTAATTTAAGCTTTCTTTATATTTAGAACCTTTTTTATTATTATTTTTTATTAATTTTAGATTTTAGATCAAAAATTGAAAATAAAAAAATGTCACTTCAAAACACAAATACAATATTTTTATATTTATTTTTATAATTAATTAAGTATAATTCGATTTATCTTACGAATGTTGAATGTTCTATGATTTGAATTTGATATAATACAAATTTGACAATGAACCCAACAAATTGTTGTCAGAAACAATCAACAAAAAAAAAAAAAAAAAAAAAAAACTAAAAAGCCACGTTTACAAATCCAAAAAATTCCAGAAAAAACAGGAGCAGCTTCTTCTTATCACTAATTTATCAACGTCATATTTGACTTGGATTATTTTTTCTTCTTTTTTCTTTTTTTTTGAACCGGAAATATTAAATAAGACTTGTTTTTGTGAGTTGAAAAGGTCAAAGTTGAATGTCAGAAAAATATTGGAAATTATTCAAAGAAAAATGGATAAAAAATGGTCAAAAATCAAAAAAAAAAAAAAGAAAAGAAAAAAGAAACTAATGTTGATCCAATTCTTTTCTTGCAATTTGCAATTAAAAAATTCATAAACAACAACAAAAAATTGAGGAGACCAGATGACTTCTTCGATTTAATAAATCAATTTTGTTAAAAAAAAAGAAACGAAAATTGGATTTTAATCGAGAAAAAGAAAGAAGAAACAAATCGAACATGTGGAGGGGGACTGGACTGGACTGGGCAGAATGATGATGACTCTAAACCATTCATTATCTGGTCGATGATCGGAATTCAATCTCCTATTTTTAGATTACGAATTCAAACAAAAAGAGGAGCCAACGTGCTTGGAAATTCTCATGAGTTTTTTTGTTGGTTGCTCCCTTCTGAATCCTCTACAGAAGAAGAAATGTCTCTCTCTCTCTCTCTCTCTCTCTCTCTCTCTCGAAATTCTCTGGAAAAAGACACCATCGTGAGAAGGTTTTTGATAATTTTAATGTGGGAAAGAATGAACAAAAAAAAACATTTTTCTTCTTCATTAAAGGAGAAAAAATGTAAATCGTGTTTACAACAAAAATTACAGTAATTTCTTGAAAAAAAGAATCATCAACATTTTTTTTTTAGTTCCTTCTTTTTGATTCCAGTTTTTTTTTTTTTGGTCTGAATTTCCAAATCAAACCACCATCGAACCGTGCTACAAATCCAATTTCTCCACCAATTTTTTTGCAAAGAAAATAGTGGAGAATTTTCAGATTTGCTGAAGCCAAAAGTAAATAAAAGCCGAGAGAATTCCTATTTCATGATCACCATCAAACGTCTCTCGTCATTTCCGTTTTCTTATGAAACTGAAAATTTGATTTTAAATGAATTCAAGATTTTGCTTAATTAAAAAAATTGCGAAATTTTACCAGAATTTGAAGAATTCTAATGAGTCACATTTCAATGATTCAGAAATTACTTGGAATTGACAGAAATAAAATTTTAAAAATCATTTTTCTTTCGAATTAATTAATCTGATGACCGTTTTTGTTTCCTTCTCCCTTTTCTCACAGTGGTTGATCGGTTTCCTTCTTTAGAGGGGGGGGGGGGGGGGGGGGGAGAATTTGATAAAAAATTGTCTGAAAAAGGAACAAAAACCGACAAAAACAATTTTTATTGTAATAATTTCTCGAAAGGTTTTTTCTTTTCTTTTTTTTTTTTCTTAATTTTATTTCAAAAAAGTCAGCTACCTAAAATAAGTTTTCTTGAATCTCTTCCTCAACCTTATGGCCGAGGTTTTGCATTTCAAAAATACTCGGCCACGATGAACAGTAAATGAATGGAAATCGAAAAATTAAACTTTGATCAGATGGAATATGAATGGAAAGTGCAAATGTGTAAAAATAAATTTAAAACCATCGACGTCTTTTTTTTTGTCACAAAATCTTCTTTTTTTTAATTAATGGATTAAAACGAAAAAGGAGTTGATGATTTTCAGTCTCTTCGTAGATTAAAATAACAGAAAAAAATCTAAAAATACAAAGTTTCAGCTTATTCAAAGAAGAAAAAAAAACTAAAATCATTTTTTTTTCATTTTGCATTGAATTTTTCGATAAAAATAAACAGCAAATTGTGTGAGAGCAATTCTAGCGAATATTTTCAGATAATTAAAGAATCATTCAGAGTTTGTGAGCGTTCTGAGCTCTACAATCGTCTTCAGCCTCTTATTTTTTCTTGTGAGCTCATCACGGCAAAGGCCGCACGTTTCATGGGCTTTTTCGAGTTTCCATAGTACGAAACTTCTTCTTCTTTTTTTTTGCTTCGAGATTCAATTTTTTTGTGGCGGAGTCTTGAAAAGTGGCACTTAAAATCTGGAAAAAATTGAGCTTTTGCTTCTTCTTCTTCTTCTTCTTCTTTGTTTTTCTCACATTAAACTTGAAAATACAAATAAAAATGTCTTTTTTTATTTTTGTGCTATTTTTCCTTCAGTTTCCCACATTTCTAGTTGCATATTGTCCATTCAAAAGGTCAGAAATTGGATTTTTTTTCTGGAAGAAAAAATATTGAGCTTTAAAGAGCAACCATTTATGGATCTTACAAAATTGCGACCGATGATTATTTATCGATTAAAAGGGACGAATCAGACATTTGTGAAATTGAGATTCATACATCGAATGGAAATCAGATTCTTGTGTCGATCACCAACTTTTTGATATTTTCCCATCGACGACCCAAAAATAATAAGGAAATTATTATTCAAAATTCCGACTCGTTTTTTATTGTTGACAGTAAGCCGAAGGTAAACTGTAATTCTGGAAGAACAAAAAATCGGTTGGTGCAAAAAACTAGGCCCGTTTCAAAGCATTTTTCGGCAATGGCCTAGGTTTTCGTCTTGTTGGGTTACTCTTCCAACGCTGAGCACGGCTAAAAATCAGAATTTTTGGCGATTTTTCAGCTGAATAATGGAATAAAAATTATTTAAAAATTATTATAAAATTATTAAAAAAGAAAACGCAAACTCCTTCCTTTCCATTTTTGTTTTGTTAAAATTTCCAGGGATATCATTTGCTGAAAACTCCAATTTTTATTCAAATTCCAATGAATCTCAACTTTCGATCAATATTGACGTTTTCCCAACCAATTGATTGTTCAATGCCTGGAGTAATGAAGTGTCCAATAACAAACTATTGCTACAGTAATCACGTATTTCGTTACAAGACCAAATGAGCCATTTTTTAAAAGATTGTTCAAAATATTGTTTCTCATCGGATTTGATATGTGATGGATTGGATACCTGCGGTGAAGAAGAATCCGACTGTCCGATTAAACAAGAAGATCCACCATCAGCTTATGAATATGGAAAAGAAGCTTTTTCCTCGAGCCAAATAATGTTGATTGGATTTTTTGTTCTAAATGGATCTTTTATTGGTTTGAGCATTTTTTTTTCCTATTTCAGTGCTGAAAAATAATCGATTTAATTTCAGTTTTTTTCCTTATTCTTTCCCTTTGCTCAGCTGGAATTTTCGAGGGAAAATGTCAATTTTATTCGAAAAATTCGAACGCTTCTCGTCACACTTTCATTCGATATTTACGTGAAGCGATTCCAAATAAAGAGAGTCATCTGAAGTCATCTTCTGAAACTCATCTGAATCCGATTATAAAGTCGACAATATCCGAAGATTTCCCGCAAGCAACGCCACCGTCACGTCAGCGTCATTCGATTTTAAATCGAATCAATTTTCAACCAGCGCCGGCTTTGAAAGAACTTGAACCTGGTAAGATTACGACGATCAAAAAACTTTTTGAGAAAAATTAAGAAAAAAAACTCCGCCCATTTTTTCATGCCGCAGTCTAACGAAATTCGTGGAAAATACTTTTTGAAAATTTGAAATCAATTAAATTTTAGAAGTCGAGGATCGAGAACAATCACCGGTTGAATCAATTTGCTCGCCGCCTGCTCATCAACCAGAAGTATTTTTAAAAAATGCCTTCCTTTAATCAATTTTTATAGGTTTTTCTTCGTCGTCAAAGTCTTCCTTTTGGAGTACAACAAAAAGAAAATGGAAAAAATGAAAGTCAACACGAACGATACAAATATCGAACTTTATCAATTCAAATATAATTTTTAAAAATTTTATAAAGTGTTTTAATTAAATAATACAGTGTACTAGCATTTTGTAAACTTAAAACAAGAAATAAAACACACATACATATGAGAGACAGAGAAAAATAGAAACATAGAGGACGACACTCCGTCACTTACATGGGCATGTTGTTTAGTGGCTTTATTTTTCGAAAATTTTAAATTTTTATTTCTCTTTAAAATAGATTTTTGTTTTTAGTTCAAAATAAAACTGCGTCAGTTTTTGCAAAAACTAAAAAAATGGTATTAAATTAAATTTAATTTAAACAAATTTAATATTCAATCATTACAGGCTAGAAATGCAGAAAAAGCGATGACAGCTCTTGCCAGATGGCGTAGAATGAAAGAAGAAGAAGAAAGAGTTAGTAAATTTAATTAAAATCTTCAAAAACAATTTTAATAGGGTCCCGTTGCTAGAAGACCGCACGATGTAAAGGATTGCAGAAAATTGACAGACGCTGAACGGTTTCGAAGAGAAGTGATGAATAACTTTGTAGAAAGTAATCAAATTTTTTAAATTTTTAGATTATTCGAGAGGCATCGAAAAAGATTGCATCAATTCAAAATCCGGGTCTTGGCGAGTTTAAATTACGCGATTTAAATGATGAAATCAATAAATTGATACGGTTAAAATTAGCATGGGAGCAAAGAATTCGAGAACTTGGTGGAACAGATTATAGGTAAAATGTCGATCGAGTTTGATTTCGAAAAATTTCTAAATTTAAGGAAATTTGCATCAAAAGACTTAGATGCGATGGGTCGAGAAGTAGGCAGTGCAAAAGGCTACAAGTATTTTGGTGCTGCAAAAGATTTACCAGGAGTACGAGAGCTGTTCGAAAAAAGCAATGAAGGAGAGGTAAACATTTAGTCTTTAAGTTTTTTTTTTAAGTCAGCATTTTCAGGATGCGCGACATAAACGAGCCGAGTTAATCAAAAATATCGATGCTCATTATTTTGGATATTTAGATGATGAAGATGGTCGATTGATTCCACTTGAAAAGATGGTTGAAGAGAAAACAATTGAAAAAATTAAAAAAGTGATTCTAGTCCAAGAATTTAAATATTTTTCTTTAAAATTTTCAGGATTTTATTGAAAAAGGGGGCGAAACCAGTGCAACAAATGCTGATTATGAAAATATTTATAAAGTAGAAGACGATGATAACGATCTCGAAACTCAAGAAACGACTGTCATTGGGGATGATGGTCGTCCGATGACTATACGTCATGTTTTGGTAATAGTTACCAACAAAATTGAAATATAATAAACAATTTTTTTTTAGATACCAACTCAAGCTGATATTGAAGAAATGCTTCTGGAGCAGAAAAAACAAGAGCTCCTCAATAAATACCTGGAATAATTGTAAAAAGCTGTTGGTTTCATCGTTTTTTTATTTATTTTCTTTTTTTATCCACTAAATTAATTTGTTACATTTATATTTTTACAAAATTAAAAAAACATGATAAAAAAACGGAAATTAAAATATTAAAATTTGATGTGGAATTGCAAAAATCTTTTGAGGAGCATAGGCACAATTTCTCACCAGTGGCTAATTCAGTTCGGCATCCTGAAATCATACAAACCAATGGATCGAAATCAAAAATTGTAAAACCTTCGGGATGAAATACATGAATCAATGAGTCGTGTGGAAGACAAGTCAAAGCAACTGTCACACCTTTTTGTGAGTTTATTCTAAAATTGAATCTCAATTTTTCGCCATTTTTCCAATTCAATAATTACCGCTGAACACGTAGACACGCAGCTCCTTCACATAAAGCACAAGTATCATAGTTTTCACAATCGGCTCCGTCCAAACACCACATTTGAATTGAACCTGGTAAAGATTAAAATTTCAAAAAAAAAAAATTGTTTAAAAGAAGGAATAACCTGTAATTAAAAAGCTGAAAATGAGAACAATTTGAACGCCGACGATCATCGGCAACACATGACGCGACGACAATTAATGAGATAAAAGCTGTAAAACTCGTGTTGGTTTTTCTTTTTTAAATAAATCAGTGAAAGAAAAAAAAAGAAAAAGAAGACGAGAAAAGTCAAAATCGAGAAGAAGCAGAACCGTAGAATGAATCTCTATGAATTTTATATTGAATAATACATGACATTCAAACTCTCTTCTTCTCAACTCTTTCTCCCCCCCCCCCCCCTTTCCCCGCTAACTTGATTCACCAAATTTTTTAAAATAATTTTTACTTTTTAAATCTGCTTTTTTCCTGCAAACAAACGATTCAACATAAAATGGAAGTTTTTTTCAGCAGAAGCAGCAGACAACACAAATAAAATCATGTTGACCATAAAAAATTTTGAGAAGAAGCATTTTATTTTTTTTATTTTTTTGTTCAAACAAACTCTGAAACGAACTATGAGAGCAGAAAAAAGCTGGGGATAGGGACAGGAGAGGGGATGAGGGGAATAAAAAAAACTAAAAGTCGTATATATGTATAATCTATATTGGTGAGTTACAAAAAAAAAACTAGGGGGGGGTGGGGGGGTCGAAGGGTTGAAAGCATGCATCGAAGGGCAGAGGCAATACATAATAAATATGATCGGACGATGGAGACAAACAATTTCTTATCCTCAAAATGAAGTTGTTTTATGGTTAACAAAATTTGTTCTCTCCTTCACTTTCTCTCTCTCTCTCTCTCTCTCTCTCTCTCTCTCTCTCTCTCTCTCTCTTTTAACTACACGGCAAAAAATCTCAATTACGGTTTTCAACCTAGAGGCAGATAAATGTTGAAAAATTTATGAAAAAAAAAATTGGAAAGGAGAAAAAGTCTGACAAAAATTGTGTCTCGATCTATCTAATTGCAAATTTGACATAAAATTGCCTAAAAAGTTGCCATTTATTATTCAGTGATGTGTAAGGAAGAGAGAGAGAGAGAGAGAGAGAGAGAGAGAGAAAAGTCTATGAGTATATTTTTGTTGCTTCTTCGTATAAAATTAAAAAAAAGAAAGAAAAAAGAATTAATATTCATTCATATTGAAATGCGACGCATTCACTTATGTTTAAAATTAGCTTATTCAAGGAGAATTTTTTTTGAATTTTTTTTTTTTTTTTTTTTTGAAAAATCAATAATTTGGAAAAGAATGAAGCAGAAAAGTTAAAGAGAGAAAAAGAAGAAATTATTTAAATTAGAATTTAGTAGTCAACGATGAGAAGCCGAACCAAAAAGAAAAAAATTGGAAACATTTTTTAGAAGAGGAAAAAATAAAAAATCAATAAATTGTTATGACATTTATTTTTTTGGGGAGGAAAATTATTTTTCTAAAAATATTCATCTGAAAATGACAAGTTGTATAATTTCCAAACTGCTCCAATCAAGAAGTTTTTTGGAAAAAGAGAGAAAGAGAGAGAGAGAGAGAGAGAGGGGGGGGGGGAGAGGAAAGAAGGTCTGAAATTTTAATTTCCGTTCTTCTCGCGCCAAATTCGGTATCCTGAAGCTGTGAGCAGACGAAAAGGAGGAAATGAATGACCCAAGGATGATTTGATGGGGTGAGTGAGGTGAGGAGGAGCAAAACAATATTTTTCGAAATATTCCTTACCAAAATAAAAAATTGTTGGAGGTTTTTTTTTTTTGAAAAAAAAAAAACGAAGAAAAAGAGCAAAAGTTGAAGAAATGATTCGGATAAAAAGAGAGTTTTGTTTTCAATTTGAAAAGGTGAGAGAAAATGTGATCGATCCAATGATAAATTATCGTCATCAATTTCGAGGAGCAAAAAAAAAAATTTAAAAAAAGAGCACAATTTTTATTTGGATTTCTATTAAATTAACAAAACAAAAATTATTTGTTCAAGCTTCACCCGACCATCAACCAACAAAAAAGAAGAAGAAGAAGGAAAACAATAATTTATCAAGAAAAATAACCCGCTGAAAAACAAAAATACAAAAAACCGGGGTTTTGCCCTCTTTTTAAGGGGGGGGGGGGGGAATCATAAAATCTATGAAGTTGTGCAGTATTTATGTACACATTGATGGTGGCGGAGCAAGCATCGAGTTTTTATGACGTGGCAACAGAACTCATAAAATCAGGCAAGGGTGGCGAAGCGCAAAAGTTTTCGTTTCGAGCTTGATCGATTTGTATCATCTGTAACAGAGAAAAATTTAATTAGAAGCTTCTTCTTCTTCTTCTATTTTGGTAGTTTTTTTTTCAATAAAAAACAGAGCAAAGAATTTTTTTTGTGTGCAAAAACCTCTTGAAATATTGCTCAAAGTGTTGCTGTCACAAACACTTTTGATCTCCTCAATGTCGTTCTCATCGATAGGCTTCTGATTGATTCGAGCCACTTTGTGCAGATCGGTTTCCGACGTCGCCAAAAACAGTTGAGCCGATTTGTTGAGACGGCGATTTTTGGCGAACAAGCCCTTCTCTTGACGAGCTCGACGAGCTGCAACTTTTTTTTTCTGCGTCTCTCTCTCTCTCTCTCTCATTCTGGTCGGTGATGCCGCCGCCCATACCTTCAACCTCATCGGGCAGAATTGAAAGCTCGAACGCCTTCTGTGCAGCCATCGCTGTGGTTAAAGCAACGCCGTTGATCTGGAAAAAAAGGTTTGAAAACCAAAAAAAAAAAAAAAAATGTGACGACGCAACTCTTTTCCGCTTCTCCAATCCAAGCCAATGCTTGATAATTGATCGATATTTTGATGAGAAAATGAGATAGACGAACATTGAGCTGGATGAGTTGAGACTTACAAGAAGATTTGAAAGCTCAACGGATAAGTCGAAATTTGTCCAATTTCTTTCGTCAAATACTTCCAAATCTAGCGGGTTTTCCTTCAAAGATTTGTTTTTTTTTTTTTTTAATATTTTTCAAAAAAATTATTTCTTCGCACCCCCCCCCCCTTCCCTCATTTAAAAAAATCTTTTAATCAGAAAGCCAATTTTAATGAGGATTAATTAAAAAAAAAAGAAAAGAAAAAGCCAAAAAACCAACCGTTCTATTGGTTGCTGAAGAATCATCAGATGATGCGTGTCGTTTAGCATCACGAACAATCTCATAAATATTATTACAGAATGCCAAACAATTACAGCATAGAAAAATGGCGACAATGGCGAGAAGCATCAACGTCACTGAGCGATCACGAAGTGAATTCCCATTCGTTTTCAAAAGCGACGGAGTTTTGAGTGGACTTCAATTTTATTGATTTATTGATTTTCTCCCCCCCCCCCCCCCATACAAAAACTCACTTAAAATTCAATCTTCCTAATTTTCCAAAGATTTCACTATATTTGACATTTTTCAACAATCGAAAATTATTGATTAATCTTCTGAAAAAGGTTCAGCTTCATGGGTGGAGAAAATTCAACAAAATCTCATAGAAACCAAATAAAAAAAAACCAACAAATAACAGAAAATGGCTAAAATGGGTGTTGCAGATTTCCAAAAAAAAAATAAAAAAACAAAAAAACCAAAAAATCAGTAAAAACCATGCAAAACGGGCAGAAAAAACAAATTCAGAGAATATTCTCTCTCTCTCTCTCTCTCTCTCTCTCTCTCTCTCTCTAGATCATCTCGCATATCCCATATTAATCTTACTTGTCAAACGTCTTCCATGAAAATAATCTGAAGTCAAAAAAAAAAACGGGGGAAAAGTCGAAAGAGCCGGGGGGGGGGGACAGAGAGGGGAGGAGGTTTGTTGAGAAAAAATGAAAAACTCACGATTGTGTGCTCTTTTTCAATGAATGAGCATTTCGCATTCGAGACGACTCTTTCAGAGCCACAACGATTCGACAATTCACAATTATTAAGGTAATGAATGGAATCTGACAAATTTCCCAGGGAGGGGAAGAAGAAGAAAAATTATTATTTTTTTAAAATTTAAATATGATTTTTTAACTCACAACAAACATCACCAAAGTATACAGAATACATTTGGTGATAATATTATAGTTTGGATAATTTTTTAATTCGGTTAATGTAATACTTCTTAAAGGCCTCTGAAATTCTGTTGAATAACAAGAAATGACGCCTAATTCCAGCCAAGTATGAAGGTTTATCACAATGCTGAAAATAATGGAGCCTGAAAAATTGATTTTCTTCTTCATTTTGTTCCGTTTCAAATCAAATCTCCAAACCAATAATTGTCCATTTGACCGGTTTGCCAGAAACCCATCGTTTGGCTCGAAATGGATGACAAACACCCAAGTAACGATGAACCGAAACAAGAACGGTCAGATAGACACCGCACGTTTGAGTGCTCAACCCAACCGGATATGAATACCTGCAACAGAACAACAGTTTAGAGAGATTTTTTAAGGAAGAGAGAGAGAGAGAGAGAGAGAGAGAGAGAGCCAAAACAAAAATGTTAAAAAAACCATAATAAAATTGGATAATAGTCGTGTAGAAGATAGTTATTGCTCATTGATGATAGGACAGGAAAAATGAGCATGAAAAAATTGCACACAAGAAGCAATAAATCGGACATTGATAAAACCTCAAATTTTCATTATTAAAAAAAGCAAAAAATTAATTTTCTAACCAACAAAAAATGATTGACAAGAGAGCATCGCATTTCTGGATCACAAAAAACGATGACATTAATGACGTTTGTCATAAAACCAAAAATTGCGATCGGCATTCCTTGAAAAATATGGGTAAAAATCGATAACAAAAAAAAAAAAGGAAAAAAAAAACGACGAACCTCCGAATAACCGAGCCGATGTTTGAATATCATTGAATACTGAAGGCGAACAATTTTGTAGCGACTTTAAATCTTCCATAAATTTCTGAAAATTCTTGTTTTCAAATTTTTGTTGGGTTTCTTCTCCTCCTCCTCCTCCTCCTCCTCCTCCATCATTTTCAATCAATAAAAAAGCGAGAAAAGGGCGGGGAGGGGAGGAGGTGAGGAAGGGAAAAAGAAAATGCAAATTAGAAGAATTCGTTTGACTTTGATGACTCTACAAATGAAACGATGGAGCAATTTCAGCAGCACAAGCTGCAGATTTGAGAAAATGAATCGAATAGATAGATTATCCAGTGGCGAAGAGACGGCCGACGACAAAATACCGCCGCCTCACATTTAAATATTAAATTATTTAGATTAAAAAAATATATTCACTTATATATATATATATATATATATATAATCCTTTTATACACATAAAATATTCGAAAAATGAATAAAAAAATGTAAAGAGAGGAATGAGGAGGTTGAAGAAAAGCTCAGCAACAATGATACAAGAAGCTGACAGGAAAAAAACGCTCTTAAAAATTTGATAGAAATCAAATTTCATTCAGAATCAAATTGGAGGGGGGGGGGGGGGGGAAAGTTTGAAACCAACTCGAAATGAGACAAGAAATCAATGAAGCGTTTCAGTTATTTGAAACACCGCGCCCGTTCCTCTCGTCTCTTCTCTTCTCTCCTATCATCATCTGATTTCAGAATGTCACCCTTCATTGATCACCAAAACAAGAAATGTGTCTTGTTGACTGTTGTCGAGACGACTCCGACTTCACTTACGGAAAAAAACCAACAATTACAGTAGGTAGGAGGAGGAGGAGGAGGGGGGGGGGGGGGGAAAGAAGGGAAAATGTTGAGGAGAGGAGAACAGAATGTACTTTGAGAATCAGAATAAAAATAATCTCGAAGAAAAAGAAGAAGAAGAAGGAGAAGAAATTTGTTTAGAATATGTTATAATCTCCAATAAAAATCATTGTTTTCCCCCTCCTTGTCCCAGAAAGAGAGAGAGAGAGAGAGAGAGAGAGAGAGAGAGAGAGAGAGAGGAATGGAGGAAAGGAAACAAGTTTTGACGAGTGTGGTTTTGGTTTAAGAATCAGATTATTTTCCACATTGAACATTTTGTGATTATAAGAGACATGTATTATCGATGTGCAGCTTCTTTATTTTTTTGTGCTCCTCTCTTTTAATATGAAATTTAATGAGCAGATGTTAGATATTAATAAATGAAATGAGCCAAAAAAAAAAAAAAAAAGAAAAAAAGTTTCTTTGAAGAGAAGACAAAATATAAAATTGAAAAAAGAAAAGAAAAAAAAACGCTGTGGAATCCAATTTTTCGCTCGTCATGATCAATGACTTTTTGCGACAAATTCAAACAAGAAAACATCTGTTTTGACTTTTTTTTTTTAAAGAAAAATGAAATTTCAATTTTTTTTACTGATCAGGATGTCATTATGCTAATGAATGTCCCGATCAAAAACGAAAAGAGCGCCGAACTCGGTGAAATAAATTGTAGTTCTGCGCTTGTACAACACAGTACGATGCTACGCCACGACAATGTTTTGGGGGAAGGGTTTGGCTGCTGGAATTTCATCAACAATTATCTTTGAAAGCGACGAATTTGATGCAGCAGCAGCAACATTTTTTCAAGAAAATTTCATTTGTGCACCGATGCACTTTACAGTTTCATCTGAATTTTAACTCGTGCTGGGAGGGGAGGAGGACCAAAATTCATGAATTCATCGACTCTGAAATTTTTTGGAATTCGTGTTTTGACAAAATTTCAGTTTTGAATGGAGAAATCCCGAAAAATATTTATTTTTTTTTTGTGAATTTGCAAGATTGAAGAGGAGAAGGAGAAGAATCAACAAATTTCAGATTTTGAAAAAATAAGAAGAAGAAGAAGCAGAAAATTGCGGAAAACTGTGAAATAAAAAAACATTGAATATGCGAAGAGAAAAAAATGAACGCATAGGAAATTGGATTTTTGTAGTCGTCACGGAAAAAGAGAAGGAAAAATCTTCTTCATCTTATTTTTTTTTTTTTTTTTTGTAAATTTAAGATGACTTCAGATTTGCCAAAATGATTCGATCTTTTTGTCCTGCTTTGTCCTTTAATCCTTGATAGGAGCAAGGAATAAGGGGGGAGGAGGAGGAGAAGGAGGAGGGAAGTTCGTCAGAAGAGAGAGAGAGAGAGAGAGAGAGAGAGAGAGAGAGAGATGTGTGTTCAAGTTGTTTAAAGACAACATGTCATTTGGATGAAGAGGAAGGAGATGGATGAAGAACATTTTTGCCGCCGTCGTCTCAAAATCTCCCTCAATTTTCTTCGTCGATTTTTTCGTCATCGAATGAAACGGATTAGAAATCATATTTGAAATATCATAATTGGAAATTGTCATTTTTTGTTTATTTTTACGGATTTTCGAAAATCCAATTACGTCACACAAATGAATGAGAGAAAGCCAATAATGAAAGATATCAAAAACAGATTTTTTCCTTATTCACCCCTCCTCCCTCGCGTCAAAAGCTGAAAAGTCGAATAAATTTCAGATTTTTTTAAACACAAAATCGTCATCCATTAGGAAAGCTAAAAAAAAACCACGTGGGCCCGATTTTTAGACTGACGATTTTTTAAACGCGAAGAGGGGGGGGGGGGGGGGGCCCGTTTCGGATGGATGTCGCTTAAACGAGCAAGAGGAGAGTTGTTTAAAGTTTTTTCGCAACGAATTTCAGACTTTTTTAGAAAAACTTTAAAAAAAATTGAATAAATTGGCCGGCTATTTCCTGGTCTGATGAATACAAAATATTTTTGTGTCAATTTAGGTTTTTTGGTGAGAAAAATCCGAATTTTTATGGGAAGGAAGGAGGGGGGGGGGGATGGCGGCTGGCAAAAATGTCATAAACACGCATAGAAAAAAGGAGGATTTTTCAAAAAAAAAAAAAAAAAACAGCAGCAGCAGCAGCAGCATAAAACAAATGGGGAGCTGCATAAGTGGTTGCAAGCTCATCCGAAAAAAAAAAGTTTTGACTGACGGAGAGCGGAAATTGAGCACAAAATGATTATAAATGCCACGAGCCACAATCATAATTTCATCGAATTTCCTGTCATTTTTTCCTTAATCTTTTTCTTTTTCTTGTTTTTCATTGCGAATGAACAAAATGTGCACTTATTCGAGCAGAGCCGAGGCGGTTTTGAGGTCGCCGAAGAAATTGCATCGAGGAGAAATTGTTGTTTTTTTTTTCGAAAATTGAATTTTGAGTTTATTTTATATAAAAAAATTAAATTTCCCTGACAGAGCAGAAGAGAAAATATTATTGCTCATGACTTTGCTGCTGGGAGAAAAATTGGTAGTTTTTTCTAGAAACTCGTTTCGATGTCTCCGGCTGATGTGTTTTCTATCTTTCAAAGGAGAAATGATGAATGAAAAATCAAAAAAAAAAAAAACAAATTTTTAAAAATTCAATAAAATTTGAGATAAAAATGATTTGAATTTTAAGCCGGAAAAAATCCAAAAATTTGTATCCGAATTTTCTCATCAATTGCCGAACACAAACTTCTTTGATGAATTCAATCGAGGTTTAATAAAAAATGGAATTAAAATTTTTAAAAAAAATTCAATTTTCCTATTTTTTTTATTTGCAAAAAATCCAATTTTCTCCTTCGTTTTAAGATGAAGAAAAAACGAGGAGAAAAGATTAAGATTTTACGAATTCATCCGAATGCAATGTAATCTCCGTTTTATTCGGATATTCATTTTCAGTCAGTTTCAGCTACTACGGATTCCAGAATAAAAAGGGGGTGTGGAAAAAACAAAGAATTTAAGAATCATTAATTCTCCGTCCTCCTCTTCGCATTGAGGAAGAGAGAGAGAGAGAGAGAGAAATATTCTGCACTTTTTTTCCATTCGCTTAAAACAAAAAAAAGGGGAAGACTTCTGCTGAAGAAGGACTGAACTTCATTGCTTCATCAATTTGTCGTTTTTTCAAATTTCTCCTCCTCCTCCTCCTCCTCCGTCACATATTCGATTTGTGCTCGACGAAGAAGAGACTCTGACGTTTCCACTGTTTCAAGATGCCGCCCAATTTTTTTGTTCTGCATCACCCCAAACAACAATTTGAAAGCAAAAAAAAAAAGAAGATTTCCAATATGAAAAGGGAAACAAATCAAAAAAAAGGTAGGGGGGGGGGGGACGGCGAGGGAGGAAGGGATTAAATCGAATTAAATGGATACATTTTCAACATTTTTTTTTATTTTGCCCAATTCTTTGTTCAGTTTTTAAAACAAAACGATACGGTAATAAAAGGAATAAATTGGAAACAAATGGTGACAATGATGAGGAAGATCGAACTCATCGAAAAGCGTCGAAATCAATCAATTATCGATTTGTTCCTTTTCAATTTTTTGTTGAGTTTAATAAAAGTTTCGAACCCAACTCGATTCAGCGTCGATTTTCTGACGTAACTTGTGGGTCTCGTCTCGTCACGACAAAAAATGCATTCCTCAACCCTCCGCCCTCCCCCCACTTGTTGGTCCTTATCACGAAACAGTACTCAGACTCCGCCCCCAACCCTCACTTCAAAAACAATTCTCGATTGTTCGAAGACAATGTTGAAATTCAAACAAAACGTCGAACTAAATTGGTGTTGAACGAGGCCGAGATTAGTCTTTATTCGATTTGAAACGTGTGATCGCCTTTTTTTTTTCTGCTTTTTTTCTCGTTTCAGCGTAATATTGTATTGTCGTTTAAACCCTCCACGTTTTTAGTTGAATTGATTTTTCAATTATAATTTTATCTGAAAAAAAAATCGCGTTTTTTTTTAAATCTTTAAAAAAAACAAACTTTTCCAGATATTTCGAACTCTGTCATTTTCTAAGAGAAAAATTTGAAGACGAAGTTTTATGGATTTGAAATTAAATAATACAGTAATCCGTTTTATTGATTTTTTTTTTGAAAAGATTAAAGAAAAAAACCATTTTTTTTGTTGAATTTCAGTAAATGGAAAGTCGAAATCATTTCTTAATTATTTATGCAATATCAATTTTATTTTTACACCTCACTTTCCTCACCACAACCGCCGACGGTTTTCTTATTTGTTCGTCAGGTGAATGGGGAGAATGGGGAGCATTCACGACGTGTCCACCTGGAGCGGTAATCAGAACGATTCAGCAAGGAAAAAGTTGAACGAAACATTTCAGACTGGATTAGATCCAACTGTGGTGGCGAGACGTCAACGGCTATGTATGAAAATGCCAAGCGGATGCTTCATTGGAACAGTCACCTGTGAGTATGTATTTTGATTATTTGATGCTTTTTCTTTTTTTTTATCATTGAATGATGAACATTTTTTTAGTGGAAATCCGAGTGAAACGATGGTTTGTGGAACAACAACAACGAAGTGTAAGTGGATCCCAAACATTGATTTCTTTCTAGTCACTGATGTTTCCTTTTTTCAGTTACTTATTCAACAATTGTTTTCGGAACGTAAGCTTTTTCTATCTCGAAACAAAACATTTAAAAAAATCAAAATTCTTTAGAACAATGGTTGATGATACGACGACGACAGCTGAAGAAACCACAACGACAGAAGAGGAGACGACAACAGAAGAGCCGACGACAGCCGCAGTTCGAACCACGACAACGACAATTCCAATAATTACCACAGTTTTGACGGAGCCACCAACAGAGCCTCCGACGGAACCGCCAACAGAACCACCGACAGAGCCTCCGACGGAACCGCCGACAGAACCACCAACAGAACCACCGACAGAGCCTCCAACAGAGCCTCCGACGAAACCGCCAACAGAACCACCAACAGAGCCACCAACAGAGCCTCCGACGGAACCGCCAACAGAACCGCCAACAGAACCACCGACAGAGCCTCCGACGGAACTGCCAACAGAACCACCGACAGAGCCTCCGACAGAACCACCAACAGAACCGCCAACAGAGCCTCCGACAGAACCGCCAACAGAACCACCGACAGAGCCTCCAACAGAGCCTCCGACGAAACCGCCAACAGAACCACCAACAGAGCCTCCGACGGAACCGCCAACAGAACCACCGACAGAACCACCAACAGAGCCTCCGACGGAACCGCCAACAGAATCACCGACAGAGCCTCCGACAGAACCGCCAACAGAACCACCGACAGAGCCTCCAACAGAGCCTCCGACGGAACCTCCAACAGAACCACCAACAGAGCCTCCGACGGAACCACCAACAGAACCACCAACAGAGCCTCCGACGGAACCGCCAACAGAGCCGCCAACTGAGCCTCCGACGGAACCGCCAACAGAACCACCAACAGAGCCTCCAACAGAGCCTCCGACGGAACCGCCAACAGAGCCGCCAACTGAACCACCAACAGAACCACCAACTGAACCACCAACCGATAGTCAAACCGATGCTGTTACCGGCGGAGTCACTGATGCTGTTACCGGTGGAGTCACCGATGGTTCTTCCGACGGAGTCACTGATGCTGTTACCGGTGGACTCACTGATGCTGTTACCGGTGAAGTCACCGATGGTTCTTCCGACGGAGTCACTGATGCTTTTACCGGTGAGGTCACTGATGCTGTTACCGGTGGAGTCACTGATGCTGTTACCGGTGGAGTCACTGATGCTGTTACCGGTGGAGTCACTGATGCTGTTACCGGTGGAGTCACCGATGGTTCTTCCGACGAAGTCACTGATGCTGTTACCGGTGGAGTCACTGATGGTGTTACCGGAGGAGTCACTGATGATGTTACCGGTGGAGTCACTGATGGTGTTACCGGAGGAGTCACTGATGATGTTACCGGTGGAGTCACCGATGGTTCTTCCGACGGAGTCACTGATGGTGTTACCGGAGGAGTCACTGATGATGTTACCGGTGGAGTCACCGATGGTTCTTCCGACGGAGTCACTGATGATGTTACCGGTGGAGTCACTGATGCTGTTACCGGTGGAGTCACCGATGGTTCTTCCGACGAAGTCACTGATGCTGTTACCGGTGGAGTCACTGATGGTGTTACCGGAGGAGTCACTGATGATGTTACCGGTGGAGTCACTGATGGTGTTACCGGAGGAGTCACTGATGATGTTACCGGTGGAGTCACCGATGGTTCTTCCGACGGAGTCACTGATGGTGTTACCGGAGGAGTCACTGATGATGTTACCGGTGGAGTCACCGATGGTTCTTCCGACGGAGTCACTGATGGTGTTACCGGAGGAGTCACTGATGCTGTTACCGGTGGAGTCACCGATGGTGTTACCGGAGGAGTCACTGATGGTGTTACCGGTGGAGTCACTGATGGTGTTACCGGAGGAGTCACTGATGATGTTACCGGTGGAGTCACTGATGATGTTACCGGAGGAGTCACTGATGATGTTACCGGTGGAGTCACCGATGGTTCTTCCGACGGAGTCACTGATGGTGTTACCGGTGGAGTCACTGATGATGTTACCGGTGGAGTCACTGATGCTGTTACCGGTGGAGTCACCGATGGTTCTTCCGACGAAGTCACTGATGCTGTTACCGGTGGAGTCACCGATGGTTCTTCCGACGGAGTCACTGATGGTGTTACCGGTGGAGTCACTGATGGTGTTACCGGAGGAGTCACTGATGCTGTTACCGGTGGAGTCACTGATGGTGTTACCGGAGGAGTCACTGATGATGTTACCGGTGGAGTCACCGATGGTTCTTCCGACGGAGTCACTGATGGTGTTACCGGAGGAGTCACTGATGATGTTACCGGTGGAGTCACCGATGGTTCTTCCGACGGAGTCACTGATGGTGTTACCGGAGGAGTCACTGATGATGTTACCGGTGGAGTCACCGATGGGTCTTCCGACGGAGTCACTGATGGTGTTACCGGTGGAGTCACCGATGGTTCTTCCGACGGAGTCACTGATGGTGTTACCGGAGGAGTCACTGATGCTGTTACCGGGGGAGTCACCGATGGTTCTTCCGACGGAGTCACTGATGGTGTTACCGGTGGAGTCACCGATGGTTCTTCCGACGGAGTCACTGATGGTGTTACCGGTGGAGTCACTGATGGTGTTACCGGTGGAGTCACCGATGGTTCTTCCGACGGAGTCACTGATGGTGTTACCGGAGGAGTCACTGATGCTGTTACCGGTGGAGTCACTGATGATGTTACCGGTGGAGTCACCGATGGTTCTTCCGACGGAGTCACTGATGGTGTTACCGGAGGAGTCACTGATGATGTTACCGGTGGAGTCACCGATGGTTCTTCCGACGGAGCCACTGATGGTGTTACCGGAGGAGTCACTGATGCTGTTACCGGTGGAGTCACTGATGGTTCTTCTGAAGGTAACACTGTGATTGAAATTAACACTGATCCCATACTAACCTCTAAGTTAACGCTGTCTGTAACTACTCCAAACACTGAATCTTCCTCGGACTGGTCTGATGGAATCACAATTTCTGAATCCACTGACAGTGTCACTGTCTCTGATTCCATTACCACTCCTGACCTGTCTGATGGAATCACAACTTCTGAATCCACTGACAGTGTCACTGTCTCTGATTCCATTACCACTCCTGACCTGTCTGATGGAATCAGAACTTCTGAATCCACTGACAGTGTCACTGTCTCTGATACCATTACCACTCCTGACCTGTCTGATGGAATCACAACTTCTGAATCCACTGACAGTGTCACTGTCTCTGATTCCATTACCACTCCTGACCTGTCTGATGGAATCACAACTTCTGAATCCACTGACAGTGTCACTGTCTCTGATTCCATTACCACTCCTGACCTGTCTGATGGAATCAGAACTTCTGAATCCACTGACAGTGTCACTGTCTCTGATACCATTACCACTCCTGACCTGTCTGATGGAATCACAACTTCTGAATCCACTGACAGTGTCACTGTCTCTGATTCCATTACCACTCCTGACCTGTCTGATGGAATCACAACTTCTGAATCCACTGACAGTGTCACTGTCTCTGATTCCATTACCACTCCTGACCTGTCTGATGGAATCACGACTTCTGAATCCACTGACAGTGTCACTGTCTCTGATTCCATTACCACTCCTGACCTGTCTGATGGAATCACAATTTCTGAATCCACTGACAGTGTCACTGTCTCTGATTCCATTACCACTCCTGACCTGTCTGATGGAATCACAACTTCTGAATCCACTGACAGTGTCACTGTCTCTGATTCCATTACCACTCCTGACCTGTCTGATGGAATCACAACTTCTGAATCCACTGACAGTGTCACTGTCTCTGATTCCATTACCACTCCTGACCTGTCTGATGGAATCACAACTTCTGAATCCACTGACAGTGTCACTGTCTCTGATTCCATTACCACTCCTGACCTGTCTGATGGAATCACAACTTCTGAATCCACTGACAGTGTCACTGTCTCTGATTCCATTACCACTCCTGACCTGTCTGATGGAATCACAACTTCTGAATCCACTGACAGTGTCACTGTCTCTGATTCCATTACCACTCCTGACCTGTCTGATGGAATCAGAACTTCTGAATCCACTGACAGTGTCACTGTCTCTGATTCCATTACCACTCCTGACCTGTCTGATGGAATCACAATTTCTGAATCCACTGACAGTGTCACTGTCTCTGATTCCATTACCACTCCTGACCTGTCTGATGGAATCAGAACTTCTGAATCCGTTACAAGTTCTATGACAAATTCAGTGACTGAAAATTCTGTAACTAAATTTTCAACTATTACAGAAGACGAGAGCACAAATGGTCCAGAATCGACTCAATTTGTTTTCACATTTGACACTAATCCACCAATTGAAGAACAAACAACATTGTATCCCGATGTTTCACAGGATTTCAATGATGACTGTATCAATCCAGTGACAACATTATCCCCAGGTCTCGAACCCACAATTGGCGTTCTTTTCCCGGGTCGTGGTGATGGTGATGAGGATCTCGCTCCACCGATGACATTTCCTACTGTTACACCTGTACCGTTCACCGGCGTGACGAGAACTCCGACGTGTCGAACAACACCTGTAATGACAACAACAATTGCGTTCCGAACTTGTACAATGATTCCCGTATCAAGTACAACCATGATGACGTCAACAACCGCAATGGAAAGTAGTACAACAGTTGGTGAGTCGAATTCTCCAAAATTATTTAATTTAACAACTAATCAAGGTTTAACATCCACCGATTCTGTTGTGTCCACCACTGATGCTCTTGAATCTTCTTCATCAGCATCAGAAATGTCTTCAACTAATCAAGTTTTAACATCCACTGATGCAATCGAATCCACCACTGATTCTTCTGAATTGTCTTCATCACCATCCGGGTTTTCAACGAGTAATCAAGGTTTAACATCCACCGATTCTGTTGTGTCCACCACTGATGCTCTTGAATCTTCTTCATCAGCATCAGAAATGTCTTCAACTAATCAAGTTTTAACATCCACTGATGCAATCGAATCCACCACTGATTCTTCTGAATTGTCTTCATCACCATCCGGGTTTTCAACGAGTAATCAAGGTTTAACATCCACCGATTCTGTTGTGTCCACCACTGATGCTCTTGAATCTTCTTCATCAGCATCAGAAATGTCTTCAACTAATCAAGTTTTAACATCCACTGATGCAATCGAATCCACCACTGATTCTTCTGAATTGTCTTCATCACCATCCGGGTTTTCAACGAGGAAGCAAGGTTTATCATCCACTGATTCTGTTGTATCAACCACTGATGTTCTAGAATCTTCTTCATCAGCATCAGATATATCTTCAACTAATCAAGTTTTAACATCCACTGATTCTATTGTATCTACCACTGATTCTTCTGAAACGTCTTCATCGGCATCAGGGCTTTCAACGAGTAATCAAGGTTTAACATCCACTGATTCTATTGTATCTACCACTGATGTTCTTGAATCTTCTTCATCAGCATCAGAATTATCATCTACTAACCAAGTTTTAACATCAACTGATGCCATCGAATCGACCACTGATTATCTAAAGTCATCTGCATCTGCATCGGAAAGTTATATTTCTTCGACGATAAAATTTGAATCGTCTTCTAATTCTGAATCAATTTCAACCGCTAATTTAATTGAATCCACCATCGATGAATCAACAATAAATTCAGACGTAACATCA
This sequence comes from Caenorhabditis drosophilae, assembly GCA_963572285.1. Lineage (NCBI taxonomy): Eukaryota > Metazoa > Nematoda > Chromadorea > Rhabditida > Rhabditidae > Caenorhabditis > Caenorhabditis drosophilae. The sequence goes on along the minus strand of OY751564.1, from coordinate 6,315,535 downwards.
ACAGTTGATCTCATCTCAACAACAGATTCGAGTATTGATTCGACACCTCGAAATATCGTTTCAACATCATCAATTGTTCCTGATTTATCAACTCAACCAATAGTTGCAACCACTTTCGATTCAACCGGAAATGCCGAATCTTCTACAATCGAACCACATCAGTCAACGATTGATTCGATTGCATCTTCTTCATCAGCACTTGAATTAACAAGCCGAATAATCGGCAGCACTGATAATTCTGGTTTTTTGTTGATTTTTTTATCATAAAAATGAATCAATTATTGATTTTAAGATGAATCAACCACATCCGAACCAACTTGTGATGATTGTTCACAGCTCAATGTTCAATTGTTCAATGGCAATCCGTTTGAAGATGCTTCATCAGTATTAAATCGATATTCTGCGTCAGGATGTTATTATGTTCAATTTTTCTGTCGTCCAATTGAAGTAAATGAAAAATACGAACTGATACGAACTGATAAAAACCATTCAGATTGGTGACAAAACGCCAGTGAGCACCGTTCTATCAGGAGACACATCGTACTTAGAAGCATCATTGAGTATTAATTTAGCATGTCGAAATAAGAAATGGGTTCTACTGGGTAATGACAATCCACTATCAGCGTCGGTAACATCACTGGGATGTGTTTATGCGGTTCAAAGTGAGTAGCGATCAGAAGTCGGCGATTATTCAGTCGAGATTTTCAGCAACAACTCCGCCAACAATTCCAACCACAACCACTTATGAGTTACCAAGTATGAATGACCAACTTCAACCAAACGTTCGATTCCCTTTCTGATTAATAATTTTGCAGTTGATCCAAACAATCCATGCATGAACTGCACAAATTTAGTTGTAAGTCAATCGAATTATCCGGAAGGTGTCACTTATTTGGATCATACATTGGATCAATGTTTAGAAGTGAAAGTGTCGTGCATGCCAATAAAGGTTAAAAAATCTTAGAAAATCGGATGAGAAATTAATTCAAAAATTGATGATTCAAGGATTCGCCAACCGTCGAAATAATGCATAATCTTCAACGAACTGGTGATTCGGGTCCAACTGTGAATCGAACATTTTCATGCACTTCAAGTTCGGAGTGGTTGGATGTGGCAAGCAACACAATCATTAATAATATTTCTTGTATTATGCCAAAAGGTTTTCTCCCCCTTTTTCCTTTGATCCATCCTTAAATTGATGCATCATCTTCAGAAGAGATCACAACACCGTTTGTCGAATCAACAGCAACAGACATGATATCGACGCAGCCTGGACCATTGCCAACTGATGAATCGAGTATAAAACCTCAGACTGAAGCGTCAACAACACCGGATGAGAACGTGCCTGAAGCTGACTCGACAACAACCGAACCATTGGATTCAACTCGAATTGTGAGAACAACCCAAGTTCATTCTTATTCAACGACGTCGATGATCGAGAGTCAAACCAGCGACAACATTGAGACGACGTCACAACTGTCGTCCACTACCGAACTTTCATGTAATGATTGTGATGATCTTGAGCCAGAAGCAATTTCGCGTCTTGGAAGCTATAATGGAATGCTCGTTTTATGGCATTATCGAGATCAAGCATCGTGTAGACGAATCGATGTTTCGTGCCAAGGAACAGCGGTAAGGAAAATGCTCAATTCTCTCTTTATTCTTCATTTTTGTTTTGCTCGCAGAGCTCATTCGAGAACGCTACATTAATCTTTAATCCAATTGGAGATGTTAAAAGTGGAATCGGTGAGCAAACATGGGATCTTACATGCTCGAATGGATATTATCGATTTGAAGAGGAAGAAATTCGGACGGCAAGTTGCCTTGCAACCAGTAAGTGAAAGGAGAATTCTGATATCCTTCCTTCCCTGTTTTCAGCAACATCTATGATTCCAACCACACTGATACCGACAACAACGACTGCTCCACCAAAAAGTCGCACCTTTGTTTAAAAATCGATTGATTTTCAACTAAAATCTGAAATTTTCAGCCGGCTGTAACAGTTGCTCACGTATTCCTGTGATCATTCTCGATTCATCGACACCGTATCAGAATGGATTGCTGAAAGCGGTGACCGGCTATGAGGATTGTATGACATTAGTGTTGACATGTTATGGAACTCAGGTCATCCAGCTCTTCCCTCCTCAAATCAATCAATATTTGTGTTGTTTAGGCAACCGATGACGTTGCATTGATTTACAGTGGAGCAGCATTGGCATCGGGTGTCGAAAGAGTTTCAATGAATTTGAAGTGTAACTCGAATTCAGTTTGGATAACGTCAGGGCTGCAAACTGTTGACAGCATCAGTTGTGGATATATGAATAGTAAGTAATTGATTACTTCTTAACGCTTCCCAAACTTCTTTTTTTCTTCCAGGACCACTCTTAACAACTGCCGAACCATCTCGTAACAGTTTTTTCACGGATTGAAAAGTTTTTGAAAATCAATTTTTTTCAGAATGTGGAAATTGCTTGAACATGGAATCAGCCACACCATTAAATCCACCATTTGCTTATGACGGAATGATCGTTCTTTATAATTATTTTGATCGATCCGATCAATGCAAGAAGGTTGATGTCTCTTGTCAAGGAACAACGGTAAGCATCCCCTCCCCCCTTCTTTCCTCTCAATTTCTCCACGATTCAGGGAACCGAAAACGCTGCGATAATGTTCAACCCGATTGGAACGGTGCGAAACGGCACCAAAATCCACGAGATCAAATTGACGTGTTCCGATGTTGGCGATTGGAAGTATGAAGGAGCACTGATTGAAAGCGTCAGTTGTGTAGTGTCAAGTATATTCAAAACCTCATTTGATTTTCTTTTTCCTTCGCTTTGATTCAATGAAAAAGCATTGCAATGAATTTCAGCGCCTGGAGAGGATGTGGTCACCGACACGACTACTCTTCGAACAACAAGTCTTGATCCAGATCAAGGTGGGACCTGAGATTCCTTGATTGTAGTTGAAAATCTGGAAGTTTCTGGGTGCTTTTAAATACTTTCAGCATTCTTCTTCGGTTAAAAATCCCCCGAATCTTTACCAGATCTGAAAAAAATCAATAATTGATTTTTTTTTTTTGGAAAACTAAGAATTGTTTCAGAAATGTGTGTTCAATGCGAACGTCTTCGAACTGCAGCTGTGTCAACAATCGACAATTCATTGATGACTGGTAAAATTCAAATGACATTCTTCGAAGCCGCTTCGTGTTCGCGTCTTCAAGTTGAATGCACCGGAAATTCGGTAGAAGCGGCGGAGGCCGGGGTTGTGGAGAAGCTGAAAATGATGATTGCCTTTAGGATGATGAACAAGTGACAATATTTGCTGCCACCACATCATTGATCAGCGGCTATGGAAGAGTGAAGTTCAATTTTACGTGTAATTCGAATGCAAATTGGATGACGTCATCTGGAACAATTGTTGATAATATTTCATGTGGACGAAGAAGTCGGGGTTTTTTTTTTCGATTCTATTTTTGGCTGAAATCGAACAATTTCTTTCTAGTCATTTCAACCACCACCACCACCACACGTTTACACACCACAACAATTTCAACAACAGCTGCTCCAAATCAATGCTCAAAGTGTGCCAACATTGTGCCAAAGGGTTTAGAGACATCTGAAAGCGCCTACAACGGAATGGTGGTGTTGAATCATCATTTCGACGCGTCGGGTTGCCGAAAAGTCGACATTTCGTGTGCGCCGACACTGTCGACAGAAAACGCCACAATTATTTTCGGTGAAACGATCATCGCGACAGGACCCAAGCAGCACGATTATTCAGCCATTTGTAATTCAAACAGTAATTGGGAGTATGATTCGAAGCCAGTTTCGACGGTCAGCTGTTTGATTTCAGGTATTTTCAGCGTTTTTGTAGGTAGCAGAACAGTTCAAGAAAGATCAAATCAATTTTTTAAGAAGCAACCAATGGAATAACCGTTCCACCACCAACGCCGACACCACCAATAATCATCGGACACTGCTCAACGTGTGGTCGAGTTCCAATTGTATCAGTTGGAGCATCATCCACGTATATGAACGGTTTTACAACTGTGATTCAATCGATCGATTCCAATGGTTGTGCGGTGATTTATTTGAAGTGTGAAGGAACGACTGTAGGAAACAATTATCTGAAATTAATTTTCAACAAAAAACTATATAAAAGTCAATTTCAGCCCGGAAATGCGGTCGCATTATTATCTGCTGGAAAACCACTCCTATCTGGATTCGGATCAGTTTCAATCAATCTGACATGCAGCGCTTCATCTGGATGGTTGACGTCATCAAACGCAGTGATTGATTCTTTAGCGTGCGGACACAAAATGGCGGCAGTGACAATTCCTCCAACAACAACATTGAAGCCAATTGGATTGTGCGCATCGTGTGAAAACTTGAAGGCGATTTCAATGATTCAGGAAATTCAAGGAGCCAGTTATGATGGAATGATCGTTATGGATCATTTTATTGATCGAGTAACCAATTGTATCAAAGTTGAAATCAGCTGTGATCCGACATTGGTAAAAAAGATCAGATAAATCAATCAATAAACAATCATTTCTTTGACAGAGAACTGAAAACGCCACATTATTTCTAAACTCAAATCCGATTCCAATTAAGACGTCAGGAACACTGAACTGCAATTCAAATGGTCAATGGATCAATTCAAATCAAGAAATAATCAATACAATTGGATGTGTTATCAGTCAATCAATATCCGATGAAGAAGCATTACCAACAACTGTTTCACCACCAGTCACCGATCCAACAACAAGTCAGAATCAAAACATCCATCAGATCTCAATCCCGAATCATCAATTTTTAATACAGGTCTTTGCTCTCAATGCTCCCGTCTTCCAGTTGCTTCAGTATCAGCTTTAGCACAGTTCGACATGCATAGAAATGGATTTTCAACATTGATAACAACCCGAGATATTTATGGTTGCTTATCAGTTAATATGACTTGTCAAGGGGTTTTGGTAAAACATTTTCTTGAAATTTTCATTGATTTTTTCCAACAACAAAAATGATAAATCTAGGAATCAGATAATATGACGATTGCGATCAATAACGGACAAATAATCAATAATGGATTAGAAAGTGTTCCATGGTTCAATATCATCTGTAATACACAAGGACAATGGACATATTCAACCTATGGAAACATCAATTCGGTTTATTGTGTGAAGAAGCCATCGGAGACACCACAAACCACCACTAGAACTCCGACGAAATGCTCCGAATGCCCAAATATTCGGCCGGAACTTAAACCAACATCAGAATATGGATATGACGGAATGTTAGTGATATCTCATTATCGTGATAATTCGACGAATTGTCGGAAAGCGTTGATTTCTTGTTCGACAACAATGGATTATGAATCATCGAAATTGATCGCCGGTGCCACTCAATATTCAAATGAATCCGATGTTCAAGAATTGGATGTGATGTGCTCACCAAATGGAAGATGGAGACTCAATAATTCGACAATCGTTTCGGCTTCATGTGTTGTGAATGATGCTCTCACCACACCATCATCATCCAATTCGAAGCGACGAAAGAAGCGACAAGCTGGAACTGGTGTCAGAGAATGTCAATCGTGCCCAAGATTCCCAATGGTCTCTCTCCGATCGTTTTACCCCTACATGAATGGGTTCACAACAATAAATATGGATGATACAACCAATTGTATAACCGTTGAAGCAATGTGTGAAGGATTAACCAATTCTGATTCGGTGGCGTGGATTGTGTCAAACACAGTGATATCGGCCGGTATCGGACACATCAATATGTCATTCACATGTAACTCCATGAGCACCTGGCAAACATCCACAGGAATTGTTTTCCCACAAATTTCATGCGGAAGAAAAACCGGTTTTGATCAGCAACCAAACCAATTCCAATCATTTATTTCAGCGACGACAACAACGACAAGTGTCACAACTCAACCTTCTTTAGCATTGAATTGCACAAATTTGATTGCTGCTCCGTTGTTAGCCAATCAATTAGAAATTGGTGAAAATAATGGGCAGCTGATATTGGATCATTATATTGATTTTATAACGAATACAAAGGAAGTCACAATCATATGCTACGGATCATCAGTAAAATATTGATTGATTTTTTCAATGAGCAAAAAATCAATAATTTTTCCTGTGTTGCAGGCAAATGACAATACAACAATTTCTTTCAATAATCAAGCTAGAACTATAAGCAACGCTGGAAAAACTGAGCTGACAATTCAGTGCTCATCAACAGGACAATGGATTCTAAATGGAATTGAAGTTGAGACCGTCGCTTGTATTGTCGGCAGTAATTCATTCCTTTCTTTCTTGTTTCATCCTTTTATTGATTTTTTTCGCAATCAATTTCAGATGGGCAAGGACCATTGATACCGGTAACAACACCGCGACCAATTTCAACAACGACACCTGCTGGATCAAATCCAAACATGAATTGTGATCGTCAATTAATTCAGACAGTTCCGTTGAATTATAATGCGGGATATTTATCAATGAACACAATCACCACAAACTCATCATTGATGGTTTCAATGAGTTGTTCAGCTCCTTTAAGAGTTGGTGAAGCATTGATCTTAACATCGACTGACACCATTATCACATCCTCAACACCAATCACTAATCTAACGCTTGAATGTGACTCCAATTCTCAATGGATTGTCCAGTCGACATCGGGCACTGGAATATCGATCGGCCAAGTCGTGTCGGTTCTAAGTTGTGCGGTTCCCATCGAATCCACCACATCGATTTCAACAACAGTCAATCGTAAGATTTTTTTCTTTGTTGGTTTTTTTGTAAAATGAAAAAAAATGATACTGTAGCATTGTGTCAAAGTTGTCCAAACTTGGCTGCAATCGGATTAACCGCTGTCAATTTGGCGTATAACGAGGAGAACGGACAATTTATTGTTGATCATTACACATCGTCAGGCTGCAAAATTGTTTATCTGTCATGTGCGGGAAGAACTGTAACAAATTTGAGGCGGCAAGAAGAAAAGTGTCGCAAAAATCGCCAGCGTTTCAGACATCCGACAACTCGACAATTCTGTTCAATTCTGGAGTTTATACGATGAGCAACGCTGGAATCACAACAACCACTGCAACGTGCACAAATCTTGGAAGTTGGGATTGGTATGGATCAACAATTAATCAAGCGTCATGCAAGATCATTGACAACTCAATGATCACAACCTTAAGCCCGATCCTAACCACGACAACGTCGGCGATTGTTGTACCTGGAGATTGTTCGTTACAGTTTCTCTCTCTCTCTCTCTCTCGCCAAGATTCCATTATTTTCAGCTGATTTTTCATGTAATCGATCGACATTGATCAATGCCCTAATTGATGGAGACCATGGAGCATACTTGATTCTTGACACACAAATCATAAATGATGTTCTAACAACACAAATGTCGTGTGTTGCACCGGATGTTTGTTCACATTTACCGATTCCTTACTTTAATGCCAGGGGGGAGGGGACGGGACCCTTGAGGAAAACGACTAATGTTGATTGATTGATTTTCAGACGGATGGAGTTTCAATATTAAAAAATGGAGACGGCACAATTCTTGGGCAATCCTCGAGTGGAGTCATCAACATAACTGTCAAATGTCTCAATTCACAATGGGTCTTATCATCATTATCACCATCAGCTGATGCGTCAGTGTCGGTTGGCGCAGGAATTGTCATCAACAAACCGGTTTGTGGAGAAGTCAAACTTCTGACGACGACGACGACGACGACGACGACGACAACGACAACGACAACGACAACGACAACCACCTCATTGATTACGACAACACCAACAACTGAAAACAGTTTGCGATTGTTTGCACGTTACCTCGTCGCTTATTCTCAATGTTTCAGCTCAATGTCAGAAGTGTGAAAATATGGAGGCGATCGCATTGGCGTCGTCAGAGTTCGGCGTGAGCGAAAAGAATGGCCAACTTCTATTATCCCACTCAGTCGATCCGATAACGAAGTGTCGCGTCGTTGTGATTCGATGTCGTGGGGAGAATGTTCGTGAAAAAATATTTCAAGCACAGTTTTTTTTTTCCTGAATTTCAGATTGATCAAAACGCAACAATTTATTTCAATGATGCTTCCCTTACACTTTCCGGCCAATACGGACAGGTAAAAGCTTCTTGAAGCTCTTTAAGAATCGGCGACAAAAAGTAAGAGAATTCGTAGGTTTCAACGTCTTTGACATGCTCATCGAGTGACACATGGATTCGATTATCGATTCCAGTTAGAGGTGTTGCGTGTAAAATTATTTCAAATCCAGCTTCAATGACGACTTATCCAATCACAACTCCAACACCAACCGCAACCACTTTATCAACCAATGGTTAATCAAATTTTAAATCGATTTTCTATTTCGACGATTTTAAGATCCAGCAATCAATTGTAATCGACAATTTGTTGGAGCTGTTGGACCAGAATATGATAGTGGATTTATGACAATCGATACTGTCGCATCAAGCAATTCAATGACGGCAACAGTTTCATGTTCTGCTCCAAATGTATGAATTTCAGCTTCTTTTTTTTTTTTGAATTCAAGCTAAAAATGCCGAAAAAAAACCGTTGAATTGAACAATTCGAAAAAGTTCGGCGTGGGCGGTAGAATTTAAGTTGTGCTCAAAATGCTCTTTTTCGAAATTTGAAAAAAAGAAAACGGTGAAACTCTGCCGCATGCAATTTTCAGCCATCGCAAACTGCTGAAATTATTGATTCATCGAACAATCATCTTTCGTCGGCAATCGCAGTCACAAATTTGACGTTAACATGTAACTCGAATTCTCAATGGGAAACATCGAAAGGAATCATAATCACAACACTCAGCTGTGGAGTAATTCCATTGCCAACAACTCCAACAGTAAGAATCATTCCAAAAAAGAAAAAAAAAATCGATAACAACTTTTTTTTGCTTTGAAGACAACAACAACACAATCAGCTGTCATCAATTGCTCAACAGCGACATGGTTAGAATGGCTCGAATGGTCAGATTGTACAGATACGTGTGGATCATGCGGAACCCACACACGATTCAGAGTTTGTAATAAGCCAAGTGACGAGTGTACATGTGAAGGGTAGGCGTCATCAACAATTCTTCGGAACATTCACGTTGTTTCTCTTTTTTAGATCAGCATTTGAAAAAGAGTACTGTAACTTGGCTGTGTGCAAATATCCGAGAACATCCTGCTGTTCGGGCTTCAAACCACAATCAGCTAGCGGAACCTTTGTTTGTATGGCATAAAACTCTTCGAACTCATCTTTTTGCACATTTTCTTCCTCTTCTTCTTCTTCCTCTGCTTCTTCTTTTCTCTTGTTTATGTATTTGAAATCGTTGACAGGTCGTTCGTTATTAAAAAAAAAAAAGAAAGAAGGAGAAGTTTTAAATTAAAAATAATAATTAAAAGAGCCTCATCACCCTTGAAAATTAATTAGAATTAAATGAATTTGATCTAAAATTATTTGTAAAAGCTGAAAAATGATCAACGATCGACTGTGTCGGGCCACGCCCTCCACCATCGCATACTTATAAGAGAGAGAGAGAGAGAGAGAGAGAGAGAGAGAGAGACAAAACATGGCTTTAACCAGTTTTGTTCCTAATCAACGCTGTCTCTTTCGTCTCCACACTTCACTACAGATCTTCCTTTGCCAATCACTGCCTCGTTCTTTTTCCTTCTGCTGGAATGTGGTGAACAAATCTAGAAATTGAATTTCAGGCTGTTGACAGAAACTTGGCCTCTGAAACAAAAACCCCTTTTTTTCTGTTGATAAAACAACAGGGGAATTTTCTGAACGTTTCCGACGAATCACGGCGAGATGTCGGGCGCATGATTCATTCAGGATTTTTTTGTTGTTAAAAGTTCGGTAACAGAAAGCAAATTGAAGAAAATGTTTATTTCATTTGTATTTTCTTCTAAACCGAATGAGAAAAAGGAAGGCAAGTATTGATCTACTTTCTTCGTGTTCCATCTTCGAAGAAAACTCCACCGTCGATGGCGCAATATTTTGGGCAGATTCCTCGTTCGCCTGATCCGCCAGATTGTCCTGGTTGTCCTGGGGCTCCTGGATTTCCGTTGGCTCCTGGTTGTCCTGGAGCTCCTGATGGTCCCTTTGGTCCTGGGCTTCCTTAAAAATGAATCGAAGACGTTGTATTAGGGAAAATTAGTGAATCTTTGTTTTTGTTACCTGGATATCCTGGGCCACCTGGTTGTCCTGGGGCTCCTGATGGTCCTGGTGGTCCTTGTGGTCCAGCGTTTCCTGGTTGACCTGGAGTTGATTCTGATTGAGCATCTTGTCCTGGATGTCCTGGTTGTCCTGGTGATCCTGGTTGTCCTGGTTGTCCACGTGGTCCCTTTGGTCCAGCTGGTCCTGGTGCTCCAACTCCTGATCCGAATCCTGGTTGTCCTGGTGCTCCAGCATCTCCTTGTGGTCCTGGCGCTCCCGGTGCTCCCGGTGGTCCTTGTGGGCATGGTCTGCACGGTGGTGGAGTGATTGGCTCACATGGTTGTGATGGTGGTCTTCCTGGATTTCCTGGAAGTCCAGCCGCTCCCGGACGTCCCGGTCGTCCCGGCTTTCCTGGTGTTCCGGCCGGTCCAGCAGCTCCCGGCAAACAGCATCCAGAGCACGAGCCGCCGCCATTGAAGCCGCCTTGACTTCCACCGAATCCACCAACAAAATCGTTTCCGTAGCCGACTTGTCTGGCAACACGCGACGCATTTCGTGGAGTCGCCCGAATATGATTGACCTCGGTGAAGATATCCTTAGCCGAATGCTTGCAGAATTTGATGTCGTGATTCAATTGAGATTTAATTCCATCGACATAATTGTAGACCATCGGAATACTGACGCATAATGAGAAAACAGCGACGACCGAAAATGTAACAGCCGAATAAGCAACAAATTGATAAGCCTGAAGCCTTTGTTTTCCTTCCATTTTTTCAAGAAATAAAAAAATGATTATTTGATATTGAAAGATATCAGATGATGCCTTATTCCATCATTGTCCTTTCCTTTTATAATTTTCATTAAAAGGGCGGTCATTTCTACTTCTCGCAATTTTTTAAAGACAATTTTCCCTAATCAATTTTTATTTCCTTTTTTTTTTTCTCGTTAGTGGTAATCAATTAAAATTGTAACAAAAAAACGAGAGACAACAACATCGAAACGAAATTAGAGATAAAAAGAGATTTGGAACTGAAAAAAAAATGAGAGAAAAAATCGTACTATTTTATCTTCAATTTACTACAAAATTTTGTCCAAAAAAAAAAACAAACCAGGAAGTAACTGAAAAAAAAAACGGTTTTTGATAACCAAAAATCCAACTGTTTTTTTGGTTTCTTCTGTGTATTACCCCCTTTGTAACCTTGGAAAAAGAAAAGTCTTGATTTATTTAAATAAAATTTATTTTTTATTTTTTTTTTTAGTTTTCTGAATGAATAAAATTGAGGTTAATGTAGAAACTTTGGGTTACTTTAGAAGTTAGAGATTACTGTAGACAGTTAGAGATTACTGTAGAAAGTATTGGTTAGTGTGAAAAGTTAAAATTTCTGTAGAACTTAGAGATTACTGTAGACAGTTAGAGATTACTGTAGAAAGTATTGGATAGTGTGGAAAGTTAAGATTTCTGTAGAACTTAGAGATTACTGTAGACAGTTAGAGATTACTGTAGACAGTTAGAAGTTAAGATTTCTGTAGAAGTTAGAGATTACTGTAGAAAGTTAGAGATTACTGTAGACAGTTAGAGATTACTGTAGAAAGTATTGGTTAGTGTGGAAAGTTAAGATTTCTGTAGAAGTTAGAGATTACTGTAGAAAGTTAGAGATTACTGTAGACAGTTAGAGATTACTGTAGAACGTTTATTTTGATGTAGAAAATATTTTAAACTTCTTAAATTTTTGTCTGAAAAAAAAGTTTAAAAATCAATTATTCGATGAAGAAAAATAAATAAAAATTCAAACGTTTTTTTTTGATGTGTGAAAGAATTTCGATATTTTAATTGAATTTAATATATTCAATTGTATTATTTATTCTCCAAAAATGTACAAAAAAAACTATGCTAAATACATAAATGAATAAAATAATTATAAAATGTAAAAATAAACTTTGTGGATTTCAAATGTTCAAAAGGCAAATGTAAATATTGGTCAAACAAAAACTGGTAGCGAAATAAAATTAGAAGAAGCTTCTTTCCTTTCATCCAAAATTTGTTATTTTAATATCTTCCAATCCGTTTCTTTTTTTTTCTTTTTTTAATAAATTTAAAAAATGGCAACATTTATTCAAAAGTTATTTTTATTTTCATTTTTAATCAATTTTTCAAGTCAGGTAATTTAATTTTGAAAAAAATATTGTTTTTACATTAAAAAACAAATTAAAGTGTATCGCATTAGGATGCATGGGAGGATTTGGTGGATGTGGATCTTCTTGTCTTTTTGGATTATGTTTATCTCCTCCAATTGTATGTTTCATATTATTTATCTTTTGAACTTGGATTTGTTCTTCCAAAGATTCAACCAATCGGATGCCCATGTGGATCTGGTTTCTTTTGTATGCGTGGAGCATGTGTTGCTCGAGCAGCAGGAGCAAAAACTTTTCAGGATGATACTTCAAAACATATTCAAACGGATCAATCGATTCCTGAAAATTATCCAAAAGTTTTTTTTTAAATTATTGATTTTTTTTTTCGTTTTTTTTTGCAGAAATTTCAGACACCTGATGAACATTTTAAGACTTGTTGTAAATTATTGGATATTTCATCCTCTTGTGGCCAAATTTGTAGTTATGATCAATATTCAACGGAACAAGTTTTTATTCAATTCTTTTGAACTTTATTTTCCTAATTCTTTTTCAGATTTCATCATCAATTTTGCTTCAATCAACTTGTTCATTGAATGAATTCACAAAAATTCATTTCTGTGCTGCTCGCGGAGCAAATCACACTGAATGTTGTAAAAGGAATCGAATTCCTCAAATGTGTCAATCATTTTGTGATCAGGTTTTTCATGTTTATTTTTAGCTTTTTAATTTTAAATTGATGATTAACAGAGTAATCAATATACAATCGGTTTAACAGTTGATAAGTTACAATGTATTGATCATTTTGATGATATGAAGGAATGCTTCTTAGAATATGCCGTATCAGAATACTACAATAATTATCAAGTTTCTCACAACAGCCATTTTTAAGACGATAATAAATTTCTTTTTGGTAGCTTTCGTCTTTAGTCTTACAAGGAGTTCGCACCAACATATCGTGGAGATACCGAATGATTTATATACCGTTGGATAGCCCTTGAAAAGCTCTATAAGATAGCATGTTCATTTTTTCCGGAATAAGTCTGGTGTGTGATCTACAAAGCTTTGAAATGACACTGTAGGTGTACAGTAGATACACTGTATAAAACAGTTTCCAATCATTTTAACCGCGTTGCACAAGGCGCGTCCAGTGTAGAAGGAAAGCTTCTCTCCGCTGGGGGTAATGAACGAATTTTTTTTTGATAGAACTTTACGCCTCGGGCAACCTTTTATACCCAGTTTCCAGCGGTTTGAAGCCATTTTGGAACTTTCTGAAGTCGAAATAATCAGGTGAAAAAGTTGAAAACGATATGCAAAAAAAGTTGCCACTGAGAGTGATAGTTACAGTACCGGACAAAAAGATATCATATTTTAGTTTTTTGAGAATATCTCGATTCAGAGGATTCCAATTGATTTACGGTGAAGACAAAAAATGTTTCTTAGAGCATTTTAAATATAATCCCAACATCTACTTGTTTAGAAAAACTTTTATTTTTAGTATAACTCGATTTTTCAAAAAAACCGTTTTTTCAGCATTTTTCGAAGTAAACAAAAACATAGAAAAAAAATAACAAAGAATATCGAATACTACTATTTATTGCCGAATTATGTTTAATACTTCGTCGGATAACCTTTTTGATCAATTACTGACTGGCACCGACGCGGCATACTGTCAATCAAACGCTCAATAGTTGACTGTGGAATTTGGCTCCATGCTCGTTGCAGTTGGTCGAATTTTTCGTTCACATTTCGAGCCAAAATTCCACTAAGCATCCTCTCGACAATTTCCCAAAGGGGTTCAATGATGTTGAGGTCGAGGCTTTGGCTTGGCCATGGTAGAACGTCAATTCGGCGTCGTTGAAACCATTGGCGAACATGATTCGAACGATGATTCGGATCGTTATCCTGTTGGAAAGTGAAGGTGCGACCCATTTTTTGGCGTGCAAATGGACGCATTGTGTTCTCTAATATTCCTTCATATTGATATCAATCCATCATACCATCAATCTTCACCAATGGTCCCATTCCAGCGGCCGAAAAGAAGCCCCACACACACCGATCCACCTCCATGCTTCATTGTCGGAGTTTGGTACTTTGGAGAATACCTGGTGCCCATAGGTCGACGAATCCACTTTATTCCATCACTACCAAACATGTTAAATTTACTTTCGTCCCTCCACAGGACGTTTTTCCATTCTTCTCGACCCCAACCAATATGGTCTTTAGCCCATTGAAGTCTAATCTTTCTGTTTTTGGAGTTAATGAATGGCTTCTTCGCAGGACGTCGGCCATGGAGACCAGATTCTACCAAACGACGTCTTACTGTTCTTACATGAGGTTGACAACTTCCCGGAACAGCTACGAGGGCAGAAATTTCCGTCGCAGTAAGACGCGGATAGTTTCTGGACTGTGTTCCTGTCCATTAAATGAGTAGTCGTCCGAGGTCGTCCAGGCGATTTTTTCACAAAAACGCCTCCACGTGTCTAAATAAACAATTTTGAATGTTTTATTAGACAATTTTTAACCTTGTGACGACTCAAAATCCGGGAAATCGCTGATTGCGAAACATTGAGTTGGGTGGCAATCTCGGATTGCTTCAACCTCATTTCAAAACCTCGAATAATCGAGTTTTGTTGTTCTAAAGTTAGATTTTTACTATTTTTCCCTCTTCCCATCTAAAAAAATCAATTTTTAACTAAAACTTTACTAAAAACAAAAAAAAAATCAAAACAAAAAAAATGAAAAACTGAAAAAAAATTGAAATTTGAATTTTCCGCATTTTCTTGTGAAATAGGTAAAATTGCGGATTTATAAGGTTTTAAACTTTACTACCGGTTTTTCCCATTTTTTTGCATTTTTTCTCAAAAAAACGAACATTTTTTGTTTGTATGGGCTAATTTTTTGAACTTAAGCTTTTTTCACCGTAAGAAACAATCTTAGAAAGTTTCATAAAGATTGGTTCAGCCATTCTTGAGAAACACCAAAATTTTAGGGTGTTCGTATCTTTATGAACGGTACTGTATATTTATAAAAAGATACGGTTTAAATTGTTATTCCAGAAAAAAATATGTTCATTTGAAACAGCTTTTCAAGGGCTATCCAACAATGTCTTATGGCAAAACGCCAAGATACTGTTGCGGGCTCTTTGTTAGTTTAAAAAAAATTGGGAAAGATTGCGACGTAACCTATAGATTATCTGATGAAGCTAACCTATAGATTCTCTGACGAAAATACTATGTTTTTTAGAGAACGCGTCTTTAATACTATAATTTATTAAAAGGCAATACACATATGAAACAACGAAAACAATTTATTCTTCGCTCGGATAATAACAAAATTATTCACCGGGTAACATAATTTATTTGAAGATTTTTCCTTGGTTGAATTTCTTTCCTCCGAAGTCTCCTTCCCAGAGCAAATACTCGTTAACTTCTTTTCTGACAGCTTCGTCGTTCGGGTTGAGTTTTGTCCAGGTGTACGACTCGTAATCCACCTAAAACAAAAGATAGCATACTAAAAAAAGTAACGTGTCGCTTGGTTTATAGAGGAGAGAATGCTAAATAACATTATTCCAACGAGAAAAAGCAATCAATATCCGAAAAGTGTAACTTTGTGGTGATAATTAATTACCACAAATGACTACTCTTCGTAAAAATTATTAAAAGACAAATAACAAACCTGCCAATCTGGAGAAAGTTCGAAAGCGAGTTTGTCTCCCTTCCACAACCAGATTCCAGAAATAGAAGAGTTGTTATCAGTTCCAAAAAGAATCATGGAAGCGAAGGCATTTTTCTTCAGCTTCTCGAGACGTTGGAACATTCCTGAAAACATACAAATTTTTATCAGCAACTTTCTTTTGATACTTACCAGAAATAAGATTACAGCTCATGAAGGCCAATGTTAATTCATCCGGGTACTTATACTCGCACTTCCACAAAGACCAGTTTTCAGTATCAAGATTTTTCCAGAAGTATGGAATAGCTTTGGTAGCAGTATCTTCATTAGAGTATACTCTCTTGAACTCATCAAGAACAAACGTTCCTTTCGGCAAATCTGCGAATGGATCCTTAGCCTTCTCCTCTTTTGGAAAATCATCTTCAACATCAGCAGGGGCAGCTACTTTTTTTGGCTTTTGGGCTTTTGGTGCGGAAGGAGTCAACTTGGCAGTTAGATCTTTGTATGTTGCTTCTGAATGATATGTAATGTATAAGACAAATCTAAGATGTCAGGGGGTTGGCTGATATATAACGACGCAGCGCCTTGACGTCAACTCTCAGTCTTATTAGCTCAACTGCGATGAAAAACATAACAAAAACTGTTATTATTTAATATCGCGCTGTAGAGTATTAATATATCACCACTGTAACGCAATCTTCCCATGAAAGACTGCTGACTACGCAGTGAAATTGCTATATATTTAAAGAAACTCACGATTGAATTGGGAGACTGTGGTGGCAAGAGTTACTTCTCCAAGAACATCCTTCACGGCGGATTGATTGATTACCGTGTTGAACCAACGAGTAACATTCACGAAGCTTTGTCTTGCAGCTCCATCCAGTACATGCTGAAAAATAAATATACCCTGGATTTTATTTCGAAAGTTACTTGAAAAGCTGGAAGTAAGTCAAGTGCAACAGACACATCGGCGAGACTTAATCGTTCTCCAACAAGGTATGTCTTACTGACAAGAACATTGTTAAGGAGTTCCAATTGCGAGTTCAACTCATTTTTGTATTGTTCGACAGCCTTAAATTGAATAATTAAAGTGTTTTGTTCATACGAAATACCTTTTTGTCAAAATTGGCAGCGGACACTGATGGAAGAACATATCCGAGAACGGCTGGGAGAAGATATCCTTCAGCGTATTGAAGCCATTGAACGATTTCGGCAACGTTGTTTCCGGCTCCAACAAGATGGAGTGCAATAGATTCAGCTCCGAAGAGAAGAGTTTCTCCTTCATAGGCTGGGGTCTGAAAACTGCATTTGGAAAGATCAAACGAAAATTAAATAACTGACATGAAATCAATAATTAAAACGTACAACTCCTAATGGGAACTTGTCCGCTGGTGGCACTTCTCCGGAAAGAGCGACATTTTTGTTTCCGAGTTTGGCAGCGATAAGAACCTTTTGGGTTCTAAAGTTGTCTTGACGTCCATAGAGTTTCTTAAAAATGAAGGCCTTGCTTACACAATTTTAAAAAGAAAAAAAACTTACTCCAGTCATGATTAAGCGAGAAAAAGGTGAAGCAGCTCTTATTAACTGAAGCGCTTGGAAAAGTGATTGGTCGTGTTCGAACTACGAGCCGCAGAAAATTAAAACAGTGCGTCGTACTCTTGGCAACGAACCAGTGTGTTGAGAACAAGGGTACGACGCAGTGCGGTAGTCCACATTTGCATTATGGCGCGAAACACACTGGTTTAAAAATTATTTTTTCCTTTTTTTTTGCAATTAAAAAAACATTTTTTTTTTGGAATTTTCAATAGCTTAATTTTAAATTTTTGAACATCGTTTATATTAAACACAAAATGAACTTACAATAATGCTAAAATTCTAATAATATATAAATAATTTTTCAGGTTTTCAAAATGTCTGAAAGTCGGTTTACAAATGTTAAGAAATTAAAATATGGTGGTATTCAAACTATTTGTTGTGATTCTTCAGGTTTAGATACTTCTCATGTAAACATTAAATGTTAAAAAATTTCTATAAATTTAAAATTAAGATTCTTATTAACGACACTCAAAATAACGTTCTAAAGTATTCGAAATCTGCATTAACAAGCACTGATTTACCGATAGAGTTTTCAGTAAAAGATGAAACAACTGGTGCGATTTCTTGGCATGTAGGATTACATCTTTTTTCTGAACCTATCCATTTTTTAAGGGAGAAAATGTGTGTATTGGATATACATTTCTAGACTTTCTTGAAGGCACAGATGATAAATTCGTTGGAAAATTCAACAAACAGCTTGAAAAGTCGTCAGATCTTCTAAAGTTCGGAGATAAAGTTACTGTTTTAGATGTAAATAGTGAATATGTTGTTGCTGGATCAAGGTGACTTCTAAAAGTTAGTTTTTTTTTTAATCTTATTAATTCGAATTCAGCGATTCCACCCTAAAAGTTTCAAAATTAAATAATAATGCAAACTCTCAGTCTATGGATTTAAATGGGCAACCTTTGTCAATAAAAATTGACCCGAAAAGCAAATTTGTAGCAGTTTCCACCACAGATGGTGTGGTCACAATATTGAATGTGAAGGATTTTGAAGTCATTCAAATTATCAATAATCTTTTCACGGTTTTCGATGAAATTGAGTAAATATTTGCCTTTATCCAATATTTTTTTAAAAATATTACAGAACCTCGACACCAAGAATTACAATTTCTTGGTCAAAAAATGGAGATTTCTTATATATTCCTTCGGCTAATTCAGTAAAAGTAATTGAAAGAAATACCTGGAACGAAGTTTCTAAACTTGAAACCGATAAAAAATCTGAAATATTTTCCATCACTTGTTTATCCAAAAATGGAAAATATATCGCTGCATCGACTATGAACAACGAAATAATTGTTTGGGATACATCAGACAAGTGGCTAAATATTTATATTTAAAAAAATTAAAATTATTTAGAAAAGTAGTTTCTTCTTCAAAATATACAGAAAAAGGCGTTTCTGACAATTTTATTGTTTCTATTTGTTTCGCTCCATTTTCAGATGATATTGTAGTGGCTGATTCTAATGTAATCCTATTTTTGTTTTTCTTATTTTAAGCTTAATCATTAAGGCTGGAATTTGTTTGTATCAGGCACAATTATCTTCAGAAGTTTTATTTGAGCCAGAAGACGATGATAGCATTACTCTAAATAGAACATCGAATCCAAATACTGAAAACTTCGGAGAAGATGATTTTTCGAGATGTTAGTTTCATTAAATTGGTATTATAAAAAAATTGAATTGAATTTAGTGTCTTCAACATCTGATGACATTGCTGCAATTAAAAAAAAATACGGTTTTCTTAATGAAAACCCAATCGATTTCGAAAATATTGACGACAATGTTTCAAGTTCTGGAGACGTGAAAGAAGAAATTCAAAATGATAATTCAAAATTAGAACAAATCGATTATAATTATTCAAAATTAAAACCAAAAAAAAATTTAATTCCTGAGCAGTTCATAAGTGGAAGTGCACCATTCAAAGGATGTCAAAAATGCCTGGTTTGTTAATAAGATAATGCTCAAATAAAAAATTTCTTATAGAAATATAACATGTTTGGTATTGTGCGGCTTTACATTGATGAGCGCACCAAGATAAATACAATAGATGTATGTTGATTTTTCTCCTTCAAAATATCTGAAAACTTACTATTTTCAGATTGAATATCACGATAAAAGTAAATATCCCGATAAAAATTTAGATAATTTTGAAACAAATTATGAAATGGCTGATCTTTCGGCAAAAGCAATAGCTTTGGCAAGTTACATGAATGTAAAAAAAGAAAAAAAACTGGCCGCTGCTTGTTTAGACGAAGTTACTGAACTGAATAATGAAGAAAATGTCGAGGGAACTAGGTGAAAGAATGATCAACTTACATTTAAAAAAACATTTTATTTCAGTACTCTTTATGTAATACCGATTTCATCATTTGGTAAACAAGAATGGAAAGTAAAAATGCCGAAAGGAGAAGGAATCGTTGATGTTTTGACATCAAATACTCAAATTTACGTTGTGACAACTCTTCGAAATGTAAGAGTATTCTCCCTGTGTGGAATGCAAAGACTAATTTTTAATCATCCAGGTTTTCATACTTTTTTCAATTTTATTTAAAAAAAAACATTTTTTAGCCCCTATTCTCACATGTGCATGTTTCAACAATACACTTGCCATTGCAAGTGCCGCAGGTGCTCAATTTGTTGAAAAAAGTGCAAAAGATCAAGAACTTTGGAAGGTTAAAAACATCAATTATTGTTTTTACAAGTATAATATGAAATCGAATTTGTAGATAGAAGTATCAGAATATTCAATTGATAGTTGTAGTTGGTTTCGAAACAGCTCCAATTTAACTAAAAAATATGATGTTCCTGTAAAAAATGGAGAGGAACTGGAATGGTTAAGCTATTCTAAAAATGGTCGTTTAGTGGCAATGGATAGCAGCTGTAAAAATTGCGGCTTTTCATTGAAAAAAAAACAAATTTCAAATTGTAGATAGTGTACACATTCTGTCAGCATCCTCTCTTTGGATTCCAATTTTTGATGGATCAAAAATTGTTCAATCCAAATCAGACGGCTTGTTTGCAGTTCAAGTAGTTGAAGGAAAAAAGTCTGGAGAATTTCGGTACATTGTGTGTCGCGAACAGAAGTTTCCACAATTTGACGGACGAGAAGTTATCAAACAGCATAAATGGCAAGCACCGTTCTGTCAGGCAGTAAGTTTTAGTTGTTTTTCAATGTTAGAATTGTGTTCTTTTTCAGAAAACCGACCGAGCTGAAAATGAACAAGAACTATTTTTCAATGAAATGGCGATTTGTGATGCTCTTGCTGATGGTGATGTATCGGAAATCGATGTAAAAACTAATTTTATTAATTTAGTTCATCAATTTTTTTCAGAAGCTTGATAAGGAACATCTTGTAACAATTGTTAAATTATTTTCGTTATCCGTGAAGTAAAACTTCACAATTAAAACAATTCGAAATGAGTTTTTCAGAAGTAATGCAGATGGGCGATCAGCAGAACTGGCAAGCCTTGTTACATCTTCCAAAGGAATCAGTGCACTTGCGAATTTTGCAAACAAGCATAAAAAAGTGGCACTAGCTGAAAAAGTAGCGGAAATTGGAAGACAAGTTGTGAACATATCTGGAACTGGATCAACAAAAACTAAAATGATTGATGAATCTAATGATGATGAGTTTTTGAAGCCAAAACGAATAACTTTGAATAATCGAAAAGAAAAAAAAGAAGAGGTTCTCAACTCTTTCTACAAATTTAACAGTAGTTTTATTCTTTAGGAGAAAAAATCAGAATTTGCTGTAACATTAGAAGCTTTTAACAACAGAGAAGAAAATGAATCCGAAATAGGGTTAGTTTCGCTAGATGATTCAGACATTATTGATCCATATGATTCACAACCTCAATCAAAATCATCAGTATCAACTAGAATCGGTGGAATGAATCCGTTTAAAAAAATGACAATGGACGAACCAGCCAAGAAAAGTGGTTCCGTATTAGATGAATTGGAGAATATTGCTACGGCAAAAGATAGAAAGCGAACAAGAGAAGAAACTGATAAAAAATCTGAAAAAACTATAAGAAAACAAGCAAAGTTGACATTTAGTTCAAAAATCGATCAAGAAAATACAAATAGTCAGAAAGAAGAGAAAGAGACAATTTCTACTATCAAAAAGTATTTTTTTTAAATTTTACCGATACATAAACACACTCGTTAATTTATTTTCAGAATAACACCATATGATCTTTGGCTAGAAGGATCAATTCAATCCTTAAAAAAACAGTTTTCTGGACAAGAAGACGAATTTTCAAAGTTTTGTATCCAAAAGTTTAGAGGATTATCTAAGCTTGAAAAACAAGTAATTTTATTTTTATTTGTTTT
The DNA here is from genome assembly GCA_963572285.1 of Caenorhabditis drosophilae. Classification (NCBI taxonomy): domain Eukaryota; kingdom Metazoa; phylum Nematoda; class Chromadorea; order Rhabditida; family Rhabditidae; genus Caenorhabditis; species Caenorhabditis drosophilae. The sequence goes on along the minus strand of OY751564.1, from coordinate 6,293,612 downwards.
AAAATAAAATATAAAAACTTTTTTCAGGAATGGAAAAAAAAAGCTGAAGAATCAATCACTGATGTTTAAAAAAAATTATTTGTATTATTTGTAATTACTTTTTTTATTTTCCATAGCTTTTTTGATAAAATGTTATTCTTAAATTAATGAAAATATCAGTTAAACAATAACAAGAATTTTAGTTTTTTAAGATTAATGAAATTCAAAAGTTAAGGTTTGTTATAGTTCATGTGAAAATAAGAGTATTTATTGTTTGCTCAGTGGATTTCTTGAAGAACTACATTGAATTTAAGGATGAGCAACGCTACGCATAGGTTTTCAATAGAGCGCGTTTGAACATTTTAAATAGTTTGCAAAAAGAGGTAGAAAAAATCGAATTACTCAACGTTGGCCACGAGATTTTGTGCACATCATCGATTTAACTTCATTTTTTTTCTTTTCAATTTTGTGTTTTAGTCATTTAACCAAATCCATTTTTAGGAATAAATTAAATGAATCGACTATCATGGTATACACCTGGAGAAAGCACCGAAGAATTATTGTGCCAAGCAGGAAATGTTGGAATTTATGAAGGAGATCTGAAACAAGTTAGAAAAAGTGCCTAAAAATTCAAATAAATAATCGATTTTAGACACAATTTGAACAAGGAACTGCATCATTGACACTTCAACGAATAATTTGGGCAGATTCTAGTGATCCGGTAAATCATGAATAATTAATTTTTTTAGTTCAAATAATTACAGGATCGTAGACTTGTTCTTCATCATTCATTAATTATTACAATGGAAAAACATCATAAATCAATGTTTAGTAAGGGTGGAAAAATTGTTGTAAAAGTTTGTCGAAAATGAGTTTATTTAAACACGATTTTTATTGATTTTTTTTAAGCTAGAAAAACCAAAAGCAAATAATGTTGGACCGGTAAATTCGAGTAAATATGATACAATACGATTAGTTTTTCGACATGGAGGTGAAGATGATGTAAGAGATTCATTTTTCAGCTTTAATATTATCCGAATGAAATATTTAAAAATTTTCAGTTTTTTAAAAAATATGAAGACGCCGTTAAACGAAAAATGTGGAATCGATCAAGTTCAGGGTCAAGTTCGAGTGGTGTAAGTAGAAAAATATTTTCAAGTACAGAAAATCGAAAAACAATGTTTAGTCAAGAAGTGGTGGTGGCGGGGGAAATTTGAGATCTGTTGGAATAGCTGGAATTGAAAAACGATTGGCTGAAAATCATTTTAAGACCCATGAAACAATTACGCAGGCGTTTGATGATATGTCAAAATTGATGGAAACAGCGAGAGAAATGGTCGGACTTTCAAAAAGTATTTCAGAAAAAGTTCGAGCTAGAAAAGGAGAAATAAGTGAAGATGAAGTAAGGCATTTTTTGATTTTTTCACGAAAAAAATGACATTTCAGACAATAGCATTCAAATCCTATCTTCTTTCTCTTGGTGTTTCTGATCCTGTTACAAAATCCACATTTGTTGGATCGGATACCGATTTTTTCAAACAACTCGCTAAAGAATTAACAGATATTTTATTAGAAAACATTAAGGTTTTTTTCACACAAAAATCATTTTTAAATACCAATTTTACAAAATGCAGGAAAGTGGTGGAATGCTGTCATTGCAAGAAGTTTATTGCCGTGTAAATCGAGCAAGAGGAATGGAAATGTTATCACCAGAAGACGTGATGAACGCATGTGAAGCTTTAAATTCAATCAATTCACCTTTAGAGTAAAAAGTTTAACATAATAATGTAGAACATATTGGAGAATTTCAGGTTTCATCGATTCCCATCTGGTGTAATTGTTGTTCAATTAAAAACAGCATCAGTAGAAAGTACAATTGAAGCAACAAAACAAGTCGTTGAAAAGTTTGGAAAAATTTCAGCGAATGAATACGCTGAAAAGGCGGGTTTGTCAGTGGTTTTAGCAAAAGAAAGGTGTTTTTTTTTAATTCATAAAATTAAACAAACAATTTTTATTTAAATGTTAAGATTGTTGGCAGCCGAAGAACACGAAATTGTATGTCGAGATGATTCAATTGAAGGACTCATGTTCTATCCAAACAAATTTGTAGAAAATGTCAAATCAAACACTTAAATTTATGCTTTATTAATTTTTATTTTTTAATTAGAGGGTACATTTATTGCATTTTTGCAGATTTATTAGTATTTTATAGAAAATGCATCGAGTTTTTTTTTAAATTCAAATTCTTGCCATTTTTGAGTGACGACCAGTTCATTTTTTAGGTTCATAATTAATTCTCCTTTTTCATATTTTTTTTGCTAATTTCTGTTCAAATAAAATAATTGATTTTTTTTTCAAAATTTGTAATCTCTATTAATGGTCCACTGCCATTTATACCAAAAAAAAAACCAATAAATGTATTATTATTATTATTATTATTAATTTTGAATTTAAAACAAAAAAAGGAATGAAATGGAAAATATCGATATTTCTGTATTTGCTGAAGTTTGTGAAGGCGAATGAATATTATGATGAAAGTCTGGAATTGAATCGAATAAATGGAGAATATTTGAAAAGTGAATTCCATTTTGAAATTGAAAGGAAATATTCAAAAAATGGTAATTTTGAATTGAAAAAAAAACAAGAAAACTTCATTTTCAGACGAATACGATTTTATCGTTTTTCCACGTTCGATTCAAGAAATAATTGATGAATATTCAATTAAAAATTTAAATTTAAATATTGGATTCGGAAGATGGAACACTGAAAAATGGGGAATGCCACCACAACCATTCTCATCAGCTGGTGGACAAATATTCACCGAATTTCAAAATGAAAAGTGATGAAATCTCATCAATAGTGAAAAACAATTAAATTGCAGAACAAAAAATAGATTTGAATTTTTGCTGGAATCGATTAATGGTTTATTATGCACGTCAATTTCCCAAAAAGTGCTTGTCGTAAATCCAGTTCAATCAATATTTGGAAATGCAAAAAATCAAACGTTTTCGACGTTAGTTTAAAGCAAAAATTGTTTCCTTTTTTCAATTTATTGTTTTTTTTTTAAAGATATGGAGTCAGCAGCACAGAATCAGCGTGCACGGAAAATTTGACAAAATTGAAGAAATTATTACCTTGTAAAAATGTAAAGCTTAAAAATCAATAATTTATAGTTTGTTTTTCCTTTAGAACGGCTTGTCAACTTTATTACATCCATCAAAATTATACAATGTTCAATTTCATTCATCACAATTGAAAGTTGAAAACGATTGTAATTGGGTATCAGAATTTTTCCCAGCGAACGAAAAAAAAGGAGAGCGAGAAAATTAAACCGAAATTTCAGAATGATGACAAGTGTACGTCAAAAATGGAATTAGATATTTTAGTGTTTTTCAAAATTGAAACGAAAAAAAATGTTGAAATATTCACGTCCGATTTATTCGAAAGAAAATTGCCGTCAAAATGTGCAGCGGCGAGAAAAAGTGAAATTCAATTAAAAAACGTAGTTTTTTTCATTTCTTTTTCAACAAATTTGACAAAAAAAAGTGGTTTTTTGTAGAATTTCAAAGAAATAAAAACAATCAATTTGATGAAAGATATGGAGTTTCCATTAAACATTGAAATTCCTAAATCAATCAATGATAAAAATAATTTTGACAGTGATAATAATATCTTAAGGTTCACATTTAAAAAAAAAAAAGAAAAAAAAACATTTTTTGGTTCAGAACTTGGTCATCCCAAGGTGGATTTGATCAACATCGAGGCGTTTTGTCGATTTCAATGAAAAATATGAATGAAAAATCGAAAGTGTTGATAAGTCAAATTCTTCCATATTTTGTGAGGCCAAGATATTCGGAAATTCGAATAGAATGTCAAAGAAGTGAAGTAGAAAAAGAATGGACAAAAGCCAATATCTCAAAAAAGGAAATGGTTTTGAAGAATGAAAGAAAAGGAAGTGTTTTGCTACAATATGAATTAGAAATGAATTCGAATCATTTATGCGTTTTGACAATTCCTTTTGAAAAAAAATTATTGAAGTAAAATTTTTCGAAATCAAGTAAAAACTGAAAAAAAACACGAAAAATCATTTCAGACTTGCCGATTATCCACCGGATGCTAATCACGGTCTTCACATTCCGCCAGCAATCATATTTGTGTCAACTGAAACAACCAGCTATTCGACGCAATCCAATCCAATACTTGTTATTTTACCAGTTCCTGATTTCTCAATGCCATTCAATATAATTTGTTTTGTTGTAACCGCGTTTGTATCGATTTTAGGACCAATTCAATTATATTCGACAAGCTCGTAAGTTTAAGAAGAAATCATTTTTTTTCTTCAAAAAATTGAAAAAAAAAAATTTCAGATTTGCTCCAGAAATAAGAAAAGCTGAAAATTGGAAAAAAGTGTCAAAATTCATAATTTTGATATTGATTGGTTTCTGCTTATTTGCACATTTCCAAGATTTGTCGCTAAATGAAGTTCGACGAAAAATCCAAGAGCATTTACAAAAATTGAATGATTTAAAATAATGAAATCGGGTAATTTAAGTGTTTTAAGATTTTGTTTTTACAGGTTTTTATTTTATTTATTGATTAATAAATTATTATAAAAATTTGGATTATTTTCATTTTCTCGCATAGCTGCTGGTTTCTCAATTCCATTATTTGAATTCTCTTTTGTTTCAATCGATATTTTAGCTTTTCTTACATTTAAAAGATCATTTTCCCTAAAAAGAAAAATTTTAAAAAACGGGGGGGGGGGGGGGAATTTTTTTCTTGAAAATTTAAAAGTTAGAAACAAACGTTTTTTCTTTGGATTTTTTCAAGCCTCCACTCGTTTCTCTGAAAAAAAATTAAATTTTTAAAACAATTTTTCGAAAAAAAACTAACGATTTATTCAAATTTTTCATTTTTTGATGTTTTCTGTAATTTTTTTTCTTTAAATTTTTTCTCTTTCCAAAAATTTTAATTAAAAAAAAACCAACTGGTTTTCTGAGTTTCTACTTGTTTCACTTTTTCTAAAAAGAAAAATAATTTGTTTTTATTAAGGTTTAAAATTAAAATTTTATTTAGACAACTAACATTTCCTTGGTTCGCCTATTTTTATCACTTTTCCTACAAAAAAAAAAAACAATTGATTTTTCATAAAATGAAAAACACTTGACAAACAATTTTTTCAACATTCCATTTTTCTCTTTTTTTCTAAAAATTATTGATTTTTCCTTAAGTTTAAATTTTTAAAAAATCACTTACGACGTCCTCGAAGTCCGACTGTTTTCACTTTTTCTGAAACAGAAAAATTGAATTTAAACGAAAAAAGAGGTTAAAAATCAACCAACATTTCTCTTTTTTTCTTGCTTTTTTCCATTTTTCTGAAATTTTTTATATTTTCTCTTAAAATTTAGTTAAAAACAAGAAAAATAATTTACTTTTTACTTGAAGGTTTGCTAATATCACTTTTCCTAAATTATTTTTACTTAAAAAAATCAAAATTATAAAGAAGAAGAAGAAAAAAAAACTTTTGACTTTTTTTGGATTGTGTGCTATTTTTCGATTTCATTCGTCTACTATGCTTCCTCTCATTTTTTGATGCTGAAATTTTGAAAAAAAAATGAATAAAAATAAAAAATCAAATCGCCTGAATCATGAAATGTGCACCATCCCTTTGTGCCACGAATCAATAATTGTTTTACTTTTGCTTCAAAGGAAAAGAAAAAAGAAAATTAATCAAATAAAAATTGATCTCAACTCTTTCCGGCCACTTCTCTTCCAGTATAATGTAAAAGAATTCGCAACTTTTCGAAAGGCCTAAAAATGAAGAATAACAAAATGTGGTCCCGAATTCTCATCAACCTTTCATTGTGAAAAATTGCGGCTGGAGAAAATGTTGAGCAAAAATAAGGTGCGAGAAGAACGAAGAGCTTATCTTTTTGTGGTCTTAAATGGAAACAAAAAGGCGATGAGAAAAAAAAGGGGTGGGGGAATGAGAGTTGTCGTTTTACGAATTAAAATATTTGTATTGTTCGTCATCCGGATAACAGCTATAAACTCGATGATAAATTTGAATAGTTGCCATATTAATGGTTCGGGTTTTCGAATTAACAATCATTCGACGACCAGGAATAATTCCATAAACCTGATCAACAAAATACGAATAATTATCCGTTGTTTGAATCTTAAATGCGACTGGATAATCACCATGATTCGTTAATCTCAAATAACCGCGTTCTGGTGGACGATTCAGCTAGAAACAATTTCAACATTTGTGTAAGATTGAAAAAGAATTTTCAGTGATGAAAAAAAAAGAGGGGAGGGGGGGGGGGGGAGATGAGGAACTTTTCGTGAAAACTGAAAATAATTGAAATCGCATGAAACAAGAAGTTGTGGTTCAATAATTTCCAGATCTGCATCGTGTTCGCTCCAAATAAAAGAATCGTTCGATAGAAAACAAGAAGGAAGCTGAAAATCTGGATAGAAATTCAGCATTTTTTCCACATTTGTTCACCTTTGATTTCATTCTCCTTTCGTGTTTCAAGAAATATTATTTTCCGCCTTTTTTTAAAATTGAAAATGACACGATTTTAATTTTTATTTAAATTTTTTGAAAAAAAAAATTCAAAAAATTTTTTTAATTTAAAATTCCGATTTTTTGTATTGAGCGTAAACAGTTTGTCCAACATGAATATAACCTTCAGCACTTTTCAAGCCAGCGTAAACTCCAAATACTGGACTGTCTTTAAATTCGTCTCTCATCTTTCCTTCGGGCGCTAATCGAAATCTGAAAAGAAACCAGAAATCAATCAATAATTTGTTGTGTGATCGGGCATACTTTCTCAATGTTTTAAGTGGTTGCATGTCTTTATTCATCACACCAAGCTCAGGATCAATTGTCGTCATAACACATCTGCAAAAATTATTTCGTCGGGTTTTGGTTTTGCTCCAGAAAACGATTTGCAGCTTTTCCTTTTCACCTTGTGCACGGTGCGAAGTTCTCCAATATGACATCGCCGATTTTGACGTGCGACCATTTGTCCTCGTCCCACGAGCTGGTTTTCTCGATGAAAATCGATGGTCGAAAACGGCGATGGGTGACTTCGCGCTCAAGTTTCTCATTCAAATTGTCGAGTGATGCCGATGTGGCAATCAAATAAGGTGCCAAATCAGTGAAAGCCGACTGAAAACAATTAAGAATCAATCAATAATCGAGTTTGTGCAAAAATTCACATCATCTTTCCGCTTCGGAACTGGATTATTCCACCAATTTGGACTTGGAATTGATGTTCTTTCAGTGAATAAATTTGGCTGATAATAAATAAGGCGAATATCTGGAAAAAGAAAACGAAACAAAAATTGATGAAAAATATGGAAAAATCGTCAACTTTTCTCCTGAAGATATTCCGATAAAATTTCGCTTATCTCCTCACCACAATCATAACCATCCTGTTCTAATTTATCGAAAAGTCTGGAATTTATTTGTTTCTTCTGCCGCCGTGTACAAAAAAAAATCAATAAGTTACATTGCACGAATCGTCCGATTATTTTTCATCACCGACGACAAATCAATTTCGATTTGCTGATTGGGCGGAATCAAGATGTGTGCCGAGTTGTTCTTGACCGAGCATTGAATTTTCACCAATTTCGGATGTTGTCGAGCAGTGAGAAATCTTGAATTTGATTTTTGAAATTTAAAAAAAAACAAATTTTTAATTCAACAATTCACTTTCTCGTTTCTCCTTCGACAACGAGGAAGCTTCGATCCTCTTCATTTCCATTTACAGGACCCATTTTTGTGCATTTAAATGTAAAAACCTGACAATTTATTATTGAAAAACAAAGTTGTTTCTTTTCTAATTTTACATCATTTGGAGATCCGGATTTGATTGGATACAAATGAAGACTTTTCACAACTCCGACCGGAATCCATTCGTATTTTTGCGAATAAATAAAACTCAACAATTTTCGAGTCGCCTAAAGAAAAAAGTGCCGGTGATGGTACAAAAATAGGCGGGGCGAGGGAGTTTTTCAAAAAAAAAAAAAAAAAAAGTTACATGATAGGCTATAAATGATCCAGCTAAAGAAGCAAAAAGAACTTTTTTGTCTTTGTCGATTTCAAAAATATTCGTCATTGATTTTTTCGGTCGCTGAAAAGTTTGATGAAATTTATAATAAAATTAATGAAATAAATATAAAAAAATTTAATTATTATAATAAAAGCTTCTAAAAACAAAACAAAAAAATGAAGAAAATTATTTTTCATTCTAATTCTCTTTTATAACACAAATGTATTTGCGTTACGAATGATAAAAAGTTTGAAAGATCAGAAAAACATTGCGTATCATCTTTTTTTACTTTCAAATTCTGATTAACAAAATTAGTGATTTGATTTTAAATTAATTTTCTTTTCTTTTCTTTTAAACAAAAAAAAACCAAAAATTTTCAAAAAATTGATTTAAAATTAGATTATTTTAATTAAAATTTAAAAAATAAATATTTTTATTATTATTTTTTGTACATACTTTTTAAAAAGTTAGTAGAAAAATAATCAATAATTTATTATCAAAAATTTAATGGTTTTTTATTTTAAAAATTCAAAAAATATTTCTTTTCGCGCCGAAATATTTTATGCGTCGCTGTTGGAAAAATGGATTTCTGCAAGGAAATAGAAAAACTTTTTTTTTTAATTTCGGAACTTTAATTTTCAAAATTTGATTTGAAACGAAATTCGAATCAATTTTTTTCATTATTTTAAGTTTTTCTGAAAATCTAGAGGGAAGGGAGGGGGGGGGGGGTGGAGGTTTTTTCAAATCCGTAAACCCAAAGCCGAGTGATGAAAGCTGACATTTTAAGAAAAATCGAAATTTAATGATATTAACCGTTGATTTTTCTACATTTTTCTGACGTTTTAAATAAAAATGAGCGAATTTTCGAAAAAATATTGAAAAATACCGAAAATCGGTTGAGAATTGTTGGAAATTTTTTAATTTGAAAGCGGGGCAAGAGAGAGAGAGGGGGGGGGGGGAGCATCAAAAATTCTTTTCTTCTTCTCATTTGCCTGATGACAAGTTCATTTTGACGAATGCGACACAGCGTCAACGCTGTTCAATCTACATACAACAACAACACATCAAGCCCTATGACTACGATGCCGTTAGCAGTGGCGTCAATACAATGTAGACGACGGCGGACTTACTGCATTTAGTATAATATTATATATACTTATATATATATACATATATATATATATATATTGTCTCTATGTGTGTGCGTGGTGCAAATAAATAGGCTTTCGCGTGCGTCAACGTTGTTGCGCTCTCTCCAATTTTTATACTTTTTTTTTTCGAATGCGCACCCTCCCCTGCGTTTCACTTTTTCAGTTTTATATCGCTACGTCAAAACAGCGGCATCGATCTTGCGTGCGTAGGTCCTCGTCTCGTCGTCGTCGCCGCCGCCACCATTATCATCGTTGTGGTTGTTTTGTCGTCGTCGTCGTCGTCGTCGTCGTCGTCGTCGTCGTCGTTTTTTGCCACACATTCCGTCTACTTTTTTTGCATTCTCCTCCCTCGCTCCTTCCCAACCAGCCAGCCAGCCAGCCAGCCAACCAGCCAGCCAACCAGGCAGCCAACAAAACTAACTAACCACTACTTACTTTTTTTTCGTTTCATTTTACTTTTATTTTGTATATTTTGATGTATAAAATTTGTAGAAATTTAATAATTTAAAATAAAAATAAAAAATCGCCTTAAAATTTTCCCTGAAAATATCCAGAAAATTAATTTCTGTTTTGTAATTGAAAACAATTTCTGTGAATTCTCGTCATTTCTGGTGCCTTCATTGCACACTTTTTTCAGTAATTTATTTCTAAGCGTTTTGAGTAAAAAGAAGAACAAAATCCAAAAAAGAAGATTCTGAAAATTTCAGAAAAATAATTTTGCTTCCTTCTTTTATTATAAAAATAAAATAAAAGTCGATTTAAGCAATAGAATTAGTTTACTCAAAAAAAAAAACAAATATATCATCCAACAAAATTTTTCCTTTTACGTTTTTGACGGGCTTCCCGTCAAGTTTTTCCATATCTGTGTATTATTTTATAATTTTTCAAAAAACCCACACAATTGTTTTTCTTTTTCATGATTTTTAAAACGTAAAAGTCCAGATTTTCCCATTTTTAAACGTGTTTTGTGAGTAAAAATTGAAATATTTCAGATGGCTGATTATCGAGAAAATTCTCCATACAATGATTCAGGAGATGATGTATTTATAAATGATTTGATAGATGCTGTTCAAAACAACCCTTGTGTATATAACAGGTAAAAATATTTAAATTTTTTAAAAAGTCAATTAATAAATTACTGAAAAAAAAGTGCAGATATGATCCTTTGCATAAAATGTCAGAATATAAACATGAAGTTTGGAAAATAATTGCTCAAGATTTAAATTTTGATGGTCAACCTGTTGAATTAGAAAGGAAATGGAGACACATGAGGGATAAATATGTTCGACTTCGTAAACAAGACAAATTATGTATTCCAATTAAAAAAAACAGTAAATGGTAACAAAAAAAAAATAAATTAAATCATTATTTAATTGATTTTTCTAATTTCTAGGTATGCTTATTATCGAAAAATGTCATTTTTAGATCCATACGTTGAACATAGAAATCGTAAAAAAAAGGACGACGAGTTGGATGAAAAAAATGATTTTAATGGTAATTTCTCATGAATTTTGTTTACCTTGCAGAAATATGCATTAACGTGCGATAGAGCAAAGTTGCATAACAATTAAAAATGTGCAAAAATGAATTAATTGTAGGCGAGCCTCAAACTGATAATTTAATAGAAAATGAGGAAATGAGATTTTCAACAACTGATGCTTTAAACAAATTATACGAGTCATTTATGGTTGAAAATCAAGATGAGGTTAAACCACAATCAGTTGAAATATTAGAAGAAGGCGAACATTTTCAATCATCTCCATCAACATCGGTTTCACCAATTACAATCACAACTCAAAATGTAAATTATCGAAAACGACGGTTTGAGTCGGAAGTTTGTAAAATTGATAATAAAAATGACAGAGAAGATGAAGATTCTGAGGTAATTTTTGACTTGATTCAGAAGTGGAAGTTCACATTTTTTTTCAATTTTAGATTTCACTATTTGTTCGTTCAGTCTCCAAAAGTTTGTCATCAATGGATAAACGAACATTTGCTGTTGCTCGAATTGAAATTGCAAAAGTGTTATACAATTGTCAATATGGAGATTTGAAAGTTTCGTTATAAATATGTAATTAATTTTTTTCCTTGTTGATAATTATTTGTAAAAAACTAAATATCTTGATCTCGTGTTTCCCCCCTTTTAAAACTGGTAGGTTTTTATTAATCATTTCAACTAGACATTTCATTTTTATTAGGAATAATAATAATAAATTAATTTTTTTTTGTTTCATTAATTTTTAAACTCAACCCCCCCCCTGTTTCACACTCATTTTCTAATTTGAAAATTTTTTGAGAAAAACCAGATATTTGTTCGTCAGCAGGGTTTTAGAATTTTCTCGAAAATCACTTTTAAAAAAGTGTGTGAGAGAGAGAGAGAGAGAGAGAGAAGGGGAGGAAAAGGAAATAGCAGGCATATCTGCTGGGCTCTCTTTTGTGATCTTTGCTAAATGTTCAATACGTTGAGTCACAAATCGAAACAATGCAAAAAATATCGAAATCATTTGTTGGTTTTTACTGTCATCTGAAACACAAAGGAGCACTTGTTATTCCAGAAATTGGGTCTCAAATAGAAAAAAAAAGTTTTGAAAATTTAATAATCAAAAAAAAATCACAACAATTAAACATTTAAATTTTTTTGGCGGCAAAAACTTGTTTGCGAACTTTGAGGCATCTTATAATGGTTTTGATTTGAAATTTTTTTAAATTACCAATGGAGCAAGCTTGACACAGAAAAATGGCGGAAGATTATTTCAAAACTATTCAATTTCACCGTTTTTTTTCTTCTTTCAAAAAAAAAATCTTCTCGAACTTTCGATTGATCATTACAATGACGTCATTTTTCCCACTCTCTGATCTTCTTTTTATCCAGATAGGCCTGAGTCTCGTCTCGTCGAGCGGAGCAGAGCAGAGCAGAGCAAAAAAGAAAACACACACGATCATGTTGTTTGTCTCCGCCCATTTTTTCGTGCTCTTCTCAAAAGCTGTTCGTTACTCATTTTCTTCGTGATCTCCGTGCTCCACGAGAAAAATATTGCTCTTCGGAAAGAGCTCAATGTTTTATTGCATTGAAATTGGTGTCTGCTAAATAATGCGAAAATCTCAATTTTCTTCTTTTTCTTTTTCTTTTTTTTTCAACAATTTTCAGCAATTTTTGTTTGGTTTCAGGAAAAACAATTTCAGAAAAATGACGATCGTTCGAACAATTCAGGTGTGTTTCAAGTCTGCTCTATTGCACAATTCAAGATCAAACGTTTCCAGAAAAATGAGGAAGAGGAGCTTTTAAACAAGGCCACAAATATTCCAACCGAAGTTGTGCGCGAATTGAACGGTGAAAAGCTTCTGGATCGAACCACGTTTATTTCCGAATTCTCGACTGAATCCTATTTAGAAGTATTGAATATTGATTGGCGGAAAAAAGAGAGATAAACAAGCTTTTTTCCCAGGATTTCTATACGAATGTTGAAGATCCAGCAATGCAAATGGTTTTGACATTTCTTCCAAATCTTGTGGCCAGAATTGGAAAAGTCGACAAAGTCCTCGATTTTGCTGCCGGACCAACAATTCATGTGGCTGTTTGTTATCGAGAAATGGCCAACGAAGTATCCCTTTCACACAATTTGTTTCTTTTTTTTTTCGAAAAATTCGAGTAAAAATTTCAGATTTATTTGGCTGATTATTTGCCACAGAATCGAGATGAGTTGAATAAATGGATTAATAGAAAATCCCGTTTTGATTGGACAAAAACCTTAAAAATGATTTTGACAAGCGAAGGTCAAACGTGGGGAAAAATTAAAACTGTCGAGGAAGAAACTCGAAAAAAGGTGAACAAAAAAAAATTTCGACCACGGCAGGACTCGAACCTACAATCCCCAGATTCGAAGTCTGGTGCCTTATCCATTAGGCCACGCGGCCACAAAATTAAAAGACAAGAGTTGTGTTTATCACAAACAGAGGTCAAACATGTAAAAAAAAGCACAAAGACAAACCAAAAAAAAGAAAGAAATGCCAACAAAAAATTTCGACCACGGCAGGACTCGAACCTACAATCCCCAGATTCGAAGTCTGGTGCCTTATCCATTAGGCCACGCGGCCACGTTGCTCGATAACCGGAGTGGTGGTTATCAAAACTAACTTCAAACATGTAAATAAAAAAATCCAAAAGGATGCTCCAAAAAAAAAAGAGAACAATGAAAAATTTCGACCACGGCAGGACTCGAACCTACAATCCCCAGATTCGAAGTCTGGTGCCTTATCCATTAGGCCACGCGGCCACGTTTATCTGTAATAAGAGCACTAATCATCACAACGAAAAGTCGAACATGTTAACAAAAGCAGTCTGAATAAAAATTTCGACCACGGCAGGACTCGAACCTACAATCCCCAGATTCGAAGTCTGGTGCCTTATCCATTAGGCCACGCGGCCTCATTGCTGCCTGCTGGTTGTTATAGTTTTGTTCTTAATGTGTATACTATATAGTAAAATAGAGTTAAAAAAGTCGAGAAAAAAGAAAGAGAAAAAAAAGCTGTAATTGATAAACAAACAACAACTAATAAAAAAAAATGTTTTCAGGTGAAAAGTGTTTTCCATTGTGATTGTTTTCAATCCCCATCGATCGATTGTCCTTCATCTCTCATTGGAAACTTTGACGTAAGTTTGACAAGAAATCAATCAATCAATAATTCAATCGTATATCAACTTGAAGACAGTCGTCACAATTTTCTGTGTCGAATATTGTTGTAACAATTTAAACGAATACTACAAATGTATCGCCAATATTGGAAAAAATGTAAAAAGTGGAGGTAAAAGAGACAAAACCAGAAGAAATAATTCTGGAGTTTCTTTTCAGGATATTTGATTTATAGCGGAATATTCGAAGAAACCTGGTGCTCATTTGGCGGCAGAAAATTCACGTGTTTGTATATAACAAAAGAAATAATGTTGGATGGTCTTGATAAAGCGGGATTTGTAGTTGAAAATGATAAAAAATGCATTCTTTATGAAGTCAATGGAATATTTATGATCTGTGCAAAAAAGAAATAAAATAATAATAAATTATTATAAAATAATAAACATTTCATATATATATTTTTTGGAATTTTGCCAAGCTTTTATTAATTTTTTTTTAATTAAAAATAAATATTTTTCAATGATTATTTTATTTAAGAAGAACAAGCCAATGCTTTGGTACCAAATCGATTTAATAATTGAATATTATCCAAACCAATTGCATAATTCTCATAAAAATCATCGGCAATAAAATGGAACTGGAAAAAAAGAAAAATCGATAAATCGATATGATTAAATGAATATCAGACATTATGTTCTCCAGGTGAAACATCGAAATAATAATTTTTCCATTTTTGTGAGTTTATATCAATATTTCTAGAAAAAAAAATCAATAATTATTGATTTATTGATTGAAAATCAAGCTCGAAAATGAAAACCTCCCATCCAATGAAATTGGACAATTTTCGTCATCATCAATGCAGACGCGAAGTTTGCCACGAATTCCGGCTTGGTAGACAAAAAAATCGAGACGAGCTGGCTCGTTGATCAATACTGGATGATTTGTGGACAAAATGAAGGTTTCGTCCGAACTGCTTGATGCTCCACCAGCATAAATGAAGTAGCCGTCTGAAATTGAGGAGAGGAGACGGTTGAAGAGGGGGGGGGGGGGGAAACAAATTTGTTTTTCGCAAACTTTTCGAAAGATCTGTTGGGATTCCAGTTAAGGAATTCAGAACGCTTCGATTTGATAAAATCCATTTTTTAAGATTTAATTCATTGTTTGATGATGAGTTGGTTGAGCTTGTCACATAATTACAGAATGTCTGAAAATCAAAAATTCAAAAAAAAAATGTTTTTTTTTTGTTTCTTAAAAACATTTTCATCAAAATTACAATCAACCAATGGACAAATCGATGCAAACAATGGTCCGGTTCTTGGTCCGCCAAAAACGTTTGCTTCCGAACTTTTTTTGCCAAACGTTTTGGTTGTTGTGATTCCATGATGAACCGGTTTCGTCGGAATCGCAAACGAGACCGCCTCAAATTGACTCGAATCGATTTTCAGATCTTCAATTCATTCAGATTATTGATTGATTGATTGATGGATGAATAAAATCGACATCAACCAAACCGTTTCCATTAAAATCGTCCAACTGCGAGATTTGGTTCTTCAACGCGAAATTGTCGAAAACCTCGTCGAAACCTCCGCCAGCACCTTCAGATGAGCCATGATTCGAAGATTCTGCAAAAATGTGAAGAATTTTGCTTCTTTTTTTTTCTTTTTCGAATTCAAATATAAATTGGGTTTGAATAACCAATTTCAGAGGAGAAGAGCAAAAAAATAAAAAATTGATTTATTTCCTTCAAAAACCCGTGAAATATAAAAAATGGAATATTTGAAACAAAAAAAGATTTGGCACATTAAATGTCGAATAAAAATTGATTGTAAAACGTCCCGCCCCTTCCCCCTGGAAGAAAAAATCAGATCAAATCAAATGCAATTTCTGGCGATGAGTTCTTCTCATCATTTCGGCCATCATTTTTCTCGTGACCTTCATTGGCACAATCGGCGGCGGTAATAATTTAACATCGTTGTTCTCAATCGGCAAACCCAAGGTTTTTCTCATCAATCGTTCCATGAACTCTTTTTTCAGGCGGGAAAAACCGCCGGGTTTTCGAATGTCGCTCAAATCCATTCCTTTCGTCAACTCGTCCAAATCTGGAATATTTCTCAAGGCGCTCAAATCTTGAACGGCTCCGCTTGGCAGAATTTTCGCAATGTCGGCCAGTTTTTCAGCGATTTCTTTTTCCTCATCAGATGGCTGCTTGAAAATGATAAGCTCGGTTGCTGAAGGCTTCATGGTTGTGGTTGTGGTGGTGGTGGTGGTGGTGGTTGGTTGAAACAAATTGCGATGAACCTGCTCGATTTTCTCGATCGGGTTGATGTTGATTTTCCTTTTGTGATGCTTCAACAAATTTGGTGGGTAAACCATCGAAGCCGAATCAAACTTTGTGGGAAGACCAAATGAATTTGTCTCGGCAACAAATTCTGGAACCTTTGTTGTCGTCAAAAGCAATGATGGTGGCGGTGAAATTGTCGCCGAGTCCGGACTCAAAAGTCCAAACTTTTTCGCCATTTCAACCAACGATTTCTGATCGTTGAACGTCAACGAAGACGGTGTTGTGATCAACACCGGCTCATTTGTATTATAAAAATGCGATGATTGAACAGGCGGTGATCGTCTTAGTTCCATCGATGTGCTTGATGGTTGATCAATGATTGATGGGGCTCGAGGATCCAAAGCGGTCAGTGATCGAACCAGTGTTGGAATGTAGGGAATGACAGGAGCTGTTTGCTTCAAAAAAGTCACAAAATTCGCAATTGTTTGCTCATTAGAAATTGTTGTTGAGTCCATCGGAATTTCAGTTGAATTCTCCTTTTCAATTTTTGGCGAAGCGAAATCCGATGCTTCTTTAGATGTCGTCATCAAATTGATTTTTGTTCCAACATTCATTGTAATTGGCATTGTCGTTGTCGTTGCAGTACTTGATGACGTCACCGTTGTTGTTGTTGTTGTTGTTGTACTGCCTGCAGTACTGGTTGATAATTTGTCAGCAACATCTTGCGATACAATCAGCATCAGCTCCCCATTATACAAGTTGGATTTTCGATATGATTGCCAATCTTGAAATCCGATTCGACGAATGTCTCGTCGGTCTCTTCGATCTCCTAAAATCGATTTTGACAAAAACGCACAAAAGGAAAATCAGTTTTGGTTTTTGAAAAAGAAAAAAAAAGGAGAAAAAGATGGAGAAGAAATGAAAGAAAAAACCAAGAAGAAGAAGAAGAAAAATGTTTACCACAAAGAGTCGCTTCAAAACGAATATCATCCAAGGCAATTATATCAGTTGGAGGATTGAAAATCGTCTTAAACACAATTTCAAAAGGTTGAGCAATTGGTGGAAGCTCGACAGCTCGAAAAATCCATTGTTTTCCAAACGTCGATGAAACTCCATCATAACATCTTGAAATTCAGAATTTCAGTTCAGTTTTTGACCGAGGAAAAAGAGGGGAATTTCAGACCTCATTGAATGAATATCTTGATTTCCTGGTGGTTGACGAATACAGACTTCTAACTCCGATTCAACTCCAGTCTTAAAATACCAATATTTGATGCTTGCTCCGCCAAGTTGACATGTAATAAC
Source organism: Caenorhabditis drosophilae (assembly GCA_963572285.1). NCBI lineage: Eukaryota > Metazoa > Nematoda > Chromadorea > Rhabditida > Rhabditidae > Caenorhabditis > Caenorhabditis drosophilae. Next base: position 6,276,202 of record OY751564.1, on the reverse strand, counting down.
CTAAAACATTGATGAATTATTGATGGAAACCAAAAAAGTTTCTTTGATTGACTTCGGAAACGAGAAGAGCCAATGTTCGACCCATCAAACCAGCGGTGTAGATGAAAGGAGAAGCTGAAAATGTGACAAATCGAAAATTGTTTGAGGGGGGAGGCGAGAAATCACGATTATTCTCATCAAACGGCATAATTTTTGTCTGCGAATCAACTTCGACCAACTGTGAAATGTCGAAATGACCAGAGCCAACATTTGACGAGTTTCTCCATCGACAAGTCGTCGTAAAATCACAATTCAAATCCGACGAAGCTGATATTTCCAGCTGAACTGAAAAATTAAAAACAAAAAAACCCCGTTTTGTCGCTTGGAAAAAAAGAAACCTGGCTTAAAAAATAAGAAAAGTACAAGTAAGCGATGAAGCATTCGAAAGTTGAACACGGCGTTGGAAAAATTCGAGTGGAAAATCTATGGGGATGAGGGAAGGGGGGAGGGGGAGTGACCTATAAGAAAAAGAAAATCGTCGGACGAAATAAAACCAGACATTCAAAAATATTCATTCGATTGCAGTAATTAGGAAGCGGACGGACACCCGCCCCGAAAAAAAAGAAAAAAGTAAGGGAAAGTCGTCAGGTAATTAGTCAACGAAAAATGGATGAGGATGCGTTCAATCGACAACTGACTTATTTATTTCAGCTTTTTTATTCCATACATGTTTACCTAGTGAAAGTCAACCACAACCAGTGTAAATATTGTTTTTTTCAAAGGAAATTCGCTTAGGTTTTAAATACGCATTTTATTCAAAATCGGAAAAGCTGAAAATCGAATAATCTGAAAATGTGAAAAGCTGAAAATTGGAAAATCGGAAAATTGAGAAGTCAAAAAACGGAAAATCGAAAAATCGAAAAATCGGAAAATCAGGAAAACTGAAAATCGGAAAAGCTGAAAATCGAATAATCTGAAAATCTGAAAAGCTGAAAATTGGAAAATCGGAAAATCGGAAAATCAGGAAAACTGAAAATCGGAAAAGCTGAAATTCGAATAATCTGAGAATCGGAAAATCTGGAAAATCGAAAAAGCTGAAAATCGAAAAATCTGAAAATCTGATTTTTAAAAATTTGTAAAATTTTTTGCTGAGAAACTTGGAATTTTAAAGTATTTTATTTTTCACTATTTAATTTTGAAAAAAAGTTGGGAAAAATCTGAAAAAAAAAGATTAATTCGATTTATTTTCTTCATTTGAATCTTTCTTTTTTTTTTCGTCTTCAGTGTCAGGATCCATATAATCAGCATTGAATCCGCCTCTTCTTCGTCTCGATACAATCATTTCTCGCTCTTCTTTGGCGAAAACTGTTTCCAAATTCAGAATTCCAATGTCGAACGTTTTTTTGGGCGTTTTTCCATTTGTAATATAGGATTTCGGTAGAGCAAACTTGACTTTTCTTGATCCAGGCTAGAAAAATTCGGCGCGTTAAAAAGAAACAAAAAAAAATGAAGGAAGAGGAAAAACCTTGATGCCATCGTCACAATCATGATAAACTTTGAAAATTGGATCAATTGGAGTGAGCTCAGCAGTTCCGCCTTGAAGACTAAACTGACCATTGGAATCCGTATAGCCTTGATCAAGAAGATCATCCGGATCCGGACCCGAATCCTCTTCCCATAATTTGACGCGAACGTTTGCCGCTGGTTTTGCGCCACACAAAAGTTGTCCTTTAACAGCAATCGATTGATCCCTCATTGAAATTGTGGATCCGACAATGGCGAACAAAAGGAGAATGGTGGAAGATTTTGACATTTCTGAAAAAAAAAATTAATCGGAAAACTAAAATTGAAAATTATTGATATTTTTCCATAAAGAAAGGGAAAAAAGTTAAAAATAGGTCTTATCAATTAAATAAAAATTGTTTATCTGTGCTTATCAAAAAGTTTTAAAAATTTAAAGGTTTCTTGATATTTAAAAAATCAATAAATATGATCAACAAAAAACTGTGGTTTTTTTGCATTTGTTATTGTCGAAATTTGATTTTGAAAAAAAGTTTCTCGATTTTTCGATTTTTCGATTTTCAGCTTTCTGATTCGATTTTTTTTCAAGAATGAAAATATTGATTTTTTTAATGATTTGTATTGGTCTGACGTTTGGCTTGGATCAGTCGTACGCGATAAAAGGCAAATTGTTGTGTGGCACAAAACCAGCGGCAAACGTTCGCGTCAAATTATGGGAAGAGGATTCGGGTCCGGATCCGGATGATCTTCTTGATCAAGGCTATACGGATTCCAATGGTCAGTTTAGTCTTCAAGGCGGAACTGCTGAGCTCACTCCAATTGATCCAATTTTCAAAGTTTATCATGATTGTGACGATGGCATCAAGGTTTTTCCTCTTCCTTCATTTTTTTTTGTTTCTTTTTTACGCGCCGAATTTTTCTAGCCTGGATCAAGAAAAGTCAAGTTTGCTCTACCGAAATCCTATATTACAAATGGAAAAACAGCCAAAAAAACGTTCGACATTGGTAATCGATTGGAAAAAGGAAGAAAAATTGAAACATTTTGTTTGCAGGTGTGCTCAACCTTGAAACAATATTTCCAGAAGAAGAGCGCGAAATGATTGTTTCACGAAAGCGTCGAGATGAAGCTCACCAATTATTTGATAATTTATTCGATTTAATTGCCTGAACTCCTAGGCGTCTTGCTCGTCTTTCTCATTTTCAAAAATTGGAATAAATTCTGAATTTTTGCAAAAAAAAAAAAAAGAAGCGAAAAGCTTTTCCTTTTTCCGGTGACAAAGAAAAATTGAGGAGGGGAAACACATTTTTTTTTGTCTTAGATTCTACACAAAATTTTTTTATTGGCTAATAAACTTGGCAATTTTTCGATACCAAGAAAAGAAGTTTTCCTTTTCTGGTGACGAGTTAAAGGGGAACAAAATATGTTTGAAGTGCTTTTTCTCAGCTTCTGGCTGGCCATTTGTCAAACAAATTTTTTTTTTTTTTTTCGGAAAACAACCAAAATGTGTGAATATTCTAAATGTATTTTATGAACAATTTTGAACGTCACCTTCCTTTCTCTCTCTCTCTTTCTCTCTCTTATTCAATTCCAACAAATTAGGCTCCTCCCCCTTTTTTTCAACTTCTTCTCTCTCTCTCTCTCTCTCTCTCGCTCTCTCTCTCTCTCATTCGCTGCTTTTTTTTCTTTCTTTCTTTTTTTTTTTTTGCAGAGCACACAAAATAATTTTGAGCGAGAGTGGAGAGAAGTCGTCAGAAAAAAAAAAGTGGGCGGAGAGAGACATCTGAAAAGTGGCGATTCTGAATATTTGTAAGATACATATTTTACTTGTTCTTCATACAACTACAGTATGAACACGTTTGGATCAATCGTCTGCATTATTTTCATATCCTTCATTGCCTGTTTTATTCCAGTTTCAGCGGCGGCGCAATCAAATGAATTACTTCTGGATAATGTTCGTTTTTTTTTCTTTTCAAATTTTCAGATAAATTTTCAGAGTTTTAAGCTTTAAGTTTGAGAGAGAGAGAGAGAGAGAGAGAGAGAGAGAGAGAGAGAGAGAGAGAGAGCGAGCGAATTTCATTAAATTAATGTTTCCAACATTTTTATTGTTTTTTTTTGTTCATTTTTTTAAACATAATTTTTAAGTCTCCCAAAAGAGTTATAAAAAATTGTCAATTTTAGTCAAAGCCCAAAAGTCAACAAAATTGGTATTAAAATAATGAAAAAACCTAGAAGAAGGGGGCGGGGGGAGCAAAGGAAAAAAACTTTTTTTTTCAAATTTTGTTTTAAAAACGTTCACGCTCACTTTCAAAAAAAAAAGAAAAGAAAAGAAAAACTTGACACCAACGAGACAGACGGAAAACGAAATGACGTGGAAAATTGAATGAAATCGGGAAATATTTGTATGATGCTTCAAACCGGAAATATCACCACTTTTTTTTTGTTCCGGCACCACACGGAGATAATAATTCGTCACAAGTTCTCCTTCTCTCTCTCTCTCTCTCTTTCGGGGTTTTTTTCTGAATGAGCTCAGAAACGTGCTCATTTTTAATTTCTGCATGAATTGAATTTTGACAAAATCAGATTTCAACCTTTCCTTCTTCCTTCATGTCGGATGAACAGAAAAAGAGACCAGTCAAATTATGTTCGGTCGATTGAAATTCGTCGGTCGTCGTCCTTCTCCTTCTTCTCAAACTCGAAATTTGTTTGCACTCACTCAAATCATTTTCATAAAAAAAAAAGAAAGAAAAAAAAGGAAAGAAAAACTACTGTAACAATTGTTTGAGCTGTGTGTGTGCAAAAATCGTAAAGTAGTTATTTGAAATGAAATTTAAATTGGTTTCTCTTCCTGCTTTCAATTAAGCTTCTTCTCGGCGATTTTTTGGGGGGATTTTTGACAACGAAAAAAACTTAATTTTTTCTTGTAAAAAACACACAATGGAAATGGAAAAATATCTTTAAAAATTGAAAACAAAGCATAAGAAGAGTTATAAATTCTTCTCATTATATTTTCATTTTTTTTTCTGGAACAGCTTTTTCCTTTTTTCTTTTTCTTTTTCTTCTTCTTGTAATCGATTAGAAATTCATAGAGAAACGTATTCGAAATGTTTGTGGAGAAGGTTATAAATCAACAAACATTTCAGCACAGCTCATTTTTCTTTATTTATAGTCACATGTCTTCTGGCCAGCTGAATTGAAGCGCTCATCTGTCGGCTCTGATGGATTTGACGGTGATGTTTATGCATTTCCCGGATTACGTGGACTACGTGGGAAACGAGATCCGACCTATAACAAAAGGGTACCAATGATGAGCTTGAAAGGATTAAGAGGAAAACGAGCCCGATTTGAGGAAATGCAATAAAATTTTTAAAAAAAGCGGATTTCTTTAAGGTTTCGTTACTTTTCAGTTTGAAAAAAAATTAATTTTAAGGTTTTAGATTATTGTGTGCCAATTAATCGTATGTTGTTTTCTTATAGATGAATTCCCCATTCAATAAGCAAAACGATAATTCCAAACATCTTTTTCCAATTTTCTTCTAAATTTTCTACAAAATTATATAATAATAATAATAATAATAATAATAAAGAGTTTTAATTGTTGGTTGTAGCTTTTTTAAATAAAAATATAAATTGATTTGTACTACAGTTTCAAACAGACATTTTCAAACTTATAAAGCCCTCACTAAAGCTGCAGAATTTTTTGTGTTTTTGGAAGCTCATTAATTATAAAAAAAAATTGTTTTTTTTTTTTTTTTGAAAGAAAGTTTGAAAGCTTTGTGACAAATAAGATGTGTACAGGATGGGTGGAAAAATGACAAAAAAAAACAACAGAAAAAAGATGAATATTCAAGCAATTTGACAAATTGCTGTCATATTTTTGTTTTTAACGACTTTTTTCGGACATTTTTGAATGACGTGAGAAAAGGAGGATATGATTGCTTCAATGTTTTGAACTTAAGACAGCTACTTCCAGATTTGCAATGTTTCATCATTGACAGTGATTTTCGGCGCTGGATTCAGATTTTTTCTTCTAGGGATTTGTGTATCTGAAATTTCAAAAATTTGAACTTTTTACTTTTTTTTTAAGTCAATGAACCAATCGCAGCAAGTTTATAAGATGTGATTAACAACTTTTCTTTGATTACTTCTTCGATTGCATAAATTAATTGTTCCTGGAAGAAATTTGAAGGTTTTTAAATTTTTAAATTAGAATTATGATATTAAAAAAATTTAAATAACAAATTTTATTTCAATTATTGTTGGAAATCTTAACAAACACTTACCTTCATTAACTGGCGATTGTCATTTTGTTCATTTTTAACGTATTCTTTCTCAGCATCAATTTTATTTAAAAGAGCTTCTCTTTCTAATTCATACAATGCTCGATTTTTCTAAAATTTTATTATTATAATTCTTAGCATCTAAATTGTTTTTCTTTCCATTTTTTCTCTGTGAGCCTCATCAAGAATTGCATCTTTTTTCTCCAAATACTCAATACTTTTTCCTTCTTTTAAACGATTTCGAGCGGATTTTATCTGAATAAATTAAAATAAACTAAAAAATTACTTTACAAACTTCAAAGCATCGTCGATTCCACCATTTGCGTTTGACTTCTTTGAACTGTTCTTCGGCTAACACAGCAAGACGGAGATTTCTTTCCTGCCTAAAATATTTTTGTTTTCTTTTCATTTTTTTACGGTTTTAACTTTGTTCTATATTCCTCGTAATCAAAGTCAGAATCAGAGTCAGACTGATTTTCTTTTTTCGGAAAATCCGTCATAATTGACTGAAATAATCATTAAAAACTCTGAAATCTTATTGGGCGTGGCCTAAAACTACCGTTTGCAATATCAAGGCACGCAGGTTTGCAAGGCTGATTTTTTTTCCGATAAGCGGGAGATGAAAAATTTGAAACTTTCAAAATTTAAAAAAAAGTATTTGAAATGAGCGAACGCTCGAGGTTTTTACTGGATTTTTTTGGTGATCGGTTTATTTTATTAAAAGAGGAATGGTTAAATGCTGCTATTCAATTTCTTCACAACAATATTCCAGCAGCAAACAATATAGTAAGCGAAAGCCGTTAAACTTTGACAAAATTAAAAAAAATGTTTTCAGAATGATGAAAAGTTTGCAAACTTAATTTTCGAACAATGGAAATGTTCAGATTTTTCATTGACATCTTTCTCCGTTTTTGCAAATCACGGAATTGAAGCATCAACTTCTAGAAAAACAATTCTGGGACCGATAGTGTGTCAGGTTGAGTTTAAAGATTGCTTTCTTCAAATTATTTTTGCTTTATTTTTTTCAGATAAATAGTTTAATTGACATTGGAACACCGTTTTATGCTCAATATTGTAAATTAAGCAATAAAGTAAAAGAAGACAATTCAGGATTTGAAAAATTATTCCATGACAATAGTGAAGATACGGATAAGGTGAAATATTGATGTTTTCTTTAAAAAAATGTTTTTTATTACAGAAAACTTGTCGAATGTTAAAACTTTCTTTATCAGATGGTGAAATATTTCTCTCTGCCATTGAATTCAAAAGATGCCCACAATTGTCCTTGTATATTAAGCCAGGTTGTAAGGTTAAGAAAAACTATTAAAACTATGTATTCAAAGCATTTTTAAAATTTTTAGATTTTAATTTTACCACCTGTGAAATTGAAACGAGGAACATTTCTGCTCGAACCAACGAATTGCCAAGTTTTAGGTTTAATTCAATGAGAAATTATTATTTAACAATCTTTTATTTAAAAGAATTTAAGGTGGAGAATGTCTTCCATTATTGAATAATCAAAGACCTTTGGATCGATATCAAGAATTGTTAAAAATAAAAGAAACCAACGAAACTCAAAAGTAAAAAAATATTCAAAAAAATTCAATTACAAAAAAGTTGTTTTCAGAGTTGAAACAAAATCAACTACAAGTAGTTTACGAACTAACAAATCTTCACAGCCACGTTTAGAATCTTCAAATGGGGAATATTCTCAAGCTAAAAATAATCCAATTAACACGTAGAATTCATTTCTTATTTTACATAAAATATTTAAGTTTTTAGGCCTTCATCATCACAAAAATTATTCAAAGAAAATTATGATGATTTCGATGATGTCGTTGAAGATTCAAGTAATTGTTTTTCTTTGAAATGGTTTTGAAAAAATTATTTATTTGAATTTATAAAAAATGCATTTTTCAGTGACGCCACCATTTTTAGACTCACCAATTTCGACGGTTACCGTCTCCTCATTGACAAGTCGATTAGTTACAGAATTTATTGAAGATCATGAAAAAGAAGATTATGCATCAGCTAGAAAAGCATTAAACACATCTATCAATGTATGAAAACGGTTTTTTATTTTTATGCTTTTTTTTTCTCACAGACGTCTAAACCTTGTGGAATGCTGACAACAAAACGAATAAATTCAAAAGATGAAGAACTTGAAAATCGAATTGAGGAAGATGAAGAACCAATTTCATATAAAAATCAATTTGTTCCAATAACGATCAGAAAAAGAAAATGTGTCAAAATAGAGGACGACGATGATGATGATGATATTCAAGTAATCGAATTAGAAACTCCTTCACCATCGAACATTGAAGAAAAAGAAAAAAAAGCGAAAAATGAGCTAAGCAAAGAAGAAAAAAATGCACTAATTGAATATTCAAAAATAAAATTAAACAAAATTCAAGAATGTGTGCGTAAAATGAAGTATTGTGTTGGATCGCGAAAATTTATGATAATGGTAATTTGTTTCTAAATTATCATTTTGTTTTCTGCATTTTTTCCAGGCAATTTTGAATGAAATTGTCGAACCACTTCGAATTCAAGACAATTTGTGGACCATCAAAGTATTTCGAAAAAAAAAAACGTTAATTTTTAGTTAAAAAGTTGTTTGGTTGTTTTACAGGTCTCAATGAAAGATGAAATTTCAAGTTGTCAAGCTTTAATCGATAATCCAACATTAGAACAATTGATTGGATTTACGTGCCAACAAGCGATTGAAATTCGAAAATCGAGCGATATGGAAAAGCGAAAAGATGGAAAAAAAAGACTGGAAGCATTAGAAAATCAAATTCAACGATTGGATCTCGTCTTTGAGGTAGTGTTTGTTTCCCTACTTTCAAATTTTAAGCGTGTTCAGGTTGAATTTTTCAATGATTCAACAGTTTCACCAGTGATTCGATCAATAAAAACGATGGCTGAATTATTAGATGCGTATTAGATTTGAAAAGGATCAAATTACGGATTAAAACTTTCTGGTATTTCTTAGATTCTCAAAAACAAAAAAAAACATGAGCTTTCATCTTTCATCAATTTTGTTTTGTTCACTTAAAATCTGATCTTGATTGCAAAATAACAACAATTAAACATAATAAAACTGCAAAAATTCCAAACGACCACGCACATATCGTATGTTTTTTGTTTCTTATTTTCGTTATCCACGTTTGAGATTTTGAAACATTCGAGACTGGTTTTCCTAAAAAATAAAAACAATTAAAAAAAAACATAAAAGTAAGGAAATTAATATTGACTTTTTTGAACTGGAACTGCGCGATAAATATACAATGGTGGAATTTCGTTGAATACTTCTGTTGTTGATAAAGCTGGAGGTCTGAAATTTCACAAAAAAATTAGAGAAAAAATGTGTTGATTTGATTTATTGATTTTTGAACAACCTCAAAGTTTGAATTTCGTAACTTTGCATTGTTAGCATTTCAGGATTTAAAAATTGAAAATCATTTAATGTTCGAGGAGGTGGCAATGGTAATCTTCTCTCACCTTGCTGAAATTTTAATCGAACGTCTTAAGTTTTTCATGGTGCGTTTTTAGCTTTCACTTTGTCTGATGATTTTTTTTTTACACGGCGTGTTTTTAACTACCTGCGAAGGAATCTCGCTCCAGCGCACACCAAAGATTCCGCATTTTTGACAAATTGTCCATGAATTTTTTAAAATTCAAATCAAAAACCCATTTTTCAACACATTAGCTGCTAAAACTCAGTAAAACTCAAATGTGCTCTGGCGCACGAAGTCTCGCTGGAAATTTTCTTCAAGCAAGGCACATAGTAAAAAGCACACCGTGTTTTGGGGTTAAAAAATATGTAGTAAACATAGAATTAAAAAAAAAAAATGAATGAAATGTTGAGATGTTCAAACCTACATGACATTGTTTGAAATGATTCGATGTATTCAGAAGTCAGAATTAAGAATTGTCCAATTAATTTATCAACTGAATATCCATTCTCATCTTTTATTTTTATTCATCTCAATTAATTTGCGACCGAATTGAACATGAAATTGCTTACCAATTGAAGGGTACCAACACAAACCGATGTGGATTTAATTCGTCGTTTCGGGTTGGTTCGGATAAATTCTTGCTCATTTACAACACAAACATTCTCATCAGAATCATCAAAAGTTGCAGCTCTTTTCTAGAAATAATAAAAGAAGATCACAATTTGTTGGTTTTTTTGTTTTTGGGATTTGTTTGCCTTATCAAAATCATTTCTACATGATGATCTTCGCTTATAGTAAAGATTTCGATTTTCTATTTCACTTTTAGCCGTCATTCTGAAAATGAAGGAAGATTTTTCTTGAAAAAAAAGAATAAAACTGAAAATATAAAATAAAAATTGATGAAAAATGAAACAAATTCCAAAAATTGTTTGAACTGATAAAGGCGAGCCGAAGAAAAAAGAAATTTGTGAAAACAAATTGATAAAAAGCTGCTTCTCCCTTTCCTCATATCAATAATTGATTTTTTTTTGTTAATCAAAAATTAATTGAAATGATTTGGAACACATCGGTTTTCTTTCGAGTTGAAGCGGAAAAATTCTTATGATGCTTGAAGCCAAGTTATTTCAGCCTTCAAAAAAAGGGAAATTCTTTCTTCTGGTGTAATTCGATTTTATTTTAATAATTCAGATTTTTTTTCTGCAAAATTTTTTAGTTTTTTGATTTTAAGTTTAAAAATTATTTTTTCGGGGAAAAAACGCCCCATCAATGCGTGGGAGTGCGTCGCGGCAGTTAAAAAAGCGATTTTTTGAAAACGTCAATAGAGCGCGTTTACAACAACATGACGCCCAACTTGTTTGCTAAAAATAAATAAAAATCAGTAATCATCAATTTATATGTATTCAATGTAAATATTTTTGGATTCCTGTAAACCAATAAATCTTACAAAGCTTTTTCCAGATAATTGTCCGATTTTTGAGCTTCAATCTGACTCGAAAATAATTGTTGTGTTGTCCACCTTTTTTTTGTTGTTTCTCTATCTAATTCGCGTTTGTGTGTTGTTGTCCGCCATCTCAATTTCCCACTTCATTTCATATCTTATTGGAAACCCGACAAATTCCACTTTTTTCTCCCATCGGCGACCCCTCTTTGCTCCTCCCCCCCACCCCATTCTTTCTTCTTCCAAAACTTCAATATGGTGGTACGTTTGGGGTTTAAAAAAAAAAAAAAAAAAACTTAAAACCTTAAAATCTTAAAATATTCAGAGTTCAAGAATAGTTTTTTCTTGAATTATTTGGAGAAAAAAAAAACCGAAAATATTGCAGAGAGTCAAATTCGGAAAGGAACAATACGAACATTTGCGAAAATTCGAGACTCAACATCATGGCGATCTTTGGAAATTAATTCTGGACAAAGTATCGATGAATTCCCCCAACTGATTTTGACATCATCGAAAAACGAACTTCTTGCAGCTCGGCAAATCGGACGACCTCAAAATTCTTGACGTTTCAGAAGAGGCGTGCGTTTTCGCGTTAACCTTGGCTGAAAATCATCCGACGAATCGGTAAGGAAGGCGGTGGGTGGCGGCGACGAAAAAGTGCTTGATTTTTCAGAGTGACAATTTTGACAGTTGGAGAGAAGCCAACGTTTGATCTACCGTCAAATGTTGATTATCATAAAGGAAATGTTTTGAAGGATATCACCTCAATTTCATCAGTAACTTTTTCTTTTTTTCTTTTTTTTAGTGATAAGGAATCAAAATAATTTTTTTTTGTTGTCATTTTTATTTTATCCAATGGCATGTGTTGTTTCGTAACATTTGTTATCCAAAATCAAAAAATTATCTTTTATCTTATCTCATCTTTCATCCCCCCCCTCTCCCCCTCCTCGTCCCCGTCTTTTTGAAATTGATACGAAGGATTTCTTGTAGCTGGGCCCGTTCGATTTGATAATCTTCAACGAAATCTCGCACGACATCAGCGATACGGATGCGTTGCTGAAAGCTCTGCGAACGATTCTATCGGGTTTGCCGCCCCGACGACAGTCTTGAAACGGGGCAAATTTTACTCTCGTTTTCAGACGACGGTCAAATTGTGCTCTTTTCGCGACCCAAAAATCCGCCACTGCCGATTCCGGACGTTTGTCTGATGCTGTGGCGAAAATTGGCTCACACCAAAGAGGAACTTTTAGCGTCGGCGAATTCGGTAAACGTCAACAAAGTGGCCTTTTTTTTTTTGCCAGAAAAATCCCCGAGAAAAACTAGAATTTTTCCTTTATTTTTTTTTTCTTGAAGGCCAAGCTTAACACAATTTGCTTCTCAGCTGCAGTTCCAATAAATGTTGACAAAGAGCAATGGGAAAATATTTTATATTCGGGTTTTTTTTTTTTTGCAAAAATTCAGAATTAACAAAAAAAATTTGTTTTCGATATTTTCAGGATGTTTTCCAGCTGTTAAGAATACGCCAAGATGTGATGAAAAAGTGATTCGAGATTTTTGCGTTTCAAAATCTGGAAAATTTGAGTTTGAGGAGAAATTGTTGATTGTAATTTTGAAGAAATAAAAATTGATTTTTCGCGCCGTTTTTTTTTTCGAATTAATAAAATTTTGATTTTTCTATTAGAAAATGGACTCGGCTTTTGACCATTGAGCTCAATTATTTATTACTTTTCAGCGACGTTTAAGACACTTTTGGCGAGCAAAAAAACACGAGAAAATTCGCCGCTGGTTTTTTTCTCTTCTGTGGGAGAAATCAAAGCTTAATCGTGTGTCAAATAATAAAAGAATTTGAGTAGAAAGCCGAATTTATTTCTTTTTTGTCACGCCCACATCCAAAACCCACAAAATCAACCAAAATTTGTTGCGCTCCCGAAAGCAACAATGCTCGATTACATTCAACCGGCTTTAATACCGCTGGGCGTTTTTCTGTTGCTTTGCGCCATCATCGGCATTATCGGCAATCTGATAATGATTTTGTGCACCGTCAAAATGAAGTTTCTCCCCCCCCCCCCCCTTTTTTTGATTTTTTTCCCCGAATTTCTAATTGGGGTTTTTATCAGGAAATTTCAATCGCCATGCCATATTTTGATTTGTCTGAATTGTTTTGTTGACGGATTACAAATCAGCGGACAATTTCCGTATTCTTATTTTTTATTTGGAAACAGTATTTTTAATTAATTTTTAATAAAAAAAAAAAAAAAATTTTCTAGAAACTGCGACCCAATCTCAATGCTTTTTCATTTTAATTCCAGGAATAATTGGCTACACAACTGGTGGACCATTGATTTTAACGATGGGTATTGATCGATTCATTGCTGTCAAATTTCCAGCAACGTACTGATCTCTATTGATCTATCGATTTTGATCAATGTCTTGTTTTTTGCAGTTATCGTTATTATCAAAATCAATCAATCAATTATTTATTGATTCAATTAATATTTCCAATCATTTATTGCTTTTCATTCTTAATTTTTGGTTATTTGATGAGAGATGACAAAATGTTTAAAAAATTGAAGAGAAATTAAAGATGAAAACAATTTCAGCTTAATGACGTGCTCAAATCCATTAGCTCTTCATGGAATATCATTTCAAATATATACTTATACAAGTGCTGTTATTTATATTACTGTATTTATTATTTATTTAAAAGTTTTTATTTTATTAAAATCGAATAAAACTAGTAAAATATTTGAATTCCCAAAAAAAATTGTTTTGTTGATTTTAATTTTTTCCGATAATCGATTTAAAAAAGTGTTTCGATCAATATCCGTAACGGTTGGATTTGTTTTATTTGGTTGGGTTATCACAACTGGTGCAAACACCTTATCATATTCAATAACTGATAACGAAGAAACAACGATGATAATTCAAGTTTATGCTGGAATTACAGTCAATCTTGCTGCGGCTTCAAATGTTTTTGTTTTCTATGCGATCAAGTTGTTTTCTCTTCCCGCCCCACCCCCTCTCATTTATTATTGATTTTTATAGTTCGGAATATCGAGAAGTGATTCGATCGTTATTATTTTTCAAAAAGAGTGCGGCAACATTGGGATTAGAAAAGACAAGCAGCACCGCCGCACCGCCACCGATCAATAGTGGAAGTCGGTCAAGTCTGGCTGCAAAATCTGCACGAACAAATTTAGACGCGACGAATCGACGAATGACACTTATTTGAATCTTTTTTTTTTTTTGAATCAATAAACGTCGGGGGTTTTTAAGCTTAAGATAATTTGCATTAATTTGAAAAAAGTTTAAAGCAAAACACCAAAAAAAAACTTTATTTTTTTCATTTCAATGACTGATTCTGAAATCAAAAAATTGGTCAAGTGTGAACAACGTTAATACGTTATTACGAAGCGAGTAAAAATAAAAAAAAAAGATGATTCAAGCAAAAAAAATGTTTTTCTTTCAACTTCAACTCAAACTTCAATAATCTGAAATTGATTGAAACAATCTTCTTTCCAGAAATTCCAGAAATGTTCGAAAATGTTCCGATTCATTTGATTCCTCTTGGATTTTTGATGCTTTTTTTTGCGATTATCGGTATCGCTGGAAATTTTGTAATGATTTTATGCCCAATTATTTCAAAGTAAACCAATTAATTTTTTAATTATTAATTATTTAAATAAAATTTTAAGAAAATTACGTTCGCCGTGTCATATTTTAATATCGATTACCTGCTTATTAGACGGTCTTCATATCAGCGGACAACTTCCATTTTGTGTTCATTTATTTGGAAATTGTAACCCAAAAAAAAAGCTGAAACTCCATGGCTAGAAAAATTCCAAAACATTTTCAGTGACTTCAAGTCAAGCTCAATGCTTTCACATGCTCTTAATTCCATTAATTGGTATCATTCCTGGAGCACCATTGATTTTAGCAACGGGTATTGATCGATTTATTGCAATAAAATATCCAATTAAGTCAATTTAAAAAAAATCAATAAAATTCCGAAAAAAGAAATGCAGATATCGATTTTTACAAGATCACCGCGGTAAATATTTGATTTTTCAATTGATTTTCCCATTATTTTCAATTATTTTCTTCATCACTTATGAATTTATTGAAGAAGACAACGATGTGAAGAGGTTTCTCTCATCTTTTTTCTTTTTGAAGAAAAAATTTCGTGAAAATTTCAGACAAATTTTATGCTCAAATACAAAAGCTTTGAATGGATCCGTCTTTGTGATTTTCACATTTTTTAGTGGAATTCTTTATATTTTCATTTTAATATTGTATGCGAATATTTATTTTCTGCTGAAAAGTAGAAAATCAAGTAAAAAATTCGTGTAATTTTCTAACCAAAAAAAAAATTGATTGATCTCAAGGTGACAGATACAAAAAAGGGTTCCGATCATTGGCTTCAATCGTCGTCTTAATTTTGTGCGGTTGGACATGCTCAATGTCGATTTCTATTGCTGTCATACTTTTCATCGACGATGCCGAATTATCGGATCTTATCAAAATGTATGCTGGAATTCCAGTCAACACCGCGTTGACACTCAACATTTTCGTCTTCTATTCCATCAAGTGGGCTTTTGATTGATTTTTTTCGTTTGTAAATCAATGTCTTGTGCTGTTTGAGCTCGGATTATAAAATTGCGATTCAATCGTTGTTGAGATGTAAGAAAGTTGATCACATCAATGCTGAAACGTCAACAACAAATGCGACGACTCAACACAAAATGTTTCAAAATTCTCGATTTTAAGCTTCTTTCTTAGATTCGATATGAAGAAAAAGCTGAAAATAAAACGGAAAATTGGGCAAATTAAATGTTTTTTTTTAAATTTCTCGCAAAATCTGTAACATTTTCAAGCACAATTCAAGCTTAAAAATCATGAAAGCATGAAAATGAATATGGGGCGAAAATTTATTGACAATTTAAAAGAAAAACGAAAATTCTATGACGAATCAAACTAAAAAATCGATAAAAGTAGTCAAATTTTAAGAATTTTGTTAAAATATCAAACATTTTTGGTCAGGTGTGCACAACGTTGATCGACGAATGCATTGTACTACGTTGCTTGAAAAATGTCGGGGGTTTTCTACATTGCAAAAAATTTTTAACAAAATAAATGTGGTTAAGCCGAACAAAAGAAAAGAAAAAAGTCAACTGTACAATGTCTCTCTATTTTCCGTTATCTCTAACTCACAGGGTCGGAAATTTCAAAAAAAAAGGAGAAAATTCTTTAATTTTTCGTTTAATTTTTTTTTCAGAAGGATTTTCAGATATTTTATGATCTCAAATGAAAGCTTAGAATCTGACCAATCGAATAATGTAAAAATTAAATGAAAATTCAAATTTTGAAAAGTAAAAAACTTTAATTTTTCTGAAATTTATAACAATGTCTCTCTATTTTCCGTTATCTTTAACTCACAGGGTCGGAAATTTCAAAAAAGAAGGAGAAAATTCTTTAATTTTTCGTTTAATTTTTTTTTCAGAAGGATTTTCAGATATTTTATGATCTCAAATGAAAGCTTAGAATCTGACCAATCGAATAATGTAAAAATTAAATGAAAATTCAAATTTTGAAAAGTAAAAAACTTTAATTTTTCTGAAATTTATAACAATGTCTCTCTATTTTCCGTTATCTTTAACTCACAGGGTCGGAAATTTCAAAAAAGAAGGAGAAAATTCTTTAATTTTTCGTTTAATTTTTTTTTCAGAAGGATTTTCAGATATTTTATGATCTCAAATGAAAGCTTAGAATCTGACAAATCGAATAATGTAAAAATTAAATGAAAATTCAAATTTTGAAAAGTAAAAAACTTTAATTTTTCTGAAATTTATAACAATGTCTCTCTATTTTCCGTTATCTTTAACTCACAGGGTCGGAAATTTCAAAAAAGAAGGAGAAAATTCTTTAATTTTTCGTTTAATTTTTTTTTCAGAAGGATTTTCAGATATTTTATGATCTCAAATGAAAGCTTAGAATCTGACCAATCGAATAATGTAAAAATTAAATGAAAATTCAAATTTTGAAAAGTAAAAAACTTTAATTTTTCTGAAATTTATAACAATGTCTCTCTATTTTCCGTTATCTCTAACTCACAGGGTCGGAAATTTCAAAAAAAAAGGAGAAAATTCTTTAATTTTTCGTTTAATTTTTTTTTCAGAAGGATTTTCAGATATTTTATGATCTCAAATGAAAGCTTAGAATCTGACAAATCGAATAATGTAAAAATTAAATGAAAATTCAAATTTTGAAAAGTAAAAAACTTTAATTTTTCTGAAATTTATAACAATGTCTCTCTATTTTCCGTTATCTTTAACTCACAGGGTCGGAAATTTCAAAAAAGAAGGAGAAAATTCTTTAATTTTTCGTTTAATTTTTTTTTCAGAAGGATTTTCAGATATTTTATGATCTCAAATGAAAGCTTAGAATCTGACAAATCGAATAATGTAAAAATTAAATGAAAATTCAAATTTTGAAAAGTAAAAAACTTTAATTTTTCTGAAATTTATAACAATGTCTCTCTATTTTCCGTTATCTTTAACTCACAGGGTCGGAAATTTCAAAAAAGAAGGAGAAAATTCTTTAATTTTTCGTTTAATTTTTTTTTCAGAAGGATTTTCAGATATTTTATGATCTCAAATGAAAGCTTAGAATCTGACCAATCGAATAATGTAAAAATTAAATGAAAATTCAAATTTTGAAAAGTAAAAAACTTTAATTTTTCTGAAATTTATAACAATGTCTCTCTATTTTCCGTTATCTCTAACTCACAGGGTCGGAAATTTCAAAAAAAAAGGAGAAAATTCTTTAATTTTTCGTTTAATTTTTTTTTCAGAAGGATTTTCAGATATTTTATGATCTCAAATGAAAGCTTAGAATCTGACCAATCGAATAATGTAAAAATTAAATGAAAATTCAAATTTTGAAAAGTAAAAAACTTTAATTTTTCTGAAATTTATAACAATGTCTCTCTATTTTCCGTTATCTTTAACTCACAGGGTCGGAAATTTCAAAAAAGAAGGAGAAAATTCTTTAATTTTTCGTTTAATTTTTTTTTCAGAAGGATTTTCAGATATTTTATGATCTCAAATGAAAGCTTAGAATCTGACCAATCGAATAATGTAAAAATTAAATGAAAATTCAAATTTTGAAAAGTAAAAAACTTTAATTTTTCTGAAATTTATAACAATGTCTCTCTATTTTCCGTTATCTCTAACTCACAGGGTCGGAAATTTCAAAAAAGAAGGAGAAAATTCTTTAATTTTTCGTTTAATTTTTTTTTCAGAAGGATTTTCAGATATTTTATGATCTCAAATGAAAGCTTAGAATCTGACCAATCGAATAATGTAAAAATTAAATGAAAATTCAAATTTTGAAAAGTAAAAAACTTTAATTTTTCTGAAATTTATAACAATGTCTCTCTATTTTCCGTTATCTCTAACTCACAGGGTCGGAAATTTCAAAAAAGAAGGAGAAAATTCTTTAATTTTTCGTTTAATTTTTTTTTCAGAAGGATTTTCAGATATTTTATGATCTCAAATGAAAGCTTAGAATCTGACCAATCGAATAATGTAAAAATTAAATGAAAATTCAAATTTTGAAAAGTAAAAAACTTTAATTTTTCTGAAATTTATAACAATGTCTCTCTATTTTCCGTTATCTTTAACTCACAGGGTCGGAAATTTCAAAAAAGAAGGAGAAAATTCTTTAATTTTTCGTTTAATTTTTTTTTCAGAAGGATTTTCAGATATTTTATGATCTCAAATGAAAGCTTAGAATCTGACCAATCGAATAATGTAAAAATTAAATGAAAATTCAAATTTTGAAAAGTAAAAAACTTTAATTTTTCTGAAATTTATAACAATGTCTCTCTATTTTCCGTTATCTTTAACTCACAGGGTCGGAAATTTCAAAAAAGAAGGAGAAAATTCTTTAATTTTTCGTTTAATTTTTTTTTCAGAAGGATTTTCAGATATTTTATGATCTCAAATGAAAGCTTAGAATCTGACCAATCGAATAATGTAAAAATTAAATGAAAATTCAAATTTTGAAAAGTAAAAAACTTTAATTTTTCTGAAATTTATAACAATGTCTCTCTATTTTCCGTTATCTCTAACTCACAGGGTCTGAAATTTCAAAAAAAAAGGAGAAAATTCTTTAATTTTCCGTTTAGTTTTTTTTCAGAAGGATTTTCAGATATTTTATGATCTCAAATGAAAGCTTAGAATCTGACAAATCGAATCATGTAAAAATTAAATGAAAATTCAAATTTTGAAAAGTAAAAAACTTTAATTTTTCTGAAATTTCTATCAATGTCTCTCTATTTTCCGTTATCTCTAACTCACAGGGTCGGAAATTTCAAAAAAGAAGGAGAAAATTCTTTAATTTTTCGTTTAATTTTTTTTTCAGAAGGATTTTCAGATATTTTATGATCTCAAATGAAAGCTTAGAATCTGACGAATCGAATAATGTAAAAATTAAATGAAAATTCAAATTTTGAAAAGTAAAAAACTTTAATTTTTCTGAAATTTCTATCAATGTCTCTCTATTTTCCGTTATCTCTAACTCACAGGGTCGGAAATTTCAAAAAAGAAGGAGAAAATTCTTTAATTTTTCGTTTAATTTTTTTTTCAGAAGGATTTTCAGATATTTTATGATCTCAAATGAAAGCTTAGAATCTGACCAATCGAATAATGTAAAAATTAAATGAAAATTCAAATTTTGAAAAGTAAAAAACTTTAATTTTTCTGAAATTTATAACAATGTCTCTCTATTTTCCGTTATCTCTAACTCACAGGGTCGGAAATTTCAAAAAAGAAGGAGAAAATTCTTTAATTTTTCGTTTAATTTTTTTTTCAGAAGGATTTTCAGATATTTTATGATCTCAAATGAAAGCTTAGAATCTGACAAATCGAATCATGTAAAAATTAAATGAAAATTCAAATTTTGAAAAGTAAAAAACTTTAATTTTTCTGAAATTTCTATCAATGTCTCTCTATTTTCCGTTATCTCTAACTCACAGGGTCGGAAATTTCAAAAAAGAAGGAGAAAATTCTTTAATTTTTCGTTTAATTTTTTTTTCAGAAGGATTTTCAGATATTTTATGATCTCAAATGAAAGCTTAGAATCTGACAAATCGAATCATGTAAAAATTAAATGAAAATTCAAATTTTGAAAAGTAAAAAACTTTAATTTTTCTGAAATTTCTATCAATGTCTCTCTATTTTCCGTTATCTCTAACTCACAGGGTCGGAAATTTCAAAAAAGAAGGAGAAAATTCTTTAATTTTTCGTTTAATTTTTTTTTCAGAAGGATTTTCAGATATTTTATGATCTCAAATGAAAGCTTAGAATCTGACCAATCGAATAATGTAAAAATTAAATGAAAATTCAAATTTTGAAAAGTAAAAAACTTTAATTTTTCTGAAATTTATAACAATGTCTCTCTATTTTCCGTTATCTCTAACTCACAGGGTCGGAAATTTCAAAAAAGAAGGAGAAAATTCTTTAATTTTTCGTTTAATTTTTTTTTCAGAAGGATTTTCAGATATTTTATGATCTCAAATGAAAGCTTAGAATCTGACCAATCGAATAATGTAAAAATTAAATGAAAATTCAAATTTTGAAAAGTAAAAAACTTTAATTTTTCTGAAATTTATAACAATGTCTCTCTATTTTCCGTTATCTCTAACTCACAGGGTCGGAAATTTCAAAAAAAAAGGAGAAAATTCTTTAATTTTTCGTTTAATTTTTATTTCAGAAGGATTTTCAGATATTTTATGATCTCAAATGAAAGCTTAGAATCTGACAAATCGAATCATGTAAAAATTAAATGAAAATTCAAATTTTGAAAAGTAAAAAACTTTAATTTTTCTGAAATTTATAACAATGTCTCTCTATTTTCCGTTATCTCTAACTCACAGGGTCGGAAATTTCAAAAAAAAAGGAGAAAATTCTTTAATTTTTCGTTTAATTTTTTTTTCAGAAGGATTTTCAGATATTTTATGATCTCAAATGAAAGCTTAGAATCTGACAAATCGAATCATGTAAAAATTAAATGAAAATTCAAATTTTGAAAAGTAAAAAACTTTAATTTTTCTGAAATTTATAACAATGTCTCTCTATTTTCCGTTATCTCTAACTCACAGGGTCGGAAATTTCAAAAAAAAAGGAGAAAATTCTTTAATTTTTCGTTTAATTTTTTTTTCAGAAGGATTTTCAGATATTTTATGATCTCAAATGAAAGCTTAGAATCTGACCAATCGAATAATGTAAAAATTAAATGAAAATTCAAATTTTGAAAAGTAAAAAACTTTAATTTTTCTGAAATTTATAACAATGTCTCTCTATTTTCCGTTATCTCTAACTCACAGGGTCGGAAATTTCAAAAAAAAAGGAGAAAATTCTTTAATTTTTCGTTTAATTTTTTTTTCAGAAGGATTTTCAGATATTTTATGATCTCAAATGAAAGCTTAGAATCTGACAAATCGAATCATGTAAAAATTAAATGAAAATTCAAATTTTGAAAAGTAAAAAACTTTAATTTTTCTGAAATTTATAACAATGTCTCTCTATTTTCTGTTATCTCTAACTCACAGGGTCGGAAATTTCAAAAAAAAAGGAGAAAATTCTTTAATTTTTCGTTTAATTTTTTTTTCAGAAGGATTTTCAGATATTTTATGATCTCAAATGAAAGCTTAGAATCTGACCAATCGAATAATGTAAAAATTAAATGAAAATTCAAATTTTGAAAAGTAAAAAACTTTAATTTTTCTGAAATTTATAACAATGTCTCTCTATTTTCCGTTATCTCTAACTCACAGGGTCGGAAATTTCAAAAAAAAAGGAGAAAATTCTTTAATTTTTCGTTTAATTTTTTTTTCAGAAGGATTTTCAGATATTTTATGATCTCAAATGAAAGCTTAGAATCTGACAAATCGAATCATGTAAAAATTAAATGAAAATTCAAATTTTGAAAAGTAAAAAACTTTAATTTTTCTGAAATTTATAACAATGTCTCTCTATTTTCCGTTATCTCTAACTCACAGGGTCGGAAATTTCAAAAAAAAAGGAGAAAATTCTTTAATTTTTCGTTTAATTTTTTTTTCAGAAGGATTTTCAGATATTTTATGATCTCAAATGAAAGCTTAGAATCTGACAAATCGAATCATGTAAAAATTAAATGAAAATTCAAATTTTGAAAAGTAAAAAACTTTAATTTTTCTGAAATTTATAACAATGTCTCTCTATTTTCCGTTATCTCTAACTCACAGGGTCGGAAATTTCAAAAAAAAAGGAGAAAATTCTTTAATTTTTCGTTTAATTTTTTTTTCAGAAGGATTTTCAGATATTTTATGATCTCAAATGAAAGCTTAGAATCTGACAAATCGAATCATGTAAAAATTAAATGAAAATTCAAATTTTGAAAAGTAAAAAACTTTAATTTTTCTGAAATTTATAACAATGTCTCTCTATTTTCCGTTATCTCTAACTCACAGGGTCGGAAATTTCAAAAAAGAAGGAGAAAATTCTTTAATTTTTCGTTTAATTTTTTTTCAGAAGGATTTTCAGATATTTTATAACAACAAATTCGATGACTCAACACAAAATGTTTCAAAATTCACGATTTTAAGCTTCTTGAAAAGCTGAAAATAAATTTAAAAATTACGAATAATTGGGTAAATTAAATATTTTTTTTATTTCTCGCAAAATCAGGAACATTTTTAAGCTCTTAAAAGTCATGAAATCATGCGTGTAAAACTAGAAAATTCATGAATTCCTGAAGTTTTAGCTTTTATTCTTATTTTGCTATCTTTTCCCATCTTCTATCAACTTCATGGCATTGATTCTTGCGGGATTTAATCAAACTTTGTAGAAAGAATTTTCGAAAAGAGCGTGCGCTAGAGCGAGGTTTCTTCGCAGATAGGTAAACAAAAAACTGTGACAAAAATTGTTCAAAAAAGCGAAAAAGAAACCTTTAAATTTTGCTTCTGAATCAAAAATTTATATTAAAAGGGGGGGGGGGTGATGACGTAACAGCCGCAAGAGAGCAAAAAGCAAAATTAAAATTAAAATTGATTAAGAATAGTAGGAAAAAGGGGAAGGCGGGAGGAATTCAATTTAAAAAAAATGAAAAAAGGAAGGATATTGATATTGATTTTTCCGCTGTTTAGGTTTAGGTTTAGGTTTAGGTTTAATACCAGCCTTGGCTTTAGGTTTAGGTTTAATACCAGCCTTGGCTGGTATATTTAGGTCTGGGCGTTTGGGGTTTTTTTCGATTTTTGTTAGGTTTAGGTTTATTTATCGCCCCCCCCCCCCCCCCCCATCCCCTCCCTCCCTTGTATCAAGTGCGGAGAGAGGTCGGACGGAGTTTATTGAATGCGCATTTTTTATTTTATTAATCCACTTCTTCCTAAAAAAATAAAAATTGAGAATTCTGAAAAAAGTCTGAAATTGTACATACATAATTCGATTTCGACGATGTCGCCGTCCCCAGAAATGATGCTTCACCCGAAAACATTCGATGGATGAGTGTTCAAACGGCGGAAAACTAAATCAAATTGATTGGCCGCCGAAATAATAATCAGAACAAAAAGCGGTAGATTTGATTGAATTTAACATAAACATCTAACATCAACATTTGTGCCTTTTTTTTTCATTATTTGAACCCAATTATAGTGAAGCCCAATTTATTCTGTCGGCCAGCTGGTCATAAATTGCAGAAAAAGAAAGAAAAATTAAAAAAAAAATCAACTTTTGTTTTATGTCGGCTGGAATTTTAGCTGAAATTTGAAAGGTTTTTTTTTAATTTTTTTTAATTGAAATCTTAAAAAACAAAAAAAAAAACTGAATTTTCTCAAATCCAATTAGAAAAAAATGATTAAATTGTAGCTTTATCTCAAATTATTTTCATTTTTTCCATTAAAAATCAATAAAATTTCAGTTTTTTGGTGCAAAAAGAGGGAGAAAATGTTCGATTATATTCCAACAAATATTCTTCCACTTGGATTTATTATGTTAACATTTGCAATTATTGGAGTCGTCGGCAATTTTATTATGGTCTTGTGCTCCTTTTTTTCAAAGTTATTCATTTTTAAACTTTGGGGGAAAAAACAACTTCAGCGCCAAAATTAAATAAACGCATGTTCCTTTAAATTTTGGGTCTTAAAATATTGGGTTTTTACGGGCAAAAAGGAATAGATTGATTCACGTTAAAGGAGCATGCATTTATCATTTAAGCGACTCTCACCACAAATCGATGTAAAGGAGAACATTTATCTTGTAAAATTTTACTAAAATTTAAGAAAAATAATTGATTTGTGGTGGTCTGGCAACGAACACACAAGCTCACGCGGCAATTCAAATTTGTGTTCAACTGTGCTGGAATCAAGAATCGAACTGATCATTGAAATCCTTCTTTTTTTTCAGAAAACTTCGCTCACCTTGCTACATTTTAATAGCGATTTCTTGTTTTGCTGACGGACTTCACGTTAGTGGACAACTTCCATTTTGTGTTCATTTATTTGGAAATTGTAACCCAAAAAAAGCTGAAACTCCAGGGCTAGAAAAATTCCAAAACATTTTCAGTGACCTCAAGTCAAGCTCAATGCTTTTACATGCTCATATTACCAATAATCGGATTCTCGTCCTGTGGTCCACTGATGTTAGCAACAGGAATCGATCGATTCATTGCAGTCAAATTCCCTTCGAAGTTTTTTTTCCTTTTTTTTTGTTGGCAAAAAGCCTTCGAGCAAAAATTAATTTTTTTTCGCGTTTTGCAAGAAATAAAGAGCGTGGGAGAGACACCGAAAAGAAAAAAAAAAGATTTTTTTTTTTTTTTTTAAATACATTTTTGCAGATATCGTTATTATCAAGAATCGGCAAAGCTTTATCTATTTATCCAGCTTTTATTTCCAATTTCATTTTCTTGTTTTTTTGCCATTTACGGGTTTATTTTAAGGAATCCAAATGTGGAAAAGTTAATGTGGAAGCTTTTTTTCACCGCCTTTATTTTGTTGTTTTTTGCAGCCAAATAAAATGCGCCAATCCGTTGGCTTTGAATGGAAAATCATTTCAATATTTGACATACTCGGGAGCTGTCATTTATTTGCTTGTCTTAATTTTGTATTTAATTTTATTTATTATTTTAAAAAATAAAAAAGCTAGTGAGAATTTTTATCACAAAAATTATCTGAAAATTCTTTCAGATTTTTTTTTGAGAATTAAAGAAAAAGTTGAATTTTTAAAGGTGCTCGATTCAAAAGAGTATTTCGATCACTTGCAATAACAGTTGGTCTCGTATTATTCGGTTGGGCAACAACAACCAGTGCCAACACCTTATCATATCTTATCACTGATGATAAAGCAACGGTGGAAGTAATTCAAATGTATGCTGGAATTACAGTCAATGCTGCGGCTGCTTCAAATATTTTTGTCTTCTACGCCATCAAGTATGTAACAAAAACTGGAGAGGGAGGGGAAGATTTGCTCTTTAAAAATCCCGCCCCCTTTTGATCTTCCAGCTCCGAGTATCGTGACGTATTAAAATCAATAATTCGCTGTAAAAATTGCAATTCGCATTTTCAAAAAGCCGAAGTGTCAAGTATTGGAGGAGGCGGAGTTTTAAAAGGAACACAGGCAACAAAACATCGAACAAGCTCATCGGTTAAGACAAGTCGAGATGTGTTTTAAAATTGTATTTGGTGTATAAAGTTATTTAAAGAAAAAATTTGATTGTTTTCCCATGCTTTTTGATCTCAAATAATGAGCCAAAAACAATTTGATATAAAGCTGAATTTTTTTTATTCTTTCAACGCAACAAAATCAGAAAAAGAAAGAAAGAAGGAAAATGTTTGATTATATTCCATCATCAATTCTTCCTCTTGGATTTATTATGTTTATTCTTTCAACGGTTGGAATAATTGGAAATATAATTATGGTTTATTGCTCAATTTTTTCAAAGTAAATTTATTAATTTTTTAATTATTAATAAATTAAATTAATTTTAATAAAAATAGTTTTTTTTTTAATAGAAAATTACGTTCGCCGTGTCATATTTTAATATCGATTACCTGCTTATTAGACGGTCTTCATATCAGCGGACAACTTCCATTTTGTGTTCATTTATTTGGAAATTGTAACCCAAAAAAAAAGCTGAAACTCCATGGCTAGAAAAATTCCAAAACATTTTCAGTGACTTCAAGTCAAGCTCAATGCTTTTACATGCTTTTATTACCAATAATTGGGTTTACATCCGGTGGACCAATGATATTAGCAATGGGGATTGATCGATTTGTTGCTGTCAGGTTTCCTTCAAAGTTGGTTTTTGATTCTTTTTTTTTGTTTAAAAATAAGAAAAAAAAAAAAAGGTTTTTTTTGGAATTTTTATTTGGAATAAAATGTTTGTTTTTAATAATTTAAAAATAATTAAATTTTATTACTTTTTTTGATAAATAAAAAAGTAATGAAATCGAGGTAAAAGCCCGAACAATTTCAGTCAAATAAAAAAAAGCGCGGAAGTTTAAAGTTTAAAAAATGGAAAGATTATTTTTCTTTTTTTTTTGCTTCCAGATATCGATATTATCAAGAAGAGCCAACATTTTACATCATCGGTCAACTCATTTTTCCGATTGGTTTTATTCTATTTTTTCTGATTTTTGGCTTCTTTCTAAAAGATGTCGATGCGAAAAAGTTGGTGACAATTCCAAAGCCTGAAGAAAGGCTGAAAATCTAATAATCCGGGTTCTTTTCTTTCTTTTTTTTCAGCCAAATCATTTGTGCCAATCCATTGTCATTGAATGGAATGTCTTTTCAGGTCTTCACATATTCGAGTGCTTTGATTTATATTTCTGTGTTTTTTCTTTACTTGTCGGTTTATTTAATGCTCAAAAGTAATAAAACAAGTCAGTTTTCAGATAAAAAAGGAGGGGGGGGGGGGGAGAATATCTGAAAATTCTTTCAGATTTTTTTTTGAGAATTAAAGAAAAAGTTGAATTTTTAAAGGTGCTCGATTCAAAAGAGTATTTCGATCACTTGCAATAACAGTTGGTCTCGTATTATTCGGTTGGGCAACAACAACCAGTGCCAACACCTTATCATATCTTATCACTGATGATAAAGCAACGGTGGAATTAATTCAAATGTATGCTGGAATTACAGTCAATGCTGCGGCTGCATCAAATATTTTTGTCTTCTACGCCATCAAGTATGTAACAAAAACTGGAGAGGGAGGGGAAGATTTGCTCTTTAAAAATCCCGCCCCCTTTTGTTCTTCCAGCTCCGAGTATCGCGAAATTATTCGAACAATTTTTGGGTGGAATTCAAAACCCAATAATCAATTATTTGAGCCTTCGAGTAACGGAATCGCCTTATCCAACAAAGATCAAAGAAAAATGTCGAAAACGGCGAACAGCGCTCCAACAATTCTTTAGAATTTCTTCTGCTTTGGTGCTCAACCCACACACGCCAGCCATAATTGAATAAATGAAGCTCCGCCCCTGTTTTGAAAAAAAGAAAGAAAAAGATTTGATTGATAAACGAGTTTCGTTGAAAATCAAATTTTATTCTTGTTTTTTCAGCAATTTCCTTCATGTTTGAGCCAGCCCACAAGTTATTATTTATTTATTTATTTTTTAATAAAAATTAGGTTGGAAAGCTTCGGAAAAAAAAGTGATGATTGATTTCCCTTGATAATCCATTTTCACGTGTATCTGATGTTTGATTATTAATAATATTTTTTTTTTGTAATAAAACCACTTTTAAATAATTATTTTCTACAAAAAAAAAAGAAGAAAAATCTTGTGATAATTCTAATTTGAATTTTTGAATAAAAAAAAGATGGAAACAAAATAAATGTTTGGATTGTGAGAAAATGAATAAAAATAAAAAGGGAAACGGAAAAATCACAAGACCTTCAATGCTTTTTCCTTCTTTTTCCTACACACTTCTACTACTGTAACTCGTTTTTTTCTAGTTTCTGAGAAAGAAAAACTCCTTTTTTTTATTAAAAGAAAAAAAAAAAGATTTTTCTTCTTCTTATTTGACTGAATTCAATCTAGTTGATCTTGGAAATTTTCTCACCTTCATTCTTGATGATTTTCAGACAACGACGCGACGCTGAAAATGTTTGACTATATTCATCCGATGATTCTACCGCTCGGCTTCTTCTTCTTCCTCAATTCGTCGATTGGTGTCATTGGAAATTTGATGATGATTTTGTGTTTTTTGAAAACAAAGTTGACCAAAGGAAATTTTTGTTAAAATTTTTGCTTTTTTCAGGCGGCTTCGATCTCCTTGTCATATTCTTATCAGCTTATCTTGTACGGCTGATTTGTTACATTTATTCTCACAATTTGTATTTGTCGTTCATTTATTTGGAGACAGTAAAAAAAAGAAAAGAAAAAAGAAAGAATTTTAAACAAAAATATTTCAGCTTCATCGTCACAATATCAATGCTTTTACATGCTTTTAATACCATTGTGCGGTATTGGAGCATCGGGTCCTCTGATTCTTGGAATGGGTATCGATCGATTGATTGCTGTCAAGTTTCCGACAAAGTAATTTGTTCTGTTAACAATTTCGATTTAATATCGATTTTTTCTTTCTTAAAGGTATCGATTTTATCAACAAGAGCCAAAACCATATATTCTTTCACATTTGATTTTCCCAATCATTTATACGATTTGCCTTCTCGCATATGGATTCAGCACACGGATTGTTGATCCAAAAGTGTAAGTTTTGTGCAGAAAAAAAAAAGTTAAAAATAATCTGATGTCAAAGCTTCATGGCGTTCGAGGAAATTAAGTTTTTCTTTTCTAATTTCCTGCGATTTTTTGGTTGAAAGCTTGTTTAAGAAATGTCTGAAATTATTTTTTTTTCAGACAAGTCCAATGTGCCGTTCCAGTTTCATTGAATGGATCAGCGTTTCAATTTTTTACGTATTCAAGCGCTGTTATTTATTTTCTTGTTGTTGTTGTTTATGTTTCAGTTTATTTATTATTAAAAAATAGCAACGCAAGTAAACTGAAATTTAAAAAAAAAACAATTTTTTTAAAAAATTAATTTTGAAATTTTAAGGTTCGCGCTTCAAATCTGTATTTAAATCGATATCTGTAACAGTTGGATTTGTTTTATTTGGTTGGGCAACGACAACCTTGGCAAATACAATTTCTTATAAAATAACCACAGATGAGTTTACGATGGCTTTAATACAAATGTATGCTGGCGTAACTGTTAACATGGCAGCTGCTTCAAATATTTTTATTTTTTATGCGATAAAGTTTGGGAAAAAATTTCAAAAAAACCATCAAAAAAAAATTAAAAATCTTAAGTTCTGAATATCGCGAAATTATCAAATCAATATTTGGATGTAAAAGTAAAGCAAACTCGTCATTATTTGAAGCTTCAAGTACGAATACAATCATTGTTCGGACCAAATCAAAAGCGGCAACGACAAATAAAACCGGGCCGAGTTCGCTGGAAACCGGACGGCGGACAACTGTTGTCTAGATTAATTGTGAGGAATAAGCAGAAGAGTTTTTTATTCTTTTTCTGTTTGTTTTCTTTTTTTTGTGTGGTTTTTTTTAACTTTTCAAGAAAAACTTTCATTTTTCCATAGTTCTCAATAGAGCGCGTTTGCAACGACTTATATATGTATGTACATGTTATTTGTTTGAAAAATTTCCGCGACCATTTCTAGTTTGCTTCGACTTCTTATTCCCGAAACAATTTTGGATTTAAGAGAGGCAAAAAAAGTTATTTAAAAAAATGGGTGGGGCCCGCTTACTGTAAATCCAGACTTTTTAATCTTGGCAACAGAAGCTTTAATGCGCTTCCACGGCTTGTCAAAAACTTAAGGTAGTTGCAAGAAGTTTTAAAGGAAAAAAATACTGATGCTTTCGGGTGTGGTCTCGAAACGAAATCGGCATTTTTTTTAAACAAAAAAAAAGATTAAAGTTATTGGTTGGTTTTGACTGCCGAAAACTATTTGATTATTGTCAGTCGTGGAAGAATAACCCAAAAAAAGGAAAACTAGGCCATGAAAAGAAAATTTAATTTTTTTCTTTCTCTTTTCACTTTATTTAAAATAATCTTCAATTTTAAGGCAGCCGAAAAATGATGGCCTAGTTTTTTTTCTATTTGGATTTCTCTTTCAAAAAAACTAAAAAAAACAATTTTCGAGATAAAAATGAAAGATTTTAAGATGGCCCGCACGAAAAAATTTCCGACTTCTCCGATTCGCTTTTTAATGTATTCTGGTAACTGCCAAAATGCGTTGTAGATTACAGTTCAAACAATTTTTATTCTTTTTCTAACCAAATAGTTTGCCACGCACTTTGAAAAAAGATAAATGTGCCAAGGGCGGGGTTTAAAAAAACGTGCGTAGGCTGCAAAATTCTTTTCGGTGTCTCTCCCACACTCTTTATTTCTTGCAAACCTGGATTTTTTCTACCTGGATTTTGGAAAAAATCAATCAATATTTGATTTTTTTATTGATTTTGTTTTTATTGAAAAAAACATTTTTTGTGATGTCAAATCATGAATCATCTGATTTATTTCTCAATTTTCTTCTTTATTTCCCTGGACACCAATTTAAAGGAAAGAAATTATTGATTTTTGCAAGGTTCTCGTTTTAAATCAATTCAAATCTACAATAATTTTGGCTTAAAATTTTAGGAATAAATTGGAAAATCAAAAAAATTTTTCAAATTTATTCGGGAATTCCAATTATTAGAATTGCCTGTTCTCAAGTGGAAATATTCAACGGTGTTTGTTGAAAAAAACGGCAGCGTAATTGTAGACTGCGGCGTGTAAAAAGGGGCGGAGATTCGTTGGCGAACTGCGGGCGTGATTTTTTAAATCAAAAGTATATTTTGAAACTATAAAAACTTTTTTCTTGATTTTTTTTACAAAAATTAAAAAAAAAACTTTTTGCAGCCTACGCACGTTTTTTTAAGCCCCGCCCTTGGCACATTTATCTTTTTTCAAAGTGCGTGGCAAACTATTTGGTTAGCACAACATTTCTTATTTGAACACGCCATGATTTGAAATAGAAAAAGGATTGTGTGTAACGATGGAAGAAAAATTCAAGTGCTGCAAAAACCTCGGCCACGACCACCAATTTTCGGCCATTTAGGCACAAAGAGAAATATTGAAGAGCCGCGATTTTCCATCAATAATTCATGGATTTCTTCCGGCTTTATTTTCATGATTTTCCATTTGCCCGAACAAGTTTTAACCGTTGGAAAAAAAATCAATAAAATTCCAACTTTTCATGGAAAAGAAAATGAAAGAAGGAGAGAAAAGAAATTGAAAATGTCACATCGAGAAAAAAAAAAGAAAAAATTCCAAAACATTTTTATTGGATGGGCAAAAACAAATAAAATTGAGGAATTCAAAACAAAAAAAAACAATTTTTTTTGTGACAAAAATTCAAAAAAAAAATGGGGAAAAAGTTATTCAAATTTCCGATTATTGTTGTTATTAAAGCTTAAAAAATCTGTAAATTCGTGTGTTAGTTGAAATTGTGTCAAAATCAACATTTTTTGATTCATCTACCATTTTCAGTTGATGACAACCCGCCGCCTAGTCGTTGTGGCTTCGGAAAAAGATGCCAAAAAAAGTAGCCAAAAATCGTTAGAGCCGAATTGTAGCCAACGTAGATCACAAAACTTTCCACCATGTTTTCTTCTTTTTTTCAGCAGCACATTTTCTATTGATTTTTTTTTCCTGTCTTACCAACCTGCAAGAGAAAATTGTGTGTGGATGTGCAGTGTTCTGTCGATGGCCGGCTTAAATAATGATAGGAAAGAGAGGAGGAAGGGGGGGGGGGGGGGGAAGGAAAAAAATTCAAAAAATACTCCACTTTTTTTCAAAAAAAAAAAAAATGGAAAAGGAAAAGCATGGAAGAAAAGAAGCTTAAATTAAGGGAAAAAAACAAGAAAAAGTTGAATGGAAAGGATTTGGGAGAGGGGAGGAGGAGGAAAAGGAAGAAAAAGTTTTTGAATGAGTCAATAAAGTATTACGAGATTTTGCCATCTTCTTCTTCTTCTCCTTCTTCTTCTTCTATTTTATTAATACTTTTGAATATATAAAATGAAGGAAGGAAGGAAGGAAGGGAAGGGAAGGGAAGGAAGAAAAAGAAAAAGACGAAGAAAAAAAGTTTTGAAAGAAGAGAAAAAAGGAAACTGAAGAAAAGCACCGAATGTATTTAGTATGGTGGCTTATTTTCCAACCACGAATGTATAAATAAATAAATATGTAACTATTCTGGGTCCCAGTTTTCAAAGTGAATTCGCCCATTTTATTCGATATTTTTTCAAAGAAAGCAGCAATTAAAATTTAAGAAAAGCGAGAGAGAGAGGGAGAGAGAGAGAGAGAGAAATAATTATTAGTTAAAAGCCTTGAGAAAATTCAAGCTTTTCATACCAATAATTAATGTCAAATTAATGAGGCTTATTCGCGTTTTTTATCTGCAAGAAAAATGATTTTTAGTTAAAATGTGATAAAAATTGAGAAAAATGAAAAAAGAAGGAAACCAAAAGGTGTTGAAAAGTGATGAATAATTATGTAAACAAAAACCAGAAGAGCACAAAAAAAAGGGCGAAAGCACCTCATACTTTCTTGTATTTGCTCTTTTCTCTCAATTAGAACATTGAGAGAGAGAGAGAGAGAGAGAGAGAGAGAGAGAGAGAGAGAGAGCAAGCCCCAAAGTAAGAAAAACATGTGTGAGGAAGTGAAGCAGGTGCATTTTTGTTTTTGGCTGACAGAAAAACCAATGAAATTTGTTTTTTCTTTTTTTTTTCGTGTGGGGGTAAATAATAAGAAAAAATTGAAAAATATCAATATAAATTCGATTTCATGAAAAATGTGTAACATTTTCTTGGGCTTTTGCTTGAGCTTGTGCGTGTGTGTGTAATCGGCCCGCCCCCTTTCTCTCCTCCTATTTTCATTTTATTTTTTTTTATTTTTAAAATATTGATTTTTGTTCAAACTTTGGCGCCAAAAATAGAAAAATAAATATCGATTATTTATTGATGAGCAAAAATGAGGAGACCATGGTCACAGTCGTATCGCGTCACTTCCAACCTTATCAGTGGATCTTTTTTCTTTTGGCATACATGGCAAATATTTGATGAATGGAATCTGAAAACTTTTTTTGGATAACAAAAATTGCCCCGCCCCCGCCTTTTGCCAACTTCCACCAACCTTGTTCAATATTCGCATCGCCCAATTCGGATAGCTATAAGTGCACTCATCGATGCCGCCGGCGAATATTTCACCGCGAGCGCGAAGTCCACGCTGCTCGCGAGTCGCTCCACCCACCGAATTGTCGAGAATGCACGCGCAAAGAGCACCGATAAACATTGGCATTGTGAGCAGAACGTTGAGAATTTGATTGAACCAACTCCAGTCTAAAACGTGCGGGGTAGTGGGGGGTGTGAAGAGAGAGAGAGAGAGAGAGAGACAAACCCGTCGAGACAGGAAACAGCTTGAAATACTTGGGAACAATCAAGCCGAACATCATTGAGAATCCGAATATACCCATATTTCTTGACATTGACATATCAACCTGAGGAGAAAAAAATTCTGAAAATCCCCGACCCCGCCCGAACGATTTTTACAGTTTGAAGATTCGACACAGCAACACCAACCACCATCGCCATTGATGATGCCAAAACTCCGCCCACTAGTGGATCAGGAATTGTGGATAAAATTGCGCCAATCTTGAGAAATTTTTGAAGTTTCGTCTTCTCAAAAAAAAAATGTTTGTTACCTTTGTTATTAGTCCTAGAATGATCAGAAGAACGCCGGCAACAACCATTGTCCATCTTGACGCGACTCTTGTCACACCAATGACACCAATGTTTTCCGTGTGAGTCGTCATACCAACTCCAGGACCCAACAATCCGGATATCAGCGAGCCGATGCCTGAAACGTCGGTGGTGAGAACGATGACGATGAAAAACAAAAAAACACCTTCGGCAAGAATTCCTCGATTTATTGCGTGACTTGGTGGCGGACGCTCTTCTGAAACTCTTGCAGCCGCATGATAATCACCGACCGACTCGAAGACCGACGTCATTGCCGATAATAGGAAAAGCAGAAAGAGACCCGTGTTGAACGCCGGCGGTCCGAATTTGCCGGGATACGGAACTTCCAGCCATGACGATTCACGTATCACCGCCACCGAGATGTTCTTATCAACACGAGCCGCACTATCTTCAGGAATCAAGTTCAGAAATGTTAAGGCGACACAGAAAATCCAGGAAGTGCAGATGGCAATCAAATACTGAACAGAAAAAATCAATAAATGCAACAAAAAAAAATCAATAAAAATACCGGATATTGCCCGAATAAATTGGTTCGAAACCAATGGAATTTCCGATGTTTGATTCCTGGTAATGGAATTTCGACTTCAGCTAAGTATAAAATAGTTGCGAACAAAGTGACGGCTTGAACAATGGCAACCCAATGTTTACTTATATGTCCAACCATTAAATCCACTTGGCTGAATGCCAATAAAAGCATTAATGGAGAAACCTTCAAAACGTTCAGCTATTAACATCCCCGGAGAGGAAACGACGGAAAAGCCTACAGTAAGTGGACCAATAAATTTGGTTAACAACCCGACAAGCCCGGTGGTTCCAATTAGCATTGGAACAAAAGAGGAAGCAATCAAGCATCCTTGAATCAACGCAAGCTTTCCATAGTAAACTTCTTCGGCTACAAAATCGTTTTCAGTTGCGTTGCACGCATTCTCGGGCAGCTGCATGAATCCTTGAACTGATGGAACATACGCAAACGCGGTGCCTTGTAACAACGCCAATCTAACAATTTTAATGAATCAATGAAGCGATAAGACCCCCCTTTGACAACCTCATTCCGAAAAGCGTTTGAATGATTGTTGAGATTCCGCTGCTCACAAATGTGGAGCTGATCAAAGTTTGTCGAAGTTTTGCAATATTCGAGCCGGCACACATTGAATCAGCCATGATTAGTGGAACTGTTAATAGAGCAGAAACGCAAACCATCACTTGCTGAAACATTGAATCGCTTTTCATTGTTTTTAGCAGCAGATCCAAACAATTTTTGGGGAGTCAAAGCATGGGGGAAACTTTGTTAAGCGGGTGGTTTGCCTGACCCCGGGTAGGGGGGATACACAACTTGTGGGCTCAAGAGAGAGCAGAAATTTGGTTTTCTTCTTTCTTTTCACCAACGTTTAAAAAGTCGTTCTGAGTGAGTTCTCGATTTTGGGTTTTCATCGACTTGGAAGAGTTTACTGAAAGATAAAACCAAAACTCGGCCATTCTTTTTTTTTCAAAAATAAAAAGTCGACAATTTTTTTTTAATGGAATGGCTGATCCTTGGTTTCCTCTTCCAGAGAAATGTAAAACGTTCAGAAAAGATTTTCAAAACCCCACTATGGAAACGAACCAAAGACCAACAGGCTTAAACCAACCGGTTTACCAACTTCACTATCAAAACTGAAAGAACCTGAATGTCAAGTTTAATTGAAGTGTAAAATCTTAATTCATGCCAAAAACATTCAAAAAAATGTCTTTTCTCTTCTTGTTAAAAGCAAAAAAAGTTCCAGACAATAAAAAATTCCGCGCTCTCCACCACAAGCCTCGGCAAAAATCAAAAAATCTGTCAAACTTGGTTGAAAAACCTGAAATCCATATAACAAAGCAAGAGTGATTGGCGGAGTATCTTTGGCTTTCAGAAATGGTCTTTTCTGCTTCTTCTTCTTCTGACGCATCGATTCTGCTTCATATTTTTCAATCACTTCTTCATTCATTTCACTGCAAAAAAAAAACGTAGAAAAACCCCGACAAAATAAAAAAAATTCAAAAATTCAAGTTAAGGAAAGTACACATTATTGATGATATTTGTGATAGATAGGGATGGTCATAGATCATAAACATCGACAGATCTAGTGATTCAAATAATCAAAAAATCAATAAAAAATATGTCAATTTATTTAGTTGTTGAATTAATAGGAAGAATTTGTTTAAAAAATTATTTTGAATTTAAAAAAAAGTATGAATTCCATAGAAAAACGGGCAAAAAAAGTGTGATAATGAGAAAAAAAAAATTAATAAAAATTGACAAAACGATGATGATATTCAATGTTCTTTTCTCCCATTTTATACAAAATAAATGTTTTATGTACAATTGAATGGTGATGATGATTCCTGCCCCCTCCCTTTCCCCCGCCTCTCCCCCCGGCGAACGAACTATTGTTTGATTGATTTTATTCTTCTTGAATAATACGGGTGTGTGACAACTGGTTTTTCAATGTTCAAAATTTGGAGAGAAGAGAAGAGATGAAATGAGCGGACAGGGAAGTTTACCACGGGGGGGGGGGGGGGAATTTATCAATTTATCTGTCGAAAAAGACAGGAAGGGAGGGAAGGGAGGAGGGTTTTGGTCGACGAAATTTTTTTTAATTTTTTCTGTCAAAAAGGTCGATTTTCATGACAATTTTTTGGTTTTTCTTTTTTTTTTTTCGTCTGACTTTGATTTTCCATTAAGCTTCTCGTCTGGCTGCATATTTTGAGCAGCTTTTAATGATTCGTCGAGCAGCAGCACAACAATAAATACCGAACAAAAACAATTGAGAACGATTTATTTAATAGTTCGACGCGGCCTTTTCTTTTCTTTTTTCTTTTTTTTTTTTGAAAAACTCTTTGATGATTTATAATAATGTCAGGATTCTTCTTCTTCCTCCTTCTTCTACATCATCAACATCATGAAGATTCTTCTTTTCTTTCCCCGCAGCTCTTTTTTTGTTTTGATGCAAACGAATTTTGAGCCAAAAAAAGAGAAAAAAACAAGTGGGGGGGAAGAGGGTTGAAGAAAATACAAAAATACAACCAAAAAAAAAAAAAACATTGTTAACGGAACAGAGATAGACGAAAACAAAACTGGGAGGCGGGCGGGCGGGCTGAATAAGAAGCATTAAAATTTGAATAGAAATCTGAAGTTTGGCCACACACCGATATTTTGTGTGTGCACACCCGAAGGAAATTAAATATGGTAAAAAACCCACCATGTCACCGGGTTAATTTGTCATCCTTTTTCTAGAGAGAGAGAGAGAGACAGACAGACAGATAGAGAGAGAGGGGAATGAGAGAGAGAGAGAAAAAGAGAGAAGAATTTACTAGAGAAAGAAGAAGCTTGAAATTTTGTACAATTTAATGATTTCTTTTATGAGCTGTCTGAACAGTATTCAATTTCTTGTTGGATTGTCCGACGATTGGTTCGATCAAGTCGTACGGTGCCTCACGAGTTCCGTGCAACATCAGCTGGAATTTTTTCAGAGTTCCACGATGCTCTCCGGGTCCCTGCAAACAAACAAGAAAAAAATGCATTGTTTTCTCTGAGCTCTTTTTACTTGGAATCGGGCAATCAATCGCCATTTGCCAGTTGGATTCTCGCCCCACGTATGAGTTGTCATGAATGGCCAATTGGTGAATCCATCTTTTGAGTCGTCGTCCTTGGGTCGTCGCGACAAAATCATGGTTCTCGTTCCCATCGGTGAGATTAAATACAGTGTTGTGTCGCCGCGACGTGTCGAGTTGAATGTGACAACAGCTTGAACGTGCTCAAGGAAGCGAACTTCGGTTGGTGTTCCGACACATCCATCGGTATTAATTTCAAGAACAAGATTACCATTGGCTGGAATTTCACTGGAAAAAAGAAATTAATAAAAAGCTTCTGCTTTTTTTTTTGGTTGTTGCTTCATCTTACTGTGGTGTATCGATAATTCCAGCTGAACAATGATAGCGTGGTGGTGCTGTCTTCCAGACCATTGATAGCATAACCATTTCAGCAGCATCAAGAACACCAAATCCGAACAAATGATTGTATTCCAATCCGACACCATTCATTTGCCATTCAAATCGTGAACAATTTCCTTTTGATTCCTTATGATTATCCTAGAACAAACAAGATTGTATTGATTAGGGTGGGGGGAAAAAAATCAATAATTTACAGTGATGCCAAGAATTGGAAGATCACGACATCTTCCATCAAACAATGAATTACGACTTGATGTCAAAACAGTCAAATGCTGAAGATCACGCCATGTCAATTTCGGATTCGCTTCTAAAGCCAACGCAAAAACACCGGCCGCTTCTGGTGCAGCAGCAGATGTTCCAGAATGTGATCGAGTACATCTTCCATACAAATCAGTTGTTGCAACACCAGTTTCTGGATTTCTACCACCATTTGAGAATGTTGACGCAAGAGTTGATGAGCAAGACTCATCATAATGAGCATTTTCACCATTGTTTATAGCCGAATTGATGCTGATTGTCCACATGCTTGCCGCATAACCATCGCAATTACAATCATCATCCTCGCCACCATCACCGCTTGCCCAGACAAAAATCGAGCCAAGACCATCGCGTCCTTCATTCACGCCCTTCACAATCGCCCGCATCGTCGCGTTTCGTGGACCATCGACAGTTTTGCCATCGTCGGTCGGTCCCCAACTAGCCGAATAAATGTGAATCTTGTTCGGCTCGTGTCCCATCGAGTTGGCTTCAATAAGATCGGTCATGTAGGGCTGATCGAGCATCCGAATTCCGGCCACTTTTCCATCATAGGCGACGCCAACACCACAAACGCCATTATCGCGAGCAGCAACAATTTCACCAGCGCAACGAGTTCCATGAGAATTGAACCAATCATCCGTATATCTTGGATATGGGAAAGGATCATTCGAAGAGAAGTCGTATGAAGCTTCAGCATTCTGAAAAAAGCCCATCATCAAGCTTAATCGAATTCAACAAATTTACGAAATTATTCTTGATATCCGGATGCATATAATCCACACCATCATCCATGATAGCTGTCGTGATATTTTTTCCAGTAAATCCCATCGCCCATGCTCTTTCAACATTCAAATCCAATCGAGCTTTTCCTCCAGCTTGTCCGGTGTTTTTCTGAAGGGAAACAAATGTTTTTTAATGATTAAAAATGCAAAAAATTCGATCGAATTCTAAGATTTTTGCAGTTGCGCTCCAATCTTTGCTCACTTTCCCCCGCCCCCTTCCCCCCCCCCCCTTTTTTTTTTCATTTAAAAAGAGCACGATTGCGCGTATTTTTTTTCGCTGAATGACGAGCTCTGCATAAATTAAATTTAAATGTCAGAATTTCTAGAGAAAATTTTAAAAAAAGCTGAAAAAACGCTTCGATTCTTGTTGAACGTCACAAAAACAACTCACCAAATACCATTGATATTCATAAAGCGGATCGGATGGTGACATAACAGATGAGAAATCAAATTGACTTTCGAGTCGTTGCTCCAACGGACGATAGCCACGTTTCGTTCGCTTGTAACCGGTTAATTGCTCAACGTGAGCCACCTGAAAAGAGCACAAAAAGTGAGAAAGGGGGGCCTTTGAAATGTGAATAGAAAATTGTCACTTCATCGTCATTGTGCAACTTGGCATGATGTCCAATCGATCGTTTTGTTCGTGCGTGCGATAAGGCGGGCTGAACGAAATGAAACTCGTGATTCGATCCGAGAACCGAGCCGCGATTGATGAAGCCATGACGCTTGGCAATTTTGTGAGCATTACTTGCTCCGCCGTCTTTTAAGTGAACATGAAAATGATTGGTGTAGACTTCGACCGCTTCACTTATACACAATATTACGGACAGCAATACACATATTATGTCCACATATGTGTTTTTCATACCTTGAAAAAATCAATCGATAATTGGATTTTTATTGATTTTAAAAAGAACAAAATAATGTTTTTTTTTTTTTCTAGAAGGGAGTTGAGACTTTTTCTTTCCTGCTTTTTCTCCTATTTGAGTTTGAAGCAAAAGCAATAAAAAATGTTTAACACAAAAAAAACACGCTCTACTGAACTTTTTACAAATCGGAAAAAGGCGAATCATTTCTTAAAATTGAAACATTTGAAAAACGTTGTAAAAATGTAAACAACGATGTTTCGGGATTACGGTAGTTTGTGTTCAACAAATTAAGATTTCATTTCCTCATTTTAATTAGTAAAGGGAAAAAAATGATGAAGAAGAAGAAGAAGAAGAAGAAGAAGAAGAAGGAGAAGTTGTTAAATTTTATTTTTATTAAATATTTTAAAGAGATTTTAATTTTTCTAATCACATGCTTGGATTACGGTAGAAATCCAATTCCGTCACCCCTGCGCCCCTTTTCCCGCCTTCTCCCCCGTCTTCTTCTTTTGACTATTGATTTTTAAAAAAAGGAAAAAATAAGAGAGGAATTTAAGTTGGGGAAGAAGAAAGCTGAGTAAAATTCAAAAATTAAAGTAAAAAATGACGAATTAAAAATTGGGAGGAAAAATGATTTTTAAAGAAAAGGGAAAGAAATCGTTTCATCTTTTGAAAAAAATCTGAAAATCCTAATGGCTGACAATTTTTCGGGGTGGATTTCGAAGCGAAAAAAAAAACGAAAGAAGAAGGCGGATTGTTAAGGAAAAGTGAAGAAGAAGACGAATCAAGAGAGTGAGAGAGTGTTGAAAAAGAGAAAAAAGAGTGAAAATAGAGGAGAATACTGAGAGAGAGAGAGAGAAAGAGAGAGAGAGAGAGAGAATTGTGCATTTTCAGTCGTCTGACAGCGGCCAAAATGAATCGATATGAAGCGATGCGACTCGCGCAGCCGTCGGTCGGTGGATTTTTTTCCTCTTCGTCTTTCTTCTTCTCTTTTGCCATGCTTCCACTCATCGATTCTTCTTTTTTTTTGGAGAGAAAGACAGAAAAAAAAGAAAGCTGAAAATGAGCAGAAAATATAACAGAAAAGTTAGAGACGAATGTGATTCAGATGACGTCGCCTTTTGCTTCTCCAAAAATGTTATTTATCTGATGACAAATTCTCGTGAACTCTTTCTCTCTTTCTCTCTCTCTCTCTCTCCTCTTAGTTTTTATTAGAAAAAAAAAGAAGGAAGGAAAGATAATCAAATAAATGTCAAACAGAAAAATAGGAGGGGCGTGGAGAAAAGAAGGAAGAAGAAGCTGCTCTCCATATGGAACCAAAAAAAAAGAAAAAAATATTGGAAGAGGAGGGAGGACCCCAACCGATGAGCATCATCGCGATTCATCAATATTTCTGTTTGTCTCGAAGCTTCAGCTAGGCTCTGCATGGAATTTGAGAGAAATCCCGAAAAATTGTCGAGAGATAATGAGGAGCGAAAGAAAAGAAGGGAAATATTCAGCACATCTATGTAAATTGTAAAAAGTGCAGAATAATTTTTTTTTTGATGATGAATAGAAAAAAATTGAACATACATATTTGTCAGGGATAAAGCTGTAATTAAAAAAAAAACAAGGTTTCAGATTACTGTAGATGTAGTTGCAGTCGGCAGTCGAATATTTATTTTTTTGAGAAAAATGTTTGTTTTTTTTTCACACCCAGCTGCTCATAAAGAATACTCCTTTTGCATGAAGAGGAAAATCTTGAGAAGCACCATTTTGAAATTCGGAAAAATGAGGAAGAACATTTTATTTAGTTATACGGTAGACAACAGCTGTACGCAATGTACCAGTGTTTAAATTGTTGGCGTCAATCATTATTTGAATTTTTTTTTAAAGTTTTTTTAGTTGAATTTGCAAAAAAAGAAGGTTTTTAATGAATTGTTTAATATAAAAAAATTAAAAGCGAACGAAATGAAATTTTATTATTGAAATTTATAGGAAAAAAAACTGAAAATTATATAAATCTAAAATTTCTATATATTTTTTAGTTTAAAGGGAAGCAACAACAAAAAAAATTAACCTATTCACTTTTTTTTTATTTGTTTTTCGACACTTTCGATGAATACGTCTCTGTTTTGTTCCATAGAGCGAATATTCTCTAACAATCCGGTTTTTCTCGTCATCTCAACGCGCAAGTCACTGAACATTTCTCAATTTCTTTCACTTATTCACTTTCATCAATTTTGTTTCTTTTTTTTTTCATTTATATTGCCACACAGAAAAATTTTTCCTACCTTTTTAACGCCATTTTTCAAGAAAAGAATTAATTCACAGTTTTTCAGGGGAAAAAAATTAACCGATTTTTTCTCGTTTCATTAAATGACAGGAGAATCAGTTCACAGTGGGAAACCAACCATTAATTTTGAGCAACAATGGGAAAAAGCTCATCCAGTAGTTCAAGCTCTTTTATATCAAAAAGTTTAATTTCAAAAAAGTTGCTTTCAATTTTTTTTAACCCTTAAATTTACAGTCTGTTTCACCGGCAGATTGGCAAGATTTATTTCTTTGGGTTTATAAAATTAATTCATGGGTTGATAATGGAGCTAATCGAATTCGAGATACTTTAACAGAAGATATTGATAGATACGTTATGGAAGCTGGAAATGTATGAATTCTCTACCTTTTTCAATCAAAAATCCTTTTCTTTTCAGAGAATTCGCAAGCATAGACAAACTGAAGAATTGTTAAAAGTTTATATAAAAGAATGGAAAAGATATTACAATCAAACCAATATTTTACCTCTTCCTTTCAAAGTAACACTGTTTTGTAAACTTTCAAATAAGAATATTTTAAAAATTAAAGGTGATCGATGGAGGTGGAGCAAAAAATAAGAAAACAATTATTTGGAGCAAGAAAAATGAGCCATTAAAATGTGAAGAAATTGAGCCTGAAACTATAAAATTTGTTAGATTCTCTCACATTTCCAAATCTATTTTTAATAAGAAAAATGTTGTCTTCAGGTAATGCTGGAAAAATGGAATACGTGTATATTTGGAACACTTTCTGAGCAGCTTTTATCAGCTGCTCTCAATTTAATTGAAGAAGAAAGGAATGGAAATATGATTGATTCTGACAGTGTCGTTGGAGTTCGCGAGAGTTTTGTTGCATTAAATGAAAATCCAGAAGATTCGTTATCAATTTATAAAAAAACTTTTGAAAAACAATTTATTGAACAAACCGTTTTGTATTATAAAAACCGAGCAGCAGAGGTTTTTTTTTACAATGAAAATCAATATTTCTCACACAAAGCAAACCACATTTCAGTATCTCAATGAAATGGGAGTGCTAAACTATATGATTTATGCTGATAAAAAGTTAGAAGAAGAGCAGAAAAGAGCAGAAAAGTATTTAGAAATGAGCTCAACCAGTGCAAGTCGACATATGGATCGATGCGTTATTGTATTAGTTGAATCATTTGAAGATCAAATATTAGCAGAATGTTCAAAATTAATTGCAAAACGAGATGTTGAAAGTAAAAATTATTTATTTATATTTTCAATTTAATATTTATTTTTTTTAGAGCTTCAACGATTATATAGATTAATTCGAAGAACTCGGAATGGAATTGAAACGGTTCTTAATTGTATTGATGAGCATATTCGAACCGAAGGCCTTAATGATATGAAAAACAATGTCGAAATTATGGCTTCAGTAAATTTGAAATTAAATCAATGTTTTAAAAAATGTCCCTTTTCAGGATCCAGAAAAATAT
The DNA here is from genome assembly GCA_963572285.1 of Caenorhabditis drosophilae. Lineage (NCBI taxonomy): Eukaryota > Metazoa > Nematoda > Chromadorea > Rhabditida > Rhabditidae > Caenorhabditis > Caenorhabditis drosophilae. The sequence continues at coordinate 6,233,050 of OY751564.1, read as the reverse complement.
GTGCAACAACTACTCTCAATGTTCGAAAAATTTAGTTCATTAATCAAAGAAGGATTTTGTGACGATGCTCGTCTTTTAACCGCAAGAGATAAAGCATTCCGAGCTGTTGTGAATGATAGCTCAATTTTCCGCATTGAAATGAATTCCAAAAAAGGGTAAAATTGAAAAAGAAAAAGAAAAATGTTGAAAAACCATAAAATTTTCAGTCGAACAATATCTGTTGAGTCAAAATGTGCAGAATTGTTAGCCAATTATTGTGATTTATTGTTAAGAAAAACGCAATTAAGTAAAAAATTGACATCAGAAGAAATTGATGAGAAATTGAATAATGTTGTACGTAAATTTTCATTAAAAAAAATCAATTTAATAATAAAGAAAAATTGCAGCTTCTTGTCTTAAAATATGTGGAAAATAAAGATGTTTTCATGCGATTCCACAGAGCACATTTGTCAAGAAGATTAATTTTAGAAATGAGTGCTGATCAAGAAAAAGAAGAAATGATGGTGGCTAAATTAAGAGAATGTGGAATGCCATCTGATAGTGTTAACAAATTATCACGAATGCTACAAGATATTGAAGTAAATAAGGTTCGTTTGAATATTGGTTTTTAATTGAAAATGTGGTTAAAATTTATCAAAAAAAGATTCTTAAAAGCATGAAAAATGCAATTTTTAAGGATTTAAATTCATCTTTCAAACAATCATTAGTTGGGACAAACAATAACAAATGTGTATCAGGTAATTAATTGATAAACCTAAACAAATCTTTAAAAACTGAAACTTTGAAAAAAATTTGAAGATTCCATCAATATCAAAGTATTAAATGGAGGAGCATGGGGAAGAGGTGGTTCGGAAAAAATTCGATTTTCTTTGCCAAGAGAATTGGAGGATTTTGTGCCCGAGGTAATGAATTAAAATCCAGAACGGATCATCGAATTGAAATATTTTTTAAAGATGGAAGCATTTTATAAGAAACAACACAATGGACGAAAATTATGTTGGATGCATCATTGGAGCAGTGGAACAGTAAATAAATTGAGGAATTATTTTAAGAAAGAGAAAATGATTTTCAGATGGTATTTGGAACAACAAATGGGGGAAGGTTTGATTTAGATGTAACGACGTTTCAAATGGCCGTTTTGTTCTGTTTTAATGATCGAGCACATGATAAAATTTCATTAGAAACCCTTCGACTCGCTACAGAATTACCAGATGCTGAACTAAATCGAACATTATTGGTAGGAAAACAAGTTTTTAATTTCAGTGTTAATTATCGAGCATTTTCAGTCATTGGTCGCATATCCAAAAATGAAATCACAAATATTGTTATGTGATTTGAATGTTAACAATATAACAGCCAGAGACTTTACGGATTCAACCAAATTTTTCATAAATCACGATTTTCATATAATCAAGGTTTGGATTTTAATCGTTTTTTATTTTGTGTTCAATTTGAAAAGTGTTGAAATTAAAGAATGGAAAAATGCAAACAAGAGGAAAAGTGAATTTTATTGGAAGATTGCAATTATCATTGGAAGCAAATGCTGAAAAAGAACATGAAAGTATTGTGGCCTTGAGAGAGTTTAGGGTTCAAGAGGGAATTGTGAAGGTATTCTGAAAATATTAATGAATTTGAATAAAAAAACATCAAAAAAAAAAAAAATTTAGATTTTAAAAACAAGAAAAACAATAACATTAGCTCAGTTAACAATGGAATTGGTAGAAATTCTGAAATCGTTGTTTGTACCAAATCGAAAAATTATTAAAGAACAAATTGATTGGTTGATTGAAAATAGGTATAAAATATATTTAAAAACAAAAAGAAATTATAAAAATATCAGATATATCGAACGACGAGCCGATGATATCAATACATTTGTATATCTTGCTTAATTTGTTTCAATTTTATTCAAATTTCATAAGGGTTCAATGTTGAATATAAACCATGTTTTATACTTTGAAAAGAAGTGTTTTTGTTTGTTATTCTATTAGAATATCATCTTCCCAGTCTAGTCTAACGTACTAATTTCTTTCTGTATTTAAAGCATTCATTCTAACCGAAATAATTTTCTTTTATTTATTATTTTTTTAGTCAACAAGAACACAAAAAAAGAAAGAAGAAAAATAGAAGTAAATTCCTTTAAAATTGTTTTTAGTGTTGAAAAGTGTTCCGTGTTTTCGTATTTTGTATGGGTTCATTCGAAGTTGTACTTTTGTGTTCATTTCTCTCCTCTTTGCCCCCCCCCCCCTCTCTCTCTTATTTTCTTTTTCTTTTTTTGTTTTATTTTATCGGAAATGAAATGCGGTGAAGGTGTGTGTTTTTATTATTTTCAACACGATATTTTAGAAAGTACTTGGTTGACACAGATGTCATTTGTAAAATGTTTTTTTTTTTTTTTTTCAAAAAATATTGATATAGTTTGAGTATAAAATGAAAAATGTTCGAAAATGAAACAAATAACTGTGCGGAAATCATGAAGTTATTAATTCTAATCTCGATTTGGATTGGAATTCAAGCCGCTCTTGATGTGGTAAGATTTTTTGAAGTCAACAGAAATTCTGAAGAAGAAACGTTTCAGAATCCGATTCATCAATTGTGTCAGCCGTGTATCGCGGCGATCAACTCGGCGAAAATGGTCAACAAAATTCCAGCAATAAAACATGTAATTTGAATCGATTCACAGTGTGTAATGGTCTGCGTTTTTTCCGAGCGGTGATTTATTTACCGTGGCCTAGTTTCCCCCCCCCCCCCCCGTTTCTCTTCCAGAACAAAATGAATTCAAATTTTTGTGTGTTTTTGAAATTTAGCTCAAAAAGCAGACTGGATAATACACATTGTGAACTGAGTATCAACTCATTGTGATAGGCAGTTAGATCACACTTTATTGATTTTAGATTGAAATCAATACGTGCAGTGCTGTCATCAGAAATACGCATGTTTGTAAAGGATCAATTGATGTAATTTGCGCTTTTCTTTTTCTTCGTCGCCGCACCGTTTTATGGGCGGAGCTAGATACAAATCTTTACATTTTTTTTTGAAGGTTACCGGAATGTTGCTGAAATCGATGCCAGCCAAAGTAATTTGTGAAATTGCTCAAATGTGTAAACGTGGAGGAAAAAAGAAGCGTTCGGCCTCATCAAAATCGAAAAGTCTCAGCTCAAAAGTGGTGACGGTAGGCGGAGCAAGCGGCGAAATGACAAAAAAAATCGTCAAACTTGAAGGAATTCCAAAAAGATCCGACCGATGACGAATTCGCATTGTATTCGAGACGAATGAGAAGAAACGCATCATCGACTTCGACGCATCAACTCGAACAATTTCCAGCAGGTTTGAAATCGATTTTGAGAAATCAATAATCAACTGTGTGTCAACGTTAAGAATTTTGCGGCAATCTCGACAAATTCCAGCCAATCATTGATGATCTAAGCAAACGATTCAGAAATGCGTTGAGTGTTTATATGAAAGAGGGAAATCTCCATTAAAATGTTAATCAATCGATAATTATTTTCAATCAATAAAAAATAATCATTTTTTGATGAGAGAAGAGAGGGAGGAAAGAAAAAAAACAAACAACAGAAGGAAAGAAAAAAGACGTGTTTTCTTAAATTGGCAAAGCATTTTTATGAAATAAAAAAAGAGCAACTGAAATTGTGCCAAGTTTTGACAACAAAATTAACAAAAAAAAAATGAAAAGAAAAAAAATGAGAATCGGAAAAATGAAAAAAAGCATCGAAATTAGTAATTTTTAAATATTCCACCAAGGACATTTAAAGATTTTTGAAATATTCTCATATTCTTCACGAATTGTTCTTTCATCACAAAAATCAATTATTGTCGAACAAAAATCCGAATTTGAATATTCATCGTCAATCTTTAAGAAAATCGATTTTTTCTTTTTTTCAAACGCGGCACAGAATGGGCAAGACAAACATGCTCTATGGAGAATTCATTCATTTTTAGTGCCTGCCACAACTGGAATGCCGCCGCATTTTTGGCAAGTTGCCAAAGTTTTTGTTACATTTTCCAACTGCGTATCACAATGCATTAGCATGCAGCTGATACTCAGCCAATATCGGAAAACATGTTCTTCAGCCGTGGTTGTTAAAAACGCACCGTGTTTGTTTCAAATTTCTATCAATAATTTTTGGAATGCGACGTAGAGTAACAAACATGCTCTATTGAGAAATTTGAAAACAAAATTTCATATTTGATACTCATCCAACCGTAGAAATAAGCAGCTAAATTGTTTTGTAATGGCTCGAAGAAAGCTATTTTGATTTTGTGTTATTTCCCATCGTTACTTTTCAAAAATTATCCATAGAGCGCGTTTGCAGCAAGCAGTGGAAGTAACAAATAGTGAATACCTGCATACTATCCAAATATCGATTAATAATAAGCTGAAGAATGGAAAGATTCGAAGTCGACTGCGGCGGTGGAATAATAAGAGCTTTTCGAAAATAAGGAGTATCCGGTAAAATATGATAAGGTGGTGCCAATGGAAGAAATCCTAAAAATGTGATGAAAATTGGTTGGAAAAAAAATGTGGGGGGGGGGGGGGGGGGGGAAACCCGTTGATTGTTGATGAGAAGGAATTGATGAACAATCAATTGATAAAATTGATGGAACACATTTGTTGGCGACGGATTTCGTTGATAAAATCGATTCTAACATTTAAAGAAGGAAATTTTTGTTTTTCTCTGATAAGAAAAGAATAATCAAATCAGATGATCATTTCTCTCCTTTTCATCATTTTTTCTCTCTCTCTCTCTCTCTCTCTCTCTCTCTCTCTCTCTCTCTCTCTCTCTCTCTCTCTCTCTCTCTCTCTCTCTCTCTCTTATTTTCCATACCTTTTCTCCCTTTAATTGATGAATGATTGGTTGTTGAACTGGTTAAAGATGTTTGAGAAATCTGGAAGAAGAAAAAAAATCGGAATTCGATTCGAAATCATTTTTGTTTTTGCGTTTTGATTACCGAACAATTTTTTTGCCAATAATTGTCGAAAATCTCCTGCAAATTCTGAACTGAAACTTGATTTTCAGCAGCTGGGTTGTGTGGAAACTTGAAATTTCAGATTTTGTTTGATTTTTTTCGAACGGGGAACAAAACGGGGAAAAGCGGGTTTGAATTTAAAGAAGAGGGGGAGGAGGAGAAGGAAGAAACAAGCGTTGTGAGATGATACTTGGGATAATGAGCAACATTTCGAGCATTGATCGATATATGATAAGCTCCAGACTTTATCATCGACCACCAATGAATGATTCGTTATTTCCATTATTTCATTGATTTTTCGACAATTTTCGGTTGATTTATTTGCATGAAAAGTAACAAAAGCTTGGCATTTATCAATTGTGCACAAAACGATCGATCGAATCGGAGCAAATCTTAACAATTCGTCATTATCAAAAAAGAAAAAAGAAGTAAAATGTGGGTGTGCGCTCGCTCCGCAGCGCACAAAACAACAAAATGTCTTACACTTCGAGATTTCGTCGAATTATCGATTCATCAACACAATTGAGGTGTGGAAAATTGACGATTAAAGAGGTTTGAAGAAGCTCATTTTGTCGAACTCGTCTCTTCAGATGCTTCCACAACTTTTTCTTGGATTTGGTCCGCGACGACGACGACAATGACGACGACTTTTTTTTGAAAACTGAATCCAAAAAAGGAAGAAGAAAAGGGGAAAAATCGGATGGTGGGGTTGGGGGGAAACAAAAAACACATCGTTGGCTGATGCGTCTGCGTGGGTGGGTGGTTGGTGGTGGGCGTGCTCAAGCCACAAAATAAAAAACCTGTGATTGGTGCGTTCAATGAATCGATTAAATTTTCGAGAGTGAATGTAACCATGAGAGAATATATTCAACGAGAAAAAAAAGCAAAAAATGAGAAAATTTGAAAAATGGCAAAGAAAACGTTGAATTCATTCAAATTTTTTTCGTCATTAAAATGTGTGGATTTTTGCCGAGCTGAAAATCGATTTGAATTTGAAAAAAAAGTTTTTTTTTTTCTTCTTTTTCTTCAAATCCGACAAATTTCGTCATAAAAAATCGATAAAAGTGCGAATAAAATAAATGAGAAATTGTCGCTTCGCGACGAATCATTCGAATATTTGGCCAAACATTTTGAATATCGCGGATAATCGGCAAACTCCAGCGAGCACAGTTGAGCACCTCTGAATATGAAGCGACGATTTTTGTCGAAGAACAAAAAAAGGATCGGAAATTGATCGTCTTGCCTGTATTGATTTTTCGGAACTGTCGGATTCCAAAAAGCTGAATTGTAGCGAATATATTTCTCGAATAAACTCTCGTTGTTTTTCAGATTCTCGACCACTTTTGACATTGCAGCGATGTTTATATCTCTGCAGACTTCTTTTTAGTTGGATTGGCTTTCAGAATCCAATTATCGATTACCCGGTGACGTCATAAGCATCTTTAAATGAATATTCAAGCTTGAATTGTGTCGAAGAATTCTTGTTCAATTCGTTTAAATCAATAAAATAAGTTCTGAAAAATGTGTGAAAATCAAAAAAAAACCGAAGAAAAAATGAGAAACCTGATATCATTGATTGCACTGTACTGATCAGTATCATAAACTCGAAACGTTGGATTATTTGCTCCGGCTCCTTGAAGACTTGAAAACCATGGAGTCACAGCTGGAGCCATCAGAGCCACTTGAACCACGTTCTCCAATGAGTCTTTGATGAGATGAAACGTGTCGGTGTGATGATGACCGAACAGCATCCATCCAATCGAGTTTGAATGACGAATTGTCAAATTCAAGAAATGCTCGTTGAACTCATCGCGAAACCATGTGAAGTTCGGAGTTCTTTCGAACGCTTCAAAATCGATTTTAAATTCAAAGAAAAAAACCTTCAATTTTTTCCTTTTCCCACCTCCCGGTCCAATATGTGCAATGATGTGCACAATCGACGTACAATTCGACATCACCCGATTCGGACACTGCTCGGCTTTTTCCAATTCCTCTCTCAAAAACTGAAATTGTCCGGCTGGATCATGTTTATCTGTGAAGTTGTCGTAAGCTCGATTTTCGCTGAAAACACTTTTCGGGCTTTTACTGTTGGAAGCCCGCCCGGCTGCTTCTCACTTATAGTAAAGATTTGTGTTGAGGACGAGAGCCGTCGCGTTTTTCAATCGATATTTGTAGTAGCCACCGCGAAGAAATGTTTGCTGAAACTTGAAAAATGGAAATCTGAAATTGATTGAATTTCACCTGATTCTCTTCGCCAATTCTCGACTTCCACAATTGCCAAACTTTGGCATAAAGTTGAGCTTCCGGCTGAAATGCATTCGCCGGCGCAAAGTCATGATTCCCAAACGTTGGAAGAATGGTCTTGTTGGGAAATCTGAATACAATTGAACTGTCTTCCCATCAATCAAAAATAATATTCTGGAAAAGACTGAAACTTTGTGAAAAGAAGTGAAGTTGATTGGTTGACGACATCGAAGACTACTGCAAAAAATATCGATTTTTCGGGCGAATTTAAAAGAATAAAAAGGATCACAATTCCAATCATATCCATCAATATGGGCGACATTATCACCAGTGTAAATAATCAAATCGGGATCCGGACAAATTCGAGAAGCTTCTTCAACAGCATGAACAACCAATGGCTGAAAATGTGGGTTTCTTTCCTTACCAAAAGTCGACACCCTACTTTCGGTGAATCGCACAAATAATCGCCGTAGGTGCCGAGCGTCTCCTGTCTCTTCTCACCGTCATCATGGCACATCTTCTGTTTGTTGCCATGAATTGAATACTGAACGTCCATATGGAAGTCGGCCAGGTGTAGAACTTGAAAACTGGTCGTCGAGCTCACGAAGAGAGCAGCAAAAATGAGGGTGAGCATGTTTCTGGGCATTTTTGAAAACTTTCCAGAGCTTTTAAAGGTTGTGAGCAAGAAAATAAACAAAATTTTGATGAAATTGATATTTTGAAAAAAATCAATAAATAAACAAATTAATTTTTAGAATTTTTCAAAAAAGGAGCAGAAGCAGCGACGGCGGCGGCGGCGGCATCAGATGATAATAAAAAATGTTACAAATCGTATTAAAAATTTAAGAACAGTTTGGGCGGTGAAGAACTTGTAATCGGTACGAGAAATTATCAATTTTATCAATTATTTATTTATCACCATCGAAATGTGTCCGGTCGTTGAAAAAATGATTGTATAATTCAAAAATTAAAGACAATTTTCAGGTTTGCATTTTTTTCCCCGTTTTTTTTTTTCTTTTTTCCTTCTTCTCGTCGTAAGCCGGTTGGGTCGTTTATTGGGCTTCTTCTTCAAACGTCATCTGCTCATCAATTCCGTGACTGAAATGATAAAAAAGAAGTTGTTCGGAAAAGTTCAAAACTTAATTCGTATTCCCTGACGTTCTCTTGCCTTCGCCTCGTTTAAAAAAAAGTTCAGTTGACCTAATAAGTGAGTGAATGAGCCATGAACTTTTTTTGTTTTCCTTTTTGCTCATTTTTTCTGGAAAAATATTGATTAAAAATTTGTTCCCCCCCCCCCCCCCCACCTCTCGTCCAGAGTTTTTTTTTCTTCCGATTTTAAATAATTTTCAGCTTTTCCTGAATTCAACCGAAACAAATTAATAAATAAACAAGATGATTTTATTTATTTGTCTCTCTCTCTCTCCTTCCTCCCCCGTACCCACCTCCTCCTCCTCCTCCTCCTCCTCCTCCTCCTTCAAGGAGCCAGCCACACCCCGTGGTGTGGTGTGTCTTCTCCTTCGACAATGAATTACACGTTTCTTTTTTTATTCGTTTTCTTCTTGGAATCAAAAAATGTGGGCGAGAATGAGCCGGGGGGAGGGGGGGGGGGGGGGGGGGGGAGGGGTGTCGGTGGTGGCATTATTTAAGATGTTGAAAAATCAAATTCAGACATCTTCTCATTACATTTATTTTCAATTTTATTTACCTGGAAATCGTAATTATTTTCCTTTTTCTCCGTCGTTTCTTTTTTTAGATGTTTCTTCCCGAAACTCAAAATCAATGGCGAATTCATATAAATATAGAATTGAAGAGTCTTTAATAAAACTCATTTTTTTAATTTAACAAAAAATGTGCTTTATTAATTAATTTTATAATTATAGAACTCCACCCCCCCCCCCCCCTCCCCCCGCCTCCTCCCCCTTTTTTTTGGTGTTAAAAAATCTGAAAAAGCAAATTGCTGAAATTTATTAAAGGAACATGTGTTCAGAAGGTTCTCACCGTATAAAAAAAAATAAAAATTAAAAATAAATTGAAACATCATGATGGAGGTAACTAAAACTCAATTTTCAATATGATACGACACAAATTGAATTTTGTTCGCTAATAAAATGGAATCTGCACCGCATAATTTCAAATCATAAAAATTTCTTTTATTCGGCTCAGTGTTTCTCACTCCGAAAAATCACATTTTTCTATTCGATTCTTGCTCCTCCTCGCAACTGTAGAAATGAGCATTTTGTGTTTTGAGCTCTCTCTCTCTCTCTCTCTCTCTCTCTCTATCTTTCTTTCTTTGGCTGAAACTCCATGTTTCGTCATTTGTAAATTTTGTGTGCTTTTTTTCTTTTTGCAAATCTTAAAATAAAAAATTCTCATCATTCTGATCGGATTTTCGAAATTGTTTGAGCAAAAGCTGAAAATAATTCGGCTCTCCCGCCCTTTTTTTATATTTCAAAAAAAAAAAAAAAAAAAAAGTTTTTTTATCAGAAAATTGTGGTCCATCGAAGAAGGAAAAAATCCAGCAGCATTTTCTTCGTTTTTTACAATTTTGTTTTCAATAAACAAAAAAAAATTTGAGAGAAGAAGGCGACAGTAATGAAGTCTCAACTTATTTTTATTTACCCCCAACACCCGGAAATGTATTAATTCCTATTGTTGATAATGATAAATTGATATGATTATTCAGAGTTTCAAGAAGAATTCTGTGCTCCCTCCCCCTTCCCCCCCCCCCCCACCCCTCCTCCTCCTCCCTCAATCTTCGCTGATAAAGCAGCAGCAGCAGCACAAAACAACAATAAACAGCCCAAAAAAAGACGAAAAGCGCCGTGTTTGTATTTGTTTTCAAAGAAGTCGGGTTGATGAGCAATAACAGAGAGAGAGAGAGAGAGAGAGAGAGAGAGAAAGATAAAGCTTGAAATATTTTCGATTGGTTGGCGCCAAAATCTGAATAAAAAAAAGCGAATTATCAGCCGCCCAATTAAAACATTTGCTCCATTGTTCTTTCATTTTTTCGCTCTTTTTTTTTCTGCTGAAATTTCTTGCCTCCCCCGCGTTTTTTTCTCTTGAATTTCTCACGATTTATTCTGAGCCCGTCCTAATTAATGTTTCAATTGAAAATAAAAAAGAAACAACCAAAAGCGAGGCGACAAAAATATAAAATCATCGACTTTTCGATGGGCTCTTTCCATTTATTGTGTGTGCTCAAAAATAATTGATTGTTTTCTGACATTTTTTTGCAGTCAAATATGGTATCGTATTTTCAATTTTTCATCATTTCTTGCTCAATTCTTCAATGTATATCATCGATTGGTAAAGAAGAGGAAAAAAACATGGAAAAAATGCGATAATTCTTTTCATTGCAGCTCTCGTTGTTGTCGAGCCACACTTGACAACTCTAAGCGACAATGAAGATATGCTGACACCGGAAGATTTAGAAAGTCGACGCAAGAAGTTTCTGTTCAGCTCGACGGATTCGGAAGAAGTTTGCAAGACGAAAATTCGACAAAATCATCGGCCAATGTTTGGGCACAGTAAATTTATTGATTTTTTCCATTTTTTTTTTTCGCACATCAAAAAATGAGAATTTCAGCGCGAAATGGAAGTCAAGTTGAAATTCAGCAAGATGATGATCGTAATTTGGTTGCAACGTTTGTTGAATGTAATCATCATGGTCGGCCATCATGTAATGGTGTGGACAAGAAGTTTGTTAACCATTTTGTTCTTCTCTCTCAGACCAATCAAAATCCAATTTCGTTTTATTTTTAATTTATAAACTTTGTGAATAATTCAATTTGCTCAATTTGCTCGTTCATTTTTCTATTTGAAATTTTTTTTTTCGGTGCTGCCAATTGACTTCAACCCAAATCCAATCAAGTTTTTGATTTTATTTCGGGGTTTACCTAAACCAATGACGTACTTAATCAATTTTGACAAATTGTGTGGGAAATTCCATTAAAAACTCGCCAAAATTTTGAAAAAAAAAAAGAGGAGAAAAAATCAATAAAAATCAAATTTTTTTTCCACCAATTCAGATACGTGTCGGAATGTGTGACAATCTATGAGCATCGGACGGCGTTTGTTCGATTCAATTCACATTCGCAATATTTTCAAGCTTCGATTCGAGTAGGATTTTTTTCTTGGAAATTAAAAAACAATTTCCAATTATCGATTTTGAATTTCAGATTCCGATAACGTGTGAGTGTCGATTGAGATTATCATTATTTTCATTCCTTCGTGGAATGACATAAAATTTTTCTTCTTCTTCTTCCTCTTCCACTTCCTTGTCTTCTTTTTTATTTCCATCGAGCTTCTGTTTTAAAAAAGATGGAGCCAAAGAGAAGCAAAAGCTTGAAAAATGAAAATTTCAAACGCCATTTTAAAAATCAAACAAATTCCGAAAATCAGAAAAACGATCAAACTTTTTTTTTTTGAATTTCAACCTAATTTTTAATATTTTTATTTATTTATAGTTTTAATTTTATTTATATTTTTATTTATAAATAATTTTTTTTTCATAAATATGAATAATAATATCTTATATTTTGTTTATTGAGTCAAATCTGATGATATTGAGAATATCTATAACTTATTTTTTAATTATTTTGATATTATTCTGCATTTTAAAGAATAGATTGAATTTTATGTAACAAATAAATATATTTTTCTTTTTTATTTTATTAATAAATTATTTTTTTTTAAATGAGAAAAGAGGGGGGAGATGATGAAGCATGAAATAAATAAAATTATTTAATTACTTTAGTTGATTAAATATTTTTTCAAAAACGTTATTGATTTTAGTAATAAAATTGCTGAAAGCTAAAAAAGTAATCATTTTATATCTCAAGGGTCTCATAGTTTAACATGTACTTCATGTATACTGTAGTAACAATTTTAAAAGATGCGCCTTTAAAAAATTGTTTTTTTTTTTGTAATTTTTTCAAATAAAAAATTTTAAAAACTTTTTATTTTCTTGAAAAACAAACGAAAAAGATTAATCGAAATGATGAAAAGGTGCACCTGTTCAATTTTATTGATTTTTTTAAATTCCAATCAATATTTTTTGGGGTTTTCGTTAGGTTTGTGTAATATCTAAAAGACCCAACCATCAATTATTACAAATTCTATTTTTTTGTTGTTCAAATCTTTTTACCCCTTCAACTACGACGAATTCGTTGTACACATTACCGGTTTTCTCTTCAAATATCATTTTCATTCGTTTTTTTTTTAATTTCTTTTCATCGCGTTTTTTTTTCAATTTTTAATTTTTAATTTCTCTGCTCCATAATTCTTGGAAAATTTTTTTTTTAAATTGAACTTTGACTTGATTTTCAGATGAAGCTTCTAATTGTTGCTTGCTGCTTTTTATCAATTTGTTTCGCCTGTGATATCATTGTTCATTTGAAATCCAACACCACTCAACCATTCAGTGGTCAAATCACAGCAAGTAATGGCAAAAAGTCGGATAAATGGAATTTTACCAAGAAACTTGAAAAGAACACTTTTCAACAAAAAGCTGATGAATGTGGTTTGAAGGTTCGACTTCATTTCGTTTCCATTGACAATCAACAAATGTCACATTTTTTAGGATTGGGAAATTTCAACATGGGATAAAACTGGAAAGACAATGAACACTGTTAAAGTAACATTGGATGGAATTGGTCGTGTTACCTATCACGTTGGAGATGATTTGAAACCAGTTCAAAAGGATCGTCAAGGAGCAATTTGCAAAGGAGAATGTGCTCCACTGGGATAAAAATTTCCATTTTGTCGCATTTTTTTTCTTGAAAATTTTCTAATAAAAATTTTTATAATTTTCGAATTAAAACGATTAAAAAATATTTTCAACGTTTATAATGTTTTGATAAATTCGTTTAGGCACTTTTGGGATAAGAAGATCGAACATTTTCGTCAGTTCAAAAATCGAATTGACATTTTTTCCTCAATGTCTGTTTTTTCCATCGCCTGGAAATATTTGAAATTTTATTAGAAAAAACGCTTATAACTTACTCTACAAAATTCTTCAAACGAAATTTTTCCATCTCGATCAGCATCGGCTTCTTCAATTGTTCGATCAGCAATTTTATCAAGCTAAATTCATTTTGTTTTTTTTTTAATATTAAGAAGGTAAAAATACCTGATCTGATGTTATATTTGCTCCAACCATACTGTTAAGAATAACTTTGAACTCTTCTCTTGTGATATAATTATTTTTGTTCAAATCATACATTTTAAACGCAACTGCAATTTTTTTTCTTTCTTTTTTTTCCTTTTCAGTCAATAGGAAGCTATGAAGAAATATTTTCTAGTTTAAATCAAGTGCTCAGTGAACTTTTTTAATTTCTGCCATTGTTAATAATTATTTATCAACTTTTATTTATTTTAAAACGCTTCAAACTTTTGGCAATTTGTCACACGTGTTTCCCATAGCTGACAACAAAAATATTGATTTCAGAAATTGTTTTTTGTTATTAAAAAATCCAAAAAAAATGATCTTTAAACTGCGTATCACAATAAATAAAAATATTGAATTTAATAAAAAAAAATTCAAATGTGTCTTTCAATATTTGTGTCGCTAAATGTCGAAAAACAAACACTGTGATTCCACAAAGTACGCAGAGAAATTCTGGCATAGAAAAAAACCATTTATTTTGTATTCTTTTTTTTTTGCAGCCACGTCGGGAAACGCGTCGAACAATAAAGTGTGCGCTTTTAGTCTGGTTAACATTTGTTTTTTCATTGTTTTTTTCAAACTTACATAACAATTTATCTTTTCTTGAATTTAAGACATTTTTTTTCGATTTTGAAATTGGTTGAAAATGAGCCAAAATCGTCACAAATTGGCGGAAATTTAATTGTTGCTCTTCATTGTCTCCGCTTAATTAATTTGCTTTCTTTTTAAAGTTTTTTTTTAAATGAAACTTACGCTAAAGTAAAGAAGGCGTCAATAATTCGATCTCCAAGTGGATTAACAGCTAACTCGGGGACATTTAGAAAGTCATCACGTGATAAATAACCTTGTCCTAAGAAGTTTATTTGCTGATTTATTGAATTCTTTTTTCAAAAAGAAAAAAAACCTTTTTTATCAAGTGACAAAAAACGACTGTAAAGTCGAACAATTTGATTACGATTGACTATAAAATTTTGAAATTAAAAACAAAAAAAAAAGTTTTAAAAACTCACATTCAGTTTCACTCATTATTTCTTCAATTTCTTCATCGCGAAGCATCAATGAGCTGCTGTTTCCCATTTTATTTTCTCTGTAACTTTTTTTCAAATTTTATTCAATTCGTTTTATAAAAATAAACTGTATAATCACAGTTTAAAAAAAAATCATTTACATAATCCAAAGATGTTTCAACAAATTTTAAAAAAAAATTTTTGACATGGAGTTATTTCAGTTTTAAGCGAATTTTATTGAAAGCATTGTTTATAAGCGATTTAAAAAAAGATACCAATTATTTATTTTTTCTAATATTATATAAGCTTGAGAAGCATAAAAATGCTGCTTTTTAAAAAATTTCCATAACATTACTTTTCTTTGGGAAAAAATTGAATAGAAAATATAATAATCGATGTTATCGAAAAAATTTCAATAAGAAAAGAAACGTTTTAAAAAAAATGATTCATCAACAAAAAAAGTGAAAACAGGATTTTAAAAATTGAAAAAAAACTTGATTTTCAAAACATTTAATACTCAATTTCGAATGGTTAGTTAGACGGCGCTTGCATTCGATTTGGGTTATATGTATCAAATTGATTATAATCATCATTTACATCCTCTTCATTATCATCACTTGATTCCTCATTCTCTAACTCTTCTTCGTCTTCTTCTTCATCTTCACTATCACTGAACAAAAATTATTTTTATAAGAGATAACTATTTATCAATAAATCGATAATTGATTTTAACAACGAATGAAAACAAACCTAGGTGGAAGCATATCGTCATCGATCATTTGATCATTTTTAGTTCCTCGTTTCGCTTCTCTTGTCATTTGCTCAGCTTCATGTTCAAACTTTTTAGGCCACCTTAAAACACAATAAATTTTAATAGTAAAAGTAAAGCAATAATCACTGTTTAATTTCTCGAATATACAAAACATTTTCTTCATCCAAAACATGTTCAATTTCTCCCTTTACCTGAAATTTAAAAATAAAACAATTTGATAAGAAAACGGTTAAAAAAATCACCTTATCACCTTCATCGATTGATCGAAGTACAACAAATTGACCCCGACGAATCCAAACAGCTTTCCGAAATTTCGATGGCATTGAAACTACATAAGTTTTACCCGTCTCATCGACTACCTAAAATCGATAATTATAAAAATAGAAAAACAAATTTAACCTCGTGAAGATTATTTCCCCGTGATTGAAGAACCTGTGCAATGATATCTCCTTCCTTTGGTACATACATTTCAGATTCTACCTGAAAACAAAGTGAACAAAGATTATTTTCAGCATTTTTTAATAGATAAATTTACCTTGTTTGTAATGAATCTACGTTTACTAGCAACTGACATGATTTTAAAATTTAAGTATTTTTTTGAATTTAAGTTGGCAAATATATTATTTTTGATGTTTTTGTTCCTTTTTTACGCATAAAAAGCAAATCTTTAAAATCAAAATTACGAAATTCGCCGAAACGAACGCCTTGTGGCTTGATTTTTTTGAAATTAGGCTGAAAATACGAAAGTAATAAAATGTTTTGCCAATTCTTGCACCACTATTTAATTCACTGACGTTTTCTACGAGCTGACGCAAACAACAATTCGCTCAAAAACTAAAATTAACACTTGTTATTTTATTTCCTTTTAGTAAATGATTTCCTGTTTCAAAAAATTATTCCTTCTTAAACTAATAATAATTATAGTTAACTCATTAATTTTTATTAAATAAAAAATCATTTTATTTTTAAATTAAAAAATATTTAAAAAACTGCATTTTACACTGAATATTATCACTTAATAAATACAAAGTCTATTTACAAATTTTAATTAATAGATGGGCATGCAACAATAAATGGATTATTTGCAATTGAATCAAAAAATGGTACAAAAACCGTCGAATTTCCTTCTGGTAATGTCATTGTTGATTTTTTTACATTTGGAATTTCACTAATTGGTGAAATTTTCTCAGGAGGTGGATTTAACTTCTGAAAAAATAGTTTTTTTTTAATTAATTTTATTCATTAAAAAATATTTTTTTAATCACCTCTACATTTTTTGGCTCACTAGTTTCCTCATTTGAAACAATTCCAACTGATGGCGTTGTCATAATAATTGAATTATCAAAATCAGAACTTGTTGCAACAAATAATGTTGGATGATTAATTGATTCCAGCGATGTTATTAAGCTTGTTCCACGAAACACACTGATTGGGGTATTGAATGATGATGCTTGACTTGTTGACATCGATGATAATGTTGACGAATTTTTCAGCATTAAATTTCGCGTTTTTTCCGAGCTCATTTTTGATCTTAAAATGTTTCACGGAATTATATTCGTTTAATTGGAAATTGTCTTGAAATAGAAACTTGGTTGAAACCAAAACGCATTTTTTTTGACTTTTTAAATATTTAATTTAATTATTTTTTAATTAAAACAAAAACAATTTAACAACAAAAAATAACAAAATCCCCGTTAATAGAAAAAGTTCCATTTTACAAAAATGAATCAATTCATTCAATTTTTATATTGTTTTGACTAATTACAGATTCTTCTTTTTCTCCTTCTTCTGTTTCTCCTGCTTCTTCTTCTTCTTCTTCTTCCTCTTCTTCCGCTTGAGACCACCATCCAACACAACCTAATCCAGTTCCAGCCATCGTTCCAATTATTTCCATTGATTTTTCTGTTTTTTGTTCTTCCAACGTTAGGTCAGGCTTTAAATCTCTGAAAAGAAGATAAAAGAAACAATAATTTTATGAATAAAAAATTTTTACTTGAAAATGATATCGACTGTTTTGAATCTAACAATTTTTCCTGGATCCATATATAATTTTGCTGGTGGTTCACCATCATCTGATGGGTATTCCCAATACCACACCTAAATTATTTGTTACTTTTTCAATTTTTTTTTTCAAAAAATCTATTCTACCTGCCCATCATCTTCAAAAACATGAGGTTCTGGCAATTTTTCGGCTGCCACAAAAATATCTTCGAAAAATTCGAGCGATAATGTCAATCCTTGACGGGTTGATCCAACCACTTTTGCTTCAATTACTTCATCATTAAAAGGTCGAAAAACAATCATACGAAACTGGAAAAAATCTAATTTTTTCCCGTTTTGACGTTTTTTCTCTCTTACAGAAACACGTGCTCGACAATCTCCTTCTCCTGGAAGAACATACGAGTCTCCTATTTCTAAAACATCATAAACACAAATACATAATCCAAGATCAGGAACCACCTAAAAAATGATTATTTCCTATAAAATTCCTTAAATATTTCTAACTTTATTTGCTAATCTGTCGTTAAGCCTTTTCTGTATTACCTGAAAATTAATTTAAAATATTAAAAAATGAGCAACAAAAATATATTGACCGTTAATTGATCTTTTCCCAATTCGTGTGGCTTTATGGCGACCGTGTCTCGTAATTGTGATAAAATGAACATCTAAAATTGGATTATTGATTTAGCTAAAAAAATTTTAAAAGAAACTGAGATATTTTTAAAAAAATTCATAATATTAATTTGAAAGAAAAAATTCAATACAAAAATTATTTTAAACATTTTTTTTTCATTTCGTAACAAGAAATTTCGAGATCAACAAATTGAGAAACTGATTCATTTAAATAACCAAATATTTTTCATAAATTTCTCTGGCTTCTAGAATATTTCCCGATATTCGATAAATCAGAGCCAAATTATGGGCGGCCATTCGTCGAAGATCATATTTAACGGCCGGCACCACAACTTCGTCACCTTCATCGTCGAAACTATACATGTTTGGCGGATCTTCTTGTAGAACCTTTTAACAATATATTTTTTCTTTTCCCTTTAATCAAGAAAATACATACTTTTTCATAAAAATGTGTCGCTAGTGGCAACATTGATAACTGATGAAACATTCGAGCTGTATTATAAAAAACTTCTTGAGCACATGTTCTAGCTTTTGCATATTTTTTCATGAAGGCAACTCCCTGAAAATCAATTTTTATTGGAAACCTTTGTTTTTTTATTTTTAAAAATAAAAAATACTCGAATTGCTATTAAATGTCGACTTGACAAATCTTTTTTACACGACATATGCGTAAACGTCAATGCTAGCAATAGACAAATCATTGGATTTTTCTTATTGTTCATCCAAACTTTTAAATATTCTCCCAAAGCATGCCGATAGGTTCCTGTTATTAATGAATTATTTCCCGATATTACTTGAAGAGCATGATTGTGTTTTCTCTAAAAATTTGTTTTTTTTTTCAACAACAAAAAAAGAAAGAAAAAAAGCAACTTCTTGATATAAAAATACCTTAACAAGAGCTCTCATAATAAAACGATGATAGGAAACATTTTGTGAGTTTACAAACACAAAATTCATCGCATTAAACACTCGCTTCTGCAGCATGTCCCTGAATTCTGAGTCTTCCGGTTGATATATTTTTGAACTCTTTAAAATTTGATATGATTTAAATAGAAAAAATTTATTAAAAAAACTAACACAAGCTGCATAAAAAAATCGAACAAACTCAAAAGCTAATGACCATTGTTGAGCTTTAATTGCACAGTAATAAAGTAAATTTTGAAATGTTGATGATCTATTTCAATTAATTAAAACAATAAAAATTAATGAAAAAGCTTACTTATCAGTTCTAACTAATTTTGGATGAACAAATGCATAGCAACAAACAATCAATGCATCATGATATTTTTCCAGTGAATGTAGACTTTCAACTAATTTTAATGCATAATCGTGAATCTAAATTATGATATATTTCTCTCAAGTTGTTTTTTTTTCTGTTTTTAAAATTCTTACATCCGCAACCGATAAATTCAATTTTCTACCAGTATCAATAGCTGTCATTCCTAATCTTTTTACCAATCTTTCCCAGTTGGATTTTTTCACGACATTCATTGCATTAACGCGTAACGTGTTGCTCAAAGTTGGAACTAAAACTCAAATTGTCACCAAATTTGTCGAAAATAGTAATTTTTCTTAAATAACATACCTGATGATCCTTTAATCGGTCTTCGCTTTTTGTACATATCATCTGAATTGTAGACTTCATAGAAATGTGGAGCAAGAAGCATTCTGAAAAAAATAAAAAAAGTTAATAATTGAAGAAAAAAAAACAACCTTGTAGTTTTAATGAATTGTTCTACATCCTGAGCTTCAAATAAGATATCAGATTGTCTAGCGAGTAATCGTTCATCCTGATCGAGATGATAAAGTAGTTAAAAAAAAAATTTTTTTTTTTTGAACCTACCGGCATTTCTGTGCACATTTCTAAATCATAGTCTCTCAATGTTTCCAATGCTTTTTCAAACATTCCTGAATTTTGTAACAATGTTGATAAATGAATTCTGCTATCAATATGATCAGGTTTTAATCTGAGCACATTCTCAAATTCTGCCATTGATGCTGTTACATTTTTCAGCGCCATATCCAAACATCCTTTGAGATAATGATAGTTATAGGAATATTCTGTTGAAAATGTTTGATTCGACGATAAATCGATCAAATATTTCTGAAAAGATACGAGTAATTATAATAATAACAATAAGAAGAGGAATCAAATCTTACCATTGCCAAGGCGAATTTTCCTTTATTTTTATAAGATCTCGCAATATCTAACAAATATTCTTCATCTTCAGGATTTGATAAATTTCGTCGAAGAAGTTTATCTTCCAAATCCTGAAATATTTAAAAAAAAACTAAGTTTTTGTTTTATTTATCAAAGGTTTACCATTGCCATTGTAACTTCGTCTAATTGATACATGCAAATAACTAAATGACAATGCATCGATACTGGAAACAATGAATTATCGATTCGAAACTCAACATCACACTTTGGTGGAAACGGTGAAACTGAATATGTTCCATTGGTGCAGAGTATCTGAACGATTTTTTTTTTCAAATTTTCCAAATATTCAACTGATTCACTTCGCACGCTGCCGTTTTTTCAGTTCGATTAATTAAATCAATTCCTTGACAAAGCGCCACAATTGATTTTCCAGCAGCTTGAAACCGATTTTTCGCCATCCACATTCCGACTAATTTCTCATGTTGAGCTCCAGCTAATTTTCCAAATTCTCGACTTCTTAACACAAAAGCTTCTAAGGCGGCAATTGCTTTTTCTTCATCATTTATTGATATATAATATTGAGCGACGGTTCGAATCAAATCATGAAACCATTCAAAATCAACATTTGCGATTTTATAATTTATATTTTGGGCAGCCAATAAACGTGTTTTCATTGCTAATGGTCGTAATTTTAAATAATCTAACATTTCAATTCTTTTTTCATAAAATTGCCAATTTTCATTATTTAATCGTATTGCTGAAAACCGAACAAAAAAAGAGATACTGAAATTCGTTCAAAATACTAACCTCTTTCATAACAAAAAGCAGCTTCTTCAAACATTCCCTGAGTTTTTGCTTCATTTCCACAATGAATCCAATCTTCAGCTGGAGTTTTTGAATCTAAATGGGCGGCCAAAAATCGAAATCTGATATTTTTCGATATTAAAAAAAAAATAAATTTCATAAAAATTACTGAAAACTTTTGGCTGCATCTCCTTTTTGCTCATAAATACTTGATAATTGATTATAAGCTGTTGCATTTTTGGGATCTTGTCGGATAACCTAAAAAATTTTTAGTTATTTTCAGCTTTTATTAAAAAAAAAAACTTCAATAAGCAAAGTAACAGCATCATCAATGTTCCCTCTTGCAAATAGAACATTTGCCTGCCCTAGTAAACCATCCATTCTTTTCGTTTTTCCTCTATCAACTTCTCGTCTTTGTTCAACTCGCCTTGAAAACTTTTCGTTTCAATTCATATCAAATTTTCTAAAATTTAAAAACCATACGTTCCCTCTTCTTCAATTTCCTTTTTTATTGTTTTCATTGGAGGCTCTTCATTATAAACTGTTTCTAATGCGATTTCTCCCATTTCATTCGTCGCTTCTGTCACGTTTTCTTGTGACATAATCTGAATTTGAAAACAAACTTTAATTATACAACTCATTCTTGTGAAACCGCTTCTAGAAGTGTTCGAGCTTCTGTTGGTAATTCTTTATATCTTGTTTCTTCCACTGGCTTCAACGTTTCATACAATAATCCATTTTCTTCAAATTGTTGATTATTATCATTATCTCCATAATCACTTTCTTCTTCTTCTTCTTCTTCCTCCTCCTCTTCTTCTTCTTCATCGTCTTCACTTACTCCCATTCTCAACTGATCTAAAACTGATTTTCAACAAAAAAAAAAAAAGAATTTGTAATGAAAAATTGTGTTTCACCAGAAATTGAGTGCTCTCCAGCCAACTCTTCTCGCAATGTTTTTCCACCAGTTTCTCTCATGAATTCATCGTAGCCCATTTCATTTCTCATAAATTTATTAACCGCATTCCAAACGCCATCTTCATTTCCTTCTTCTTCTTCTTCTTCTCCACCAACTGAAATTTATGACAAAAATTATCTCAACAAATTGAAAAAAAAACACCAAAATGATCCATTAAGTCAACTCCATTAACTGTCAGATTTGTTCCAGCTTCTTGATCATTTAAATGTTCCTCACTATAGTTATTGTAGTTTTTTGAAGTAGAAGGTTTATCTTCCATTTCTTAATAGAAATAAAATCAAACATGTTTTTTTTTCAAAACAGATATTTTAATTTTCAATGATTTAACATTAAATAATTTAAATTGACACATTTTTAATGACAAAAAATCAGTTTATGGGTAAAACAAAAAAGAAACAAAAAAAAATAATTTTCAACAAAAAACTTGAAAACAAATTTGGAAAACTTAACAACATTTTACAACTGGAATTAAAGTAAATTTTAATTTTTTTCAGAAATTCCATATTCCATTGGAAGACGAGTTGGGCCTGCAAATGGTTCAAATGGATCGAAACTATCTAGTTGATTCAATTCATTGCGATTATGATGAAAATTTCGTTTCTGTCCCCCATTGTGCCCGCCCCTTCCGCGTTTCCAATTATTATCGTATCCACCATTTTGAGCATTTCGCTTCTAAAAAATTTTTTAAAGTTGAGAAGTCGATAAAACGTGTGAGATAACGACGCACTCTTCCAAAACCGTTTCCTCCTCCGCCATTTCCTCGATGAAATCCTCGTCCTCTTCCGCCTCCTCTTCTATTTCCAGCAAAACGGTCATTGCCATTCGAAATTCCACCGTATTTTTCCGAAACTTTTTCAAGCTCTTCAGTTGTAAGCAACTATAAATTATCAATTCAAGAAAATTGCAGATAAGCAAGCTTCAACCTTCATATCCGTAAACTCATCATTGAGAGTAATTATGAATTTTGGATAATTTGCCACAACTCGATTTCTCGTATTTTCCAAAATTGTATTTTCACCCAAAATACCATAATATTTGTCTTTTTCATTATGAACTTCCATATAAATGTTAACGTTTTCCATTCCTTTCTCAATGAATTTTTCCATTTTTTTGAGATCAAGATCAGTTTCTGAGACAATACATCCAAATTTTCGAGGTTTGAAGAATTGTTTTAAAACCTGAATTCGTTTTTTTTAAATGTTTTTATTAAATATGTTTTAGCTTACGGTACAAACTCGAATAGTTTCTGGAATATTATTTACAGTTTTTGTAAATTCTTCATATTTATTTTCCTCTGACAATTGTCTTCGAAAGACTAATTGAAGAGTCCAAAAAATGGTATCAGAAAACTGCTCGTGACGACTTTCATTAGGACTTGAGTCATTTGTGAAACCAAGCCAAATATGGCGAAATCTAGCCGCATTTAACAGGAATTTTTCCGTCGTTGATTTGGCCTGAAACAATATTTTTGTTTGGATATGTTAAACATTTTATACCGAAAACCGAAGCGAATTTGATTCTCCTGAAATCGTTTTATCAGATTCTCCATCAGACTGAGAAACTTCATGGGTGCTTGTCGATACCTTGAACGTAATTGTTTAAATTTACATGTAAATGTCTCAAATACTTCTGCTCCTAGTCCAGCATTTTCTTTGACTTTCTGCATAAATTTTTGATCATCTATCGATTTTTCTGCATCATATTGCGATAATTTTTCCACACTTGTGAAAGGTTGTCGAATGCCATCACACTGAAAAAAATTTGATTTTTTAGTTTCAAAAATTAAAAAAATATTTTTTACATTATTGGTTGTTTTGTGTTGTTTTGAACAATCTAAAGAGCATGATCGAAGATTACATTTAGGGCATCTAATAAAGAAGTATTGAGATTAAATTAAAAAAAAGAAAAAATTACCTGTATTTATGGGGATTTTTAAAGCAGACTTTACACAATGATGGATCAACTTCTTTCACTGGTTCGTTCTCCAATAATTTTTTACTTTCCACCACTTTTTTTATAAAAGAATTTAAAACTTCTTCTGGTGGTTCGTCATCAGAGGAAGAATAATTTAAGAGTTTCTTGCTCACTGCTGGCTCAATTTCAAGTTTTGAAGATAACACAATGGGAGAAGAATCTTCTTCTTCATCCTCAATTATTTCTCCATCTTCTTGTTCGTTTAAACGTTGCTCAACTATACTTGTCATAATTCTGAAAAATTATCGAATTCTGAATTTTGAATTTTGATATAAAAATAAAAAAACCTAAACTACTAATTTCTTTTAATTTTTTATATTTTGAAATAAAAAAAAACAAAGCAAGTAAAAATTTATTAAAAACGTTTTTTTTAGGAAAAAGCACTTGCCAGGAATGAGTAATTGTGCTCTATTGCGAATATATTGGTTTTTTAGGCCACCAATACAAGAAAAAAACTTTTTGACTGCAGCTGGTCTTAACATTTTAAAAAGCTAAATTTCTGAAAAACGATATTTTTCGTGAAAAAATTCGTTTCAAGTTTTGTTTAATCTTATGCAAAAAAATTGTACATAACCTGAATTTTTTTCTTTTATTTTAAATCTTGAAATGAAAACAAATGTATTCGAGTTTTTATTGAATTGAGCCCAATTTTTTTTTTGAAAAAATTAGAATTAAAAGAAATATTTTATTCAGAACTTTTTTCTGTCAACTTCACGACAAAATGTTGTATTCGCATTTGTAAGTCGAATTTCGTTGGAGAAAGTTGCCAAATTTCTGAGTGTTAAAGAAGGGTTTCACCAACACAACAAAAAAGTTCTTGAAAAAAATTTAATAAATTTAAATTTAATATTTTTTTCCACAATTAATCTTTTCATTACTTATCCTTTCCCGTGCGTCTTCCAAATAAAACTATTTCAGAACAATATCAAAATGATTTTAATCAAATTATTTAAAAAAAAAGCAACAAACATCTGATTAAAAACGAGTTTAGAAGTTTTAAAATAACAAAAAAAACGTGTCTTGCAACATGGTTTTACAAATTTTATCTTGCTTGATTATTATTAAAACAATATCGCATCATCGTTTAATGAGCAAATTCATTTTGTTCATTTCAAAAATAAATCGGTCAGACATAAAAATGCTGATAAGAAAAGACTTATTTTCTTTAAAAAACGAGGATTTTTTCAAGTTTTGATTTTAAAAAAACCAATATACAAATAGAAGAAAACTTTTTTGTTATTGAGAAATTAAAAAAAAACAACGTGTCTGCTTGCAAAAATACAAAACATTAAATAAAATTTATTTCCTTGTTTTACATTTTTTCTTCAATTTATATACATATTTAATTAATTAAAAATAAAATTACAATTTATCAAAATAATATGGTTAACTGAACAATTTACTAGGAATAGAGTGGGATTTTAACGAAAAATGAAAAAAAAAAGTGAAAAATCAGATCTGCAATTGTGCGTGTTAATATTGCAGACAATAGGCCGGTTTTTTTGCAAACCGTAGTTGATTAAATGCACAAACTAACAAGGAGCGCGCACCAATATATCGTGGAGATACCTAATGATTTATATACCGTTGGATAGCCCTTGAAAAGCTCTATCAGATAGCATGTTCATGTTTTCCGGAATAAGTCTGGTGTGTGATCTACAAAGCTTTGAAATGACACTGTATGTGTACAGTGGGAAGCTTCTCTCCGCTGGAGTGATGAACGATCCTGGTCGATGGTCAAAGTAGCCGCTTTTGTACTCCAGGCATAGACGAGGTAGTTCTTGTTTGCGGGTGCGCCAATTTGAAGGGCTATCCAACAATATACAGTACTGGCCATAAATATAAACATATTTGATTTTTTTCCGATTGTTCTGAAAATTTTAGACGTTTTTTAATATGGTAAAAGACGTCTGAAAATGAATAATGAATTCACTTTTTCAAAACGATCGGGGTTACCTGTGATAAAAGTTGTTCTTAAAAAACCAATATTGTTCATATTTATGGCCGGTACTGTATGTCTCATGGCAAACCGCCATGATAGACTGTTGCGAGTTGTTCGTTGTAAGCACAAATTTAAAACGAAACACGTTGTGCTTTTTTGAGTTTGATCATTGATAAAAATATTATTAAAGTTCAAACAATTTCTTCAATCAAAAAATTGAGATAACAATACACATTTTTGTAGTTAAAGTAGTCAAACTACGAAAATTTCAGTTTTTAAAGGCGGAAAAACATGTTTATTTTCCTATTTAAAGTCTGCCAAGTTTTTTGTATAAAATTAAATAGAAAAACAAGAAAATTCTTCATCTAAAATGTTTTTCTTATTTTTTTTACTTACAATTTTATTAATTAATATTATTTATCAGTGGAAACTCCGTTATCAACTTCCAAAAGGTTTTTGTTGTTTTTTTTTTTTGAAAAATATCATTTAAAATTGATTTTAAAGGACCAACACCTCTTCCAATTATTGGAAATATTCATCAAATTGTATATTCATTTTCGAAATCACGGAATGTCGTTGACGCATTTATTTTATTATCAAAAGATTATGATAAAATGATAACTTTATGGATTTTCATTATTCCAATTGTTTTTATTTTTGATTATGATTTGGCACACGAAACGCATATAAAAAATTCCAACATTTTTAGCACCAGATTTTCATCTGGAATCGTCAGCTATCTTCGAGGTGAACCATTGAATTTTGAAAAAAAAAATCACGATTTTCTTTTCTAGGAAGTCGAGGAATTATTGGATCAAACGGTGAAATGTGGCAAAGTCATCGAAGATTTGCATTGACAACACTTCGGAACTTTGGATTTGGTCGAAATTTGATGGAAACGAAAATAATGGATGAATTGGATTATCGGTTTGACATTCAAAAAAAAAACTTTCATTCATAAAAATGCTTTAGAATCTTAAAAAATTCAAAACTTATTTTCAAAAAAAAAATGCAACAAACTTTTTTTAAATTCAAATAATTTTTCAGAATTAAGGATTTTGGAAAAGAATCAAAAGAAGATGGAATAATAAATGTGAATTCAAGTAATTTCTTCGATTTATTAGTCGGAAGCGTAATAAACCAATTATTAACATCAAAAAGATTTGAGAAAAATGATGAACATTTTCACAAGCTCAAGAAAAACATGGCAAAAGCAATGGAAAGCACGTCATTATTTGACGTTTTTCTTCCGCTTTCAATTACAACCTCATTTCTCTTCAAATGGAGGTTTTTTGTTTTCGGTTTTTTCTCGCTGCAATTAAACCTATTTTTGAATTTTTTTGCAGACACGAATGTGTTCACAAACCATTTGATGATATTCTCGAATTTTGCGTTAAAAATGTAACGGAAAGGTAAAAAAAAAGAAAGAAAAAAACAGAGGCGAAGATGATTGAGGAATTTTTAAGAGTTGAACAAATCAAAAAAGGAGAACATCAAATAATCGATAATGGAGAGGATTTTATTGATTCATTTTTAGTGAAAGTTGACAAAGATCAAAAAGAAGGAATCGATTCGAGTTTTACGTAATTTAAGAGAAAAATCAATAAATCAATATAATCAAATTCAGAAATGAGACATTGGCACTCGACATGTTTGACTTGTGGTTAGCCGGACAAGAAACCACTTCAACAACTCTTACCTGGGGTGTAATTTGTCTTCTTAATTATCCAGAGGTTTTTTTCGATAAAATCGATAATCGATGTTTTGTTTTGATTTTGAAGGTTCAAGAAAAAGTTCACGACGAGGTTTATCAAGTTACGAAAAGAAATCGGCATTTATCACAGTCAGATCGAACATCAACTCCTTATTTGAATGCGACAATTAATGTTTAAAAAATATTGATTTTATTGATTTTTTTAAAGAAAATTTTTTTTTAGGAAATTCAACGAATTGCGTCAATTTTAAATATTAATTTATTTAGAAAATTAGATGAAGTGAGAAATGAGAAAATAATAAGATTATGGATTTTTTTTTTGAGGATACAATAGCTGATGGTCAACGAATGA
This sequence comes from Caenorhabditis drosophilae, assembly GCA_963572285.1. Classification (NCBI taxonomy): domain Eukaryota; kingdom Metazoa; phylum Nematoda; class Chromadorea; order Rhabditida; family Rhabditidae; genus Caenorhabditis; species Caenorhabditis drosophilae. The sequence goes on along the minus strand of OY751564.1, from coordinate 6,205,315 downwards.
AAGCTGGAACAATTTTCACAACACAATTGGCAATGATGCATTCAGATGAGAAATTGTTTGAAAATCATGAGAAGTTCGATCCGGAAAGATTCATGAAAAATGATGGTCTCGACAAGAAATTGATCCCATTCGGAATCGGAAAACGATCGTGTCTTGGTGAATCATTGGCAAGAGCTGAACTCTATTTGATTCTTGGAAATCTTCTCTTGAACTACAAATTTCAGCCGGTTGATTCTGTTCCGAAAATTGAAGCCATTAATCCGTTTGGTTTTTTGAAAAGACCGCCGGTTTATGATTTCAAATTAGTGCCAATTTAAAATTCAAAAATTTTTTTTCTCAAAAAATGAACAATTTTCTTTTTTTCTGCTGTTTTACTTTTAATAAAAAATAGCCTTTCAGATCTATGAAAAAGCCTTGTCCAAACCAAATTTAGACTTACTCCCGGCTTTTAAAAAACTGGTGTTTTTCTCAATGAATGAGGAGCCCTCCTGCAGTTTTTTCCCTCGGATTTTCTCCCCCCTCAAATATCAATGAAGCTCAAGAGAATTTCTTTTCCAAGAATTGCCTTCAGATGAGAGCTCTGAATCATCAGATGACATTGAGAAACGGAAGTTCAATGAATATTTGCCGACGTCAGAACAACGAAACTCGATAAAAATGAAAATCGAATCTTCATTTGTTTGGTGGAAGCCCTGATTCCAAAAAAAATCAACAAAATTGTATTTTTTGAATTCTTATCTCATTTTTTTTGTGTCACAAAACGTTTCAATGATGCCGAGCCACAAAAAAAGCGTCTCTGTGTATTTTCTCAAAAAAAAACCCCATTGACTGGAAGTGGTTGAAGAGAAGTCGAAAGCTTCTTCCAATAACAAATCAATAATCTCCCTTTCCATCAAAAAACAAAAACAAAAAAATCGATTGAAATTGACACAATTTTTCAGGAATTTTCTGAAAATCATTTTTTTGCTCTGAAACTGGTAGAAAAATTGAGAATTAATCGAACAAAATGCCTTCAAATTGTCGTTTTCTCTTCTCGGGCCAACCTGAAATTTAGAAATCAATCGATATTTATGAGAGGAAAACTGGGGTTTTTATTGTTTTGTCTTCTCTGAATTCAGTCAAAAATGATATGGAATATTTAAAAGAAAAAAAAGAACGAAAGCGGAGATAAATAAAAAAAAAAGTCGAAAAATCTGATATCAACAAGTTTCATCATATGTCTCCCCCTATTATCATTTTTTCCCCTATTTAATCAAACCTGATATGATTATTTTGCTCATTTTTTTCTCCATTTTTCTGTTAAATTCAAAAAATTATTGTTTCCCGCTCGTTTCAGGAGTTAACACCGAAATGAAGATTCAACTTTTTCTGTTGTCAATTATCATTGTGTTGGCAACGGCGGCCGTTCATCAATTCAATATTGGCTATCGGCCAAGTTTGAAGCGACGTTTAGCGGCCGAAGGGAAACTTGAAGAATATGTAAAATCGAAAAATCAATATCTCAGCAAACAATCGACTGAGCAGCAGCTCGCCAGTGGTGGAACTCCGATTATTGATTATGAAGATATGGCGTACATGGGTACAATTTAAGACATTTTTTATAGGAATTTCCAAATTTTTTCTTTCACAGTTCAAATCACTTTGGGAACTCCTCCACAAAAGTTTGTTTTATTCATCGACACGGGATCGTCGAATGTTTGGGTTCCTGATATTAAATGTGCTGGTGGAAAGGGAGGAACGTGTGGAAGTTACTGTAAATCGGTTCGATTTGTTTTGCGGATCAAAAAACCTGAAAAAGGAAAATAATTACAGACGCCTTACGATGCTTGTCTCACATTTTGTCAAGAGGAATGTTGCCATAAAAATGGAGAAGATCCGAGAATTCAAGCGTAATTTCGACATGGATTCTGAAGAAGTCGAATTCTGAATTAAGAAAATTTCAGAAAAACTGATGCTTGTCAATCAAAACATCGATTCAATTCATCCACATCGAGCACTTATGTTCAGGACGGTGAACAATTCGATTTGACTTACAACACTGGCGACGTTAAGGGCTTCTTCGGTGTCGACAAATTCTGTGTAAGAATCTCTGATTTGCTGAAATCTGCTACGGAAAGTTTTCTAGTTTTTCAACACAACACTGTGCGCCGATAATCAAATCTTCGGACAAGCAACAACCATCGGTGAAGCGTTCGGAAAGCAGCCGGAAGATGGAATTATTGGTCTTGGATGGCCAGCATTGGCGATAAATCAACAAACGCCGCCCCTGTTCAATTTGATGAAGCAGGGAAAATTGGATTTGCCGTATTTTGTTGTTTATTTGGCTGAAATCGGACCGACGTCACAGATTAATGGTGGAACATTTACAGTTGGCGGTTTGGATACAACTCATTGTTCATCGCAGGTTGATTGGATACCACTAACATCTCAAACATTCTGGCAATTCAAATTAGGAGGGTAAAATTATTGATTTTTTTTGCGCGCAAAACATTTCAACATGTTTTGCATATTTTAACAATTTTAAAAATTTCTATAGAGCGTGTTTACAACATGCCAATCAATTTATAAAAATGTTCCTTTTAACTCCTTACTCGTTCTATGAGTTTTCAGGATCTCAGCTGGATCTTTCTCACAAAGTCCAATAAGTGGATGGCAAGCAGCTGCTGATACTGCTGCTTCATTCATCGGAGCACCAAAAAGTGTTGTGACTCAATTGGCAAAAGCGTATGTTTTTAAAATTTTTTTATTTCAATAAACGACATGGTTCCATGAAGTCGAGAAACAGAAAATGTGTTTATTGTCGCTTAAAAAAGGCGTTCATCATTTCCACCGTACTTTTATTAACATCGTGGCGAGACGTGACAGCGTTCCTACTACGTTGCGCCTTTAAACGTTCAGCAACAATTAACACAATTTCAGCGTCGGAGCGTATTATATTCCATTGACTGGAGCATTTTTCATTGACTGTGATGCTTCAAGTCCTGATCTGATCTTCACCATCAATGGAAGACAATATTCAATGCCGTCAACAAGTTATGTCGTATCAGCTGGTCCCGGACCATGCATGTTTGCATTTTATGAATTGGCCGCTGGTGGATTTTACCCATCTTGGATGTTGGGACCTCCATTTATGAGAGGATATTGTCATGTTCATGATATGCAAACTGGCCGACTCGGTCTATCAAAAGTGCTTTAAAATTTCCCATTTTTGTTTATTTATTTTTGAAAAATAAAAAATTACAATTCTTTTGACTATTTACAAAAGTTCACAACAACCAAGAGATAATATTAACAAACTATTTAAAAAAGAAAAAACAAATTAATTTGAAATATTTGAAAGAATATGAGTTATATGACCACTTTCCCCAGCCATACATTTCAAGCAAACCTTTTGAATTGGCGCCATTTTCATTTTTTTTTCTAAAACTTGTATTTAATTCATCTTGACCTTTCTGAAAAAGGATTTACCATTCTGATTATCAGTTATGATGTTTGTTTTATCAGATAATCTTTGAGTTGAAACATCATCCGAAGCGACTCTTTTTCGGTTTGAAGTTGACAAAAGACGATCAAACATCTGATACAACGTAATTTTAAACAAAAATGATTTTTTAAACTTTAAAATTCATGATAAAAATGCAACATTTAAATTTAAAAAAATATTGCGATTCAATTGATAACGCTAAAGAAAAAAAAAGAGAAAAAAAAGGCAAAAAGCATCTGCCGTATTTTCAAATCGGTTTATATACTATTGTTCTATTGGACAATACGAAAAAAAATCATTTCAAAATTATTAAATTTAAAAAAAACAATTAAAAACGACAATAAAATGAGGGTAGGGAAGCGGTCGCTTACAGATAACGGAAATCACAATTAAAAACACGTTTAAAATTTTAAAATTCGATTTATTCGAACTATGTTTTTTTGTTTGTTTTTGATGATTTTGTAAAAAAATGCCACAAGTGAATTGGTTTTTCAACCCGAACATCATCGAAAACAACACTGGTTCTATTATGAAAGGAGAAATGATAAGATTACAATTTAAATCAAGTTTAGATATATAAATATATATAATAAACACTTGTATAATTTAATTATGCATTAAAAACGTTTAATAAAAAATGACAAAATCAATCAATAATTTTACAATTCGGTGTGTAAGACTTTTGCTTCAAGATATTTTTCTAATTTTTTGATTTTTCTGTTCAATTTTTCTTGACGAGCGTCAAGTTCAGCTCCTTCAATGTTTTGAATATGAGATTTTCCTTCGGATTCACGAATATTTTTGATTTCTTTAATTTCGTTCTAAAAAAATAATGATAATATTGTTTTAAAAATAAACAATACTTCGTGGAATTCAACTTTTTTGAGTTGATTTTCAAAATGCAACAATTCCTCTTTTAATATGTTCAAATCGTGAGCAGAAAATTTTGAGTTTTGTTGAGCCTGAACAAAACCACACACAACATTATTTAATATTTAGAAAAAAACAGAAAACTTACTAATTTCCAAAGCCGTTTCACTTTTTTTTCAACAAAAGGTGAGAATTCTTCATTTGTAATTTTTTGATGAACTCTTTCTAAATGCTCATTTAAATCTTTGTTTGCAATTTTGAGTTTTTTTGTCTGGAATAAATTGTGACGTCGTTTTAAAATAAAAATGATTAACCTTTACCTTTTCAGAAATAGAATCCGAATCAAAATGAACCGAGTTTTCATGAGGAACTTTTGAAAAATCTTCTAAATGATCATCGTAGATTCGAATTTTTCTTTCAACTTCTTTTAATTCAGCGTGCAATTCTGAAAAATGCTTGCTGTCTTGTATTTAATTATTCATTTTTCCTACCATTCAATTCGCCTGGTGAAAATTTTCCTTGTTGAGCTTGTTGCCACAATAGCTGTAATTTTTCATCAGTGAATTTATCTGATGGAAGTGGTGAGTTTTCTTCCGTATATTCCCATGTGTTTTTGTGTTTTATTTTCTGCAAACAGATTTAGATGAGTCTTAAAAAGTGAAAAAAAAACAATTAAACTTCTTTAAAAGCTTGAAGAGCATTATCAATTCCATACTTTTCCAAAATTGCCACTAATTTTTTGTCTATTTTATTCAATTCTTTGTTCAAACTTTCAACCTGTAAACTAAGTAAAGTTTAATAAAAATTTCCGAAACTGAAATACTTTTCCTAGACCATGTCGCTCTTTAGTATCCATATAAATTCCATCATAACTTGATAATTCTTTCTAAATTATACAAATTTTAAAAATTTTAAATATTCAATTCACCTCTAATCTTGCAATATTTTGTCGATCATTAATATGTTTCAACGCTTTTTCATAAATGTAATTTATTTTTTCTGACCGATATTTTTTAGCGGCATTTGAAATTACTAAAACAAAACACAAAGAAAAAAACAAGTTCATCTGAAACTTGAAATTTTTTTAAATAAAAATAATGAAATAGAAATAAAAGTAAAATGCTTTAAAAATGTGTTAAACAAAAAAAAAAGGAAAAAAAAAACAAATATTTCATTTTTCGAAAATTCCTCCGAGTATACTACACTAACAATTCTACAGAGCGTACTTGCTTTATTAATGTGCTTGCAAGGCTTAATAAAAACTTTTTTATTCATTAAAAAATAATTCAAATTAAAGTTTTCTTTCTACTCCTTCGTCTTAAATTAAAAGAAACTGAAGATTTGGTGGTTTGAGTTTGAAGAATTTTTCGAGCCCGATAAATCAAAGCCTGAATTTATGGAATATTTCCAATGATTTCAGCTCGATTTTACCAAAAAACTCACCGCTCTTAAATGAATTTCCAAACAAAAATTCGATAAAAGTGGCCAATAAATAATAAAAAATAAAATGAAATTTGAAAAAATCAAATTATTCAACAAAAACAGCGAAATATTTAAAATTGAGAAAATCAAATCGGAAATAAAATTCAAAAATAATTTTGAAGAATTATCGAAATCATCATTGAATTGATATTCAGCAGAAGCTTCAAGAAATAAAAAATTTCTTCTAAAAATTGACTTTTTATTAAAAAGAATTTTTTAAAAAGTTTTTAACCTTTTTAAAAATATAAAAATCCTAAGAATTATAAAAATTCCATTAATAATAATAAAAAATGCCAAAAAATGAAAAAATAATAAAAATTCTGAATATGAAATCACCCAACTCAAGTTTTCAATATTAAATCGACGAATTCTGCAATTAAAAAAAAATTAAATTAAAAAATATGGAAAAAACCCATTTTTCAAGCTCAAATCTCTGGAAAAATAAAAAGAGAAAATAAGGATCGTCGCAGTAGAAATCCTTAAGAAAATATCGTTAAAGACTTTTTTGCTGAAAAAAAACCGTTTCTTTTCTGAAATTCTGTATTTTAAATATTTTTTACCTAATTTTGGATGATAAAAAATTCAAATTTCGATAAATTGATAGAAAAATCTAGATTTTCAGAGGAAAAAATCAATAAAAACTGGAAAAAAATCCTACCAAAATTGAAAACGAACAAAATTGTCCGATCATTAAAATCAAGTATGGAAAATCAATAAAAATTCGATTGATAAAATACGTTTTATTCATGGCTGAAATAACAAAAAAACTTGGCATTTTTCCAAAAAACAACAACAAAATGAAAATTTAATTCACCAATCATTGCTGGAACGCTGATAAAAATTGATAAAAACTGGAAAAATGAAGCGAAAAATTGGGCGGAAAGGAAAATAATCAGAGGACGAGAGATGAAGCTTGAAATTTCGGGAAGAATTGAAATGAAAATTAAATTCAATCCGATTCCCAATAATCCTGAATTGTTTTTTAATTATGAAAAGCTTAAAAAAGTCAGAAGGGGGCGGGGACGGAGGATTTTTTCCCCTCAAAATTTTACCAAAAACAAAATAAAATGTTCCAATTGTATTTCGCCAGAAATGCTCATTCAACCATAACGAATCCTCGTAATACAACATTTTTTATTATTTTTTTTAATTAAAAAATATAAAAAATTTATTTATTTTTATAAAAATAAATAAAAAAAATAGTTAAAATATTTATTTTTCTTCAAAATTGAATGAAGAATCAAAGTTTGAGTGAAATCCCATATGTTTTCAATTTGTTCATCGATTTTTCAAAATTTAATTTTCACCAGTTTTTCTTGGCATTAAGCCAATTTCTTGATTTCCATATAAAATACATGGGGAGTTTTGGAAAAAAACAAGCAACACTTTTTTATATCTGAAAATGAGCGGCAAAAATTGATTTTCAAATTTTCAAACTTTTCTGATCGACCTCAGGCAAAAAAAAGCTATGAGGAGAAGCCTTTTTTCAACCGCCCGGCAAAATTTTGTTTATTTTTGATTATTTCTATTTCAAAATAAAGCAAGAGGCGAAACCCGGGAAAAAATTAATAGAAAAGCGACAGCAGCAATTCCTATAAATCCCTTCAGGAAATGGGGCGCCCCTCTCCTCTCCCTGGATCCTGTATTTAGGATCGTGACGGAGCCTGAAAAACCTGAAAGCCCTCCTTTTTTAGATTAAACAAGAAATATTTTGTTGAGGTTTTTAGTGACTTTTTTTAACGATAAAAAGTGCAAATTACGCAGTTAAACATGTTTTTATTTTCAAATTGTTGTTGACCTCGGAAAGAGGAAAAAAAAAAGTCTTCCAATATAAAATCGTCAATAATCATCAAAAAAAAAAAACGGAAGGAAAGGAATTATCGAGAAGAAGAGGATGAAGGGAAAATCGAATTGTAAACGCCTATAAATTATAACTAAAAATGATTTGTTCCTTTTCACTTTTTTCTTTTATATTAAAATGAATAAAAACTAGAATTTTGTTCATAATTGAACAAGGATAAGAAATCCATTCAAATCCCAATTTATTTCTTTTTTTCCTTTTTAATCTTTTTTTTCCAATTTTTTTTCAATTAAAAAAAAATGCAAACATGCTCCAGTGACAATTTATTCAAAGTTTGGCGAAAATAAGGTTTTTTTTAATTTAAAAAACTTTGTGAATTTAATACTCAGCCAACAGTTTACTGTATGAGAATGGGTGGATTTGTGAAGCGAAAACGAAGCTTGTTTTCAGTGTTTTTTTTTGACGTCGTTGAAAAAAGGAGACAATTCATAAATGATGTTAGAACTCGTTTTCTGAAGGTGACGAAGATGTCGGAAGAAGAAAAAAAGGTGTTGAAGTGCATTTAAGTTGCCACAACTTACAACCGAAAATTTCGAAAAACCCTCAGCTTGGCGCCGACAATTTGGCTGCGTACTTTGAAAGTCGGCTTAATGGATTTCAATTTTCTTTAAAATTGATTTCAAATCTTTTCGCTGCCTCCCCACCCCCTCCTCTTTTATTAAAAGTTAATTTGGGAAATTCTCAGTAGAGCGTACTTGCATCATCACCGATATTCATAAATTTTTTATTTTAATGAAATCGAAAATAATTAAATTCAATTATAATTTTTTTCGCTGAATTATGGTAAATTTTGATAAAATGAGTCACAAAAATTTTGAAAAAAGTACGATTATTTTTCAATTTTTTAATCTTTTTTTTCACTGTTCTTCTGTTCGTTCGCTCTTCATCCGCCTCTCTCTCTCTCTCTCTCTCTCTCTCTCTCTCTCTCTCTCTCTCTCTCTCTCTGTCTCTCTCTCTCTCTGTCTCTCTCTCTCTCCTCCCTCTTTTTTTTTGTTTTTGCTTTTTGCTACTTTGTCGTTTGGTATAAAAAAGGGTGAAATTTATTTAAAAATGGTGGTCCAAATTGGAAAAATCGATAATTCAAAGTGATTTTTTGATTTTTTTTGCCTTTTTTTGCGCCGCCTCATCACAACAACACTAATCATCAATTCAAATAATTCTGACAGTTTTCGTGTCATTTTTTTTCTTCTTTTTTTTTCTCGAATTATTGACATAAGATCACAACAGAAAAGTGTTTTGATTGATTGAAAAGAGGGGAGCAAAGGGAGGAGAAAAAAGTGTTTTTGGTGGTCAATCTTTAACCAAATAAATCCAATTCTCCTCTCTCCATTGTGTTTTATTATTTTGTTCTCTGACCCATCGCGAAACGTTTCGTGAGTCGCCGCCGCCGCCGCCGCCGCGATTTTCTGATTCTTTTCCACTAAGTTTTAAGATCTTTTTAATTTTTACCTTTTCAAAACTTTGCGTTTTTCTTCCTCCTCCTCCTCCTCCTCCTCCAATTTTCTTGCCCTGATTTTCAGCAAAAAACAAAAAATGGTTGAAGCTGGAACGAATTTGGGTATGGCTAGCGGTGTTTACATAAAATCGGGAATCGAGCCGACGCAACCGCCATCACCTCCACCTCCGAAGTTGTTGGGACCATTTGAAGCTTTAATAAAGTGAGCCGAATAATCGTGCAAAGCCTCAAAAATTCATTTTATTTCAAAGATTTTCTGGAATGGATTGCTCGAAAACTCGAAAAGACAATATTCGATCATTCCGTGGAATAATTTCAGCAATCATTGCCGCTTTAATTCTTCTTCTGCTCATAACTCAAACTGTTGTTTATATGTCGATCGATGAAACCGTAAAAATCAATAAAAAAACCAATCAAAAGAAGAAAAATCAATATTTTCAGCCTTTCTCTATTGGATGGGCTGAATCATCAGTTTATGGTTTCATATCGGCCACATCGGTGATCAGTGCAATTTGTATTATTTTGTGGACAAAAAACAATTTTGTCTCACAATTCGAAGATGCACTTTCTCGTGTTCGATCAATGAGAGTAAGTCAATCAATTATTGATTTTTTTTTTTTGATTTCTTGAATTTTATTGGCAATTTTTCAGCTGTCAACGAATTCAAAAATCGACGACTACACAGTTTTTCATAGAAAATCCGCGGTTTTTATTCTCCCAATTTTTGTCTTCAAAACATCGACAGCATTTTATTCGTCAATCACTCATCGCTATTATCAAAATGATAATTCGTAATCAGATTTATCATTTTATCAACAAAAAAAAATTTGTTTTAATTTAAAATTAAATTTCAGAACATTTTATTCAAATTCCCCGATTTTTGTGATTTCTCCTCTGATTGAATTTATTGGATCAATATCAATTTCATTATCACTGATCACTTATGTAACAATCAATACAGCAATCAATCGAGAAATCAAGCATTTTAATAAGGAACTTGTCAACTCGGCAAGATTTCAACAGTTAACCGTAAAAAAAGACAATTTTTTTTCACATTTTCAGCCAAAAATCATTGAAATTTCAGCTTCCACAAGTGTTGAATAATTACAGTAAACGACACTCGGATATAATTCAATTAGTTCAGATGTCAAATAAAAATCTGGAAAAATTCGTCACAATTATTCCATTATTCACGTTGATTTCTTTTGTAAATTCGGTTTTTATAATTGGAAGGTGATCTGATTTGAAAAAAATTATTGATTTATTGATTTTTTACAGTTTTTCTCACATTATTCCAACATTTATGACATGTTTAATGTATGGTTGGGCAATTTTATCGATTGGAATCTCGATTGCAATATTTCAACCAATCAGTAAAATTCAAGAAAATGTGAGGATGTTTTTCCACTTTTTTTCCGAAACGAAAAAGCCAAAATTTCAGATTCACGACACAGCTGAAATTCTGATGCATGACGATGTTCTTCAAACTTGTGGTGATGATCAAATGCATCACACATATCGAGTAACTCTTGATCGTTGCCTTCACAGTAGAACCGGAATTGTGTTTTTGAATGCGATTTCCATCAATACAAAAACTTTTAATTGGGTGAGCGCGAAATTTGAATTTGTAAAAAATGCTTTTTTCCCTCTTTTTCAGATTATTTTTGCTGTCTCAAATATTCCAGCCATTATGATCATTTTTAAAAAGCTTCAAATCTAATTAAAATGGCATTTTTTACCACAAAAAAAAGTTTTAAAAAACAGCTTTTATTGATTGATTTTTTTAAAATTTATGTAAAGCGTGTTCTAGAAATTATTCTGAAATAGAATATCTCATTAATTCAGAAATAAATTCATTTTAACTGATCCCACACTCGTTTACTAACCTCCTTCGCCTCATTCATTATTGATCTACTAACAAAATGTGCGTCGCTCGACCAAATCAATCGATAAAAAGGTAACAAAAAAGCAGAGGGGAGAAATTATGATAAAAAAAGCAAAGAAAAATGAAAAAAAATAGAGTGAAGAAGAAAATAATCACAAAACAACCATTTATGACGAACTGCTACGAGTTTCCGCATGGAATTGTTGTTTATCCATCATCAGAAGCTGAAATAATCTCAAAAGTGTCGCCAAGTCAACAATTGTCAGAAATTTGGAACAAAACCTCATCAACCGACTATTATTCGATGGTTTATCGGGTTTTGAAGCAAACAAAAATCACAACAGAAAACCAATGATTTTTTCTCACATTTTTTCTAGAAAAAAGTCCACTCTTGGGTTTTGCCGTTGAGCATCTCACAATCGAAATATGGTGGAAGGAAGAAACCGTCGTCGGCCTGTACGCTCATCACCTTACAAATTGCTCATGATTTTTTAAAGTGTCGACAACCCCTTTTGCTTTTTGTTTTTTTTCCCTGCCCAAATTTCAGATTGTTTTTTGCGATTCCATTTAAAAAGTCGGCCGAGTCTCAACCGCTATCAACGTGTGTCTTGGGAATTATGGTTAATGCAATTATTGATGGAAATGAAACTCATCGAAAAGAAATGATTAATCGGAAAAAAGGGTTTTTTCAATTCTTTTTCCTTTTTTCTATTAAATCCCAATAATTTTTTATGTTCGCTGCCTATTTTTATAAGAAGAAAAAACTAAGCCAGGGGCGGGGCTTGAGATTTTGTGCCAAGATTGCAAAATGCCGAAAAATGCCCTTTTTTCTAACTAAAAATTTGGCGCGTACTTTAAGGGGAAAAACTATGCCAAAGGGCGGGGCTTGAGATTTTGTGTCAAGGTTGCAAAATGCTGAAAAACTTTTTTTTCTAACTAAAAATTTGGCGTGTACTTTAAGGGAAAAAAACTATGCCAGGGGCGGGGCTTGAGATTTTGTGCCAAGGTTGCAAAAATGCAAAAAAAAAACTTTTTCTAACTAAAAGCTTTTTTGCGTAGTTTGAAAAAAAAACCATGCCAAAGGGCGGAGCTTGAAATTTTGTGCCAAGGTTGCGCAAAAACGAATAATAAATGCATCTTTTTCAAACATAAAGTTTGGCGCGTAATTTGAAAAAGAAAAAGTGTGCCAGGAGCAGTCAGTTTCGAGGCTTCCCGCCCATTTTTAGACGTCGTTTCCTTCTATTTTTATTTGAAATATATTTTAGTTTATACAATAAACTTCGTCGAACATTTAATAACCAAAATGAGTCAACAAGTTTTATTGAAACAATCAAAAAACCTCTGAGAGACACGTTCACAATTCCCGAAGTTGGTTTTTCTTTTTACCGCCTTTAACTTTTCACTGTTACAAACACGCTCCATTGAACAATTTTGTTTTTTTTTTTTTTTTTGAAAAAATGTTTTTGAGAGGAGAGATTATTATGTAAAAGTTGATTTGATACTCACTGAACAGTTTGAAAAAGGTTGAAGTACGCAGTGAAATGTTTTGGCTCAAAAAATATTGTGAAATGACTTCCTCCCTTTAAAAGGTGATTTAGGCTATAAAAGTTCATCAACCAGAATTGCATGAAATTGATTATCGAAGTTATTTGGGAAATTTTATTGAAAATTTGAACGCGGCAATTACAATGGGGGTTAACAGGTTTGAAAAATTTGTTTTATTTTTAAATTCTGGAAGAGAAATCCAGCTTAAGAAAAATACTAGGCTACTCGAAAAAAAAATTAGTTTTTTCAAAGAGAAAAATTTTAAAATAACTTATTGTTGCAAAACTTAGGCCATTTACAAACAAAAATTCGGCCATTGTAAAGTTTAACCAAACCGCTTCACAAAATTTTTTTTTCAAAATGCGTTTCAAAATGGCCTAATTTTCCAAAGTTTGGGTTTCTCTTCCATGACAATTTTTTTCGCTTTAAATTGGTTAAAAAAACGTTTTTTTCTTGTCAAGCTCGTTACTCATTTCACTGCCAAGATTAGCGTTTGGAATTTTGGCATTTGAAAGAGCAATGAGCTGTGTTTATGATCGATCAACCAACTCGATTTGTCTAATCGATACTCACATGCATTTTCGTGGTCGAGCAGGTTTTTTGTTTTTTTTTTCATTTTGGGTTTGAATTTTTCGGAATTTTTTTCTTAGGCGGAATAATTATCTCTTCATCGTTTGATGATGTTCATCAGTTTATTGTAACTGTCACCAATTTAGCATTTCCCGAAGTTTTTTCGACACGAGAACAAAAAGGAGTTTGATTTTGTCTCCTCCCTCAATTTATCGATCGATTTTTTAAAAAAAATTGTTTTAGCAATTTGAAATTTCGTGTTTAATGTTGTCAAGCATTTCTCAAAAAGTCTACAAAGGCCACATTTTCCTACCAATTCGAGCTTGTCCGAATGCTTTTAAAAGTTATGGAAAAGTGAAAATTCAGATAAAGTATGTGGTTTGAAAGTTTTTTTTTTAATTTTACTATTTTTGTGCAATAGAGCGAGGTTGCTCTATACTTGCAATTCCAACTATTTTTACTCTGGAACAAATGAAGTTTTATTGAATTTTTATTTTGAAAGATTTTAAGATTTTCCACTCCTTTTTCAATATTTCTTAACAGCTCCTGAAAGTTGTCCATAGAGCGCGTTTGCAAAACTTTTATAAAATTGTTGAAAATGTTGGATTTTTTTTAGTGATATGGATCAAACTCCGGATTACGAAAATGATAATGATAGTGGTTATGAGTCTGGAGATGATGAAAAGAAAAAAAATAATTCACTACTAATATCGAAAACCAATTAATTTTTGCTCGTTTTTTTTTTGAAAATGAATGTGATTTTTATTTATTTTTTTCATCGAAACTAGCAAAACCAGCAAATTTTAATTCAAAATTCTACATAAAACAGAAAAAGTGAAACAAATCGGATCAGAATATTCAATCAAACCTGAACAATTATCTCAATTGTAAGTCAAATCTAGTTTTAATCGAGATTTGGTCTAAATTATTTTTTTTTTCATCAAAACAAAATAAAAAACATTTTCCCCGAAAAATGATTTTTATTTGTTTATTTTTCATATTTTTTCCGCTTTTCTCAATTTGCCAAAATGAAAAAGTTTCGGAAGCGACTGAATCAATGACAAATATTCAAAATATTCTTACCAGAATTCTATTGGAAAGTCAGAAGCAAAATATAAATCAACATTTTCGAGGTTTTTCCCTTACTTTTTTCTTGTTTCGATTTTTAAGTTTTCCATCTTTTTTTTATCACAATTTACAGTTCGAAACGTTGACGGAAATTTGATAATGGAGTCAAATGATTATAAACCAGATGTCATTGAAATAATTCACTAATTTAAAAATATCAACAATTCTAGTATTGATTTTTTTTTCTTTTGAGTAATCGACATATTTATTGTTACGTCAGGAATAATTCAAACGAAATAATGTTGAACAATTATTTCATTGAAGCCATTTTCGATTTTGTTGGTTTCGATTTATAATATTCTAAAAATTTAATTTTTACTCTTCCAAAATTATTAATTTTAAATAATTACCCTCCACAATTCAAGATCTGTTTCATTAACTGTTGGTTCTTTTGATGTTGTAATTTCGACCATTCCTCTTTCAAATAATTTGGAGAGATTTTCGATTAAACAATTCTCTTCGATATATTCAAAATTGTCAATGTCTTGTTTTTCATATTTTTCCACTTGTTGATCCACAATTGTTTGAGAATCCGAAAATGTTGTCTATAAAAAAATCAAAAATTCCTTTTTTTTTTTGTTTTTTTTTTCTTTTAAATTCAAACCTCAATGTCAGAATGATTGTCATTTTTGATCCATCTCGAATCATCAGACATTTGAACATTTTTCATAACGTCCACAAATTGATAACCTTTCGTCAGGTCATTTTTCGATGATGACGGTTGATACAGATTTTCGCGAAAATGATCCGGAACTGGGGCTGGTGGCAATTCGGATTGTTTTGAACTTTTTGACACATTCATCAACCATTCCTTCATTGGACGTTTCAAATTTTCAATGAATTTATCACTCAAAACATTATCGATTCGTTTTGAACTCTCTTTCGTTTCATTTTTTGTTATCAGTTGTTGGACATTTTCAGTTACCACTTCAAATGATGACGTCGTTTCGGAAACATCACTATCAAAATTTGCAATCTCAGTCTAAAATTGTATAAAATCAATAAAATTTTTTGTTTACCAGAAAAGAAATTACTTCCGTAGCAAACAAAGACAGATCAATATTATCAATATTTAAAGCTGTATGATTGGCTGGCAGACGGCTCAACCATCCTTTGACAGTACCAACTTCATGGGATGTTTCTGGCGTTGTCGCCACTGCATGTGATGTCTTTTTTGATAACAGCCACATACTATCATCTTCATAGATTTCTAATTCAGATGGTAGAGTTTTGCCAACATTTTTCGAATTTTGGCTACATTTGTTTCCAACTTTAATTGTTCCGAAATTCGCAATTTTATTAGAATATTCTGTCAAATCAGCATCAAACTCAATTCGAACGTCATGATCATAATCAATAATTGAATTTTCGAATAATTCAGCCGGAACAACACCGTTATTTTTAATTATTTTAAGACAAGCCCCTGTAATTAAAAAACTTCGTCTAAATGTTTTAATCAATTAAAAAAAACATACCTATCGCATTATGAACAATGACTTGTTGCTCACTGATCTCCTCATTCTTTTTGTAATTAATTTTGACTAATTCAATTAGTAATTCGGTTTCTCTTTTCTTGATCATCTCAATTTTAGCCGCAATCACTTTTTTGATTTCCTCTTGCGCGTTTCCATAATTTTCATACAATTGTTTCCTAATTTCGGCAAGTTTCACAGCACAAATATCGAGTTGAACCAGTCGTTGCTCAACACTTTGAATCATTCTGAAAATTGAACAAATATTAGAAACAATGACATCAAAGCTGATTTTGATGATTAAAATTAAAGCTTAAAAAAATAAAACAAAGAAAGAAAGAAAGACGTAGAACTACAAAAAGATATAATGATTATCAAACATGTTTAATATCATTCATGTAATTTAAGTTTAAAGTACTACGAAAAAAAAACTAAATTGACAACAGTCTATCAGTATCGTGGCATGATCATTTTAAACCATTTTTTCACCATTATAATAAACTCCATCTTATTACTTTTTTCTTTTTTACTGATAAACATTTTTATCTGAAACTTTTTCGAATTCTACGTGATAAATCGGAATATTTTTAAAAAATAGTTGTTTAGTTATATTCAAGCACGAAAAAGAATCAAAAAAACATTTCAAATAAAAAAGCAATTTTTTAAATAAACTCAATTCGGAATTGTCAACCGATATTCGAATATTTCAAATAACAAAAAAACCATCATTAAAAAATTTATTAAAAGCTTGAAAATTATATTTACGAAAGAAAACATTAATCTATCACAAATGAGGCATTTATAGAAATGAAATACAACAAACATGACTATGAAAGAAACGATAAATATTAATAATTCAAACATTATACTTGAAATCGAAAAAAAGATAAACTTTTAGCGATGCACAGCATCACAATTAAATGGAATAAACTAAAATTTGAAACATTGGTTCACAAAAATCGTTAATGGGAAAAATCAATATTTTAAATACGTGGCAACACAAGTCCGGCAACTAATGTGACCAAAGGATTCGGATAACTAACAGATGGATGATCTCCTGCACATCCTCCTATATCAATATGAGAATATTTTAATGGATGTTCACTGTTTGTTCCATGCTCATCAATACGAGATGCCTAAACATTTCGAGAATAATTTTTTTCAAAAAAAATCTTAAAATCAACCATTTGAAGAAAAGCGGCTGGTGTTTGATGTCCTCGAAGTGTAGCTACTGATGGTTTTGTGTTTCCTTGTCTCAAATCTGCCTGTTCACATTCTGCTAAATGGAATGCAAAATCTTCTGGATGTAATCGACTAATCTCAATTGGTTGACCAAATTCATCACCAACATCTTGAACTTCTTTTGCCCATCCAGTCAATTTTGCTGGTCCTATAAAACCCTTCCTTTTTCTTTTTTTTCTACAAATTTTAGTGAATTTCTAATATAAGCCAAACCATTATCCATTATTGCTGAATAATATCCATAAGATAATACTTCGTGCCCAGTTAAGGTTGCAATCGTGAAAATATGTGGATTTTTTTCGTGAATTGCTTGTTCCTTCGCTAATGTTAAGGGGTCCAACATTGTTAATCGTCCTTCTGCATCCGTATTATAAATATGAATTCGTTTTCCACTTCTTGCTTTTATTACTTCGTCACATGTATATGCTCTTGCTCCAATACTATTTCTAACCATACACATGTATCCAACTGCCTAAAAAACATTTTTCGAACATTAGACTTAAAATATTCGAGAAAATCTATTTTAGTACTTTAACATTTTTTGGTTTCAATACGTCAATCGCTTTGAAAAAACCAGCTAAAACAGCAGATCCATATTTATCTCTGCACATTCCAAACATGTGCCCTCCAGTTTTTAAATCACAACCACCTGAAATTTGATCATTTAATTTTGATTAAATCTAAAAGTTTAAGACGTTTATATACCTGTATCAATTGTGACACCTTTTCCAACAACAAAGAACGTGTCTTGAATTTCACCTTCTCCTACATATTCCAATTTGATCAAGCGTGCCTGAACATGGTTTTTCTTTTAGTTTTAAGCGAGAAGCAACTGATACCTGATGTTCTTTAACAGTGTTTGCGCATCTGTTTACTGCTGCCATTAAAGGAAATTCTTTTTCAATTATATCCTGATCGTCGATTACACTAACTTCAATATTTCCATTTGAAAACGCACTCTGAAATTTTTTCAACTTCAGGCATTAAATTTTCTCTTTCTTACTTGAATATATTCAGCTACTTTTGGTGGTGCCATTCTTTCTGGACCTGTTTCTCCAATATCTCTACAAACTGTAAAAGAAGCTTCATAAGCTTCAACAAGTTGATTAAGACGAGCCGAACTTTCGCTATTTCCAAGCTGAAAGGTTGCCAATTAAAAAAAAAGTTACGTGAAAAATAACTCATACAACAAGGAGTCCTAGTTGGTTTAATTTCTGTTTATTCTCTTCTTCTCTCACATTTAATGGTGTATAGACTGGTGTTAATGCTCCAAGAGCAGCAACAAGCTCAGCATTTGGAAAACGAGCATTAGGAAGAGTGACAAGTAAAGGCGATTTGATACCGGCCGACAGAGCTCTAAAATTGGTTTTAGTTTAATTAAATACGCCATGATTTAATCGTTTTTTGAGTTTTCAATGAAACATTTCACATTTAAATTAAATTTGGTTTTGTAAGAGATTTTTTGTTTGAAAGGCGTGTACTTCCGTCTAATTTTTTTAATCTTTAAAAAGGTTTTTTTTCTTCTCACGCATTATTTGAATACGTCATATGAAATTTTTATTTTGATTAGAAAGAAGAATGTGCATCATTTTGATAAAATTTATAATATTAATATGTATAAGGTTGACGCTGATTCCTGGAGAATTTTCTTATCAATTTAAATTTTATTGCACTTTGATTTATTGCCTTTTTATAAACGGTTTAATTATTCGGCATTTTGAAAAATGAGATAAATTTAAGGAAAATACGCTTAAAAACATGTTGAATTGAGTTTTAAACTTTTGAAAATTGCAAAATGTATTTCTTTTTTAAAATTTTTAACATTAAAAGCTCACAATTCCATTCCCTTTCTTGCTGCTGTTGTATATCTTCGAACATCATCGTAATCCCGATTTACATTTCCAGTTCCACTTAATATGACTCGACCTGATGGAATAATTTTAGTATCCACTTGCAAGATTGATGTTGAATGTAAAGCCCCATTGTGAATCTGCAAAGTACTAAACTTATTCAAGTCTGTAAGGATGAGTCGCTTACTTTTAAGAACTTGTCAATAGTTGGAGCAATGGCTGAAACTTGTTGAAAAGACTTAAATTGTTGAGCTGAATCATGACTTCCTATAAGAACAACAGCATCGAATGCAGCATCAGCAATTGAAGCAGCTCGAGTTATTTTAGTCGATAAAAGAGATTGAAGAGACATCCTTGGATGGTTTTTTCCAAAGTACCTAAAAGTATTTGAAGAAAACGTTTTTATGAATAAAGATGAATTGAGTTACAAAAAAAGAAAGAAGGAAGACACCGATGAAAAACTAAATTGAATTTGTTATAGGAAAAACAGGAAAGAATGAAAAGAATTCTGGAAAATTGCATTTTTATTTAAGATATAAATGATATTTTGCGGCAATTGATTATTATTTTATCAGTGAAAATTGACAAATAATGATAAATGATAAACGAATCAAAAAAGTGCAACACATGGGCAAAATCAAACAGTTGTTTAATTTAAATTATTCAATTATTTAAAAAACTGTAAATTGATTTTTGAAAAAATCGTATAATAATTATTTTTAATAAAAACTATGACTCAAATAAACAAAATAAATCAATAAAAACAATACAAATTTTAATTCTTCTTTTTGAAAAATGCAAATTTTAATTTTTAAAAAATCAATTCCTTAATAGCTGCTGATGTGAAGAAATTTGATAAAAAAGGTGACAAAAAAAATTCCAAGAAATTTTATCAATTGTGACATGATTTGTAGTTTTTCTGAGAAATTTTATCAATTGTGAATTTAGAAAAGAATAAATTTAACCAAAGCTTTTTGAAAATTGCGAGAACAACTGAACAACTTTGTTTATAAAAATTCTCAAAAAATGTTTTAAACGAAAAAAATGTTTTAAACTTTTTCAAAAAAAAAATATGGTTGAAATTATTTTTGATTTTAATTAATTTTATTGAAAACGGGTTTTTGCAAATCGAAAAAACTATAATAATAAATCTAAGTTTTTCTTTTTAATACGAATTTGTTATACGAAACGTCAAACAATTTCCAACATGGTTAGTTTTTTCTTGTTACCTTTGATTACATCGATCAATATAAAAACTACTTTCCAACAGAAAAAAATGAGAAATTGTTAAACAACTAAACAATGATTAGTTTGTCTTTCCCCTACGTTGAAAATTTCCTAACATTATTTGAACTATAAACTATGACTAAAAAAGCGTCAGTGAAGAATAAGTTAACGCACATCTCAATAAAAAAAATATTTCATTTATTCGGTTTCCACGTTTCAACTTTTCAGATTATCGAAAGCTTTCAGAAATGGCTTCTGTTTTATCCTCGTTTTTTCAACGGGACCCGAAATCTCAGTTTCCTTATGAAATTCCAAACGACCAACAATATTTCTTTGAACGAATATCAATAGGAAACAGTTTTAAAAAAGTTGAAGCTCACTTTTTGAATATTATAATTTTTTTTTTAAATTACAGGCAGAACCTGATGAATTAGCAACAATTTTTTGGGATAATCGAACTTCAACTTTGAAACAACAAGCACAAAAGTTGAAAACTATGCGACATCCAAATATTATCACATATTTAGATAGCATTGAAGTAAAAAATTGATTAAATAAAATTAAAAAAAATGATTTCAGCTTGATGGAACTTTTTATCTTGTCACGGAAAAATGCAAACCTTTACAGTTGTATCTTAAAGAAATGGAATTAAGTGAGCAGCAAAAAGAATTTGTCGTTTCATGGGGAATTTTTCAATTAATGGTAACATTTTCTTTTTTAATTTTAAAGAAAATTTGAGTTCAATTTGTTTCTTTTTTTGCAGAATGCTCTGAAATTTTTACACGAAGCTAAACTAAGCCATGAGAATATTCGAAAAGGAGTTTATGTTACAGCAGGGGGAGATTGGAAAATTGGCGGGTTACACCAAGTCACTGGCTTTAGGTTTTGCTAAAAAAAAATAGTTTTTTTTGTTTTATAAGTAGAAAAGTTATCTTCAGCTCAGCTCAAACTGATTTAAATCAACTTGCGATTCTCATCTGGGAAGTATTTAATGGTTTTTCGGATTCAATTTCAAAACCACAATCACCTGCAAAAATTCCACAACGATTACATGATTTGTATAAAAAAATTGGGTCAGCATCAGCTTCTCGACTTTCTGTAGATGATTTAATAAAAGGTAACAAATAAATATTAATTTAAATCGTTTTGTGTAAATTTTATTTTTTAGAAAATCGATTAACCGGCGGATATCTCAAAAATAAATTTGTGGACACTTTATTATTTCTAGAAGAGTTTCAACTTAAAGAATCAAATGAAAAACAGTCATTTTTCATGCATTTAAGAGAAAATTTAGATATTTTCCCAGATGATGTAGCAAAATATAAAATTCTTCCGAAGTTAATTTTGGTCAGTTTTTAAAAAACGCATTTCAAAAATCAATTACACATTTTAGACTTATGACTACGGAGATGCTGGACCAAACATTTTGATTCCATTGTTTAAATTAGGTCGCCTTTTAGATGAAAATGAGTATCAACGTACAATTGTTCCTTGTTTGTGTAAAGTAAATTTTCAATTTTCTCTAAAAATATTTAAAAAAAATTAAATTTCAGTTATTTGGAAGTCCAGATAGAACGACTCGCGTTAAATTATTAGAAAGAATCGATGAATTTGCTCCACATCTAACTCAACAAATTGTTAATGATAAAATATTTACGTAAATATTTAAAAATGTCTAAAATAAAATAAAAATTGCAATTAATTTTCAGAAATTTAACATCAGGATTCTTGGACACATCACCATCTGTTCGAGAAAGTACTGTAAAAGCAATGGTATCATTAGCTGATAAACTAAATTATAATAATTTAAATATTGAACTGATGAAATATTTAGCACGATTACAAGGTAATATTTCTAAAATTTTTCTTGAAATAAAAGCAGACATTTTTTCAAGGTGGTGACGAGCACGGAGGAATTAGAACAAACACAACAATTTGCCTTGGTAAAATTGGTCATCTTTTAGCTCCAGCAAAACGGCAATCAATATTGATTAGTGCATTTACCAGAGCTCTCAAAGTAACTGAAAAAAAATAAACATTTTTAAATTTAAAAAAAAAATATTCAGGACCCATTTCCGCCATCTCGAATGGCATCAGTACTTGCTTTATCAGGAACTCAACAATTTTATCCACTAGTCGAAATTGCAAATCGAATTGTGCCGGCCCTCATTCCATTAACGTGTGACCCAGAAAAACAAGTTCGAGATCAAGCATTCAAAGCAATTAGAGGGTTCCTGGAAAAGCTTGAGAAAGCTAGTGAAAATCCGTCTTTAATACCAGAACTTGAAGCGGGAGTGAAAGCCGGTGCAAGTTCAATTCTCGATTCAGAAAAGGTAAGAAATGAAAAAAAATTTATCTGATAAAAAAAACCAATTTATCAGGTGCCACAGTGGGCAAGTTGGGCACTTAAATCGCTATCAGGCAAATTTTACAAGGGAACGCCACCACCAGACACAACGACTTCTGTTTCCAATCCAGAACAATCGAAAACAGCAGTTGAGGATGAATCAAAATCGACACCTCAACCCCAGAATGGTAAAGAAAAAAAAAGATCACGTTTTTAATTATTATTTGATTTTAAGACAAATCAACAAATTCGAAAAAAACTGAAGTTAAGCCAGCAGCAAATGATGGTTGGGGAGATTTCAGTGTTGGCGGAGAAATGTTTGAAGGTGATTTTTAAATTTTTGGAAAAAAATTAATTTAAATCAATTGAACATTTCAGCAAAATCAATAACAAATGATAACGAAGTGAATGATTGGTCGGATGTGACAACGAAAAATGATGTTGATGATTGGGGAGTTGGATGGGATACACCGGTTTGTGTGTGTGTTTTTTTTTTAATATTTAAAAAAACTTTTTTTAGATTACAACTGCTAAGTCGTCTCCGGCTCCATCTATGAAAAAATCATCTTCTGGAGCGTCAGTTGTAACTAAAAAACCAGCAATTGGAAGATTGAATTTACCGGGATCAACAGGAGGAAATTTAGCTGCAAAAAAAGGTTTGAAAAAAATAAAATAAGCATGAACATTTTTTTTTGGGAACTTTTGGTTTTTAGCAATTGATGATAACATTGATGCTCTTTTGGGAATTTCTGCCCCGCCACTTTCATCCTCGGTGAATAAAAAACCAAATTCGCTTAACTCACTGATAAAAAATAATTTAACAAGCTCAACATCTTCTAATAATAATTCGGGTAGAAACTTTGAAAAAAAAATTTTTTTTTAATTAAAAAAAATTCATTTGAAGGTTGGGGAGCATTTGAAGATGTGACAAAAACATCAACCAATAAAGGATGGGATGATGATGGATGGGGTGAAGGTAGGAAAAATTTGTTTTAAAATTTTGCACGTTTAAAGATTGAAAAAAGTACACATTCAAATGTTCAGTAGGATCATCGACACTTCAACCAACTCCAATACTTCAGCCAACAAAAGCAGGAAATGATAAAGAAGCAAAAAGGGCTGAAATGTTGGCTAGAAATGAAGCACGACGAAAAGAACAAATGGAAAAGAAAAAGTCATCAGGAGCAATGAAATTAGCGTCTGTAGAGAAAAAAATGGATGATTTTGCTGATTGGTAAATAACTTGATTTTATGTAAATTTAAAAAAAAATTCTAAATTAAACTTTTTTACTAACAATTTTTTTCACAAGAAAAAGGGGTTTTCTGTATGCGTATTTATTATTTATTTCTCATGTTTTTCAATTAATTTTCTTCTTGATTCCTTAATTTTTATTCGTCCTGTGCTGATTAAACTGTGATTCGAGTATTTTATTTTACTTTCTAATGATTTCCCTTTTAAATGATTAGCTTCTTTCTTTTATCTTCCTTTTGTTTATTCGATTTCGGTTGTTAATTAAATAAAAAGTTGTCGACCTAAATTTTTTATATAAGAAAGCAGGCAAATAACTTAAACTTAATAGAAAAAAAATGTCAACTTCTATTTGGCTTCTTCTATTACTTTTTATTCCATATTCAGAAGCGCGATTTTTTTGCGGAATTGAGCCGATCACAAATAATTGGATGGAAATTTTTATCAAATTGGATTGCCCGACACTTCACGGTTCTCTTAATTTTTAAAAATTTAAGTTAAAAAATGGTTAGGTGCCCATTATAAATGTTGTCGACGACACGGATGGTGCTATATTTATAAAAAAACAAGTTTGGAAAAATGTGATAACGAATATTGTTCTTGTGTTTCAAAATTATCAAATGAAGGAACATGCAAAGTAATAAATTAAAAAATAAATAATGAAAAAATGAATAAAAATATTCAGACTCACTCGGATAATTTCTGTATGAATGTAAAGAATCTTGGATATCTTCTATGGCCAATAATCAATGAAAATGCAATGGATGTTTAAAATTTTATTCAAAATTTTAAAAATGAAAATAAGATATATTATTTAATATTTTTAAAAAGATATGAAAATGACTAGAAAGAAGTGAAATAATGAGATCGAAATGTACAAATAAATCAAATATTTTCCTAATTTTAATTAAAAAGCTGAAATTTGAATTTAATCTTTATTAAATGTTGTTGTTTGTTTATATCTTCGAGATGATGTATAAGTATAATAAGCATCATCAGCTTCATCTTGAGCACTTCGAAGACGTGGCAATGAACCCATATTATTGCCATAAACATGCCCAATTCCATCATTTAAAATTTTATCAGCTGGTGATAAAATATGATTGATAATGTCTCGTTGTGGAAGAAGTTTATGATTAGGCGAATCAGATTGAATTAAATGATCATTTGGAATAATATCAGGCATCCATTCAGAACATAATTCAACTAAAAATTATTTTCTTTTTCTTTTTTTTTGGATTTTTGAATTTCTCGAAAAACCTTGATTTGTAATCAACGGAGATGAACACTGAGGATCAGCCATTGTTGACTCAATAATTACACTTTTTTGCGGTTCCAACCACATTGTTCCATTCGAATTTGATGATTTCTAAAAACGAAAAAAACGACGTTTTTTTTTTAATTTTTTTTAAAAATTACCGTTCCAATATCACAAATACTCCATAAAAATATTACAACCGATGCTATTAAATAAATTAAAGATTGACTTGTTTCCTGTAAAAATATTTGCGTAATTATTTCATTTAAAAACCTAAAATTTACAATAATATCGAATGAAAATGGTAGTTGATTTGCAAATAATCCCGAAATCGTCATAATTAAAGTGAAAATTGTCTGAAATTTAGTTATTAATTCATGTTCTAATAGGAAATATGAATTTACGAGAATAAAATGTTGGAAAACTGCTTTTTTGACATTATATTTTGCAACAAAGACATCATATTTTTTATGATACGAAACAAGAATTGACGTAGCGGCTGCATAAAACGAAAGCTGAAAAAAAAGAAACGAAGGATTTTGAAAATATTTTGTTGAACTCAATTCTTACCAGAAGAAATAAACCGATTGGTAAAATAATAAACCAGAAAAGCCAAAGATTTGGTGATAAAGAGCATTGGTCAGTGAATAAAAATGTGGTAAAGGCAATTAAAGATGGAAAAACGATTCCAATCAATAGATTTGTTGTTAAACTGAAAACAAATTAATTTAATTTAATAATACAGTTGTCTGGGACAAAGAAAGGCATGATTAAAAGGTCTCGACACGTAAACTTCTAGTTTTACGGTAAATAATAAAATGGTTTTTTTTTCTGGACAGCAATCTTGTCATGAATTTTTTTTTGTTATAAAAAAACTTGAAATTGAATAAAATGAAACGAAAAAAACCTTGGAGATGATTTTGCTCCAGCCAGCATTCGATAAATATAAAGTCCATATAAAAATAGCCAGGAAAATGGAGCAATTGTTGTAAATGAAAGCATTGAATTTCGAACGGGACAAAAAGCCTTAAAATTCTATTTTGTTTTCTTTTTCAGCTATTTCATCACGACATGTAATTTCACTATCGGGTTGCAAACACGCTCTATTGGCATTTGGCTTTGTTTTTCAAAATTTATTTGAAAGTACAATTATTTTTTAGCGCATGTTGATTTAAATATTTGGTTTGCCGTTGACAGTGAAATGAATGTCATTGGATATCGATTTTTACCTGATTGATTGCTGTTTTATGAACAAAGAAAAGATTCAGAATATTCAGGGAGAAGAATAAAATGAATCCGATTCGAATCGAATGATTCTTAATTTTTCGGCGAGCAATCGTCAAAAAAATTGAGACGAAGCATAAGAAAAGAGCGATTGCAGCGATGATTGGTGACGTCATACTATCGATTTGAGCGATTCGAACCTAAAATCGATTCGAATTATATATCGATCAATATTTAAATGGAAAATCGAATAATTACAATTGATGTCGATTGATCATTGACAAACATTGTATAAATTCCATCGGTTTCAAATTCACACGCGGCATGTGTTAAATTCAAGCCAATCAACGTTGCTCCACGAGTTGTCCATTGATCAGTTTTACGATTGAAATGAACACATTCGGGATATTTCCAACCGTCATCTTCATCAATTTCGAATTCAACAATGATTGGTTGTGTTGTGTTCGCAACAACGATGATCAAATTATTCTCGCATCGATCACATCGAGGAAATGGTATCAATGAATAAACAATCTGGAAAAGATCATTCAATTATTGATTGGATTTTTTTTGTTGATTTTTTTGTGTTACCTGCGTTGTTCCAGTCACAATTATATTTGTATTTGAGAAGCCGAATGGTCTTGTATCAATGAAATTGTTGAATTTTGGTAGAATATTTCCAAAATCTAGTTTATCCAAAGAAAACACTGAAAATCAATCATTTTTAGATCATTTTTTATTGATTTTTTATTGATTTTTAGTCGTTTATTTACCAATATGCTCATTAGCAATGAAAAATGGCGAAAGAAAAGTGATATTTTGATGAATATCGAATATCAATTGGGAATATTCCCACAGTTTTACGATCATTGTCGAATATTCTTGAGGTGGATGCTCGTTTAAGACTTTTCCAAACGTCTCGATCAATTCTTCCGTGAATTTCATGTCTCGAACGTGAGCTCGAGTTTTGATGAGTTGGCTGTAAAGGAAACGTTTGATTATTGATTTATTGATTGATTTTACTTTTGTTCAAAATCGACGATTCTTGTCAGAGCTTCAGCGGCAATTTGTTGATTTTTTCCTCGGATTGTTGCCTCATTCAATGTTGCATTTGAGATCATATTTAATAGTTTTGGGGTTTCCAGAATATCAAACTAAACACAATATAATTATCGATTGAAAATTGATTGATTTTTTTTTACTTTATTAACCATTATTGAGTATTCAGGACGTGTGCAATTCCATGAATTCACATCAGACCATCGGCCATTTTGCTGACATTTTCTTGTAGCAAGACCACTTTCTCCTGTTGGACAAGATTGTCGAACAGTTGCGCCTTTAACACTTGTTGGCCATTGTATACTGTATTCAATTTCAGATGGGCATTTTCCAATCAATGGTTCGCATTTCAAGGTTTTCGGGTTTAACAGCTGAAACAATTCGTCTTTCTGAATTTTCAGCCTTAAAACTGTTGAAACCTGATCGAATCGTGAGCAACGATCACATCGTCTTCCGACTGAGTCCCCGGCACATTTACAATATCCTTCGGTTGAGCACTCGGTCGAGTCGGCACCGACTCCACATTCACATCTGACACATCCGTTGATTGTGGAAAAGTGCGATTTTTTGCACAGACAGGCGCCAGTCTTCTGATCACACTGGTTCACGTATCCTTTTCGTTCGGAGCACGAGCATTTCTTGCATTTTGGAAACGCTCCCCACCATCCCGACGGGCACATTTGTTTCGGAGCATCGAATTGACAATTTTTGCCAGTTTTGTCTGAAAATGCGCGCAATTATTTAATGACTTTTCATGCTTTGCTTTTCGAAATTTTTCTCGCGTTACTCGTTGGACAAATGCATTCATAGCCGGCTGTTGTATTTGACGAAACACAAGTTCCAGACGAGGAGCAAACATTTGAAATTGAGCAGATTGGTTGACACGTGTCACCAATGAAGCTTTTATGACATTTACACTTGTGCTTATTCCAGTTTCGATGGCATGAACTTTCGATTGGGCACACTGATTCAGCCGAGCAACGATTTGGAACAATGCATCCGGGTCGAGTCTGAATAATTTTTTTTTTTTTTTGAAAAAAAACAAAAGAAAATGTGGGGTTTTTTTCTCAACTCACTTTTCCCTTCTTTTTGAAGCCGATGATTTCATGATCGAGCATCACATTCCGAATGCATCCCTCGAATTTTGATGGATGACCAGTGCCTGGAGCCACTCCGAAATACATGTGCTCCAATATCATCTCGTCAATTTTCGTTCGAATTTTCGATGAGTAGATGCCATCGAAAATTGTCGAAATTGAGTCGGGCTCGAATTTGACGACAACATTCGTCCATTGTTTCGATGAGATTTCGGGGCTCGCAATTTCCATTGTCAAATCGCCAATGGAAAATTGCGGGATTCCATCGTCAATCTGAGAAAGAAAAATTTTTTTTTAAAAAGAATTTCGAATTCAAGGCTTCTGCTTTCCAACCCTCAAATTGTAATGAATATTTCTCTGCGTAAATTCGATTGCAATGATCTGCATATCGATTTTCGATGTTCGAAAATCAAACGCCACCTCAAACGGCACCCCAATCGATCCAGGCTGATATAAAATGAATGATTCTTCTTCAAACAATGATTGTCCCTTCAATTCATTCAGGGTCGGAACTGAAAATTATTGATTTATCGATTTTCTTTTTTCAAAAACAAAACAAAAATTCAACCATTTGCGCATGATTTTGTTGAATGTGAAACGTGTGGACATGAACAGATTCTTCCATTCCATTTATTGACACATTTTGTTGATGTCGGACATGAATTAACAGAGCAAAAATCTTTCTTTTGTCGACATCCTTCATAAACATTTCCAATTTTATGCATTTGCTTGATATTGGAAAAATCGATTTGATCATTATCAATCAATAAATCAGATAAGCATCCTACACAGAGAAAAAAAAAGTTTTTAAAAAATCGATTTTTTCCCTTTTTCTAACCAATAAATGTCTTCTCAATTTGTTTCGACGTTCCCGGCCTTCCACCCAAAAACAAACCATTCGAAACATCCAAAAAACGATAGCACGGAACTGTTGGATCATCGCATCTGAAATCATTTTCTTCCTGAAGCTTTTCCT
The DNA here is from genome assembly GCA_963572285.1 of Caenorhabditis drosophilae. Lineage (NCBI taxonomy): Eukaryota > Metazoa > Nematoda > Chromadorea > Rhabditida > Rhabditidae > Caenorhabditis > Caenorhabditis drosophilae. Next base: position 6,176,033 of record OY751564.1, on the reverse strand, counting down.
TCCATCCTTGCTTTCCCCTTTTATTTTCAATTTAATTCGTTTTTGGAAATTTAATGTTCATTTTCACTAATCAAATAAATTATTCAAATTGGTTTCCGACAAGGAAAAGCTGCCTTACAAATTTAATTATTGAATTATACAAATTATTGTTGAAGAGAAACTGAAGGGACGAAGAAGAAGAAGAAGAAGAAGAAGACCAGGAATTCTTAAACGGAGTAAACTGACCAGTTATGAATTATTAATCATTTTATACATAAAATTAATCAAAAATTCCCCGTCTTCTTTTTAGTTAACACATACATTCATACGCATTTACAGTGCCTTTCTAATAACTATAAAAACGCCATGAAAGGAAGGCGGTTTCAGCCAGAATATTGATTTTTTGTCTTAAAATAAATTTGAAAAATTCGTTTCCCGAGGAGAATAAAAGGTAGATCAATATTTTTTATAATAAAAATCCATTTTTACCTAGGAAATTTGAACCCCCCTCCCCCGCCCCCCCGGGGGAAACCCCGTGTCAATTTTGGTTTTTTTGATGTTTTAAACTTACTTTTTATCAAGATTGATTTTTGCTCGCGCCGCACAATTTGGTGAATTATTCAATAAAAGTGATGCGTGGGTGTCGCAATCATCCAATGATATGATCAATTCCTACAAGAATTGGGGGAGGTAAAAAAATCAATCAATAATCATTTTTTTTTCTTCTTTTTCTTCAACCTTATTGGCAAACTCAATTTTAACATTGTGCCATTCGCCATCATTTATTCGATTCTCAATATCATTTTCCATTTTAACATCGGCTTTTTCGCCGCCCAATGAGAATTGAGCCTGTAAAAATTGTGTGGTTGCATCAGGCTCAGGCGAACTTTCTAAAAAAAAAAACCTTCAAAACTCGATCGATAATTGAAATCTCGACAAAATCGCTTCTTCTATCACCGGTGAATAATAAAATTCCATTATGTGCAATTGTCGAAACTCTGCAGGAAGCGAACAGGTGAGCGATAATTATTATACGCGCCCGATCACACAAACCTGAATTGAATTGTCCATTGGGTTCGCGGCAAGTCGACGTTGATATTGATCAGGCCGTCTCCTTCGAATGAGACACTTCGAAGTTGGCATCGATGATTCGAATCCTGTTTCGAGTATTTACAGTGACGACATTTCATCTCATTTCTTTCAAGTTCACATATTGAATCCGACATACAAAAACCGGGAACACAGGTCAATGCATTTATTGATATTTCGCAATGTTTTCCTGCAGACAAACCCCGGTTTTTTTTAAAATTTCAGTCCCCCTTTTTCCTTTTTTCCCCGCTTTCCTTGCTCCAGCTCAAAACTCATGCTCAATAACTCAACATATAATTATAAACTCTTCACACGAAACATTGAGTTTGACTTGAAAATATAGTGCAATTTGGGTATGAAGGAAAACAAAAAGAGAGGGAGAGAGTGAGACATGTTGATGGGATGTTTCCGTCTCCGTTGAAACAACAAGTACCGGGGGGAGTGGAGGAAAAGAAAGAGATGAAGCTGAAGAGGAGAAGCAAAAAATATAATAAAAAGGAAGTGAAATGATTGGTTTTGTTGCATAAAGTTTCGACCGATTTTCCAACACGCAAAATCATCAATGCTTTTCCCTTTTTCTTTTTCTATTTTGAGAATCCCTCGAGAAACCAACCAAAAACAAAAAAAAAGCCAATTTTTCGTCGGGTTTTTAGTGGTTTTTTCATCGTTTTTGTGTGTCCCCCATAGCAACCCCGAACAAAAAAAAATTGTTGTCTTAATTTTCTAATTCAAATTTAAGTACCATTTTACGAGTGTCCGTCAGGACAAGGAGGCAATCAAGTTGGCTCCCCCCCACCCCCGTTTTCATATTCCTTTTTGTTCAATTTTCATTGGTCACTTTCTTTCTCTCTATCTCTCTATGTCTGACGTGTTGAGTCTTAATAAGCTGCAGGGAAATAATTACTTTTCTTATTTGATGTGATTAGCGTGAGAGGAAACGATAAACTTGTTGATTTTTGCGTTTAAAAACAGACTGGACTAGCTCATTGCAAAAATTGCAATTTTCCAATTAATTAACATAAAAAATATAAAACTACCCATGATTTTAATAGTCAAGTGGTTTAGTTGCGGAATTTTGGAACTGTAGAAGGTGGGTTCGGTTCCTCTACAGGGCCACTTTTTTTTTTTTAAATTTTCAATGAAGTAAAAAAAAAAAAATGTTGTAAACCTATCCATCCTGGTTGGCATTCACAACGATATGTATTTTCATATGCAACACATGTTGAATTATTCATACATTTTCCATGATAGCATTCATCCAGACGAGTATCACAAAAACCGCGAGAATCCGAACCTAAAAACTCGAAGAAATGCTGCAACACAAGCGGAAACGAAAATGTCGATACTTGTAAACCCATTGGGACATTCGCAGACAAACGTGTTGACAGTGTTCAATGTTCGCGAAATGAAGTTGTCAGTTTCATGAAAACTCATTTCGCCAACAAATTTTTGAGTTTGACGACATTTTGACATGTGTGAGCATGGCTCATTTGCACACGACTCGTCACGAATTATTTCAATTTGTTGAAGTGTCATCGTCTCCAATTTTTTTATCGATTCTTTCAGTAATTCAATTACGCGCCAACCTCTGAAATTTAAAAAATCACAAATCAGCATTTAATTTAAATTTATTTTTTTTTATTTTAAAAACTCTAAAAAAAAAAGCTTGAAATCCCTAAAAAAAATTTTCTGGAATAAATTTCTTATTTTTTTTAAATTTGCTTAAAATTCTTTAAAATAAAATTTCTAATTTGTTGAAAACAAAATATTCAATTTCATTCATCATTTTCTCAATTAAAATCTCGCATTTTCTTTGTTGAAATTGATATTGAAGCTTCTGCTTCTGCTTCAGCTTCTGGTTCTTCTTTTATTTGTTGAACATTCAATTAAATTATTTTTCAATTGACATAAATTGAATAAGAAGAACAATTTTTTCAAAATTATTCAATTTCGTTTAAATTCAATCAATAAATAATATTAATTGACAGCTTTTTTCAGACTTAAAATATGTATTAAAATTCCTACCGTACTACTTGACCATTTTCTGTTATTGCAATACTTATATAAATGACGTCATTGCTGAATTGTTTAACACTGATAATATGAATATCAGACGATTTCCAGATATGATTCAATGTTGATAACGAATCACGAAGACGTTGATAAACTTCGGGATCCCAAAAGTCATCAACAGTCATTTTAGACATTGAAATTGTTGTGGTTTCCGACAGCCAATCGGGATCAATTACGACATGAATAAATCGGCATTGAGCACATTCGGTGTTGGCTCCATCTGAAAAATGATGCTGATCAGGGATTATTGATTTGTGCTTCACCTGTGACACATGTTTTGAATTCAACATCAATGTTCCTTTTCCATTCTTGTTTAACCAATATTTTTCCCGTATATTTTTCCACTTCAATCAGATCATTTTCTTCGAGAAAATATTCTAAAGTCGCATTCTGATCTGGATCATAAGCTGGTACAAAACCGATTTGATGAGGGATTGGAATATTATCAAATTTATTGATAAGAATCACATAATCTTAAATTATTGATTGATTTTTAAGAAGTTGATTCACAAAAAAAAACCTTTAAGAGCTGGTTTATTGTCATTAACATCAGTGACATGAATTCGTACAGGAACTGTTGATGACAATTGTCCACTAAAAGAAACCATTTTCGAAAAAATCAATAAATCGCATACAACTTCGATACCTGCTGGCTTGAAGCTCCAAGAAGAATTTGTTGGACTTGGCCTCATAATCGAATTCAGCTCGGCTCAAAATTCGCACAACTCCATTCTGTTCCGCGTCCTCTTCAATATCAAACAGTTTCGCGTCAGCTCCACCGAAAATCCGAAACGAAACGTCGGCATTCTGACCTTCGTCTGGATCTCTGGCCACAATTGTTCCTACTGTGCTGCCGATCGGCGAGTTCTCAGCAATGTAAAGATCATACGATTGATGCTCGAAACTCGGCGAATTATCATTGACGTCCGACAGTGTTAACGTGATTTGTGATGAGGCCGTCAGTGGCGGTTGTCCCCGATCGCGCGCGAAAATTGGTAGAACAATTCTGAATATTTTAGCACAATTTTTTTTTTTGCTCTCTTCATGATCCACAATCTGTTTCCACTTCAGCTTGTACCTTTTTTTTTCTTCGCTAATAAATCTAATGTTAATTCAATTGTTCTCAACCAAACAAAAAAAATGTAACACCCGGTCAAATAATGGCTCATTGAGTTTTGAGCTCTTTCTCTCCCTCTCTCTCTCTCTCTCTCTCTCTCTCTGGGTGTAAGAGCTCCTTATTCACACCCACCACCACAACATCTATTACGAAAAGAGTATTAGATATGTATTTATTTGAATAGACAGGTGGCTCAAATTTTGAGAGTAAAAGGGAGGAGTGGGTGGGGGAGGATTGATGTAACTAATCGATATTTTACCGTAATCCCAATTATATGGATTATTAATATTTGAACTAAAAAAAATTGGTCTAGAAAAACTCACATTGGAAATTGTTCTCGATCAAGTTTTGAATTGACACGAAGTGTTCCAGATGTTCGATCAAGTCGAAAAAGATGAGTGGCTGGTGATGAAGCTGACTCGTTCAAGAAATAATCGACAATTCCATTTGCACCAATATCCGAATCAATGGCTGAAACTTGTAAAAACGAAGTGCCAACTGGAATGTCTTCCGATATTGTTGCCGCATAACTTGATGACGTAAATTGTGGTCCATTATCGTTGACTGAAATACAAAAAGTGTCCACGAATCAATCAATAATTTTGTTTCCCTTTTTTTTTTAAATTTAAATTTTAAAATTAATTTAATTTAATTATTAATAAAAATCAATTTGTATTACAATAAACGCTTTTCAAGGAGGGGACATTTCGGCTTCATCGTCTTCTTATTTTATGTTCGTCCCGACAAAGTCAATTTCCGTAAACAGTGACAACGTCTGCGTCTCTTTCAAACTTACACACTGTTTCATTTAACAGCTGGCCGATTTGCTCAGCCGGCTTTTTCTTGAAAAAAGAAAGAATGAGAGAGAGAGAGAGAGAGAGAGAGAGAGAAGCTAATTTTAAAGGGACAACAAAGGAAAACAAGTAATTTCTTAATAAATAATTTGAATTTGAATAATTTTCGGTCAATTAATAAAGATGCGCGAGATGAGAATCTCTGACAAGAAGAAGAAGAAGAAGGAGAAAATAAATAAAAACGAACTGTCATCAAGAATAATTTCGATTTGAGTTGAAGCATTCAGTGGTGGAATCGCATGATCGGAAGCCGTAACACCGATCGTAAAAATCGCTCGATCTTCACGATCCAAATCGGCACCAACTGATATTTCGCCCGATGTCTCATCAATTTTGAAATAATCATTTGAATCAATGGAATATTTTATTCGAGCATTATCACCTCGATCATGATCATCAGCCTTGAGAAAATTATTGATTGATAATTAGGATTCGGAAAACACATACTTTCAGAATTATAACTGGATAACCAATTGGAGAATGCTCAGGAATTTTAACCGAAAATGGATGATCATTAAAATATGGAGCTGAGTTAACATCATCAATGAAAATATTGACATAGCATCGACTTTGTAGACCACCCTGTAGGTAATAAAAATCGATAAAAACGAATATATCGATTGAAAAAAAAATCAAAACCTGATCAGTTGCTGAAATTTCAACTCGAATTTTGTGATCCTGTTGATTCAATTCTCCGCTTATTGATAAAATTGCTCCTTGATCACCAATATCAAGAATGCTAAACACATTTCGGTCAGCTTCTTCAATTTTATAGGTGATTTTTTGATCTTCATCTTTATCTGTCGCTTTCAATGTTATTATTTGACTTCCTCTTGGCAATTCTTCCGATATTGTCACGTTATATTCTTCCTTTTCAAATATCGGAGCATTGTCATTTACATCTTTCAGTATTACGGTAATCAACGTCGACGTATTCAATTGAGGGGTTCCCATATCATGAGCAGTAATCTATAAAAATTACAAGTTTATACGATTAACAAACACGTTAATTCCGTAGCCTCCTTAGCTCAGTTGGTAGAGCGTGAGACTTTTAATCTTAAGGTCAGGGGTTCGAGTCCCCTAGGTGGCTTGATTTTTTTGTTTTTACCTTTAAATTATATTTTGCAATTGTTTCCCGATCTAATAATTTTGTGGTTCGAATTATTCCACCATCCTCGTCAATCATAAAATCTTCCGATCCTTCTAATGAATATTTTACAATTCCATTTGGACCAGAATCCTCATCAATTGCATAAATGCGTCCAACTTCTTCACCAATTGCCACATTTTCTTCTAATGTTATCAATTTTTGAGCAGCAATAAGAGTAGGAGCCTTGAAAAATTGAAAGAAAATGAGTGAAAAAAAAAGAAAAAAAAGAACTAACATGATCATTAATATCAATAACATTAATTGTTAAAGGAGCAGTACTTGAAAGAGCGGGTTGAGCTCCATCTTTTGCTCGAATAATAATAGTAATTGGTGAGTTTTTTGCATCAATTCTTTCACGAAGTGTAACATTACCAGTTGAATAATCAATAGTTAATCCACCGATTCCAGATGATGAAGCCATACTATAATGAACTTTTCCTAGAGAAAAAAAAAATTCAAATATTTTTGAAATAATAAAAATTAATTTGAAAAAAAAACCGTTGAGACCAAAATCATCATCAGTTGCTTTAACAGTTGCAATAACACTTGGAATAGGAATATTTTCAAGAATTGTGATATTATAAGAATCCAATGAAAATACTGGAGCATTATCATTCACGTCAATAATAGTGATCTCAACGAGAGCTGATGTTTGCCGCTTTGGAATTCCTTTATCACTTGCAATCACATCAAGACGAATCAATGATAATGTTTCACGATCTAATGGAGCAGCGGTTTGAATAACACCGGATTTTGAGTTGATTGCTAATAAATGTTTTCCATTTTCATCGCCAAGAGAATATTCAACTTCTCCATTATCTCCAGAATCCAAATCTCGAGCAAATACTGATAAAACTGTTGTTCCAATCTAAAAAATAATTTTTTAAATCAAATGGATCATTTAATATTATTTTTATTTTTAATCCATTTTTTGCTTAATACGGTAGACAAATGTTATTTTGTACGCAAACACAAAGTACGCAATTCTTGTTAACTATTTCGCGGTTAATTTTTCTTTACTTTTTTTTTAATTGTTCTCTATTATTTTTATTTTTATTCGCTGTTTTTTTTTAAATATTCAATTTTATTTTTTTTTAAATTGTCCTCTATCATTATTCGCTGCTTTTTCTTAAATTAAAATTAAAATTAATCTAATTTCGAAATACATAGAAGACGAAAAAGAAGCTTTACGATTCTTTCAAATAAAATGTTGACCGATAACTCATTCGTCATCTCATCATTTCAGTTGGGTGAAATGTGATGAACATTATTGGATAAATTTGATTATTCCTTTTTCCCCTTTTTATTTCTCTTTTTTTTTGGTGGTTGTCGTATATGTATATGTATACTATGTATTTCCAAGTTTTTTCTTTTGTTTTAAATTAGGGAATTTAAAATTAAGGTTAAAGAACGGATATTGATTTAATTTCTCATACACATACATACATATGTATTGTAAACATTGTCTATAATAATAATTGGAGTCTCACACGCATAGAAGGATGAAATAATGACAGATGGTCCACCATCCATGAAAATATAATAATAATAATAAAAGAAACACAAAATCTGAGTTGTGTTTGAAAAAAAAAGGCAGGAAAAATGTGATTTCATAATATTTTAATTAATTATCATTAAAGTTCGTCACCAAAGAGAAGAAAAAGCATTAAAGTCGGTTCGTGGTCACTTTACTCATTCAATTTTCCTTATTTAGAAACCAGATGGACATTACGTTTCCGGTGTTTGTTGGACGAGTCTCAAGGGAAATTACAAAGAGCATTTTTTTTCTTTCGTGTTGAATTTTTGTTGAAATTCCGAAATTGGAAAGAATGAAATTATCGCCCTAATTTTGAAATTAAATTGTTGACTTTCTCTTTCGTTTTTTCTTTGCAACCCCCCCCCCCCCGCTTTCCCCTAATTTTCTTCATCTTCAAATTCATATGAAAAGTTTTCTTTTCAATTTTTGATTTCAAATCGGATCAGCTTTTATTCGCTCAGCCAGTTTTGATTTTTTTCCAACAAACAATACTTATCTCTCTTCAATTTTCGTATTATTCATTATAAATCTATAAATATTCTGATGGATGTTCTCTGTTCCTTTTCTATCTCAACAATTCTGATGCTCTACACATCGTTAATTACAAGCTGTTGTGTATTTGGAATAAAACTAGGTTGAAATAGTGTTAGATGTTGAGGGACGAAGAGAAAAGAGGGTAGGATTCTCTCTTCTCACATCATTGCATATTTGAATTAAGAATATTAAAGAAAAGAAAGGAAGCAACGGCACCTTTTTCAACTAGGAAAAATAAAAAAAAAAGTAAAAATAGAACTTACTGGAGCATCTTCACGAATTTCTCCAAAATATGAATCTTTTTCAAATATTGGACTGTTGTCTTGAACATCCAGAACATGAACAACAACCGTTGTACTTGAAGATATTGTAGGATCAGTTCTTTCATAAGCCGTTACCTAGAAGATTTGTTGTATATTAATAAAAAAAGTGTCCAAAAAAAAGGCTACCTTAAGAATGTGCTTATCAAGAACTTCTCGATCTAAGCTTTTGGCTAATCGAATTTCACCGCTCATCTGAAATCATCCGTTTTTTTTGTTGTTCTGCTCTCTTCGTCAATGGACAAGATGTGTTTTTATTTTTTCTCCATTCAAAGACTAATACGTTCTTTTTTTTCCAGTGAAAGAACATACATACATAAATAATTGCGCTTTTGGGTGTGTTCCAACCAAAAAAACCCTATTTACTCCCGCTTTTTTATCCAACTCCCCCCCCCCCCTCTCTCTCTCCTTGCTCTTTCATTTTTCTTATTTTCTTTTTTTTCATTTTATATGAATGTGAATGTATTCTGAGTTTATAGAAGAAGCAGAATCGAATTAGAGTTGGAACGAGGGAGGGAGAAGAAAAAAAAAGGGAAGAAAATATTTACCGTGTCAAGAGTGAAAAGGTTCTGTGAGCGAGAATCTTGTGGAGCAACCATTGAATAATATAATGGTTGAGATGAAGCATGAGAAGCTTTGACTGATGCAACAATAGTGTCGATTAAAGTGTCTTCAGGTAATTCACGGACGTATCTGGAAAAAAATGGAAGAATTGAAAAGAAAAAGAAAGAAAAAACAACTTTTCTTGTTGAAAATGAATAGTATTTGAGTTTGGATTTCTTCTTCTCGCCCATCGTTTAACTCGTTTATTTTCGAAACGTTTTGAATGAATCGAATGCCCAATTTTCATTGATGATTCATACGTTTTTCCGCCACACTCATATTGATATTTGATACTAATCGGACCATCGAAAAAGCAAATGCGCTCTTTGGTCAAAATGATATCATCTTCTATTAGGCTGATTTGTGAGGAGCTGATGGATGTTGGTCCGTTCATTGGGCATTGATTTCTAATATTCGAATCAGGCCAATGAATAATCGGCTGGCCTGGATGAAGGCATGGCGGACGTGACGGTGGTAGCCAAATTATGATTTTTGATGATGGAATAGCGCATGGTTTACAGACAAATTCGATGGGATTTGTTGAAAAATAATTTTTTGCGTCAATAATTTGAAATAAAAAAATGAAAATAAAAAATATTGAATACATTTGAGTCGAAAAAATTTGTCGGATGGTCATTTCTTCATCTCTTCTTCAATGTGAATAGAAATGGCATTGTTGGTAGGCGGGGCGAAGCCGCCATTCAGATGCTTGATGCCGCTGCGCGTTCTCTCCCTCAATTCTCTTCTATTTTTTCATCCTTCCCCCACCCCTCCCCCTCCCATCTCCCCCTTTTTCCCTTCTTCCATGTCTCGTCGTTTGAAAAGTGAGCTCAGGTTGGTTGTGACCAGCTGCCAAATACGAACTGAAAAAGAGAGAGAGAGAGAATGAGTCGAAAGAATGAGTGAATATCACTAATTTGTCAAGCTCTTGTTCGCGCATTTTATAATCTTCTATGCGAATTTTTATGCGAGCATGTTAGGTAAGTAAAAATATAAATAAGCACAAATGTTTTATTTATAGAAATAAACATGCAAATATAACATTTTTTTAATGAAAGAAACATTTTTTTTTTCTGTGCGCAGCTTGTAAACCACGCCCTATTTTCTGAAAATAGTTTTCTCCGCTTAACTTCAAAATGAATGCTAGCTGATTTTGTTCCTTGCTGGTTTTATGGACATTCAGTAATAAAAAAAAAAGAAGTATGGAAATGAAATCCAATTAAATCAATATTTGGGCTCATTTCGACCATCTGCAATTGAAATGAACAAATTCATTTCATAAGCGGATTTTGGTGTTGGAATAATGTGATTTGATCAAATTAAATCTGCTAGAAATCGACCATATTGTTTCTTCGCTCAATTAAACAAAGCCATGAAAAAAAGAAGAAGAAGAAGAAGAAGAAGAACACATTTACTTGTTCTTTCTCTCTCTTTCTCTCTCTCTCTCTCTCTCTCTCTCTCTTTCTTTTTTTTTGCTAGGTGATTATTGTGAAATTAAGAAGAGAGCATGCCGACGACGAAGAAATGTCATCAGAAGAAGGCATCAGAAGACAGGTGTTTTTTTAGGGGGGGGGGGGGGGACGAGAAGATTTTGCAACATTTTTCGATAGATAATAATAGAAAATGTAATTATGTATCATTGTCCACATTTTATTCGGCTCGTTTATTTAAATATTTAATTAAAATTGAAAAAGAAGACAATTCGCGTTTTTTCCTCCTTTTTTTCTTTCACTTTTCGTTCTCTCTTTCGTTTTTCTCCAATTCCAATTTGCATATTTTTTTTGACAAGAAATATGTTTTGAGATGATGAGCAACAACAAGATGAGCTCATATACCAAAAACTACTCGCATTTATTACGAGAGAGAGAGAGAGAGGGGAAAAGAGTGGGTAAGATGCTTCTTGTTTTCAACACAACTCATTTTTCATCAAAAATTATTCCCATGTGCAACAGCGAAAAAAAAATGAAGAAAACGAAGGGAGAAATGAATTGAAAGAGAATTTAAATTTTTTTTTGATTTCTACTCCACTTTTTCCACATTTAAAAATTATTCGCAAAAGTCGAATTTTCAGAGACGAAAAATTTGATTTTTCTTTTGCCCACTTGAAATTTGTTGAAAAAAAGCGAACAAATTTGGCAGGCGATGCACAATTTGGCTCAAATTGCACATTTTGTTTGAAGCCTAAAATATATATAAAAGGGGAGGGGGGAAGGAGGGTTTGTAAAATGTCACATCAACCATTTTGATTTCAACACGAGCTGCTCTCCATTTTCGGCAGCTCAATTTCAAGCATATTGAAAGTCATCGATCAAATAATTCATGGCTTTTTGATACGCACAAATTTTCGGGTCATTTCATTTCGGCGAACGAAAGAGAAATGAATGAAAATCTTGAATTCCGAAATTATTAAATTTGAAAATTTTTTCTTCCTCTTTTTCATTTTGTTTTAAAAATTGAATAAAATTGAGTTTGAAAAGAAAAAAAGGAGAGGGAAAACATTGAAATGAAAGGCAAAAAAAAGGGATGATGAAAAAGGAAGAGAGAGAGAGAGAGAAAGAGAGACAGAGACAGAGAGGAGCTTGAAAATGGATATAATTAAAAATGTGAATTAAAATGAGATGATATGGGCATTGACATTTTAAAACCTTTTATTATTTAGAAAAATCCATCACATTTTTAATAATAAAAAAGGTCATCAATTAGCTCAACCAACCCTTCCTCTCCCCCCCCCCCTCTCTCTCTCTCTCTCTTCCCTCCTTTCATTTTATAAAGAAAATATTTTTGTATCGGGTAGAAATTTATTTGAAAAATGGAAAAAAGAAAACGAAAAAAAATGTTGAAAATCAATAAAAAACAAAGTTGGAAAAAATGACACAAAATATTTTGTGAATGTTTTCTCAAATTCTTAAATTATGAATTTCCATGTTCAAACATCATTGTTTCTCCTATTTTTTCAGCGAATTTCGGCAATTATCAATGGATTTCAGGCGAACTCATTTGGTAATTGATTGATTTATTGATTGATTGTTGTCTAAATCCTCTTATTTTTGTTCAGATATCTTATCACAAGTGTCAATTTTTGCCAAGTTCGCCCAACTTTCCGATAATTATACGGTGATTTGTGGCGGAGCATTGATTGCTCCAAACATTGTTTTGACCGCTGCTCATTGTGTCTACAAATCGAATTTGTTGTAATTTTTTTGTATTTTTTTTTGCACAAAAAATTGAAAATTTTCAGCTCTACAATGCTTAAAATAACAGTTAAAGATTATAATATTTTTGAGAAGGAAAAGGATGAACAAGTATTGTTCAGTCATGCAATTGCGCTCCATCCAAATTATGGAAAAGTAATCCAATTTTTTTTGTCAAAAACTCGATTTTTTCAATTTCAGTCTGATGACTCAAATTCTGATGTAGCAATCATTTTTCTACCATATCCAATTGATGTTTGCTCGACGTTTGTCTCACCCAAAGTTGTCCAATTACCACCATCGAATCATTTGATTTTGGTCAGTTTTTATTAAATTTTCCATCTAATTTTCTAAAAAAGAAAATTAAATTTCAGAAAAATCAATATTCCAATCAGTTTACCGATCAACAAATGGAGTCGGCCAGCTGTTTTACAGCCGGATGGGGAAGAACATCAAGTTTCAGATTTCATGTTTCTTTCCTCAAATATTTTTGTCGTTCAGCTGGAAATTTTTCACATGTTCCACAACAAATGTTGATTCAACTGAAAATAAGAAAACAATTCGGAAAACGATTGGTTTTAGCCAAAGGAGTTGTTGATTCAACGCGAGTTTGTATGGTAAAATCGGCTACCGTATTCAGATTACGGTAGAAATAAAACAGTCCACTTATTTCAGGGCGATTCTGGAAGTCCTGTTTATTGCTATTTTAATTCAAAGAAATTTATGGTTTTGATTTTTTACAATTTGCAAAAGACCGTTCTTGATTGTTTTTCAGATTGGTGTATTGACTGAAATTGGGACATTTGGTCAGAAGAAAAATTTGAATATTCATGATCAATTATCCCTTTGTCACGATTTCGAATATGCGATTGTAAGTGATTGGAGAGCAATTTCTTATCAAATTTCAACTTTACTTCAAAATTTCAATCAATTTGAGCAATTGCAAATCGGACAAACGTTATGTTATCCTTAAAAAATATAATTTCATCCATAAACGTACATTTATTCAAAAAATTACAGTACTTCATAGTACAAATCCAATTCAGTAAAGTTACCATCAAAATTTCTTTTCCGCACACAAAAAAATTGAGAGGGATTTTTCTCAAAGACAGGCAGTCGCATAGAATGACGTTCAATTATTGACATGGAATTTCGAAATTCAAAAAACGAGACAAACAACACATAAATAAATCATCAATAAATGAATCGGTTAGTGAAACAAAAAAATCTAAAAGACGGAAAATATTTAATTTAAACATATAAAAAGCATGGGGGAGCAGAGAGAGAGAGAGAGCGAAGATATCAATACCACGTAATAAAAATTGATTAATTAGAGTAGAGGGAACAATTTTTAAAAAGTTGATTTTCTTTTTAAATGCACAAGAGAACACATATTAATAATGTTAAAGAAGATGATGACAATTGATTGAAATTTAATGAGCATTTTTCATCTCTTCAACAAACGATGTGAATTTATCTTCAATGAGTCCGTAATTTTTTATACACTGATTTCTCTTTTTTGTTGACATTATTGGACTCGACATGTTTCTCGATCACCATCTTCTACAACGTTTCCAGATCCGTGCCATTCTGCCAGTTGACAACGAATGTAATCCAAATCTTTGTCTAACTCTACCAACTTTTGGCACTGTTTGGCTAGCTGAAAATTATACAAAAAAATTATATGAGAATTATGTTTGATTAAATTTTACCGCTGATTCAGCAGACATCATTGAAAACGGTTTCGATTCGTCAGCTTCTTCTTCGTCCTCGTCTAACTCACTTTCAGACATCATATTCACTAAAAAAAACTTCTTTTTTAAAATTACGAATTTAAACAAACATTTAACTCCTAACAATCTTCCAACATCAGGATTTTCACCTCGCGACAATCTTTCTACAGTATCTTTTAAACAGACAACCATTGCACGGCACATTGTTATATGACGATTTTGTTCTCTGAAAATTTGAAATGAAATTTCAATTGATTTTTCTTTTAATTTTTGCTACCTGATACTTCTGCTCATCATTGGTGTGACATCGTCTCGTTTTGATGAATTCAATGCGAAATTCGAAAAACTTTTAGTCAATCCAGTTGATTTTGAATGGGGCAATGGTGTCATATTTGATCCAAGTGTCGAATGAGCCTATGAACATATTTTCAGTTTACTTGATTTTTTATTGATTCATGTTTTGTTTGTTACCTTGGTGTACGGTCTTGCAACTGATGGTCGAATGTCTGACATTGTTTCCGTGTCATCGGCAAGTGGCGTTGATCCAGAAGAGCAGGATTGTTGACAAATTGTTTGTTCTAATCGAAGTGTCTGAAAAAGAGTGTTGATGAATTTTAAATATAAATAATTGATATTCTTACAGAGACACTTCTTTCCAGCTCTTCGACCACTCTCTTCTTTGCCTCCAATTTTTTATTCAAATTCTCATTCTTCAATTCCAAATATCCTTTTTCTGATCGCATTTTCTCATATTCAGCCTCCTTCTCTCGTAATCGATTCAATTGTACATGATTCTCTTGTATTTCCCGCTCTTGTTTCCAAAGTCTTTCACTGAGCTCGTGAAGCGTTTGATCATTAGCTCGATTACCTTCATTCTGTGCAGCTGCATTCATGTGTTCCAGCTCACGCTCCAAATGTTGAATTCTACAAAGAGAAACAGATAAAGACTACTGTAATTTATGTGAAACTATAAAAATTTACTTTTCAACGCATCGTGTCAAATCGTCTCGAGCACGCTCTCCATCATAAATTAAACTTTTAACTTTCATTTCATATTCCTCATTTTGTCTCTCAACACGCTGATAGGCTTTTAACAATTTCCCCTGAAAACGTTTTCTTCTCGGGACTTCTAAAAGAAATTTAATACCTCTAATTGGGCAATTTTTTTGTTTTTCATCATCAAATCATCATTGAGCTCTTGAACATTAATTTGCTCACTTGTTGTCAAATTACCATTGAGATGAGAAGCTCTCGAATCTTAAAAAATTGAAAATTTTAATTTTTTGATAGCTTCCTTTTTCATTCAATTTGAAATTCGATTCAAATTGATCATTCATTTAATTATACGAATATCTCAATTAATTAATTTCTGAAAGATCACCGACAGCGCAACTAAATTCTTTCAACGTGCCGCTTAATGATTGTCGCAATCAATTAAATTTTATCATGCGAGCGAGACTTTTGCTTTTTGAAGAAAAAAAATTACTAACGTCTAGTTTGACAAACTGGAGGTGTCATTGATGATTGATTCATTTTTTGTTGTTCTTTTTGTGTGAGTTCTAATTCTCGAATTCTTTGCTCTAAATATGCGATTCGTGTATCACTTGAATTGACTGGTCCATCAACTAAAAAAAAAACATGGGTGATTAAATTAAAAAAATTAGTTACCAAGTCTTTCTTCATGACCAGAATGTCTCATTAAATAACTTTGATATGCTGGTAAAACAATTTGAGCACCTCCGCCGCTTCCACGTCTTTCAGATCGCATTTCATCTCTTGATTCACTCAAATGCCGACTTTTATGAGTCAATGGAGCAACAGCAATCTGAAATTTTAACATATTCAATTATTTTTCTGCTTTTCGGTTGAAAATATTGTTTTTTTAGTTTTATGATTGATCGAAATTAAGCGACACTGTGACCCATTTATCCACCTCTGGTCTTATATTCCGATTTATTGCTGGACTTCCTGATTGGGCTCTCAATCTCGCCGATCGGCCAATGGATCCCTTTGTTGGTGTGTGCATTGGCGTAATCCGTGAATTTCCATTTTGATCGATTGGATGATTCGATATGACTGACGATGACGATTGCGGTTCAGATGATGGTGATTGTCCACCATTACCAGTCAATCTTTCTAACATTTTTGTATAAAATCTTCCCATTGCTTCACCACAACAACAAATATTCATTCGGTGAGAAATGAATGATTTTTTCTTGTTTTTTTTTTAATTCTCGTTTCTTCGAAATTTTCGACGATGCGAAAATGTGTTTTTTTTTATTCGACAATCACCAACAAAACGGGCGACTTTATCGATAATCAACTAAGTTTGATTATATTTTCCTTTTCTAGTTTAAACAATGCGTAATGAATGAAACTTCTAAAGTATGAATTAAGCCAATAATATTCGTTTCGCTGAAAAAAAAGAGCCCAGTGAAGAAAATTGAAATAAAATCTAACCGCAGTGGCGGCGACGGCAGCGGAAAACGATAAAACGAAACAAAAAAAAAGATTAAAAGAACAATACGAGAAATTGAAAATGAAATGGGAAGAGAAAGAATGAAGAAAATGGATTGAATCCATTAAACGAGTATCACGAACTACCTAATGGAAAAAAGCTATAAAATTGTAGAGATAAACGATCCTCTTTTGAAGTGACCATCAAATAACAAAAAAAAAACCGCCGTCTTTTCATGATAACAATAATATCAAATTTAAGAGAACAAAAAAATGGTAATAAATTAATACAAATTGTTGGGAAAAAGAACAATATTGAAAACATCGATCGAAAAATGGTATTCAATTTTAAAAAAAAACTTTTTTTTTTGAAAAAAAGAATAATTATGTTTATAGTTTGAGATTAGAATCTCCGTTGCTTTTTCACTCCAACTTGGGTGGTAAGAGAGAAAAACTGATCGATTTCTTTTTTTGATTTGATTGAAAGATATTTAATTCAACACGCAACAAGCCGAAAAGAACAAAAACCCATATGAGGAAAATGATTAAATTAAGGAAAAAACGAAGTTTCGAAAATAGAAAAATTAATTAATATGGGCAAAGTTTTCTTTTTATTATTAACATTAAAAGAACATTTCTTCCAGCTAGTAAAACGAATAGAAACCATTTTTCGAAATCGACGATTAAAATTTTCAATTTTGACGTTTTGTACACATTTTGTATGTTGTTGAAGACAACAAAGTGAAAAGAAAAACGAAAAATAATACGCTCAAAAAAAAAATAAAAAAATAAAATGCATCATTTTGTATTTGGAAAATGAAATTTTTTTTTTTAAATGAAAAATAAAAGACGAGAAAACATTCACCAACATTGAAACTGTTTGAGATTTTTGGATTTTTTCTAGGTCGGTCGCGACACTAGAATTTATCAGAAGAATTGTTGTATTCCAAAAAAAAAAAAACAATAAAATTTAAGGAAAAAATAGGTTGATGAATGACAATTTTTGAAAATAAAAACAAGAAATTTTTGTTGGAGGAATTGATGAGAGGAAACCTTAAGAATAATAATAACAAAACATTTTCTCCAAATTCGTGTCCTTCTATTCTACACCGAGTGGATAATTACTATCCCACCATACTGTTTATTGTACCCAAATTATACTGTTCCTTTTACACGCCATCTCTTTAAACTAAATGAACTAAAAAAATGACCAATGCTACGTTCAATTAATAAGCAAAAAAAAAACAAATTTTAAAACTTGAATGGAATATGAGAACACATTTCTTAGTTAAAATGGTCATTTTTAGAAATTTAAACAAAAAGGCAAACATTTCTCACTTTGCCACTATAAGAATTTGGGATGAACGCTAAGAAGGAGACTTAACAAATGAGACGTGCAGAGAAAACAAATACGCGAGCAGGAGCGCAACGCTGCCGTACGTAAGTATACACCAAACACATTTTGAATATCTCTACTGCGTCCGGCTATTCAAATCAACTAAAATCAACTATTCGATCAACAAATCAACTAAATAACTGACCGGACACATTTTTTATTAGTCAAAGATTGGCTCTTCTTTTTTTGGCTTTGAGCCAATTTAATGATCTTATGATTCAAAATTAATTTATTTTAATTTAAGAAGTCATAAAAATTCTCTTTTTTTCTAATTTAAGAAAAACATAACAAATATATCAAGATAAAATTTAAGAAATATTAAAAATTGAATTTTCACTTATGATTTTATAATAAAAATGTCCTTTTATTTAAAATAAAACTAATAAAGGGGCGCTTTCTATTATTCAATTTAATTTCCAGCTGCTTCTTTTGTAAAACTTCAAGGTCCCATCAGACTATTTTCTTTTATTTTATTGTAGACTAAACATTTCTTCTATTTTTAACATTGTTCTTCTTTCTATTTATTATTTGACAACAATTTGCGTCTCGCTCGCTCACCGACGGCAAAAAATAATTAGGAGAAATGAAAAAATTCGAAAAAGAGAAAATAGGAATAAAAAAAAAAGAAAGAAAGAAATAAATAAAATGAAGAAGATATTAATAATAACAAAAATAACTCGACTTTTTCAATTTGGGTGTGGTGTCTACCTTTTAATGGTGGATTAAACAGGTCTCCAATAAATTGAGTGACAACAATTCTTTCTTGCTTCCCATAATTCATTTTTTTTTCTATCGCACTACAAATTTATTGACGTTACGAATTCGTTTTCAATCATTTTCCCATACTTAATCATTTTCAAATAATCCATTGTTGAAATTTGAAAAAAAATTAAATATTTGAAAAAATATAACACAAAATTCTGACTAAATAACAAAAAAAAATCGGTTTGATTATTATCTAAAAACATTTCAATTTTGGTCTCACAAATTCAATCTCACATCTCACAAAAAAAGGGCGAATAAATCTTGCAAATTTTATGATTGACAGCCCATGTAACAGGTCAAACGTCTCAAATTAACTTTAACAAAAAACCAGAATTGAATCGAGAAATCTAGAAAAAAAAGTATAAAAAAAGAAAAACCAACAATTGAAGAAAAAAGATTTTGAACTGAAGAGCCGCCGATTAACAAGAAACCACGATTTTACATTATTTACTTATTCGGCTTTTCAAAGTAGAAAAAAAGTATTTGTGTGGGTCAAAAATAGCAACGAAAAACAGAAACTTATGAACATCGATCGTTTTTGAGTGAATTTCGATATGTTAATTTGTAAATTATCGAATTAATTCAATTAAAAAAATTAAGTGAGAAATAGGAAAATTAATTAATTAAAATATATGTATAACTAAACTTGTTCTTACCATTTTGCATTTTTTTTCTTTCAAAAGAAGTGAAAAAAAAGAAAAACAATTTGAAGAAATTTTAGTTCGCAAAAAAAAAACTAAAAAACCAGTTAACAGCGAACATTTTTAAAATTTCCAAAATGTCATTAATTTCCCAATTTTTTTAAAAGAAACATTATGTATTAGAAATTAAAAATTTATCGTAATTAACTACTTCTATGTGAGTCCAATTTAAAATAAGCAAACATGCGCCTTTAAACTAGTAGATTTCTGATTTTTTCTTTGAATTGAATTGAATTGAAACAAAAAAAAACGCGGTGAAAATCATAAACTCTGTTCAATTTTAAAACAAATCTCAAAGAATGGTGAACAATAATAATGTTACACTTTGATATTTACTTTATTCACCATATGTTTCATTATTCAAAACCCACTTCGCACTTTTAAAATTATGGCTATTTGGTCAAAAAAAAGAAGAGGAAGAAAAAGAAGAAAGATCCAATTCAAAAAGGAGCCCGAAACACAAAACAAGTGGGCAACGTCTGTTCGTCATCTGGACAGAACGCAACTTTATTTTTATTTTTTTTTTTGTTTAAAAATCGAAATAAAAAAGATACATATTGAAAATCGGTCAGTGATTTTGCTGTCTGATACAACAAGAACAAACATTTCATGAATTTTTAATATCATTTTTGTTTGCTTTTTTTTTCTTCTAAAATTTGTTCGCTATACATATCGATATATCAAAAATACATTTAATTAAAAATAAGGATAATAAAAATTCTTTCTTTTTTAACTTCTTAAAATTGGGAAAAATTTGAAAAAAAAAAACAAAACCAAAATTTTGCTATTATTTTTAAAAATATTTGAGAACGAAAAAAAACACTTTTAAACGGTTTTTCGCTGTTTTTTTTTCTTTTTTTTTTTCATAGAATTGAATAAAAAAAAGAAGAGAACAAACGTTTTCAAATCAATAAAAAGAGACGCAGTTGAGTTGAGAAAACAAAATAAGAATATCGAACAGAGAAACGTACACATTGTTTTGTACTTTTTAAATTTGTTATGCAAAACTGTAGTGGATGACAAGTTGATTCAAGTTTTCCTACATATTTACACCGAAAAATGGTTGATTTTCACAATTTCGGAACATGACGAAAAAATAGTACGAAATATATGAGAGATTAGACATTAAAACAAAATTGACGACAACTATAAAATGAATAGAGAGAAAGAGAGAAAGAGAGAGAGAGAGAGAGAGAGAGAAGGAGAAAAAACAGAAAAAAATGCGAGCAAAGTGAAAAGAAAACAACGTATTTACATGATTAATACAAAAACAAATAAAAAAAACATTTTTTTTTTCAAAAAAATTTTTCTAAAAAAAAATTAAAAATCGTTTTTTTCAATTTTTTCAATTTGTTCAACTTTAATTAGAGAATAAAATGATTATAAAACGAATAAAAAAACAGAATAAATAAAAAAGAAAAAAAAAATGTATTCCGCTGAACGAAAGTAAGAATTTTACACTCTAAAACAAAACGGCGATCAGTCAGTCATGCAAAAAATTTGAGAAGATTAACCGTGAAAAAAATGTTTAAAAAAGCTGTTCATTCACACCTTTCTCAAGGACGATTTAAAATTCAATTTCAAATATTTTTAAACAAAAAATAAGTTTTTTGCAGAAATTTGATTCAATTCGTATACATAAGACTCATTTTTTTAAAGTAAATGTTTTTAAATCGCTAGATTCCGACCAATCATAAATTTTCAAATTGAATTTCAAAAAAAAAAAGACAAACCTGATTTTTTGGCGTCGAAGTTGTTTTTATTCCATCGGCAAACGAATTTCGAACCGGATGATTAATATTGTGCACACTTCGGCGTTGACTGAAAAATGAAAATGAAATGTTTTTTTTTCTCGTTTGTGTTTTTCTTCTTTTTTTTTTACTAAAATTATGAAAATAAATTTCACCTTCTTTTAATAGCATTTCTTTCTCTTTTTCTAATGTCTGCTTCAATTTCAGAACATTCTGTATCTGATATTGTGAATAACGAATCATTACAAGAACAAGATGGTCTAATTGACCATCGATTTGAGCTATTCGATTTTTCTGATACTAGTGACATTTTTTAATTCCAATTATCACTGTATTCATCTAAACTTTGAACATCTTACGAATGCAAAAAAAAAAACAAAAAAGACTTAATGAAGCGGCACAATTGGAGCCAATTTTCAATTGAAACAACTAAAACCAATAGAGAGACAAATGGTTGAGAAGGAAGAAAAATAAGGCGACCAATAGGAGTTATGTGTATATAATAGGCATCAATACGAATTAACTGGGATTTTGAACGATTTTCTCGAGTTCTGTCAGTTCTATTTCTTTCAATGTCTCTTCTTTTCGTTTCGTTTTCATCTCAACCGCAAATAAACAAAAGTTTTAAAACTGTTTTTTCTATTTTTGCAATAAAAAGAAAGCAGATAAAATTGAAAATACGCTAAACTTAAAAAAATAATAAAAAGAGCTAAAGTACCTCAAAAACCTCTTTGACATTCTTCAATTTTTCATGATGAACAACGAACAGGACAACGCAATAAAATAAAGCTAAATATTGGAAATGAAGCCAGAAAAGAAGAAGTTTGAGTGCGGTTTGAGAGCGCGCCGATGATTTTGTTCAATGCCTCACCAAATAAGATCAACAATCTCTATCTCTCTCTCTCTCTCTTTCTCTCTCTCTCTCTCTTTCTCTCTCTCTCTTTCTCTCTCTCTCTTTCTCTCTCTCTCTTTCTCTCTCTCTTAGAAAAAAGAGATGAAATTCAAAAAACAAACGAAAGAATGGAAATTAAAAAAAAAAGAGGAATAAAAAAATAGCGAAATGATATGAAAAATTGACAAACAAACAGTATAAAAAAAGCTGGCGCGTATGCATGAACGTTCAATAGAAGGTGGTAAACACAGAAAATATTTGAAGTCAATCTTCAAAATAAAAAAGTTAAAATTTTAATAATTAATACTTTTTTGGGGGTTAACTTTTTTTTTCTAAACTACAGAACATTAAATTTCTTTTATTAATTTTTTTCTAATAACTTTTGCTTTTAATAAAATATCACTAACAGTGAAAATTGAAAAATAAAAATATAAATCCAAAAAAAAAGAATAAAAAATAAAAATGGCAACACAAAAGGTTTTTCGTTTTCTTTTTCTGGTTAAATGTGTTTCTCTGAGAATTTCCATTCGCCATTCAATACTCATCAGATGAAAACGAAGAAAAAGGAAAGAAGAGAGAAGACGAGACGAATAGAACTCTATAAAATGAGAGAGACGAAGAAGGGAGCCATCCATGTTTTTCTTCTTGTCATCGACGATGCTCATTGAGAAATTGACCAAAACGAAAAATGGTCAAAACGACGACGTTCATCACCATTCTCTCATAACAAAAGATATGAATTATGCCTATTGTGATGAAGAAACAAGAAACAGAAACACTAATTATCTAGAAAAATACTAACAAATTGCATTTAAAAAAATGAATATTAATGATTCTAACATAAAATAAAGAAAAAACAATTAGAATTTAAAAAAAAAGAAGAAGAAAGGTTATTCTGAATTTTAGTGAAGAAAATATTTGAATAATTTACAGAAATCCTCAATAACTACTGGTCAAACTAATCGTAAATGCACAATGAATCGCATATTTTGAGATATTCAATTTTCTTCGGCATTTTCCTCTTTTCATTCTCACACAATTTTGCAACAACAACATATGACAAATTCACCAGATTTCAAATCTGATCCTATTTTATCTATCCACATGGGAAAATGTTCAATTCGTTTTTCATCAAACTCCATTGACAAAAAGACAAAATAAAATAAAAACTGCTCTTATATCGTCTTTATAACACTTATAACAATATATTGTAAGAAGAAATGTCAAGAAGGGTCCAATCTAACAGACGTGAGAAATTCAAGTGGATTTAAAGATTTTTCTTAATTTAAAGAGCAAAATAAAATGAGAAAAGCCGTTTAAAACTGTTTCAAATTTTTGATGAAATTAAAACTTGTTAACTACAAAACACTTTCGTTCGTGCTAGTGTCAAAATCTGATTTTCTTTGAATACATCTTGATTGACTGACAATTTCCTTTACCACTATGTATTAGACCTGTGTAACTACTCATTAATCCTAATTAAATCTCATCTCAACGGGATACTGTTTTAAATCCTATTAAATCCATTTTAAAAAATGAAAAAAAGAACATTTCTACTTTTTAAAGTTTTTTAATTTGAAAAAAAATGAACTAATGAAATAATACATTGAATCCGATATTCAGTTAAAACTGAGCTTACTTGTAAAGAACACGCAATAATGAAAACAAATGAGTGCTTTTGATGAATTCAGGGGGTTATAAAAGCGATCATGAAAAATTAGACTAAAACAGATGGTGGGCAAGATACATATTTTGAGTAAAATATTCGAAATTCAACCAAGCTAATAAAATTTGAATTTTCAACCCTTTTTTTTTTAAATTTAATTTTTAAAAACTCAAAATGAAAATTGGTTTTTTTTTAAAATAAACTCAGCTAATTCAAATATTTCTGAATTAAAAAAAAAATAAAAAACGTACTCAACAACATAATGCGGTGAACTGCTTCTCTCGCATAATTGATTGACACTGGACACTCGAACTCTTGTCCCTTGATTTCCTTGATTAATGATTTCTTTTGTTGGTGTGAATTGAGATCGTCCGTTTGTCATTTGATACAAAGACGAAGCTGAAATCTCGTTTTTTGAGATGCGTAATCGATTTTTTCTCCATGTGCTAGCTCGTCCATGTGAAATTGATCGAGAAAATCGATTTTTTATCGGCGTTTGTGAATTAATATTTGGTACTGTTGAGATTTCTTCCATATGGTTTTTAAATTTATAAATATATACGAGAATAAATAGAGAAATTAATTGATTTTTAGGAAATTAATCAATTCAATGCACAATTTTTAGATATGAAAATCACTAAAAAGGAAATAATCAAACAGAACTGATAACGGTGATACCATGAATAAACTAAATTTCATACGCCGAAATTAGTTCTATTTGTCAACGTTTTATTTATAATCGAAAATGTATTGTTCAAAATGTTCAATTAAAAAAAAATGTTCGCATTATTTTATTTATGTCAAGTTGGGTTTTATAATTTGAAAAAATTTTTTTCATAGTTCTCCAATTTTAAATAAAATTTATTATTTTTATGAATTGATGTTTGAAAATGAAACTTGTTTAGTGAAAATTGGTGTGAATAGAACAAGTTTAAAAATTCTAAACGAATTTTAACCAAAACTGACTAATAAAAGTAAAGTGCGATATTCTTGTATTTATTTATTTAAAAGGAAAATCAATTGTTCTATGTTTTTTTTTTTGCTAAAAATGCTACGTTTAATGATTTTTACGTTGATTGTTTATATTAACGCTTACTTTGTGTTTAAATATACACAATATGAAATCAAAATTATGCGCCGAAAAACCTTAAAAAATAGTGGAAAGCATAAAAAAATCGATTTAATCGAAAAAAAATGTTTCCTGCCTGTTACACAAAACCCTCAACTATTTCTTACCTCCAGTAATTGTTTGCAAACTTCGCCGGCGGTCTACATCTTGCATCATTTCACTTTGATGATCGTATGTCGATCTATTCAAAAAAAAAAATCTTGTACATATTCATTGGAGCGTCGTTGTTTTATTTTTTCTCTTTTTTTTAGAAAAGTTTGAAAAAAAAGTTACCTGCTTAGTTTGTGCAACTTCGGCTGTGAATAAGATGCATGTGGATTAACAACAGCTGTGGGTGCTGTCAAGTTTCCGCTAGTACTGTCACAAACTGCCGATATAATATGTCCATTTGGGTTTAGTGACAAATCACTTGCCTGAAAACAAACATTAAAAAAGATTTTATAGTGCAAAT
This sequence comes from Caenorhabditis drosophilae, assembly GCA_963572285.1. NCBI lineage: Eukaryota > Metazoa > Nematoda > Chromadorea > Rhabditida > Rhabditidae > Caenorhabditis > Caenorhabditis drosophilae. Next base: position 6,150,645 of record OY751564.1, on the reverse strand, counting down.
ATGAATTTATTACCAGAAATTGAGATTTATTATACGAATTTTTTCGTTGAGCGTCTTTTAATGATTGCGTCGAATGACATCGAGGAACGCTTTCTCGTGGTTCAAAACCAGCTTCAACGGCATCTCGTCTTGATGAGTCGACACGTCGACGAAGACGAACTAAATAACCAATTTGATTAAAATTACATTGAGATACTTAATGTTTACTTTTTCAAACTAAGACATTTTATCTAATTAGATGGTTGCTATTTTCAAATTTTTTTTTTGAAAATGATATTTCTTATTTTTTTTTTAGAAAAAACTTTAAAACTATATGATAAAGGATGACGGAAAATTTATGACGGAAGTTCCTACCTAGTATGACGATTATTTGTACTGTACATACAGTATACAAAATAAAATAAAAAGATTTATGACAATGATAAAATGCGTCCGTCAAGTAACAATAAAATGAACGAGAACGAGTCAGAGAAAACGATTTAAACTGAACAAAGAATGACTCACGTTCACCTCTCTTTTTTCTAGGCGGTTCATTATACTTATCATTAGCTATGTGAAGCTCCGGAATTATCCGATCAATATTTTCCGATGATAACGCTTTGGGCGCAATAATAACAGTAATATTTGGCATTATATCATGACAAATAGCTCGAATATTAGTTAATAAATTTATGCCAATACAAACTAGGCACATTTTTTGTATAATTCGTTCGTTAAAAAAACAATTTGAACAATTAAAGTAGACATTTAAAAATACAAAGTCGATTTTCGTTTTTTTTTAAAATTCTTAATAACAAAAGAACATCTCGAGCTCAACTCATATTTACGTGATTCGATAAATCACGACATGAGAAACTGATTGTCGAAAGTAATGTGATATGAAGCAGCTTACAACGCGTCTACTGGCAGTTCGAAATGAAGAAAAATGTCAGAAAAACGATGAGCAAGTCGCTCTAATATCACTACGTGTTTTTTTGAGAACAGAAAAGAAGATAGAAAAAAAAGAAGAAAGTCAAACTTTTGTTTTTTAAATATTTTTGAAGAAGAGAACAGTGTTAGAGCATCATGTTAACGACATAAACTTGACTTTTCTTCAATTTTCTTCTTTTATAAAATTCAAATTATAATTTACCAACAAATGTTGTAGTGCTATGCCGACTACTCAAATCAACTCGTAACGATGAATAAACCATCTGTGATTACGTAATAATAGATTGAATTTTTCCTTTTTCCCTGACATATCATATTACAAATCTCTTTGCAGCATCAAAATCGTTCAACAATCAAAAAGACTTCAAAAAACTACGCAATTTGATGTCAAACTAAATTACTTAAGAAGGTCAACCCTTCCGCTTTTTGAAAATAAACATCTATGTAATGTTCAGCAAAAATCAATCCTAAACGATTTTTTTTGTTGCTGTAAAATGTTTAAATCTTAATCCGCTTGTTAAAACTTTGAAAATTACTGGATTCACATCATAAATAACAAAACAAATCAAGGTCAGAACAATAAACTATAAAAACTAAACAATGTGGTTGTTATTTGCCGTGCCGTACACATTTCAATCTTATACATACATATTTGTATTCTGTTTTATACATACAGATACAGACTGCTATTTATCTTAAAAATATATAGTATAACCAAAGCCCCACCGAAACATGTTTCCCCGCTTCCTTTAAAAACCGAATTGAAAATTCTAAACAAAAAAACTGTTTTCATTTTTAAGCGCACATGTCTCTCTCGCATTTCCCTTCTGTTCCAGTGATTGCCAGGTCAGATAAACGATCGCTTAATGTGAAAATATATGGTGAAAAATGAAGCTGGCCAACATGGATTTGAACAAATTGCAAACAGACACCACCAAAAAAAAAACCTATTCTTTTAGTTTTCGCGAAAAAGAAAGAAATACATATAACCCAAAAGATTTAGCCCGATAAAAATTGGTTTATTGAATGTTTGTTGAAAAATTAGACGATTATCTCATTTTGTGGAACGAAAAAAAAAGGAAAAAAAATACCATTCAAACAGAATAAATGTGGTTTTGCCATCAAAATTTTAAGAAAAAACCAACAACTTTTAGAAAATAAGTAGTTCAACAGAGAGAAAATTGATGAATGGTTGAAGCGAAAGGAAATATCCCAGCCATTTCAAGATAATTCACATTAAAGTATCTTTCAAATCTTAATGGAATGATTAATTGACAATCAAACATTTTCAAATGATTTTATTTGCTTTTGCCTTTTTATTCAATCCATAAAAAAGTCCAGACAACATTCACTTGTACTAACAAAATTTATAATTAATTATTTAAGTTTGATTGGCAGATCACCGATCATTGTGTCTCAAATATTTAATTATTCAGTATTTTTATGGCTTGAGCAGCGAGTGAAAAATTATTTTTTTTCCCTTCTAAATTTAAACTGGCTATCAATTATAATTCGAAGCATATATTTTCATGTTTTGCTTACAATTTTTTAAAGTATTTATGAGAAGAAAAAAAAACCAACCTCCAGGAAAAGCCAATCCAAATAAATCGCTACACAACGTCGTCATTTTGGGTTAAAAAATGATAAAGAATTTTCGTATTCAATAATATAGAATACTAGAAAAAATTCTTAATCTGTTAAGATAACTTTTCCAAAATTTAGTTGAAAATATTAGGAAGAAAGGATATCATTTAACAATACAATTCTGTATAAATCAAACAAATAATTTCAATCCTCGTGTTGCCGCTGAACAACGAAGACATCAACGAAACCGCGTGTTAAATCTTTTCACGTTTTTGAATATTCAAATGGGTGAAAAGACAAGAGATAAAGAAGATATCTTCTTTTTTTCTGCGATTGGATACTCGCCGGATTGATGATTTTACAGGAAATACTTGTTTATCTTCCTTTTTCCGATTCGGAAAATTTTCAATGAAAAGGAAGAAGAAGGAGAAGAAGAAAAAGGAACGATGAAGATGATCAAATACCAAAAATAAATAACACACCAGATGATCGAGATACGCAGGCACATAAAAGGCGTGGTCAGTAAAACATTGGAACGAATGCGAATATGGATGAATAGTCAACCTTTTCTTCTTTGTATGTGTGTATACTCACTCACCACTCACGCCTTTTTTTTGGTATGAAAAGAAGAGAAGAGCAAGCAAAATAAAAATTAACTGAGGAGCCTGTCCGTTGTACTCATGCTTATTAGTTTAAACTTTGTCATCTTTCATATGACGCATTACATTATACATACACACATTATGCGCAGGTGTACTAAATGAATAGTATTTTGAATAACAATACTTAATAAAAAAAACTTTAACGATTGATGAACACATTTACTAAGATTCAATTTCGCACAATAATAAAATAAATAGAAAATAAGTCAAGTATATAATGGATGTATTCAAGCTTTTGGAAAATACGCTTTCAATTCATAATAAAAACACAAAGAATTTGTTTCAATCGAAACTACGCAGTTATTATATGACGCGCAGATGTTCTGAAACTTTCAAACTTTTTTCTTTCTTTCTTTCTTCTTTTTTTTTTTTGTTCTAGCATCAAAATGATTTATAAACTGCTCGTGATTTACACTTTCTATTCTCTTGTCGCTATATAAAACGATCAATTTTTTATTCAGCTTGTGAAGCTGACGGTTGAAAGAGAAGAACTGTGCTCACAGGTGTGCAAAAATTGCGTCTTTTTTGACGAGCCCAACTAGCAGATGTTTTTCAAAAAGATTGAAAAAGACCAATTCCTTTTCGGATACTTTACAAAGACGAAAGAAGAAAAAGCAGATGTTGAGGATATTAAAAAAAATGATTACATTCCATTTTCAATAAAAAATGTAACAAAGTTTTTTTTTATTTGATGACACAACTTACATATGTATTCAAATGTTTTTACACATTCCAGATGTTTGAAAAAAAAACTTTAAATTAAAAATTTGTTGAAAAATGAGCAATTAATTAAATTAAATTGATGTAATTTAGTTTTTTCGAATCTAATTTAATTAGATTTTCAAATTTTTATTCTAATTTTCAACAAAAATTTAAGCAAAACGTACCAGTCACTGATTTTATGAGAGGCATTGAAATAGAAGGAATGAAGAAATGAAAACAGTTGGGATGTTAGAACCAATAATTTTCAAGAGGAGGAACCATTATCACCACTAAAATCGCGAAATTGCTTCTCTGTGGCCACTTTCTTTTCAACTTAGAAATAATCACTCAATGCATTTTTCTTTTAGAAATTGACAAAGAAATGTTTTCAACACAAGAATTTGAATAAGTTTGAAAATATGCGAATGTGAAAAATGAGAAAACTTAAACAATGGCCAATGCTTATGTGCTTAAGGAGAATATTTTATGAAAATTTAGAGAAGAACGTGAACATTTTTGATTAATTAAACCATGAATTGGCAGATTTTAAATTGAAAAGTGCGACAAACATCAATTACCTGGTGAGTTTAAAAACAATCTAATTGATTTTTCCTTATTATATCTTGTTGATCTTCGATCCAATGAAAATATTTGACTAGTTGATGCTGATGATACAATTGAATTACAATCATCCATATCATATTCAAAATCATTGTCGTCAAAAATTTCTGTTAAGTCCTACAAACAATTTTTTGAAGGACTGTCAATTTTAAACGAAAAAGACAAATTCTTTTCTTTTTTTTTTCAAACAATCATGATTTTTAAGAAGTAAAAAACCTTTCGACAATATCTACTTTCAATTGGTGAACTATCTGTGCTCTCTGAACTTTTTTCTTCAAAAGGGTTCCTTGTTGTTTGATTGGTTAAGGCTGTCGCAAACTTCGGTGAACTCAGTAGTGGTTTCTGTTCTGTTGATGATGTTCGTTTCATTGTTGATCGAAAAGCTTTTGATAATGTTTCCCTCACTGATCCTCGTGTACTTCTCGTTCGAAGCAAAAACCTTTCACCCAAAGAACCCATCGATACGCGATCATTGTTGTTCATTCTACTATATATTAATTTAAATAGAAAACATAAATTGAAAAATAAGAGAAAATATGAAAAAAAAAACGAACGGATAATGGTGATAGAACTTGTATTGATGTTTGTGTTTTACACTTGCAAGATTGATGAGCAAATAGATGACAGGTATCAAAGAGAAATTTTGAAAAAAAATATATTGAAGATTCGAAGCACGATTTATCTCCTCATTAAATTTTGATAAATTTAGTTAAAAAAAATTAATGACAAAAATATTTCATGATTTAGCTCACTTCTTTTCATGAAAAATAACTTAAAACTGTGCGTTTTCCACATTAAAAAATTTATAGAAATTTGAAACTCAAAAAGAAAATTAAATCTTCAGGAATTCAAAAATTTTCAAACAAACAAGAATCGCGCGTAAAAAACAGATGGAAAGCAAATGGAGACAAGATGACCAGGTGGTCATTTATCAAAAAAAAAACCTTCAGAATTTAAATCAATGAATCAATATGGTCAATGTTTTTGGCGCTTCGAATACATTCAATTAAATATTTTCTACTCATAATAGTATTAGGAAGTATAAAAAACTCTAGTCATGAAAAGCTTAATTGATTTTCGATACCAAATTTTAGAACTTTGATATTATTGAAAAGTTCGAATATTTTTTGAATTTTATTTTGTATTTCTCTAATAAAATTGGAAAAAAAGAAACAATTTAAATATTTCTTAATTAAAAAACCGGAAATAAAATGATATTTAATCGAATAAAAAGTTTTAGGCTTGTATTTAGACAATACTGAGAATAAAGCTTAGTTTAGCGAAATGAACCGAAACAATAAGAGAACAGAATACAGCATATTTTCACGAGAAAAATGAGAAAAAGAGGAAGATAAGAAACAGATACAAGATGCAAAATGACCAGAAGAATAAAATAGTTGCACCAATGACAACTTTTTGATAAATGACCACGACAGGCGTTCAATGTGAGCTATTCTCAGTGAACACCTTTGATAAAAATAACAACGGTTGCGCACTTTTATTTTAAAAATAATTATTTCTCATTTAATAAAAACAGACTTGAAATATAGTAAAAATTGAAAATAAAACTTGGTTTTTTAACTGTTGAACATTTAGAAATGTACAGTTATTGTATGAGACAAAACCCAAAGTGATGCAAGCCGAACATTTAGAATATTTATGTATGTATATACAATTATAATCATCTGTCAATATTAAGTGGTGCCCCTCTTAAAACGGAGTGTGTTCTTTTCTTATTTAAACAAAACATCATGTAATTATGTTGACTACTATTTTTAAATTTATTTTGAAATTTTCGAAACTTGATAAACACTTCTTTCAAGAAACACTTGGTGTTTCTGCTGCAAACTTTTTCCATGAAAAAAAGAACTCACATTCATTTTTATCCCGTTGTTCGAGTTGTAGAATGCGTCCAGAAAAGGATGGCGGGAGACTTGGACGTCTAAAATGGTAATTTTTTTCACGAATTGAAATTTTTAAAAAAACCTTGATTTAATTTGCCGCAATGATCCTCCAAACTGCGAGTTTTGACGTGGCTTGGTTTCGAGCTGCGAATGAAATGATCGCGAAGCTTTTGGGTAATTTTTCTAAAATTTTTTCTTTTTTCTTCTTTTAAGGCAATATATCCACTAAATAAAAACTGACCTCGCTTTGAAAAACATCATCATTTTCTTCATTCTCTTCATAATTGTGTGAGGATGACGATGGACTTGGAGTTTCACTTGTTGCGTGATAAATCTCAGCAAGCTGAAGTTTCTTTTTTATATACTTTGAAAATTTTTTAAACGGCATTGTTTTCAATTCAGAAAATTTAGATAATTAGTAATAATTCAAACTGAATGAGTAGGAAATGAAAATATGAAGTTAGAATCATTATTAAACGTGTTTTTTTAACTCTGAATTTTTAAAATTTATTGATATTTTAATTTGAAATTAACAAAATTTGAAACTGTTTCAAGAGAAATTATATTACCACCGTACTTTTTTTGGCTTTATTTCTTCGTTTCTTCTTTCAGTTGGTGAATATATCTTGTCTTCGATATAGGAATTGAGACGATTTCGATGCAGTGGAGATCTGAAAAAAAATTTTTAGGTGCAAATTTAATTTCAAAAAAGAAAACATATACCCTTGAGTATAAACTGGATCATATTCACCTTCTTCTGGAATAGGTGATGGTGTTATCGAGATCGCACTTCTACGACGAACCACAGCTTCTGAAAAACAAGTTGTACTCAAAAATTAATATAAATTATTTTACTTAAAACATCTGCATCCTCTTTTATTTCAGATGTATTAAAATCAATTGGAGTTTTACGATCTTCTTTACTAGCCGATTCAAAAGAAGATTCTCTCAAGACTTTTGAAACGAAAGGAGAAGTTTTAAGTTGTGTCGATGACTCCTAAAAGGAATGTTAAGATTAACATTTAGACATCTTAAAAACTTCAGCGAGTTGAATAGAAATGCTAGAATCATTCGGATTATTGATAAAATCATTACTATCTCCAGCACCTTCATGCGTTTGTTCGTTTTGTGATGATGTGTTAGCATCGGAAGGAGCAATTGCTAATTTTCTTTTTTCTTTTTTATTAATGCATGATAAAGATGAAAATAATTTGAGCATCTGTGAAATTTTTAATCGAAATCAGAGATGATTTTGTGAAAAATTAACAAAATGTTTCGAAATAAAATTTGAAAAGTTTGTCAAATGCGCGAGATGAAAGTTCGCTCTATTGATAAGGCTACTGTATAAACAAAGTTTTTTGAAGTGTTCTATGGCGCGAAATTTCAAAATTTCCACACAAAGCTCCTCCCATTTTTAGCACATTTAGCTATAAAAGCCGGGTTTGTCGTGGAATTGCTTGCCTCGAATTTTTTTTTATTTTTAATTATTCAAAGTGAGTTTCAAAAAGTTTTTTTTTCCATTTAGTTTCTGAATTTTGCAGTTTACTTACATTGAAAATGAGAGCATTTTCGCTAATCTTTAGTGTAGCCTTTATTGGAAATTCATTAACTCATCCAATTTATGGAGTGCCACCTCAAAATCCGGAAACTACTGTCGCTCCAGTAGAAACTGTTCCAAGTAAGTAAAAATTGACCTTAATCAAGGGTTTACTTTTAAACTTTAGCTTCTTCTGCTCCTTATGTTCAACCATCAACGACTGCGGCTCAAGATGCTCCAGGTAAGATTTTTTTAAAGTTATAATGAAAATGATTGATGTTTAGTTGATGCGTATGCACCAGTAGTTAGTACTGAGCCATCAGCAACAACATCTGGATATGTTCTCAATGCGGATGCTGCTCAAGCTTATTGGGCTACAGCCACTTTCCCAACTACGACCACTGTGGCTTCCCCAGGTGAACAATCGACTACTGTAGTTACTGATCCAGGTTCCATAAAATATTAGAATTTAATTAAATATTGTATTCAGTTAACCCATATGTTCCACCAGTCGAGACTACGACTACCGAGCAGCCAACAACAACAGCAGCTGATCCATACGTTCCACCAGTCGAGACCACCACCACTACCGAGGAGCCAACAACAACAGCTGATCCATACGTTCCACCAGTCGAGACCACCACCACTACCGAGGAGCCAACAACAACAGCAGCTGATCCATACGTTCCACCAGTCGAGACCACCACGACTACCGAGGAGCCAACAACAACAGCAGCTGATCCATATGTTCCACCAGTCGAGACCACCACGACTACCGAGCAGCCGACAACAGTCGATCCATACGTTCCACCAGTCGAAACCACCACGACTACCGAGCAGCCAACAACAACGGCCGATCCATACGTTCCACCAGTTGAGACCACCACGACTACCGAGCAGCCAACAACCACGGCCGATCCATACGTTCCACCAGTTGAGACCACCACGACTACCGAGCAGCCAACAACCACGGCCGATCCGTACGTTCCACCAGTTGAGACAACCACTACTGAAGAACCAACTACCACCGTAGCTCAAGATATCCCAGGTTCATAGCACCGTCGCTAATATCGGTTTTTCAATACTTTTTACAGTTAATCCATATGCACCAGTAGTGAACAATCAAGAACAACAACCAGCCACCACAACTTCAGGTTATGCTCACAACGAAGCTGCTGCTCAAGCATATTGGGCAACTGCCACTTTCACATCCACTACACCATCGACTGTAGCTAATGACGTTTATTCTTCATCAGTTGAAACACCAACTACTACAATTCAAGCACCAGCCTCTAATGCTCCAATCGTCAACCACCCGGCTTATGGATATGGTGGATATTAAAAAAGAATTATTTAATCCATTTTTTACCTTGTAAATTTTACTGCTCGCAAAACATAAAAAAAGATTTATCACAACATTCTGTTCCAATCAATATTTCTGAATTCAATATGATCCCAAGAATTTTTCAGAAAATGTTTATTTTCTAGTTGAATGAGATTTAAAAAAACAAAAAAATCATGAAAACCAAAAAATCGATAATTTCAGCCAAAATCTACCAAATTGAGGTGATGATTTTTTGACGAAGAACAGAATTTTGATGAGGAGAAAGTTGATGAAATTGAAATTGAATTCCAGAAATATTTTCGATATCTGATAAAGTTGACGAATAATCAAGAAGAATTTGATCAAAAGTCTGCAAAAAATTGAAAAAAAATTGTTAAATTTCTGAGCCAAAACCATGCATGAAATTGTGGAAAATGATTGAAAATTTGGAAATAAAAATGATAAAATTTGAATTTCATCTGGATTTGAACAAATTGGAGGATTAATTGATAACCAATTATTTGGGCATTTAATTATAATTCGATATAAATGTGTAATTTGATTTCTGAAAAAAAAAATCAATCAATAAATCGATCGATAAATCAATCAATAAATCGATCAATAAATCAATAATTAAAATTACCCATTATTATCATCAATTCCATCATTATTTTGATCAGTTGCTGTTCCAGTTATAATTAATAATTTTTGATATTTTTTTAAATATTCATTTGTTTTATTTTGTAATGGAATTAAAATTTCTTAAATTAATTTAATTTTTTTTTAAATAAAAATTAAAAATTAATTAAACTTTTTATAAAAAAATTTGAAAATGAATCAATTTGAGCATCGGAAATTTGTGATAAAACTGAAATTATTGATTGATTTTATTGATTGATTTTTTTTCAAATTGAATTTAACCATTTTCATGTTGAAAACCAATTGAAACTGAATTTGTTGAATGATTTAAACATTTTTGTTCATATTGAAAATCAATAAATTCAAATTGAAATTTTGAAGGAAAAATATTTGAATCATTTAAAGAAATATTTTCAATTATTATTCTTCTTTTATCTGAAAATATTCTGAAATTATCAGGCTTCTCTCAAAATCCCTAAAAATGATCCTCAAAAAAACATATTCTGTGCTCTTTTTTTGGAGCAACAAAAAAATAAAAATAAATTTTTTCAATTAAAAAAAAACCTTTTTGATCATTTTTATTTAAAATTATCGATTTTTCACAATAATTTTGATAACAATATTGATCGGAATATAATGGAAAATTTTGAAATATTGATTGACATGATTCAATTTTATTTGATAATTTTTCCTAAAAAAAAAAAAAGAATTAAAATTTAAAAAATTTTTTTTATTACTGGAATTTCATCATTTCCATAACATTTAATTAATTTTGTTAAATTATTTGATGGACATTTTCTGAAAGAAAAAAAAATGAATTTTTTGAATAAAAAATCAAATTAAAAACTTGATTTGATTATTTAAAAAATCTCTTTGAATTTTTTTAATTAAAATTTGATCAAAAAATGATCGACTTCCATTATTTGCAACTTTTCCTTCAATATTTAATAAATTCAACCATAAATTCATGTATTGAATATTTTGAAATCCTCCCAAAATTGTCACATTTTTTTGAATTGATGGTCCCCGTCCAAAAAATATTGTTTGCATTGATGAATGTAAATAATCATAGCCATGATCACCATGCCTTGATTCATCATCTGATTTAAATCTAATAAAATTATTGATTTTTCGATTGAAGTCAAGAATTCAACACGTCTCTTACGGATAAAACATTGTTCCTTCAGAACCTTCTAGAATCACATCACCAACGCGTTGAGATTTTGAAAAATGTTTTCTAATTGGAATATCTTCTCTTGTATTCGTTTTTATATTTTTAATTTTACAACGGAAATTTTCAGCAATTTCAGCAATTGAATTATTTTCTGAAAATAATTTGAATAATTCAAAAAAAAATAATTAAAAATCAACTTTTATTTTTAATATAAATTCGTCCAACAACTCCTTTTGTTCCAATTATATTTGTCATATTCGTAAAATTTTCAAAATAAAATGTTTCATTCAATTTTTGCATTCCTTGAATTTTAAAAAATTAGATTTTTTTTTGGCAAAATTCCAGAAAAAAGAAGAAGAAAAACCATGGTCGGATAAAATGATTAAATTAACGCATTCTAATAAATTTTCGACTGAAAGACGATTCATCATATAATCAAGAATAAAATCGATTTCTTCCAATTTTCGATCAATCTGAAATTTGATTTGAGTTTTTGAATTTTTTTCTAAAATTTTGCAAACATCATTTGAATCAATTTGATAATGTCCTGCTTCATCTGGCTCATGAAGATAGGCTGTTATCAGACCTGGACGAGTCTCAACTGGTAATTGAAGCCAATCAATTATTTTATCAACACGATTACGAAATGGTAAGGATCCATCATAAGGTGGTGATACATCAGGACGATATCTTGGATCCCCATAAGGACATCCAGCCCAAAATAGGCAGTGAGCTCGTTTTCCAGTTAATTTTTTATAAGCTGACCAAATCTGAAAATTTGAAGAGGGAAAAATAAAAATATTTTGTCGTCTCACTGGTTCTCCACCAAAAAATTCGGATTTTTTTGTACTTTTCATACTTTCTAAAACATCTGAAATTTGTGGATCATAAACATTGTTATCAGCTGAAAATAATCAATAATTTTAATTTAAAAAATAATTTTTTTTTTTTTTAAATTAATTAACTAATTCCATGAGATTCTGGATATAATCCAGTTACAATTGAATAATGATTTGGAAAAGTTTTTGATGGAAATGATGGAAAAACTTTCTGAAATTATCAAAATTAAAATTTGTCTGAAAATTAAAGAAAAAAAAACTTCAGCTTTTGCTCCACATTCTGCAATAAAATCAAAAGTTTTAACAATTTTTCGATCCAAATATTCTCTTGAAAAACCATCCAAACTTAAAATAACCAATGGCGCATTTTCATATCTTCAAAATTTATTGATTTTTTTTCCCCAAAAAAAATTCCCCCGTTTTTTACCCATTTAATTGACATTTTCCATGATTTTCGCATCCTTTCCAATTGTATTTTAATTTATTTGGAAAAAATTCTGAACAACAAAAAAAAAAGAAAAAATTAAAAAATGATTCAACTTGTAGAAAAGAAATATTTGTTCATTACCTGATGAAGAAGCAGTTGATGATGACTTATTTTCAGATTTCTGAAAGGGAAAAAATCAATTTTTGGAAATTTTAAATCATAATCGATTGCAACTTTTTGTTCATCGTCTTTAAAATATTGAAATTGAATCGTTAAAATCAATAAAAAAATCAATAAAACAACGACAAGAAGAAGAATAATAAAACCAGTAAGAATTGTTAATAAAAATCTTTTGTTAAGCCATAATTTAATATTTTTAAGATCTTAAAAATTCCCATTTTTATTTTTTTTTATTTTTCAATTTTCTTACCATTCAACGATAATCCGCCATTTTTTGAATTTTCATTTGAATTTTTATTATCAAAATTCTGCATTTTTTCTTTCTTAATTTTCAAAAAAAAAAAAATCAATAAATTGATAAAATGTGAATGTGGAAAAATATGGAAATTCTCAATTTGAATAAAACTGGAAAAAAAACGACGGGGAAAAAAGGTGATTAAGACTGAAATGTTGCCAATTCAATTTATGAGATTTTTTTACACCAATTTTAAAATTATTAAGAAATTGGCGAAATTTTTTATAAATTAATTTTTCGAGCTTTCAACGGGGCAAAATGTTTGTTTTTTTTGTCTGAAAAAATCTGAAATTTTTAATTCAAATTTTTCTTTAAAAAACTTTTATTTTCAGCCAAATTTTGAAAGAAAATAAAATGAAATTAACCCGAGAATTTGTTTTCTGTCAATAATTTCAGTCAAAATCTACCAAATTGAGGTGATGATTTTTTGACGAAGAACAGAATTTTGATGAGGAGAAAGTTGATGAAATTGAAATTGAATTCCAGAAATATTTTCGATATCTGATAAAGTTGACGAATAATCAAGAAGAATTTGATCAAAAGTCTGCAAAAAATTGAAAAAAAATTGTTAAATTTCTGAGCCAAAACCATGCATGAAATTGTGGAAAATGATTGAAAATTTGGAAATAAAAATGATAAAATTTGAATTTCATCTGGATTTGAACAAATTGGAGGATTAATTGATAACCAATTATTTGGGCATTTAATTATAATTCGATATAAATGTGTAATTTGATTTCTGAAAAAAAAAATCAATCAATAAATCGATCGATAAATCAATCAATAAATCGATCAATAAATCAATAATTAAAATTACCCATTATTATCATCAATTCCATCATTATTTTGATCAGTTGCTGTTCCAGTTATAATTAATAATTTTTGATATTTTTTTAAATATTCATTTGTTTTATTTTGTAATGGAATTAAAATTTCTTAAATTAATTTAATTTTTTTTTTAAATAAAAATTAAAAATTAATTAAACTTTTTATAAAAAAATTTGAAAATGAATCAATTTGAGCATCGGAAATTTGTGATAAAACTGAAATTATTGATTGATTTTATTGATTGATTTTTTTTCAAATTGAATTTAACCATTTTCATGTTGAAAACCAATTGAAACTGAATTTGTTGAATGATTTAAACATTTTTGTTCATATTGAAAATCAATAAATTCAAATTTAAATTTTGAACGAAAAATATTTGAATCATTTAAAGAAATATTTTCAATTATTATTCTTCTTTTATCTGAAAATATTCTGAAATTATCAGGCTTATCTTAAGGTAACTAAAAATGATCCTGAAAAACATATTCTGTGCTCTTTTTTTGGAGCAACAAAAAATAAAAATAAATTTTTTCAATTAAAAAAAAACCTTTTTGATCATTTTTATTTAAAATTATCGATTTTTCACAATAATTTTGATAACAATATTGATCGGAATATAATGGAAGATTTTGAAATATTGATTGACATGATTCAATTTTATTTGATAATTTTTCCTAAAAAAAAAAAAAGAATTAAAATTAAAAAAATTTTTTTTATTACTGGAATTTCATCATTTCCATAACATTTAATTAATTTTGTTAAATTATTTGATGGACATTTTCTGAAAGAAAAAAAATGAATTTTTTGAATAAAAAATCAAATTAAAAACTTGATTTGATTATTTAAAAAATCTCTTTGAATTTTTTTAATTAAAATTTGATCAAAAAATGATCGACTTCCATTATTTGCAACTTTTCCTTCAATATTTAATAAATTCAACCATAAATTCATGTATTGAATATTTTGAAATCCTCCCAAAATTGTCACATTTTTTTGAATTGATGGTCCCCGTCCAAAAAATATTGTTTCCATTGATGAATGTAAATAATCATAGCCATGATCACCTTTTAATTGAACATATCCTTCATTTTTTCTAAAATATTGATTCCAGAAAAAAAATCAATATTTTCTCACCTTGAAAATGTGGTTCCTTTAGGACCTTCTAGAATCACATCACCAACGCGTTGAGATTTTGAAAAATGTTTTCTAATTGGAATATCTTCTCTTGTATTCGTTTTTACATTTTCAATTTTACAACGGAAATTTTCAGCAATTTCTGATGCGGTTCGATCTGAAAATTTCCGATAATTTGTTTGAAACAAAAAAATCTCGAAATTTTACTGGAATTTTTTGAATAAATTCTTCCAATGACACCACTTGCTGGTATTAAATCATGAACATCAATAAAATCCTCATAAAATATTGTTTTGTTTAATTTTTGCATTCCTTTTAATTATTGATTTTTTATTAAATAAAAAAAATTTTTTTTTTTTTTTTTTGATTTACCATGGTCGGATAAAATAATAAAATTAACGCATTCTAATAATTTTTCTTCTGAAAGACGATTCATCAAATAATCTAAATAATCATCAATTTCTTCCAATTTTTTGTCAACCTGCCAATTATTTTTTTTTTTAATTTCCGCAAAAAATCAAAAAACTTTACATCTGAATCATCAACTTGCCAATGTCCTGCTCCATCTGGCTCATGAAGATAGGCTGTTATCAGACCTGGACGAGTCTCAACTGGTAGTTTTAGCCAATCAATAATCTATAAAAAGAAAGCTTTTTTCCCCTTTAAAATTCAGAGGAAAAATGATGAACTAAATCGGCTCGATTTTTGAATGGTAAGGATCCATCATAAGGTGGTGATACATCAGGACGATATCTTGGATCCCCATAAGGACATCCAACCCAAAATAGGCAGTGAGCACGTTTTCCAGTTAATTTTTTATAAGCTGACCAAATCTGAAAATTTTGAAAGGGAAAAATAAAAATATTTTGTCGTCTCACTGGTTCTCCACCAAAAAATTCGGATTTTTTTGTACTTTTCATACTTTCTAAAACATCTGAAATTTGTGGATCATAAACATTGTTATCAGCTGAAAATAATCAATAATTTTAATTAAAAAAATAATTTTTTTTTTTTTTAAATTAATTAACTAATTCCATGAGATTCTGGATATAATCCAGTTACAATTGAATAATGATTTGGAAAAGTTTTTGATGGAAATGATGGAAAAACTTTCTGAAATTATCAAAATTAAAATTTGTCTGAAAATTAAAGAAAAAACTTCAGCTTTTGCTCCACATTCTGCAATAAAATCAAAAGTTTTAACAATTTTTCGATCCAAATATTCTCTTGAAAAACCATCCAAACTTAAAATAACCAATGGCGCATTTTCATATCTTCAAAATTTTGGTGAATTTTTTCCCCGAAAAAAATTCCCCCGTTTTTTACCCATTTAATTGACATTTTCCATGATTTTCGCATCCTTTCCAATTGTATTTTGTGTTTGGTGAGCGTTGAAAATTCTCATTTTTCGTTGAATGCTCAACAATTATTGGTTTAATCGGTAAAATGTCTCAAAATGGTTTTTCTATTCAAATTCTTAAAAAATCAATCTTTCTGCTTTTGTTTTACCTGCATCCTTGGATAAGACAATCGTCGGCTGTGAAGGAGGCGCCGCAAACGGTGGAGGCAAAGGCAGATTTTTCAGCTTTTCAATCGCCGGAATTAATTGCTCAAGTGGTTGTTTTATATTCTAGAAATTGTTGAATTAAAAAATTCCAAAAAAGAAAAAATGGAAAATGTTGGTTTTCCGCAAAAAACCTTTGATAATTGCCCGATTTGATCTTGTGATAAATGTAAAGCTTTTGCCGCATCAGATCTGACATCTTTTAATTGTAATGAAAATATGAATAAAATGATAACTGATATCATTAAAATGATTATAATTAAAATTCCAATCAGAATAAGAATACAAAATCTACGCCTAAACCAATTTTTAGTGTCGTCCACTTCTGAAAAAAAAACTTTTTTCAAGAAAAAAAAACAATTTTATTAATTTTTAATTAATTATTTTAAATAAAGAAATGATTTTAAAAGGAAAGATAGTAAACACAGACAAGGCAGAGAAAATGAGAGAGAGAGAGAGAGAGAGAGAGATGGAAATCAAAACTTAATTATCATTTTGATATCTATTGATAAGCTATATTGATTTTCAGCGGAAAAAAGTCCTTTATAATTATAATCTGACAAGAGATTTTTACACAAATTATAAAATCAAAAAAGATTGCGTCGACCTCAAACAATTTGCAAAACACTAAAAATCGATATTTAGAGATTTTTTTATTTAAAAAAATGTAAAATAAAATGTCAAAAAAAAATTGCATTAAAAACCAAAAAAAAGAGGGAAAAATTATTTTTCTTTTTTTTTTTAAATTTTTGTTTATTTTTTAAATTCAAAATAATTGATTGACTTTTGCTAATAAATGTTAAACAAAAAAAATGTTTTTTTCTTTTAAATTTTGCAAATTTAAAAATAAACAAACCATTTCGGGAAATACTCAAACTTTCGACTGTTCCAACTCGATTTGACGACATTAATGGAATCTTTAAAAAAATTAAATTTTTTTAATAAAAAAAATTGATTTTTTTTCCCTGAAAATATCAACAAAAATTGGTTTTCTCGCTGGAAAAAAAATCAATGAAAATTGTGAGAATTCGTTTATTAATTCGGGTTTTAATGGGATTTAAATTTCCTCCCTCACAAGCTTTTAAACAAATATTGGAAAATTTGGCACATTTTGGGACTTTTTTTTCTAAAAACAATTACCTGTTTATTGATTTTTATTAATAATTTTAGAAAAAGCGAATAAATTTAGAAAATTTCGTATACATTTTCAAGTTTTATTCTACTTTGCACTGGACCGACCGGTCAGATGTTTAAAAGGGGTCCGACCAAACCAACCGCCTGCTTGGCAACCAAAAATGACCGCGAAAAAATTTCAAAAATCTTTTTTTTTTCGGAATTTTTAAAAATGTATACAATTTTAACTTTTTTTATTCAAAAACTCACTTTTTCTGGATAATTTTTGAAGTTTGAATTATTGAAAAAATTTAGTTTTTTCATTGGAGAAAATTAAAACAAAAATAGAAAATTTTAAAAAATTTGTACAGTTTTTTTTTAATGAGGAAAAGTAACAAAATTGATAACGAAAAGTTGGAAACATATCGATTTTTAAAGTACAAAAAAAAATTATTTTTTCATTGAAAATTGTAAACAAAAAAAAAGAATTTTTTTAAGACAAAAAGTTGTTTCCATTAATCTCGGTGCCAACAATCAAAAAAAAATCGATAATTTCAGCCAAAATCTACCAAATTGACATCCTTCTAGAATTATTTTTCTTCAAAAAAAAACATTTATTTTCAGCCAAATTTTTAAAGGAAATAAAATGAAATTCAATTTTTTTTTTTGAATTCCAGAAATATTTTCGATATCTGATAAAGTTGACGAGTAATCAAAAAGAATTTGATTTTTATCGTAGTTGACGTTTTTTTTCGATTGGAAAAGAAGCAGATCTTGGAGCGTCTAGAAAACCCCTACTTCAAAGGTTCGAAGGGATCCTTAGGCCTCGATTCTTTGTGACGCCGAGCCAACTTTAAAACGGTCCAAAAAATACAGTTTCAGCTCAAGAATGTTGGAATTTCTTGATGAAAACTTTTTCCATCCAAATTGTTTTAATTTTTCGCATTTTTTGTTTTTCGTTCTTCCATTTTTTTCAACGACAAAAGATTTATGACACAAAAAAAAGTTGTCTGAGACATTTGTTTATTTTTTGCTCTCAAATATTCTTTTCCAAGTTTTTTTGCTGTGCATCCAACTTTTCTTTAAAGATTAACAATTTTAAATTTTTTCTTTGTCTTTTGTTTAAAAAAATTCTGTAATAAAGTCGAAATTTTTTATGACTTTAAATTGTTTTTTTTTAATTTGGTTGTTGTCACCGGTAAAAAAGGGGGAAAAGTTCCTGGGGTTTTTAATATTAATTTTATCTTCTCCACCCCGTTTTTCTCTTTTTCTTTTTTTTTTGGAATTTACATAATTATAAATTCTATTCAACACTTCTTTGATAGATCAGCGATTTTCGACACCTTTTTCTGCATAAAAAACGATGAATAAATTTCGATATTTCGTGTTCTTGAATAATTTGAATTTGAAATCGCAAAAATTCTTGACGTAAAAAAAAGGAAAGAAAGTTATGAGTAAGAAAGGAGAAGACAGGTGAAAAATATTTAAAAGAAAAATCATGGAAAAGAAATTCTGAATTTTTAAATAAATTTTTTCCCTTCTTCATTTCTCTTCGACATTCCTCGACACGAATTAAAATGAATTTTATTCAAAGTTTATTGAACTTGCTTCGAATCAATCGAAAATTGGTACAAACACAAAGTTTGAAGGTTTGTCTCACTTTTTTTTATTTCTTTTCTTTTTAATTTTATAATTTGTGCTTTCTACTTTGTTTTCACACAATAATTAAATGAGAATTCGATTGTTTTGTGCAAAAATAGTGGGTTATAAAGTACGGTAAGCAAAGCTGGGCGCACCTTTTGTGCAATACCTACACGAGAAAAGACAGATTTTTTTCAAAATTGTTCTCCCCTCTGTCCTAAAAGAAATCTTTTTCATTCTTATTCGTTTTATCCAGTTAAAAATTTTTTATTTTTTTATTTAAATATAAAACAATTTTAAGCACTTTTCTTTTTTTTTTGTTGGAATTTTCCAAGCAAAAAACTATAAATATTTATGTTTTTATGGAAAAATATGAATCTTGGGACAAAAATCATTATGTTCACAAATAAAAGTGTTATATGACAATTAAAAATAAGAAAAAGGGTGTTTTTAGTCGATTTATAATGCTCTTTACTTTACATTTTTTTTGAATTTTATTTTTCTCATAAAAAATCATCACGCAAGCCAGAGGAACACTTTGAAATACAATATAAATGGAAGAGTTTTCATCAAATAGTATTACAAAAAAAAAGGAAGAAAAAAAACGTTATAGGACCATTGAAATCATTAGAAAAAAACTTTTTTCCTTCATTTTCATCTTCTTCTTCTTTTCTTCTTTCTTTTTTTTTTGATGGCTGCTACTGTGGCATCATTGCGTTTTGTTATCAAAGGCTCCTTCTTTTTTCAACTTTGACGACGACAACACATTTCGCTCACATTTATTTTTTATTTTTAATATTTTTTTTTGCCGGCTGGCAAAAAAAAGAACAATTTGGGTGGAAGTGGGAAGGGAAGGGAAGGGAGGAAAACGAAAATTCATTTGTTTCTAGAATTTATTTGTCTTTGAAATAAAGTAGAAAACGTGAGAAAAAAGAAAAGAGACGAATAAGGAGGGGGAAAAAAGCGACGAAGAAATCATATTTATTTTCCTCATTTTCCGGTCTGGTTTTCTCTTTTTTTTCCGAATATCATTCTTGATTTATTCTGTACGGCAAAAAATGTCGCATCAGCAACAAGTTGATTCTTCTTCGGATATTCAAAGTCGGGTATGTTTAATTCAGAAGTTTTTTCAATCGATTTATGAACTATCCAAGTATAATTGGTGTTTCAAAAGTTTTCAAAAAATACATTTTTTATTTGTCCTCCTTTAATGAAATTCGCAACAAATCTCGTCTTTGTAAAATTTAACAGATTATTTAACGGCTACTGTAGCAAACGAAATGGTTAGTGAGTGTTTCCTGGCGAGGCCTGTTTTTCACATTCCTCCACCCTTTCAAATTCCGATTTTTTTAATTAGAATTTTTTTCTGTTAAACGGAAAATAATTTTCAACTTTGATTTTGAAAGAATTTTCAGAAAAAATTAAACTCAAAAAATTTATAAATTTCTTTTTTCATAATTGAAAACTTAAGTCGCCAAATATTTTGATTAAAATCTTAGATTATTATCGACTCAGGTTTATTTCTATTTAAAACAAACTTTTTAATTTTATGTTTTTTTTTTGAACTTTTAAATAATATTTTTCGAAAAAACTGGATGAAAATGAAATGAAAACGTCATTATTAAAGCGAAACCGATGTGTCCCTTTAATTTCGTATACTTTGTATCATCAATTTTTTGTTGTTGTTTTTTGACTATTAATCAATTCCATGAAATGAACAATTACATTTTCCCAAGTTTTGATGTTTGACTCAAAATCGAACAATTTCATAAACGATAAATCATTTTTTCATTAAAAATTAAATTGAAAACCCAATCGAACACAAACCAGACAAGACCAATTTTTGTACGCGTTTTCAAAAAAAAATATTTTTCAAATAAAATTTTATGGTTTGAAGAAAAATTCTCAACCTAAAATTAAACAAAAATATAACGTCTCCTATTAATAAATTCAGCCTTGGCCAATCTAAAACCTTTTTTTTCCAGCTCTTGATGGGAACAACACGTAGCAATGAGCAGGAAAATGGAGTTTCACCACGGAGACAAGGTTCTTTATCTCCTGTTTTTAAAGTGAATTTAATTATATTTTTAATTAATTAAAAACAACAACTTGAAATTAATTATTCAGGTATACAGAGAGCGTTGGTTAATACTGGCTGTTTGTTGTTTTTTGGCACTTTCAAATGCGATGGTAAATTTGAAAACCTTTTTTGGAAAACCAAAAATTTAAATTTTCAGCAATGGATTAGTTTCACAACACTGACAGCTCAAGTTCAACATTATTATCGAGGAAATGATAATCATGAAAACTCATTCAGTGCTGCTCTTGCAACAAATCAAATTTTCCAAGTAGGAATTTGAATGAAATAATCAAAAAATCGACTTTTTCACTTATTTCAGATAGTGGCAGTATTCACTGGTTTTGGAGGAATGTACATAACCGACACAAAAGGAATTAAAATTGCGGTTTGAACAAAAAAAAAAGATATTAAAAATGGGAGAGAATAAGAGGATATTCAGGGATTATTGGGCACGAGTCTGAATTTGTTTGGTGCAACTCTTCGAGTGATCGCATCAGTCCCATATATTCACTCGTTTCTGATCAGAGAAATATTGCTGCACACTGGATCATTTATTGCCGCGTCAGCGCAAGCATTTTTTTTAGTTCTGCCATCAAAAATTGCTGAATGTTGGTTTCCTGGAGATCAGCGAGCCATTGCGAATGTTCTTTCATTTGTTGGTCGGTCAATGTGAATGGTTTTCAAGAAGTAACATTTGAAAAATTTCAGCAAATCCTGCTGGTGTTGCGTTAGGAACAATAATTCCATCATTAGTTTTTCCTTCAAATGTTTTAGCGATTGACAAATATTCGTGGGATTTCTTTGGATATGTAAAAATTAAAAATATTAAATTAATTGATTTTGATTTTCTCTTATTTTTTAGACAATGGGAATGGAACTTTTAGCACTTTTTCCATTTATTCTGGCATTATTTGTAAAACGTGGTTTACCTAAAACTCCGCCATCGTCGTCATCAGCTGCTCATCAAAACAATATAAGATTTCTTAAATCAATTGTTGCATGTATAACGTAAGTAATCGGTTAAATCAAATTAAACAAAAAGAAAAACTTTGAAAAATCAATTTAGAAATGTACAATTTCTTATTCAAATGACATTGTTTGCCTTTGCATTTTCACTTTTGTGGAGTTCTTTGATATTCATCGATCTTCCGTTAGTTAAACAAAACTATATTCTTCAAGGGTAAATCGAGTTTTTCCAAAAAATTGGTTTTTAAAATTGGTTTTCAGATATCCATTAGCGGTTTGTGCAGTAGTTGGAACTTTAACTTCATTAGTAGCTGGTCACATCGCGGATAAAACTCAAAAATTCAAAGTAAACAAAAAATCATTTAATTCAAAATATTCAGTGAAAAATATTTCAATTCTAGGAAATCATTCGAGTTTGTACAATTGGTTTTGCTACTTCGTTAATAATATTAAGAATTGTAATATATTTGAAAAAGAAAAAAAGCAACAAAATTACAGTAATAATTAGAATATTTTCAGTTTTTAAAAAAACGAAATGAATCAGTTTTTGATGAAATTATAATTTATGTTTTATGTGGATGTTTGGGAGCATTTTCGATCCCTCAATTCCCAATTGGTGTTGAACTTGGAGTTGAGACAACATTTCCAATTCTTGAAGCAACCTCATCTGGGATTCTCGTTATATTTGGGTAAGTGTTTAATATTTTTGTAAAGTAATGTGGATATTTTAGATCATTGTTAATGTTTATTGTACCATTCATTCAAAAATTAATGCAAAATGTTGAAGGAATTTATAATGATAAATGGCAATGTAAACATTGATAATTACAAGCCAACTGGTTTGAGAATTTCAAAATTTATAAATTAATTGTGTGGGATCGAAGTTTAGAGTTTGATTCATCCGAAATATTTTATATGTGTAATCCATTATTCTAATTATTATTTAAATCTGCTTCTGAAATCTTTAGAACCAGTTGAATTATAAAATAATTTTTTTAAGAATTAAAAGTCCAACGGCAAGCGTTTCCCTACTACAGATTTTTTTGAAAATATATTTCGGATGAATTCAAATTTATTTTTTCGATAACTCTTAATTCATAAATTTTTGAAATGTTCAAACACTTTACTGTTTGAGAAAAAAATCCGTGTTATTTTGCAGTTCCACTCGATGTTACGTGTGGTCTAGCAGTATTTTCGGCATTCTTGTCAATTTTCTTCCTAAAACCAAGGTTGGTAAAATTGATTTTCATGAATTTTCCAAAAAAAAAAAGTTTTTTTTCTTAGATATCGACGTCTTGAGTTAGAACAATCAAGATTAGCCGATTATTCAGCAGGAAAAGATGAAAGTAGTAATGAAGAAGGAAGAGATTCATCGTCGTTTGAGATGCAATAAATTCTCATTGATTATTGATCAAAAGGTTGGTTGTTTTCCTTTTTTTTAATTAAAATCTCCCAAATGTTTTGAAAAAAAATTAAATTTGTGTTCATAATACACGCTGGAAACATTCCTTATCTTTTTATTAAAATGCTGAAAACCAATAATCAAAAAAAAACTTCTTTTATCAATTTTTGTGAAACAATATGTTTTTTTTCTCAATCATTCTATTTCTTCTGTGTTTCTCTCCACACATGTGTTCTAATGAGGGTGATAACAGAAACTGTCCCGAATTTAAAAATTTTATAATTAATCAATTATTTTTTAGATCATAAAACGACAAGTTAAACAATCAACAACCTGCTTGTTTGTTAAACCAAATCAGTATATTTTTATCAATTTTTTAATTGGATTTCTCATGTTTAAAGTTTTAAAAAATCTCAATTTTAACAAAAAATCATTTTTTTTTCAAAATTTGTTTCAAATTAAAATTTTCTTTTCTTCCGAACCAGATTACGATATATTCAATTTTAAATGCACCCTGTTTTTATTTTCAAACAATCCAAATAGTTTTGAACTTTTGGAAATAATTTCAGTGGTAAACATATAGAAATATTTATCTCATTCTCATTTTTCAACCCCGTAAATACGCTCTTCTAACCAATATTAAAATTAAAAATTTTCATCCTTTCTCTCACATATCATTTTGAAAAAAAAATGCATATAAATCAAAAAAAAAAAATGTTCGAATTTGTCTTGCCCTTTTTGTTTTAAATTCAAATAAATTTGTTCAATGGTGTGCGTTTTTAGCAGAAATGTTAAACGAGGAAATAAAAATAAGTAGGAATTCTGAAGTTTCGCAAATATCGTCAGAATCTGGCCAACCAATAGTTTATAAGGTTGAGTTCATTGGGATGAATTTGTTGGGAGGAGGGAAAAAAGCAAAATTTTAGGTTTACAAGGAACGATGGATTATTTTATTATCAATCTCGACATTGATTATTTCGAATTTAATTGTGAGCCCTTTTTTTTGGTCAGAAAATTTGAAAAAAGCAAAATTTTCAGCAATGGATCTCATTTTCAGCATTAATTGAAGAAACAAATTTATATTATTGTGGACCTGAAAATGTCTCGAATTGTCAAGCTTCATTTTTATCAAATCAAATTTATCAGGTTTCTTTTTGTTTTTTTTTTTTGAAGTAAAACAAAATTGTGTTGCAAAGAACGCTCTATTGACAATTTTGAACTGTAGGAAGAATATATTTAAAAATAAAAATTGTTGCCATCTGGTTATGAAAAACAAAGCTGAAGTTATTTTTTGAACATTTTTTTTGTCAATAGAGCGTACTTTCAACACGGAAATTTAAAAAACAACTATTTTGAATGTTTGAACATTTGAATTTATGATCCAAAAAAAAACAGATTATTGCCGTAATAATGTCAATATGTGGAATGTATTTTGAACCAAAATTTGGTATTCTGCCAACGGTAAATTTCAAAAAAAAAAAAAACAAAAATTTTTTTCGATAAAAAATGCTCAAAATTTCAGCTAAGAATATCAGCAATTTTTAATTTTACCGGTTCAATAATTCGTGTAATATCAACAATTCCATCAATCGAATCCTACGTTCTTCGACAAATTCTGATGTTGTCTGGAACGACAATTACAGCAATTGCTCAAATGTATTTCGTCATATTCTCACGAATTGCTGAAACTTGGTTTTTTCCAAAAAATCGTGCGACCGCAAATGTCGCATGCTCAAATAGTATGGAAATTGGAATTGTTATCGGAACAATTCTACCATCGATGATGATCTCAACACAAATGCAAAACAATTTCCAAAACGAATGGGATTTTTTTAAACTTGTCAATCAATCAATACAATTTTCGCACAAAAATAAACAAAATTTAAAAATTTAGGGGCTTTTAATGACAATTATAAGCTTAATTCCATTAGTTATATCATTTATTGCGCAAAGATCTGTGCCAAAAACACCGCCCTCTTCATCGTCACATCAAACTTTTTCTGATTTATGCGTCACAAAAGAAATCTTCAAATGTCTCAAGTATTTTTCAAAAACAAACAAAAAAATTTTTCATTTAAAAATTTTAGAAGCCGCCAATTTTTAATTCAAATTATTATTTATTCGATTTTATTTGGTACGGCCAATGCAATTGTTTTTTCATCAGATATTATTAATTTAAAAGGATATAATTTAAAAGGGTAAACAATATTTAAAACAAGCGAGTAATTCAAAAAAAAAATTCAAATAGGAGATATTTACGAAATGGAAGAAAAAGAGAAACCTAGTACCCTGGCCGAGTTTCAACAAGAGGGAAAAATATTTAAAAAATTGGTTTTTAGAATAAAATTAAAAGTTGCATAACAATTTTTAAATAGAATTTTAAATTTTAAATAAAAATTGAAAATAAAAACTAGATTTCGTGTACCAGCGCCTCACTTGGTTTTTAATGCAAATATCAGCAGCTAATGAAGAAGTTGTGATTCGCAGTTGAAAAATAGTCTAGGATTTCCTGTTTTGAAAATCTTTTTTTCAAATAAAATTTTCAAAAAAAAATGTTGTCGCTACGTTACGCGAGGAAAAAAATGAGAAACTTTAGCTGAGAGCTCCCACAGATAGCAAAAAAACACACCGTGCAATTGCGCTCTACTGACAATTTTGGTTTTTTTTTTAAATTTAAGAAAAAAAAAACAAAGTAAAAGAAGATTTTTCAGTTATCCTGTTTCTGTTTCAACTTTAATCTCAATCATAAGTGGCTATTTGGGTGGATTTATTGCTGACAAAACCAGAAAATTTCGAGAAATTTCAACAATTAACACAATTGTTTCGCTACTTTCAATTATAGCATTGAGATTTGTAAGTTTTTTTATTAAAAAATTTGTTTTTTTTGAAATATTTTCAAAATTTCAGTATTTATTAAAAACATATTCAGCCTGGTATGATTCAGTTATTGTTTTATCGATTTTAAGTGTAACAAGTAAATAATTTTTTTATTGAAATGAGAAAATATTGAAAAGCCTTAAATTCAAAAAATCGATTGGAAAATAGTTAAATCAATCAATAAATTCTAAAAAGATCGATAAATTAAGTGTCGTGTTGTGCAATTAACACACCAATTGGAAATGAAATGGCAGTTGAAACAACATTTCCAATCAATGAAACGATATCCAATGGAATTTTGAGTTGTTTTTGGTAAGAAGAAGATCTAATTTCCAGCCGAAACCACATCTAATTTTCAGCCAATTTTGGTTGTTTTGTATTTATTATATATTGGATGCGTTGAAAAACACTGAATTTCTCTACAAAACTGAACAAAATGAAAATTGGCAGTGTAATTTTTTTTTTGAGTTTTCAATTTTTGATAAAATTGATTTTTCAGTATCTCTCGATTTCTGGATTCTCATTTCATTGATTAATTCAATAATTGCAATATTTTTTCTAAAACCAACGTAAGGCTTCTCCTTCTCCTTTCTTGAGTGTTTTTTAAATAAAAAATGAATCCCTTACAGTTATAATCGAATGAAAACAGAGGAAAATAATTGAGAAAATCAAAATCAATGCTTTTTATTTTGTTCTTTTTCTTCTTGTTTTGTTTTCAATTTGAGAATCATTTTATCTGAAATTTTAGAAAGAAAAGTTAGATGAACGAGTAGATCAAATGAAACTAATCAATCAATCAATGAAGCAATCAATCACCCAATCATTAGATCTCAACAGATATATTTGAAAAAGCTAAAAAGAAAAAGAAAATAAAGATATTGGTTATTTTTTTTTAAAAAGAAAAAAAAATGAACTATTTGTTGAGTTTAATTCTAATTTCAAATATTTTAGTAATCGGACAATTTGTCAAAAATGAGACAATTATTCATCGTAAGTTTTTTTTTTTGTTTTTGTTTTGTTTAGAAAAGCAATAAATTAAAATCAATTTTCATATGATGGCCGACTCTGGGATGTTGTAATTGAAACATGCAATACAGAAGGTGCTGGAACAGATGCGGCCGCATACTTGAAAATCTTCTATGAGTCTGGACACGATTCGGAAACATTTCATCTTGATAATCCGGGCAGAAATGACTTCGAGAAAGGATCTCGTGATCATTTCAAGATTTTTTTCAAACAATCCGACATTGTGAATATGGGCCTTTTTTGGTGGCCGGGCTTCAGCTTAAGCCAATCATGGTGTGTCAATTGGGTTCTGTTGCTCAATTCCGATACAGAAGCGTGTTTTGAAGGCATTTTTGATAAATGGATTTTGCATTATCGGTAAATTTGAAACAAAATCATTGATATTATTGATTGAACAATTGTAGAGATCCGCCGACGTATGCAACGAAATTTCATCGTCTTCGCTACGCGGATTGTGTTCGACCAGCACCGCCAACGGTTGAAAGAAGAACATTTTTAAGATATGAGGATGTAATTCGAAATAGTGGAGGATCGGCAGCGGATGAAAATTCGCCAACAATCGTTGAATAAAACATAAATTGATTGGAAAAAAAAGGAAAAAAACAAAACGTTTCGACCTATTTCATAAATAAAATTGTAAAAGAACAATTATTTTATTTCATTCGATTTTTATAATTTACGTGTGAATTAAAAAAGTCACATAAAAAAGCCAAATAAAAAAAATAAAATGAATTTGAAAAAAGTGTTAACAATTGTCATAGTGGTCATCTTCGTTAACAGCTCAAATCAGTCATCAAATCTAAATCCTCAATGCTTTCCACCAAAAGGATTAGGAAACGAAAATGAAGTTCGATTCGTATTTTTTCTTGACAAAACTCTTGACGTCTCCACTTTTACACGAATTCGATATTTGTTCAAGTCGATCTCGTGTGATATTCCGATCAGTGATCGATTATTATCGATAATCTATGAAATAAGCTCGAGTGAAGTAATTTTCAGATTTCAGAGAGAGAAAAAAACATTTTTTAAATTTCAGGTAGTTGTTGGCGGGAACAATTTGAAAAGTGATGAAATTCCAGAAATCTTGGAAAAATCTACACTCAATGAAGGTTTTATTTATTAAAAGAGCTGAAGAATTTCAGCCAACAAAACAAAAATTTAAGAACCCGATGCCGACGGTAAATGTGATCGGTTTCATCGATTTCTCGTTCATTTTTCGAAAAACACTGAACTCCATAGAAATTTTCAATTTATTATTCCACTTATCGATGAAGGACCAGGTACAAAAAAAGAAACCATGCGATGGGGCGGGGTCAGAACACGCCCACGTTGTTTTTTTATCTTTTGGATTTTTTAGACGATTGCCCCGCCCCTTTGGGGGGAAAAAAAAGAAGAAGCGAATTAATGAATTCAATTAAGATTGCTCATACTTGAAAGAGTTTCAAAAGTTTTTTGGCGAGCATAGTGATAAGAATTCGATATATTTGAATGCAATATTGGTTAATCAGCCGGCAACATCAACGAATCAACAATCGGTCAAAGTGCATGTTCCGAATATTCTAGAAATTGATCCAACAAGTTGGAAAAATGAGACATTTTTTTGTGTGGGGAGGGTTGTTAAACATTTTTTTGTTGTTCAGAACCATCATTGGTTACATCGGAAGTTATCGATCATGTGATGGATAATGCGCCATTAGTTCAGGAATATGCTTCAATGTAAAACAGAATTTTGAAAAAGAAAAGAGCGGGAAAATATTGATTTCAGGGTGAAATCAATTTTGAAAGGCGACGCTTACAGAGATTGGATGATTGGATTTACAACATCCACGACGACGACGACGACAACGACAACGACGACAACGACGACAACGACGACGACGACAACGCCACCAACGACAACTACAGGTAATTCGACGTTGACAACATCGGAATTGCCGACGACAACTTTAGGCAATTCCACGTCGACAACAACGGCATTGTCGACGACGATTCCGACGAATTCCACGTCGACAACATCGGCATTGCCAACGCCGATTTTGGCGAATTCCACGTTGACAACAACGGAATTATCGACGACGATTTCGGCGAATTCCACGTCGACAACAACTGAATTGCCAACGACAATTTCCGAGAGTTCAACGTTGACAACATCAGAATTGTCGACGACGACAACAGAACATTGGATTATTGAAGAAGAAGAAGAAACGTCAACGACTCAATTATCGACGTCAACAGGAAAATACATTTTCAAAAATAATGTAAAAGTAGAAAAAAAACAATTTTTTTTTAAATTTTAAATTAATTTATTGATTTTCTTTTCAGAATGATGTGAATGATGTTTCATATAGAAACTATGAGCACTGTAAGTTCAATTCCTTTCCCTTCCAATCCCACCTCCCCTCGCCTGCTTCAAGTGTTCTCCCGGAACGTCGTACGGTAGAAAACTTGTCGCAGTCGTGCTCTACGGAGAAGTTTTTTCATCCATTTTTGGTAAAAAAGCTGATGAGTGGGGGTGAGGAGGGGGGGGGGGGATTACTGTAGCTCATGCTCATCAATCAATTCTTTTAGGGAAAATTGTGAATCTTTGGTTTTTCGTCATTCTCGCCCTCTTCATCATCTGGCTATTCTCAATTCTGTTCTGTGTTGCGTGCATAATTGTGATGTCACGTCAAAAGAAGAAGACGACGACGAGAAAGCAGGAAAGAAGGAAATTGCTCGGCACTGGCACATTTGTATCGCCGTCGGCGACGCCGAGAAGAAGCTTGAGCACTGAAACCGGAGAGAGCGAATGGAAAAATGTTGTTCAAGAATCAACAGATTTTTTTTTTTTTGATTTTTCTGAAAACGCGTTTCCTTCTCTTTTCAGATTAGACCCGGATCGAAGGAAATGGTGGGAAATGAGCGCCAAAGTCTGACGCCGCCACCAATTTACTATGATCCGGTTGAAATATCACAAGTTGACAAGTCGACAGACGAAGATGATTTGTTTTCGCGAAAACCCCGACACGGTTACAAGCCGGGAAAAAAACCGGCTGAACTGAAGTTTGAATAAAGAAATTGTTGAGTTTTAATCGATTCTATGAAACGAAACCCGGCAAACGTTGGGAGGGCAAAAAAATGTCAATCTGAATTTCACTGCGTATCTTTGAGCGGTTGAATGAGTATTAAATGTGCCTCATAGATTCAAAGATTTTTCTTTGAAAAGTTTTTTTTTTCGAAATTTTTTGAAAATTGGAAAAATTGGCAATAGAGCGAGTTTACAACACTCCAAATTTCGGTCAGTCAGATTTTTTGAAGTTGAACAAGCTGGATCTTAAAGCACTTGCAAAAGAATAACAAAAAGTAAACAAAAACTTAAAAAAGAAACATTTTGAGGAG
The DNA here is from genome assembly GCA_963572285.1 of Caenorhabditis drosophilae. Lineage (NCBI taxonomy): Eukaryota > Metazoa > Nematoda > Chromadorea > Rhabditida > Rhabditidae > Caenorhabditis > Caenorhabditis drosophilae. The sequence continues at coordinate 6,119,818 of OY751564.1, read as the reverse complement.
AAAAAAGAGAGAGAAAGAGAAGGAGGGAGAGCACGCGAGAAAACGAGAAAAATGACGTCATCGAATTATAGTTGTTTCTCTCAATTTTTACAAAAGATTCAATTTGATGTTTCGTTTTTTTTTTAAATAAAATTTGGCAACAAAAAAAATCGCAATTTTCAATTTGAAAAATCAATCAATCGATAATCGATGTCACAAAGAAATCGATTTTTTATGAAGTTTTAATCGGAAACTTCGACATCAAAACAAAATAAAAAAAAGGGAAAAGAAATGAGAAAAGTGAAATTTCCCAGTCTTGTTTCGAAATGTTGTGGATTTAAAATTTTTTTTTTTTTAATAAAAATAAAAATTTGTTTTAAAAGTGTCGATTTACATTTATAATCAGATGAGAAGAAAGGAAATACTTCATAAATCGTTCGGCAGATAAAAATCAGTAATAATAATAAATATGCATAAATATAATTAAAATTTTATTAATTTATTAATTTTTATTATTATTTTTTTTTTTTTTTGGATTTTCTTTTCAATTAAAATTTGTAATTTGTTGACCCACAATAATAATTGGAAGGGGGGGGGGGGGGAAGATTCACTTTCTTGAAAGAAAGCGAAATTATCTCGCATAATATTATTTGTATTTATCATTATATCACCTATAATCGTTCTCTTCCCTTTCCTTTTTTCCCCACCCCCACCCTCAGTTTAGCTTTTACTTTTTATTTAAATAAAAATAATAATCTCATTAATATTTCATGAATTTTTAAAAGAAAGAAAAAGCATTTAAAAATGTATTATAACAAGTCGTCGACAATTGATTTGACTTGATTTGTTGTCAAGTATCGTTCGTATTTACATAAATATGATGATGAATAGAGCAATCATCATTCAACACCACTAGGTTGAACTCCTCTCTTGCTCTCTTCTCCTTCTGCTTCTCCTCCCACTCCCACCCCCACTTCAAATCGCTTTTTCCCACTTGTGATAATGAGAGTGACCAATTGTTGGTTAAATTTACAAAAATCTGAACATTTTTTGCACAGTTTTCACTTTTAGAAATGAGAGAGTTAAAAAAAAAAAAAACAACAAGGCGTCATTGCGTTGCTTTGTTTCATTGTTGAATTGTTGTGGAGGAGATTGATGCGAAAATGTGTTTGTGTCGTCGATCTTTTCATTAATTTGTCGCTTTTTCTTTTCTTTTCTTTTTTTTTTTTTTGAAATTTGATCTACAATTTGTTGGAAACTTATGGGGGGACGCATATTGTGTTGTGCGAAGAGCAGACGGCGGTGACGGCGGCGGCGGCTCGACAAAACACAATCTTAACGTTCTTCATTTGTCTCCTCCCCCCCCCCCTTTAATTGATTTTTAATTTGTTTTTATTGAAGGAAAAGCTTCCGATTTAAAAAAAAAAAGTTTTTAAAGCTTTGAAATCTTTAATTTCGCTCTATTTTGATTAATGATTAGATGTTAATACGGCTCAAACATGAGTTTTTCTCGTTGCTTTTTTTTTTTGCACATTTTCAAAAAAAATTCACAACCCTTTCCCCTTCTTTGGTCTCTCTCTCTCTCTCTCTCTCTCTCTCTCTTCTCTCCTTCCTTGGGGGGTGTTTTAAATTAATCCCCTCAAACAACTTATTCAAATAAAATGTGTAGTTCAACGAATGTGAAAATTGTCACAAAACGAGAGAGAGAGAGAGAGAGGGCTTGAGGAGGAACATTTTTTGACCAGTCCGTATCGTTTTGTTTGTCCACACATTCTGAGGAGAAGGAGTTGAGGAGGGGAGGGGAGGGGGGGGGATTCAAAAAATGAAGAAGAAACACGAAAAAACCAGCTGAATTGATGAAGAAGAAGAAGAAGCAGCATTCTCTCTCTCTCTCTCTCTCTCTCTCTCTCTCTCTCACTCTTCGGCTTCTCCCTTTTAAATCCGTTTTTCCGTGATTAAAAACAGACCGTTTTCTAGGCAAAACATTGTTTACCATTTAATCAGCATGAAAAAATCGACCACGATCTGAAATAGAAGGTAAAACGAATTATGAATTGGTGATTTTTTTTTTTTTAATTTCAGCTTTTCCATCCCTCCCCCTCTCTCTCTCTCTCTCTCTCGAAAATGCAATCGACCGCTTCTTCACCGCCGCTACCAATTGACGAATGGAATCGTGACACGAATCACGAGCACATTTATGCGTGTTCCGACGATAATTCATACTATGCTTCACCGATATTTCTGAACAACAATCTGGCGAATGTTGTCGTCGACGATGAAGCTCCGAAAAAATTGGCACCAGCGTTGTTGAGTCGACCAACGACGACATGTCGACCAGCCAGTCAATTATATTTGCCATCGAAGAAGAAGAAGAAGAAGAAGTGAGTTTTGGACCCCCGCCCCCGTCTCTTCCAGGGGGATTGTCGGCTGAAAGGAAGTTTCAGAAGAAGAAAAAGAAAGAAAAAAAATGAAAAGCGGATATCCAATTAAAATTTAATTCAAAGATTCTGAAACCCATCTTTTTCCTTTTCTTCTATTTTTGTTATTTCAATATTTTAAACAGAACATTGATTATTAATTATCTCTGTCTCTCTCTCTGTCTCTCTCTCTCTCTCTGTCTCTCCATCTCTCTGTCTCTCTCTCTCTCTCTCTCTATGTCTCTCCATCTCTCTGTCTCTGTCTCTCTCTCTCTCTATTCCAATTTTCTTCCTTTTTCCTCATTTTTTTCATTTTTCATTTATTTTTTTGCACACAAAAAAAAAAAAATAAAAAGTGAAGGCGATGAGAAGTGAAGAGCCAGCCGAAAGAAAAATTCTCATCAACAAAAAAAAAGGAAAAAACTGGAAAAAAAAGGAAAAGAAAAAGAAATTGGCAATTTTTTTATGTGGCTTGGTATTAGCTTGGTAATGGTATTTGAAAAAAAATGAAGAGGAGACGGATAGAGAGAGAGAGAGAGAGAGAGAGAGAGAGAGAGAGAGAGAGAGAGAGAGAGAGAGAGAGAGAGAGAGAGAGAGAGAAGTCAATGTGATGTATGACTCTGCTCATTTGTCCAAAAGTCTCTAATTAGCTGTTCTTTCTTCACAGACCCCCATCACCAATCATCCTACCATCACCTTCACCATCCACCATCATCAGAAAGAGAAGAAGGAGAAAAAAAGTTTTTTTTTTCCCCTCATTTCTTGCGCCTTTAATCCTTCTTCTCTCTCCCTCTCTCCCTCTCTCTCTCTCTCTCTCTCTCTCTCTCTCTCTCTCTTGGCATCTTTTTCTTTCCTCATCCAGTGGAAAAAAAACTGGACTGGAACTTTTGAGTCAACCATCGCTTGCTTCCTCCTCCGACTTTTTTTGAATGCTTCCCAATTGGAGTTCATTCAACACCAAGAAGCCACCACTCCTCCCCCGCTTCAATCATGTTTTTTCAAACTTTCCTCTTTTTCTTCATCTTTTTTTTTTTCCTAAAATTCAAATTGGTATTAGTCGTCGCTTGAATTGTGCCTGCTGAGCTTGACTATTTTTTGTTTTGTGTTCTTTGTTGCTCCCCCACCCCCGCCTCGCCCCCCCCCCTTTTCTCGATAATTTTCAGTCAAATTCAATGTTTTGCTCCTCAGGCTCTTCTTTTTTATCTTCATCGCAAAAAAACCTGTTTTCTTACAACACGAAAATGAGCGAGCAGTGTTTTGTGTGTGTGTGCGCCGAGAGAGTAATTAATTGTTTTTGAAGCCAATTAATTTTTGTTTTTATTTTTTAATTTTAAGCTTTTAAATCCCATGCACGTTTCTTTTATTTTTTTTCTCTCAAGGAAGATGAAGCTGGAAAATCGATTAATTGTTCTCTCTCTCTCTCTCTCTCTTTTTTTTTCTCTTTTTTTCTTCGTCTCTCTCTTTCTCTCTCTCTCTCTCTCTCTCTCTCTCTCTTCATTCAAAGATTTATGATTCTTTTGTATGAATAAAATAAAATCGAGTACAGGTTTGAAACTTGGTTAATGGTTTTTTGTTTTTTTTTTTGCCTTCATTCATCCTCAATTTGATGACCGAACAGATTTTGGTTTTTTTTTTCTGTCCCGCCTCCCCCTCTCGACGATCATTATTATTATACGAGAAAATCAATCGAGTAGAAAAGTTGTGCAGGTAGAATTGAGTTTTGAGAAGGAGAAGGAGAAAATCATTGGATTTTGCCTCCCCCCGCCCCCCGATTTAAAATCAACTCGTTTTCAACTTTGTCATACGCTTTGTCCCCGCGTCACCGCAAGATTTCGTCTTCTCAAATCGATTTTTTGATGCTTTTCCTTTTTCGAACAAAAAAAAACGCGTGAAAAATTTTGTTTTTTTTCTTTTCTTTTTTCGCTTCATTCACACCTTGAAAAAATCGGAGAAATAAAATCGCGTGACACTTGTAAATTTATCGAAAAAATGTGCAAAAAAAAACGAAGAAACAATTGTGGATGTTTTTTATTTGTTGGTTGCTTGGTTTAAAGACAGAGAGAGAGAGAGAGAGAGAGAGAGAGAGAGAGAGAGAGAGAGAGAGAGAGAGAGAGAGAGAGAGAGAGAGAAAGAGAGAGAGAGAAAGAGACAGAGACAGAGAAAGAAAAATAGTTGTTTTTTATTCGTCTCCTGCTCCTTCAAAAGTTGGCTCGAGATTTTTATAGCCCCGATTCATTCGAAAATCCGAAACGAACAGAGGAGGAAGAACTTTTTTTTTTGCTTCTTCTTCTTCTGCTTCTTCGTATTATTATTGATGATGAGAGAGAGAGAGAGAGAGAGAGAGAGGGAAAAAGAAAAAGAGAAGAAACGTCATAAAATGATTTTTTTTTGTTTCCAACATTTTTTTGAGTTGAAGAATTTTTTCTTTTTTTTTTGCTCATAAATTGTAATTCGGGTCGACGCTAAGTTCGATTTTTGTTCAGTTGTAACATGTGTCACTTTCATCAACGAAAATTAATCATTTGAAAATGCTTCTGAGATGATTTTGATCGTCCCCCCTCCCCTTCCCCCTTTTTTCACCCCATTTTTTTTCAAATTCAATGTCTCGGGTTTTTTTCCCCCACTCGGTTGATGCTGTGTGAAGAGCTCAGAGAAGAAGAAGAAGAAGAAGAAGAAATCGAAAAAATAATGATCGAATTTCGAATTGATTTTCGTATCATTTTTCAACACGAAAAAAATCATCTTTTTTTTCTGTTCTTTTCCTTCCTATTCGATCCCGTCCGTCCGGAAGAGAAGGAAGATCCCCCCCCCCCCCCCTCCCCATTTTTTCCATCCAAAATTTTGTCGGAGAAACATGATTCGCGGGGGGGGGGGGGGGGGGAGGATTTGTCTGTGTCTGTGGTGTAACAAAAAATGTATGACGGAGGTGGTGATCAATCATAATCCAATTCAATTTTCTCATCCTTCTTTTTGAGCTTAATCCCACCACCACCACCACCATCATCATCTCCAACCCCGATGGATGAAGTTTAGTTTCCGTCGAACAAAATTGCGTTTTGTTTTCGAAATTCTCCCCGGCCCCCGGCTCCCCCCCCCCCGTCGTTTTTTGTTCAACATTTGAATTTTTGTTGGGTTTGGGTTGTTGCGAAGTCCCATGAGAAACATGGTTTCGTTCGATCATTTTTTAAGTTGTCGTCGACGCCCCGTCTCGCAAAAAAAAAAAAAATGGTGCTCTTTTCACATTTTTCTCTCCCCACCCCCCTCCCCCCCCCCTCTCTCTGAAAAATGTAAAAGCGGCGCATCGTTGTTTTTTCTTTTTGTTCTTTGCTCCTCTTTTTCTTTTCTTTTCTTTTTTTTTCTTGATTTTGCCTCGCTTCGTACAAGAAAAAAAATACGTGGTTACTTTCAATTTGAATAATTTTGACGTGTGATCTTCAGTGTCAAAGTGAGCAAGCAAATTTGAGACGTCAAATAAATCGGAGCCATCTCGCACCATCCTACCTCACCTCACCCTCTCCTTCTCCTTGTGCTCCTCTTCCTCTTCCGTCGTCAACCAAGACAAACACATTTTTCCCGTCGAATCTACCTGTCAGTGTTGGACGGTAGAAGCCGAAAGAAGGCCGAAGGAGAATTTTTTTTGTCACTTTTTCCGCTCCTCCACCTCCTCCTTATCCTCTCTCCCCACCGGACAAACGATTTATTGATCAATTTGGGTGCTGTCGAATAACATGTTCGGCTGATCTTCCAGCTGAATGAAGAGTGAGACATGTAATGGAGCCGCAAATTGGCATCCTGCCAAAAGGTTTTGAATCGTTTTGATTGAAAGAAGAAGAAGAAGAAGAGGGAACAGCTGAAGACAATAATTCTGTTTTTTTTTCCAGAAGCTGCTTGGGACGATTAACAACTCTCGAAATTTTTCTACTTGTTCTTTTATTTTTAATAACAATTTGTTTATTTTCTGTGTTATTTCTATGGTTATGGGTACTTGACGGATACAAATCATTCAGTGAAGGTAAAACCAAAGAAGTCTGACTTGAATTTAAAAATCAAAAAAAAAAAATCTCAATCAAGGACGTCCAATCTATCCAGTCGCGTTTGAAAACTCATCGGTTGCTGTCGACAGATCGGCAAAAAATCACAACGATGTTGTGTGCACATCGCGTGAATGCGTACAAATCGCCGGCTTTCTCGCCGACAATCACAATCCAAAGGTTTTTGGCGGTTCGGAAGACGATCAGATCAATGATTTAATTGACACAGGTCGATCCGTGCGACGATTTCTACGAGTTTGCGTGCGGCAATTACGGACTGAATCGGAATTTGCCGGCGAATAAACCGCTTCGACACACGATCAGCGATGTTCAGGCTCGATTGAATAAGCAAGTCAAATCGATGCTTCAAGTATTTTGATTCTCTTTGTTTCTCTTGTCGATAAAAAAATCGATAATTGATTTTTCAGTCGCCGATCAAATCCAGCGATAAATCGTGGGATAAACTAGCGAAAGGTTATTATCAAAAATGCTTGAATGAAAGCGAGCTGGAATCAACTGGAATTGAAGCGATGATTGACATCACAAAACGAATTGGCGGATGGCCAACACTTTACGGTTTTTGATTTTTTGCGAAATTTTTGGCATTTTTCGTTGATTTTCTAGGTGACAAATGGATTGAATGGTCACATTCTTGGGAGGAGCAAATCGCGATGGTGCTCAACTTGACCGGGGTCAACGCCGTCATTCTGGAAATGGCTGTCACACATGATCCAGCAAATAGTAGTCGAAGTGTCATTGAAGTGAAGACATCCGGGAAAAGTGGGCGGAGAAATAAATGAAAACTAAATTTCAGTTGGATCAACCAAAATGGGGAGCCGGTTCAAGATATCCATATCTGGCTGGATCCGACGATCCGATGCTTCGCAATTACACGACCCTGATGAAGATGACATCCATAGCACTAGGTGCCGATCCGATATTGGCTGAGAAGGAGATGAATGAAGCGATGGAGTTCGAGTTGAAGTTGGTCAATTTTTCGGCTGACGACATGGCGAGAAGAAATCCCGAACGTGGAAACAACCGATTTCAGCTATGGCAATTGAAGAATAAGTTTCCATTTGTGGGTTTTTTCTCTCCCCATCCATCCAGAATCCAACGAGAAGTGACAAATTTCAGATTGATTTCGAAAAATATCTGAAAACAGTTTTCAAAGAACTGGTCGACTTGTCACCAAATCACACGATAATTGTCCGAGAAATCGACTATTTTACCGGTATTCAGGTGAGCGAAATGTGTGCTCTGAATTTGCGCTGAAAAACCACCAGCGAGTTTCAGCACGTCTTACAAACGACACCGAAACGGATTCTGGCCAATTATATTGCGTGGAGACTGGTTCAAGGTGGGCCGACTGGAGATTATTTCAGTACGTTCCATTATTGATTTGGCAAGAAGCGTAGCATCGAAAAATTGAACAAAGAAGAAGAAAAAAACCGCTGAGCTTCTGATGTTTTTTTTTTTTTTCTTGGAAAAAAAACTCAAATTTCCTTTGTTTTGTGTTAAAACACGAAAAATCGATAGTGTAAATCAGTTATTGATTGATTTGATTGATGTGAACGTCGTTTGTCTCGAATTATCAAAAGTGGAACGTACAATGTCTTCAATTTTTTTTGTTTCTTTTTTTTTTTTTTTTTGAATTTAAAAATCGCATTTTTTCCAAGGCTTCTCCCCATTTTTACCACCATCAACTCGTGAGCTTTTTTATCAGTTTAAAGCGAATCAAACTGGAATGTTTAACAGTCCACCACCAGATCGGTGAGTAATTAAAAATGATTTTTGTAAAAAAATTCAAAAAAAAATTCATTCAAAAGATGGGAGGACTGTGTAACACTGTCGGTGATAATGATGGACATGCCTGTCGGACGTCTGTTCGTCGAGAACTTTTTCGAGAAGGGTCGAGCGATGCGAAAAATGACCGAGCTGACGTCATATCTGAAGAACGAGTTCATCAAACAGTTGCACGTGCTCGATTGGATGGACGAGACGACGCGACGACGAGCCATCTCGAAGGCCAACATGATCGAATACAAAAGTGGCTTTCCGCTGCTTTTGTTCAACGATACGTGGATGGCGAAAAATTGGGGAATGGTTTATCGATTTATCGATTTATTGATTTTTTTTTGTGGTTGTTGTTGCAGAAGATTGCACCGCGAGAATATCTTCTTCACCTGACAATTCGTGTCAAATTAGTTCGATTCACTGAAGAATTATTGAGACTGGATCAACCATTGGACAGGTTTTTTATTGATTTATTGATTTATTGATTGATTGACTTTTTTTAAGATCAATGTGGTTTCAAAGTCCAGCCCAAGTTGATGCATATTACGCGCCAAACAATAATGAAATGAGTAATAAATTTGAGAAATCAACTCTTGACTGACGTAGTTTGTGACGTTTTTTTTTCATTTTTGCAGTTTTTCCGGCCGGAATAATGCAGTTCCCATTTTTGACACTCGGCGTTCCCAACTACGTCACGTATGGAATGGTTGGCGCCGTCATCGGACATGAAGTGTCGCACGCTTTCGATGATCAAGGTGGACAATACGATGAGATGGGCAATTTGAATGATTGGTGGGATTCGGAGACGCACGAGAAATTTGTCGAAAAAACCAGGTTTCAAGTTGATTTTTTTTCTTCTTTTTTTTCTCTCAAGGAAGATGAAGCTGGAAAATCGATTAATTGTTCTCTCTCTCTCTCTCTTTCTCTTTCTCTCTTCGTCTCTCTTTGTCTCTCTCTCTCTCTTTCTCTTTCTTTCTTCGTCTCTCTCTCTCTCTTTCTTTCTTCGTCTCTCTCTCTCTTTCTTTCTTTGTCTCTCTCTCTCTCTCTCTCTCTCTTTCTCTTTCTCTCTTTGTCTCTCTTTGTCTCTCTTTGTCTCTCTTTGTCTCTCTCTCTCTCTCTCTCTTTCTTTCTTCGTCTCTCTCTCTCTTTCTTTCTTCGTCTCTCTCTCTCTCTTTCTTTCTTCGTCTCTCTCTCTCTTTCTTTCTTCGTCTCTCTCTCTCTTTCTTTCTTTGTCTCTCTCTCTCTCTTTCATTCGAAGGTTTATGAATTATTTTTTAATTAAAAAAAAAATTTTTTTTTGAGATGCTTCATTCGACAATATGGAAATGTTCATGTTGCTGAAGCCGACATTCATCTGAACGGACAGCTAAGCCTTGGCGAAAATATTGCGGACAATGGTGGTGTTAAGACGGCATTTAATGTAACTAAAAACCAGACTGAAATTCGATTGAGAAACACATTTTCTAGGCCTACACTGCATGGAAATCCAACACAACACTGAGCGAGCCAGCGTTGCCCGGTTTTCAGAATTTCACCAGTCAACAAATGTTCTTCCTTGCTTACGCCAATGTTTGTCGCTTCATCTTCATTCTTTTTTTTCTAAGCTTTTGCCTCGTTGTTTCCAGAATTGGTGCTCTGTCGTTCGTCCAAAACACTACATTCAAATCATTTTGACGGATGTTCATGCTCCATCCAAATATCGCGCAATGATTCCACTTCAGAATCGTCCCGAGTTTGCAAAAGCCTTCAAATGTCCGTTAGGTTCACCAATGAATCCCGAACGAAAATGTCAAGTTTGGTAGACGATTTCTCTCTTCTTTCCATTTTCTTTTTCATTGTTAATTTAATTCATTTTATTTTTCCCTCCCATCCATCGTTCCGAGTGATTCAAAACAAAAACGAATCTTCTTTTTTTCTTGCCAATTTTAGATTTTTCAAAATTTTTGTTTTCAAATCTAGTCACATGATCCTTTTCTTTCTCTAATTCTCTCTCTCTTTTATTTCTCTCTTTAAAAATTAATTAATAATATTAATAATAACCAAACCATGTGAAATGATCTCTCTTCGTTCAAAAAAATCAATTGTGCTAATATTTCCATGTGACCAATGATAATTTCATCTTCTTCTTCTTCTTTTTTTTCTTTTTATTTCTCTGTTCTTCGCTAAAAAATAAATGATTAAAAAGATATCAAAAGAAACAAAAAAAAAACAAAGAGATCAAACAATGAAAAATAAAACAAAAAAACCAACTATTTTTTCTTTCTTTTTTTGGGATTTGTAATTAATTCAGGATTACTCGTAAAATCTGGCGGTGAGTATTTAAATTCAAAAAAATAAAAAAATAAAAACTGAACTGAAACAAAAAAAACGGAAAAATAAAACTAAATTTTTAGCCAAAAAAACCACAAAACTACAAATGTTATAAAACTCCGACATTTTGAAGCTTCTGACGCATTTTTCGAATTTCTTTACTCAATTTTTGCTCTTGCTGACGTAAAATTCGATTCGTTCCAAACACTTCGTCGAATTCTCTAAAATAAAAAATTCAATTCTTCTTCTTTTTCCTCCAGCAAACAGCTGTCGGGAAATATTGAAATCAAAAATTTTGAGCAAATAAAACCCACTTTTTTCGTATTTCTTTTTCATATCGTTTCTTCTCACGATACTTGACTGCTGCCATTCGATTCAGCGCTCTTCGCCGATCCGTTTCTTCATCAGCAGGCGGTTTTAGAACAACTCCACGCTTCTTGAATCTCGGCTTTTCTTCACAATTCAGATCGTCCGATTCGGGCGTCCAGGATCTTTCTGATTCCGCATATGTCACTGGGCTCTTGGCATTTCGGACGCGTCGAAGTCTACAAAAAATGGAATGTCTTCAACGTCATCAAAACAACTTTGGCACAAACCTAATTTTTCTGCTTGGTGTTGACGGCTTTTCCTCTTCGGTGGGAAAATAAACCAATGGGCCTGATGATTTTCCATAACTTTCGAGCCATGCTTGATGATTTTTATCAGGATCGCAATCAATCGATAATTGATTCGAAACGATTTCTTGATTATTCAACTCCTGTAAATATTTTAATTGATTTTTTTTCGTTTAAAAATTTTCATTGAATACTTGAAGTTTTGGTGTTGTTAGAAGAATATTTGGAACTGATTCTTTTGCTTCAATTTGTACGTAAGATTGATTATTTTTTGTTTCATCTTCAACATTTTCAATTTTTATTTTTTCTTTTGATATTTCCATTTCATCAGTTCCTAAATAATTATTCCAAGCCTAAAAACGATATTTTTTTTCTCCATTTTTTCTTTGAAAAATCAATTACATCCCAATCCACCATTTTCGCAAAATTATCCAATGCGAATTCAAATTTTGTCGGCTCGTTTTGACGAGATTGTACAAGATTGTGAGCCTGAAAACCGATTCTTTAATTTGTTTCCTATTCTAACCAAAAAAAAAAACGAACAACATTATCATTCCATTGAATAAAATCTGATGAAAAACTATCAGCTTCTTCATTTTTCACAGCTTTTCTATCAATTTTTTTGATTTCACTATTTTTCGTTGATCTTGTAGTTTCGTCAACATCATCATCTGATTGTTCACCAAGTTCAGATGTGAACTTTTTCGGATATTCTTGAATCTTTTTCGCACTTTTTCCACAAACTACAATAAGATTTTGATCATCATTCGATGTGTTCCATGATTGAAGATCAAGTAAATCTAATGAATTTTCAGTGACATTAGTAATATCACTTTTCATTAAATATCGATAATCATTTTCCATTGCCCATTGATCAAAATCTGGACATTCTAAATCAATTGATGGTTGCAATGTTTCAAATTGACCAGTTTCCGATGTTGATTGAGCATTCTTCTCATTTTTAGATTGAATTATTGATTTATCCGAAAATCCACTATTCCAATTATCCAAATCAAGAAGTTCAAGCTCTTTGATCACTTCTTTTTCATCATAATTCAAAACACCAATAAATGGGTCTGAACCAATGCTTGTTCTGAAAAAAACAAGAAGGAGAATCCAATTAAAATATTCTCGTTTTTTTAAAGTCTCAACTCACGTTCTTGATCGAATTGGATCCGAAATTGAATGAGAAAAATTTGCTATTTGATCATTCTTCGGTGTGGCAAACTAAAATTCATTTCATTTTCATTAGTTTTATGAATAAAAAAAAGCAGATTCAAAATGTCCTACTTTCTGTGCTTGACAATTTTTGTCCCGTCGAAACGGACAATTTGATATTGCGTGTGCTCCAAATGTAGTGAGACGTCCAACTCGAGAAAACATTTGATTTTTTAAATTGTTTTTTTCTTTCGATTCGAACTCGTTACATAACCTGAAAAAAGAAAAATCAAAACTTTTATCATTTTTGATCAGTATGAAATAAAAGTGCATTCGATTGCGAAATACAAAATTTAACTGAAATCCCAACTAAACGCTGATCTCTGATTAGGCAGAGATCAATAATTGAGATTCAATGATAAAAAACACAAAAAAAAGAAGAAAAAGACAGGAGAAATGGTAAATAATGATGTTTCTATTTGATAATAAAGTGATGTAACACGCAGGCGGTATAGGGTTTTCGCGTCAAGAATCTCTTCTATTTCTCCCCAACCCTCTTTTCTTCTCTCATTTTTCTATTTGTTTGAGCTTCTTCTTCTTCTCTCTTTCCTTTCTTCTTTCTAGAAACTTCTACCTAAAATAATTGGAAAAAAAGTGTTTAATTTTATGAATTTTTTAGTGAAAAATAAAGCACATTTTAATCATTTTTAATATTTGTTTTAAATGATGGAACACTTCATTCAGACTTTAGAAAATGAAAACCGGCGAAATGGATGAATTATTGAAAAATAAATAAATACAAAAATACTTTTTCCCCGTTATTATACAATTAAAAATAAAAAGAAAAATTATTTTGAAATAACATTTTCTATGTGTTTTTTATCTCGATCTAAAAATGATGAGATCATTTTAATTAAACAATGTTCGTCATAGCGTTGATCACAGTTTAATAATCCACATCGAACTGATAATCGATTTTTCGCGTTTGCCAATACTCGATTAAATAATCGAGTTATACTATCAATCAATGATGGAAATTCCTTTAAAAAATCAATTTTTTATACATTTCTAAAAAAAAACTTCCTACTGTAGCAAAAATAATAAGAGCTGGTGCGAGATGTTTCCAGACTTTGTTTGATGATGACAATGCTCCAAATTTGTACAAGGAATGAACAATATCACAGCAAATTCTTGCCGTTTCTAATGATTCTCTCACTCGATACTTAAATTATTTATTCGTTTCGTAAATTTCTAAAATTGATGAATAAAAACCAACTTTTCGACAAATTTCGGCTGCTAAAACTACTGCAAATATTCGCTTTTGAGGATCAGCTGGTACCAACATTTCAAGAATGAATCCGTTTGCTGCGAATAACGAAGGAACACCTTCAACTAATGATCGAACTTGTCGCAATGGAAACATCTTTAAAAATCAAGCGTTGAACTCAGATTTCAAATTGAAATATTCGAATACCTGCATAACCATAACCTTCATCAACCCTTCTACATCAATAAATGTTCGATGAATATAACTACAAACCATTTTTCGAATTTGTTTCCTTTTTTCAATTAATCCATAATTATTTGGATCTTAAAAAGATTATTATTAATTGATTCTGCACTTTATATTCTTACCATCCTTCATTCGTTTTGTATCACTGATTTCAATTAGCGCATGAATAATTGAACTATGTTGAGAATCAAGATATGATGACGTTAAATGTTCTTTTTCTTTTCTTTCACCATCACTGAAAAAAAACAGAATTTTCAATTGTTATAAATCAATCAATAAATGATTCTAACTGTTGTTGTCGATGATGTTGACTGGATAATGAAAAATTTAAATTAACCATTGCCATTTTCAATCTTATCTCACATCGAATAACAGTTGCAAAGAAATTGACGACTTGAATAAAACATGAAAAATGCGGAGGTGAATTGAATATTCTCCTAAAAATTTTCGAAAAATCTTTTCTTTTTCTCTACTTGTAAACGATTACCGATCTGCTCTAAATAATAATGGCGGAATTTTATAAATCTCCGCTACACCGAAATCTTCTTCATTTTTCAGCCATGTCGATGCAGCTGTCTGAAATAATAAATTTTTATCATCAAAAAAAAAAAAAAAATAATACTTCATATAACATTCTTGGACATGTCTGCTCATAAACATTAAACAAGGAAATCAGAATAATTTCAAATTCCGATGGCATATTTTCATCTAATGACTTTAAAAAACATTCCAGAACCACAGGAAGCGCTACTATCAAATTCTCAAGTGTTGATTTATTGATTAATTTTAATATTTTCATAATTTTACTGTGATTCCCATTTCGAACATCGAATAACATCTACAAAAAAAACCTGATCACTTAGCCAGCTTTTATCAATATTTCCAACTTTTTCAATATGATTTTTGGTGAATATTTTATTTTCTTGATTATTTGTTGAATATTTCAAATATTTTTGAACTATTTCCATACTTTTTGCAGTTGGTAACATATATGGAAAAATGCTTCCACATCGTGCAATCTAAATTTTTTTCTTTTTTTTTCTTTTCGATTATTTTTATTTTATAAACTAATCGCGGCCGAATTTTATCAAACTTTTGATGCCGAACTTCCATAACTGTCAAAAGAAATCGAACAGGAATTCGAGAATAAACTGTTTCGTTGTAAATCTGAAAAAAAATGATTGAAAAACAACATTTTTTTTGGTTATTGATTTTACCATTTTTTTTAATGATGGATCATTTCTTTGTGATTGTTCTCTATAAATACATAAATAAAGCATAACAAAAAGACGTCTTGTCAATTTTTCATCATCATTGAAATTTCCTTCAAATGTTTCTTGAATGAAGGAATGACTCAATCCTCGACTATAACCAATTACTGTACTATATGAAAATCTGAAACACATTTTGAATAGTTAAATAATTTAATCTAACACTTACCCTTCAATTAACTCTAATAATGTATCGTTTGCTGGATATGTAACCGTTTTTAATTGTTTTTCAAGCCAATCCTTAAACGCAAATCAAATTTTTATAAAAATAAGAAAATACCGAAATATCAATTTGATAAGTTTTAAAAACTCCTGAAGTTTGAAGAGCTGATATTGAATGAATCGCTAATCTTCCATCAGTTTTATCATTTAAATTTAATGTAACTGACTGCCGAATACTTCTTTAAACATTTTTTAATGAAAATTTTAAAAGAAAAGGAAAAGCTTAAAAAGAACCTCTTGGCAACTTCAAGTTCAGACAAGCACCCGGCTAAAAATGCATTTTTTAAAACTTGAGCATGTTGATGTCGATTTGTGATATCAACGTTCCTTTTTAATGTTTCACTTGCAAAATCAGCCAATTCATCAATTTTTCCTGACATGATACAAGCATGAACATATAATAAATTTGCTCCAAATGTCGAATTGCTTTGATTTTCATTTTTTGTTCGCTTTCTTGCTGCATCTAACCATTCATCAACACTTTTATCCGGTGGTTGAACAGCTCCAGTTTGATTTGGAGGATATCTGAATGTTATAATAATTTTGTGTTTACTTATTAATCAAATGCATACTGCGTAAAAAATGGAACTGCAATGAGAATTGCTAAAACAAATGTTTCGTGCGTTTCTGAGAATGGTGTTGGATCTGATGAGGATTCGGTTGATGATCGTTTTCGTTTTTTTATTTTTGTTATATTTTTCCCATTATCTGATTCTTGTGAATCCGATACAATTGAATCATTTTTAGACCCTCCTAATGAACTGAAATATTTTTTTTATTAAAATTTTTTTTAGAAAAAAACTACAGAAAACTATCATCGGTGTCCATAAATGAATCGATTTCAATAACTCCTGTTTCTTCTGGTTTTAGTGAAGTTCGAAATATAAATTTTGTAATCTTAAATTAATGTTTTTTTTTTGAAATATTTAATTAAATTAATTACTAGAATAATTTGTTCATCTTTCCATCGTTCAGAAGTATTCAACAGTTCTACTAAACAACATGATAACCTTGTGCACCATGGAGAGTGGGCAATCAATGGAATATCATCAGATACACTGTAATTCAATTTTTTAAACAAAAAACTTTTTTTTTTTTTTTGGATAACTTGTTAACAACTGAGTGAGCCATTGATAGAAGTCGATTAATAACTGAAGGAAGAACTTGTCGACCGCTACTTCGAAGTATTATTTTTGACAAAATTGAATCTAAATTTTTCATAAATTAAAAAAAGGCAGACAAAAAAAACCTCGATTCGTAAAAAGTGGTTCGATGAATTCAACAAACTCAACATCATTTAATAACTCAATTGCTAATCGGCACGCGACATTACAATCGCTGAAATTACATAAAAATCGATTTTTATTGATTTTTGAAATTAAGAAAACATACACACGACTTTTTGATAGTTTTTGAATGATTCGATTTTTAAAATACGGATGCATTTTGGCAATCTAAAACATTTTTATTAGACAAATTTTGATGAAAAATATTGAAAATACTTTATTGATTAATTCAACTCTTAATCGATTTCGACCCAATTGAGTAT
This sequence comes from Caenorhabditis drosophilae, assembly GCA_963572285.1. Taxonomy (NCBI): domain Eukaryota; kingdom Metazoa; phylum Nematoda; class Chromadorea; order Rhabditida; family Rhabditidae; genus Caenorhabditis; species Caenorhabditis drosophilae. Next base: position 6,102,957 of record OY751564.1, on the reverse strand, counting down.
AATTATTCAATATTGTTTCGACAAATGCATGAAGAAGTTCTGGCATTTCATTCATTACATTTTCTAGAATTGTAACACCATTTTCAAAAAGGAACGAGTTTACAATTTCTTCAATTGTCAACATTCCTGGAAGATATGAAAGTGTTACAATTAAAATATTTGTTAGCTTTTGGATCGAATCTTTTTCAATCCATCCTGATTGAAGAGTAAGTGCTGGATCATTATCTGAGATTTAATTGAAGGATGTTTTAAAATTAAAAAAAAAGGAATTCTCACATTTTTTTATATTCCTAATTAATTCAGAAATGTCTTCAAACATTTTATCATCTTTTTTAAGATTATTGGATTCTAGAATATTTTGAACTTTTAATTGATCGATCGTTTCGAATTCTGGAGATTTATTGGGTTGTTGAGTTATTCCTTCAAGTTTTTTGTCATCATTAAAATATGATGGAGTTCCAAAATAAGAACGGGTCACATCAGATGCAAACCCATTATCAGATTGTTGATTATTTTTTTCCCAAATTGATTTATTTGGAAATATTTTGTTCAGGCGCGAGCGCATCAAATTCCAATCAATATTTGAGAAGTCCAGCGTATTAATTTTGCTAGGATCAAGGAATGATATTAGAGATACGAGCAAATCGTCCTGAATTTTAAAAATAATTAATTATACAATTTTTTTGCAATAAATACCGGCAAATCATTGTTTAAACTTCCTACACCAGATTGTTCGGCAGCAATTTCAAAGAATTTTTTTTTCCGTTTCGATGAAATATTTTCCATCTGAAAATGTTGAATTTTTTCAAAAAAATCGATTCAAAAACAAAAAAAATTCACTATTTTTTAATTCGAAAATGTTTAAAACAAACGACCGTACAGTATTACATACCTACAAAGATTAAAGTGCGCTCTAAGGAATAGTTTTTATTTTATTTTCTGAAACCTTTTTCGAAATTCCCTCACTGTTTTTCCTTTTCAAAATTACTTTAGTTAATTTAAAATTTTATTATATATTTCACAATTCTACCTTTTTCAAAAAAAATTTTTAAAACATTAGTTTTTAAGCAGGTACTTAAAAAAATAAACATGAAAAATTGAACAAAAACCATTTATTTCAGAAAAAAACAATGTCTGTTCTTCTAAAAGAAGCAGGAGATTCGGAAATCAAGGAAAATCAACCAATTACTATTATTCAAGAAGGTAAATTTTCAGTTCTAAGTAGACTTCAAAAAAATTTGTAAGTTCTAAGGAAAAGCAAAAGTCGGCTTCCATGGACCAGTTTTTTACAATCCAGTACAAGAATTCAATCGAGATTTAACGTGAGAACATGTTTCAATACGAAAAAAACATTTTTAATTCAGGGTAACAGTTCTTCGACAATTTGTTAATGATCGGATTAAAAATATTGAAGCTGAAAAGAAAAATACTTCTACAAACAATGAACCGCCAAAGAAAAAAAATAAATTGTTAAATGAAGCTGAAGTTTTCATTTTTATAAAAACTTTAAACTTTAAAAAGTTTTTTAGGATGGATCAATTCGTATTTTAGACGCTCTGTCAGCTTCAGGTCTTCGTGCTTTACGATTTTCTCTTGAAGTAGAAAACGTTAATTTTGTAATGGCAAATGATTTTTCGGATAACGCCGTTGAATCGATTCGTGAAAATGTTAAACTGAACAATGTCGAAAATATCATAACTCCTCATTTTGGAGATGCTGTGTATTATTTCTTCAAATACGAAAATAAGAAATGAAAAATTTTCAGCATGACAATGATGAATCATCGATCAATTGATAAACGATTTCATGCAGTTGATCTTGATCCTTATGGATCTGCTTCAGTATTTCTAGATTCTGCAGTTCAATCTGTTGCGGATAAGGGTGGGTTTCAAATTTTTATTTTAAAATTTTATTAAATACAGAAAAATTATAGGAATTTTAATGGTCACATGCACAGATATGGCAGTTTTGTGTGGAAATACTCCAGAAGCATGTTATAATAAATATGATGCTGTGACAACAAGAGTAAAATGTTGCCATGAAGTGGTAAAACCTTGAAAATAATTATATAATAATTAAATACAATTACTATAGGCTCTACGAATACTTCTCCGATCAATAGATTCACACGCTAACCGATATACTCGATACATTGAACCTCTTGTTTCAATTTCAGTTGATTTTTACGTTCGAGTATTTGTACGGATTCATACTGGAGCAAAAGAAGCAAAGAATAGTGGAGCGTAAATATTTTAATTTTTTTTAAAACTCCAATAATTAAAAAATTATAGAAAAGTCGGGCACGTCTTAGTTTGTAGTGGTTGTCATTCAATGGAATCCTTACCATTATTAAAAAAAACTGTTGATGGTCCAAGTGTCAAGTTTAGTATTCCAACCCAAAAACCAACCTTGACAGGTTTTCCTTTCTGTTTCTTAATGAAATTTTATCAACATTTTCTTAGGAAAAGATGATCGTTGTGTGCATTGTAATCACCCAGTTCACCAAATCGGACCAATTTATTTAGCACCAATTCATAACAAAAATTTTGTTGAAAGTTTATTGTCACAGTAAGCCTAATTAGAATTTAAAAAAAAAGAAGGCAGTTTAGGTTAAAATCGACACCTGAAAATCAAAGACTTGGAACTCATAATCGTCTTATGGGAGTGTTAACAACTGTTTCTGAAGTGAAAAGTTCTTTTTTTTCCAAATTAGATTAAAAAAAATTTTTTTTTCAGGAACTTGATGATGATATTTTGTATTATGAGCATGATCAATTAGCCAATACTGTTAAAGTATCTGTACCAAAATCCGTTAACGTCAAGTCTGCAATTTTAAATGCAGGATACAAAGTAAATTGTACTATTAAGAAGATTTAAAATTATTAAATTTTGAGGTATCTGGATCACATTGCAATCCAAGAGCTTTAAAAACAAATGCACCAATGGAATTTTTATGGGACATTTATAGAAAAGTGGTGGGTATTTTTGAATTCAGTTTTGCAAAAAAATCAGATATGTTATGTAGGCGAAGGATACTAACGTAAATCGAGAAACGAGGCTTGACGCAAAATCACCAGGTTATGCGATTCTGGGAAAAGAAATAAAGTTTTTAGAAAAATGTTTCAATAAAATTTAAATCTATTTTCAGCAATGTGATTGATTTCAAACTTCACCCCGATGCTGCAATTTTGGCGAAAAAGGAACATTTTGTCAGATTTCAGTGCAATAAAGTTAGAAATTAATTAAATTTTAACATTTTATGGTTTTTTAAGGGCAAAAATTGGGGACCAAGACAAAAAGCGAAAGGATCTGTCAATTCTGCACAAGCTGGTTTTCAGTCTTTAGAACAAACTAAATAAAATTTATTTTCCTGTTGTTATTGTTTTTCGTTGTTTTAATAAATTGTTATTTTGAATCAAAATTTCTAAATATTATCTGTAGGGAGCAACAAGATCTGAATGAGTCCACTGTTTCACTTCTGAGGTTTGAGTATATTTAAAAAGCAAACAATCGAAAATCCCGAACTCACATTGTCAGTTAATTTAATGGAATTCGATAAAGGCGCGATATTAATAGAAGTGCACTGTTTTTATAGTGGGGAAGAAAGATAATTTTTTTTGTTTTTAAAAACAGAAACAATGATCTCAAAAAAAAGTTATTAAAATTAAAAGAAAAAATGTTAAATTTAAGCTCTTGAAATTTTTTGAAATGGCCTAAGTTTCCAAAAACAATTTGGGTTTCTAGTCCGTATAAATTTAAGTGGTTTTCAATACTTTCGAAAAACTATCTTTTAAAAAAATAAACAAATCAGAAAAATTATTTTATACCAGTTTTCAAAATGTCACGAAAGCGGAAAAGAGAAGAAACTGAAGAAATGAGAAATAATATCGAACAATTATTTTCTAATGGAATTGAGGAATTTGATGGTTTTGTTTTTTTCTTTGAGTTTATATAATTTCAGAAACTAATTTCAGAAATTAATAGAAAGGATAATAAAATTAAAAAAACTGAGCAACGTAAACCATTTGTTGGTTTGAAACCAAAACAACCATCCCTGTTTTTAACGTTGTCAAAACTCAATGGGTCATATTTGAAATCAAATGGTAAAACTTTAAATAATATTTTAATTTTTAATAAAAAAACTTTAATTTTTAAAGATATCGCCTCCCTGGTACATTATTCGGCATTTGGAAATGCGGTAAAAAAACCAATTTGGTCAGTTACAAAGCTAACTAAAAATATTTTACAAACAGTTGTAATTCGAGTAAATTGCGAAAAGGATATAATTGTAATTTTGTTATTAGTAAAATTTAATTTTTCAAATTCAATTCATTTAGGAATCAAATTCTCTTTCATTTATCGATAATTTTTTTGAAAGATCTTGGATTCAAACAGAAAAAGATGTAAACTGTCGTGAAACGTTTTGGAAATCATTGCTTAACGTGGAAATGAGTGTACGAGAAATGGTTGCTGAAAAATGTTCGACATCTAAACAACAAAATTCCACTTCGAATGATGAAACAAATGTTTTGGATATTGTAATGTGTATTGAAGATTTAGCAAGCAATGGATATCCTTTTCCTGGTGAAGAAAATATTATTCCTACTAAAATTGGGTTGAAATATTTTCAAAAAAAAAAACACAAAAAATATTGTTTTTTTAATTTTCAGATATAATCCAATTTCTTCAAAGTCTCCTCTTTTTGCAATAGATTGTGAAATGTGTTTAACTAGTGCTTATTGCCATGAGTTAACACGAATATCAATTGTCGATTTCGATGGGAATATTGTTCTGGATACTTTTGTAAAACCTGCCAATGAAATAACAGTAAGAATCGTTTACCATTTTAAAAAAATGTAAAGAAAAACAGAATTATTTGACACAATTTTCTGGAGTCACTGAAGATATTCTTGAAAATGTCACAACAACATTAAGCGATGTTCAAAAAGCAATTCAAACAATTCTCCCACCTGATGCCATTCTTGTTGGTCACTCTCTTGAATTTGATCTGAGAGCGTTAAAATTAGCGCATCCGTTAGTTTATAAACAATTTTCAAGTTTCAAAAAATTTTTAAAAAGACAAGTTTCAGTTATTGTATTGATACAGCTCACATTCTCAACTTTTCTAACAATGGAGCGACGAAAAATAGTTTAAAAAATCTAACGAAATTATTTTTAAATGAAGACATCCAAAAAGAATTCGGCCACTGCTCATATGAAGATGCATGGGCTGCAATGAAACTTGTCAAGCTAAAAATTCAGAAAGGATTGGTTTTTGGCAATATAAAATTAGGATGGGATTATAAAAATTTTCAAATAAAAAATGACTCAAATTCGCAAAAATCAGAAAAGAAAAAAAGGAAAGAATTCGAAGAGCTGAAAAAGTTTGAAAATTCTTGCAAATTTTGTAAAAATCCAACAGTAACGAATTGTACTGTTGCAAATTGTTCGTGTCACGAGATTTCGGGTCCATTGAAATGTGTAAAATGTCAAATAAATGAAAAATCAAATGAAGGAGAAATTGATTGGAGGTTTTTTTTAAATTTAAACTTAAATAATAATAATATTTAAAGAGATGCCCTCTTCGTTGAAATGTTACAAAAAACAAAACCAATTGAAGAATATTTAAATATCAAAAATAAAACGACAATAATGTGCGCCATTGGAACAGAAAACTTAGAAGAGGAAAAATCGCGGCAAAATGAAAAGTTTAAAAAATATGAATTTAAAAAAAAAACAATTAAATTTAGAAAACGTTGGAAATCACCAGAAAATTTTAAAAATTTAGATGAATTTGTAAATGAATTAACAAATGAAATCATGAAGGATCAAATTGTACTTGTCGAATTAAATTATCCACAAAAGATAATTGAAAAGGAAAAGTAAGCTCATTAATTATTTAAAAAAAATTATTTTGGTTGCAGAGATGAAAAAATGAATCAATCAGCTGAAATTAATGATCATCTTGAAAAATTAATAAAATCTGTTTGTTACAATGGTTTAATTATGGTTGTTCTTGCCAGTGACTCGAAGAGTATTTTGTACTGTCGAATTAAGCAAGGTTAAGCATTGAAAAAGATGCTTGTTTTTTGTTATCTTTTGTTTTGAATTTGGCCTTTGATTAAAACAATAAATTTTATAAAATAACAAGTAACAACGTTGGAGAAAAATTAACAAAAATAAATTCAGAAAAAAGTGAAAATATCTATCAATTTTTCGATTTTTTAACTCGAGTTTTAAGTTTTTCCAGGTCAATTGGCGCATTTTCATCAGCAGAGCGTTTTTTCGTGAATTTTGGTCGAGGTGCTTCTTCTTTTGCTTGATAAACTTTAAGTTTTTTCTGTTGGCGCTCGACAGTTTTAACGGCTGATTCTTCCATTTTTGCACTAGAAAAAAATCAATAATAGCTCGACAATTTCTTTTTAAATTACCGTTTTTTGTTGAGTTGTCTTTTATGCTCTTCAATGAAATATTCTCCGCTTTCCAATTGTTTATCAATCTGAAAATTCGTTATTAACAATGCTTAACGAAAATACAAATTAAGTTTACTTTGCTAAGTGTCGGTGCTGGTGGAAATGGTGTATATTCTTCTTTCTTTTTAATATTTTTAGCTTTCGCTTTCTTTTTAGCATCTTTAGTTGTTGTTGCACTTTGAACTTTCTTTCGATATTTTGGCAAATACGGTTCCCAATTTGAATCTTTCAGTTCTTCGTTTTTAGCTAATTCTCTTTTGATCATTAATGTTTTAATGTTATAAATTGGATGAATATTTTTCATACAATCAGTAACAATTTGGCTGAAAATAAAACTATTTTATTCTTTTCTTTTTAAACTCGTTTTTACTTGATTTGTTTTAATCCTGCTAATGGACCGATTGCACAAACTGTTCCACCTTGAACACATACGAAACATTGAGTTAGCAATTCTAAAGCTTTAAGAGTTGCTCCTTCATTTCCGATTAATCTTGCTCGACGCTTAACAAATCGTTCTTTATTTCGAACCATTGAAGATATTTTGATAATTTCACAATAAATTTCATCTTCTAAAACTCGAATTGCTTGTTCATATGGAACACTTCGAGAAAGAAGTTTTAATGTATCTCGAGCTTTTATAATAATATAAGGATCCCATGTTTTGCGAGTTGTACGAATGCGCATTGTTCCTTTAATTTAAAATTTGAAAAAAATATTTTGAAGTTCAAATACCTTCCAATAAATCAAGATCAGCTTTTAAATTATGCGCTTCTAATGCTTTTTCAACTAATGGCCAGCATTCCTTTATATATTTTTCTCGATATTTTGGAAATAAGGATGAAAATGATGATTCTTGAATGAGACCATTTGGATTATCTTCCTGAAAATGATTTTAAAATTTTGTTTCGATTTAATTAAAACTTTACCTTTGAAAAACTATTAATATCCCACCACTTGGGGTCCTTTTGGGGTCCAAACATTTTTGCGGTTTCTTTTTTGGTTTTTCTGAAAATTGTGTAATTTATATATTTTTTCAATCAAAATAAATTACATTTCTTCAACTGGGGCATCTGCCCAATCTGGTTCATATTCACTTTTGCTTTTTTTGCTCATTCTGGAATTAATTGGGATAAGAGAAAAATTGAGAACTAATTAAAAATTAAACAATTTAAGAAAAAAAAAATTTTTCGAAGAAAAAATAAATTTTAAAAATAACTAACTCTTTAAACTTAGAAAAACAACGTTAAAATAAAAATTTTTTTTTGCATAACCAAATTAATGCGGCGATTGCAAATGTTTCATGCGGTGTGCTTGCAATATTCCATCCACACTGGTGCACGCCTCTTTTAACAAACCAATCGACATTTTATTGTTAATAAACTACCTTTTTTCTTCAAAGAAAAAAGTTATCGTTCAAAATTTGATTTAAAAAATCAGTTTTAATAAGTATTTTAACATATATTGTTATTTCTAGGTAATGAATTCTATAAGTGAAGATAAAATAGATGTTGATAAGAATGAAGAGTCGAAAATAATGGAAACAATGAATGAAAATGAATCAATTTTCACGGAACCAATAAATGATGTAAAACTAAAAGTAGTTTGCACAAATTTTGAATGCCTTTTTTTCCAGATCACTAAGGAAATAATTGATAGTACGGTTTCAGAAAGAATTTCGGAAGGTAACCTACGATTAGAAGTATTGAATTAAAACAATTTAAAAATACTTAGAAAAGTGCTCAAGTAGTTTATTCAATTCTTCTGTTTCTGGAACGACATCTGAATTGGGAGAAAATCAAGTATGCTTCAATAAAAATGCTCAATCTAACTCAGCTCAATGTCCTGAATGTTTTTCGCCCGCCAGTCTATCACAATACAGCAAATCGAGTTTCAAGGTAAACATTTTTTTAAATTAAATGAAAATGCTACTTTTTCAGCCAAAAAATAGATCCCAAGTTTGTTGGATTTATCGCATGAAATGTTCTAATATCAAGTGCAATAACTGGTTTGGTCCACTGAAAAGATTTGATAGAAATTCTTTTATTTTTGTTGACGAAGGTACTAATATTTAAAATTTTAATTCGGATTTTTGATTCACAGACGGTAGACCTCTTGGACGACATCAAAGATCTGCATCGTCATTTTTAAACCACGAAAAAGATGATAGAAAAGAAAAAGAAAAAGTGGAAGTTGAAAAAAATGATAATGAAAGCTCCGAAATGAACATTGAAACAAATGAGGATTATCTTCAAGAAAATAATCCACCTGAGACAGAAAAAAAAGAAATAGTACCGCAATCTGAAGAAGGAACGGAAAAGAAGAAGAAACGAATAAGCAGAAGAAAGCCATGGACGTCTAAAAAAGTTTCTAAAACTGAAAAGAAAAAGAATAATGTAAATTTTAAAAAATCAGCGCTAAATAAAATTGTTTCCTATTTTTCAGGACACATCCAAAGTTGTTGCAATAAAAGCACCAAGAAGAACTCCAGGATATGTTTATATTGTTGAGCCAATACATGAAAATGAACAATCTACATCAACAGAAAGCGAGGCAACTCAGCGAATTAGAAGTTCGTTTAAAAAAAAGCAAGGAAATCAAGTTTGAATTTCCAGAATGTCGTAGTGATCAAGAACAGAAAACAAAAAATGAATCAAAAATAACAAAAGAACACACTTTGCTCGAATTCATGAAAAAAAGAAATAGTAAATTGGGAAATAAATTGGAATCTAAAAAAGTTGTTCAAATCAAAGTTTTAAACAAATTTTATTTTAATTTTTTTTTAGACAAACAATAACACAAAAGATGCATTTGCTCAAACCGGAAATGAAGAACTTATTAAATCATTGTTCATTGAAGATTTATTCAATAATGTGATTCAGGAAGAATGTGAAGAAAGTATTTCGGTTAGATTACTTCAGCAGCCACTTTTTTTACGAAAGCATTATGTAATGTTATTTAAAACAAATAAGGAACAGGTATTATTTAATTTTAATAATTTATGAAGATTTAATAATTTTTAGAAAAAATTGAATGATTCATTGAAAAAATCAGTTGATGAATATATTGTTTCAATTGCGAAAATTAAAGAAGGAATTAAAAAAATGAAGTAAAATGATTAATCATTAAAATTAAAAATAAATAAACTAATTTTATTCAGATGGATTTATGGAGAAAATATGCGACGAACCCGCGATGATGCTCAAGCTACAAAAAACGATTTTCAAAGATATCACTATTTTGTGAATTCGATGATAAAATCGATTGAAGAAAAGTATTTAAAATTAGAAAAACAGAAACAAACCGAGGTAGACAATGTTAAACTGAAAATGGCGAACATGGAAGCACTTTTGGAGTTGAAAAAACAGGAAATCAAATATGAACAAGAAAGAGCTGAATATTATTTAAGACTAAAAGATACTTTCGAACAGGTTTGTAGAACTTAAAACAACTGTTATTCAAATGTTGAATATTTTAAGAGAAAAAATGAAGCTAAACTTGTTGCTAAAGACGCAGAAGAAAAATTAAATGACGCGTTGTATCTTAGTTAGTTTATTATTTCTTAAATCTGTTTTTAATTTTTTTTTATTTCAGAAGACAATCAGAAATGTGCACATTGTCAAATAAATGAAAAACTACGAAAAAAGTTGACATCTGAAGTAGCTGATGTAACAGAATCGATGAATAAAGCAATAATTGAAAAGAATGAGGTTTAAAAAAAAATAAATTTAAAAAAAAAGAATACATCGTAATTTTTATTTCAGTATGACATGAGAATGCAAAAAGCCGAACGATGTGCTCAAATTCTGATAAAAGAAGTTGATAAATTAAATTATGAAACAAGAACTTGGAAATCACAAGTTGAGAAATTGAAAGAACAATTAAAAGGTAATACGACTTTTTTAAATTTAATTTAAATTTCGAAAATGAACAAATTATAAAGATGCTCAAATCTCAAATGAAACCACAACACCAGCATACAAAGGTTATGTTTTAACACCAAAAAGTGTGACGTGTACTCCAAGCAGGGCTGAAATGGAAAGAGGTAAGTGGAAGATTTTCAAATAAAAGTTTCAAAATACAAAACCGATTTATTCAGAAACTCCAGAAGAAGGTCAAATAATTGAAACATCATCACCGATTGATGATCGTTTTTCGAATTGGGTTCCAAGAGAAAAATTGTCAACATCCGAAACTGTAATTTCACCGTTTGGTATTCCAATGAAAAAAGAAGAAATTAAACAATTGGTAACACCGATATTGGTAAAGAATTTTTGTGTTGCTTCTTTGTTAAATTTGTTATAAAGTCTGTTAAGGTTAATTCACACAAAAGAGGAAAAGAAGAAGACATCATTGAAGAAAATATTGTTCATAAAAAATCGAAACCGAATCAAGAATCAATTAAAAATGAAGTATTAAAAAATGGATCAACTTTGACAAATAAAAAATTTTACGAAAAATCAAAACTAAATCGAAGTTCGACGATGAACAGTGGGCAAAGTTCTCAGAATCATTTATTTTTTAAACTTTCTTCAGATTCATTTTCACCCGGATACGGTAGTTTGTCAAACTTTAAAAAGATTCCGAAAAAAAGTAACAAACCACCTCCACACGAATTAGAATCAGCGGTTGGACTGAAAATAACAAACAAAAACTGCGACGAAATTCCAGGATCATCTTCGCCAAACGCTGAAGCTTCAATTGGTAAAAAATTATTTAAGAAAGTGAAAATTATGAGCAATTCAGATGATGTGCCAAAAAAAATATATCCACCAGTTGTTGAGAAAAAATATCCATTAAAACACAAAAAAAGTGGTCAATCTTCAAAACAAAGAAAAAAGAAAGGAAAAGGAAAAAATAGTGGAAACAATCAGCACTCGCGGCAATATGGAATAATTCGCAATGAAACCAGACGTTCTATTTCACCGCTGAATAATCCATTTGGTATAAAACCATCATCGTTGATGAATCCAGATACGATAAAATTGTTACCAAATGATGGAGGTGTGAATCAAAATGGATCATCGCTTTTTCAACCTTCAATCCAACAGCATCAAACACAACAACAAAAGTTTTTAGTTTGGCAAGAGCAGCCAAGAATGGAAAATCAATATAGCTTATCCGATGAAAGGTGATTTTGTTCATTTAAAAAAACAAAAAATTTTGATCTTTAAGAAGCTTTGGTTATCAAACATGGCATCGAGATAGTGATCCGCCGCCATTAAATCGAGAAATAAGAACAGGTGGATCATTAGATGTTGAACCAAGAAGAGAAGGTTAGAAATTTATCGAATAGTTTTCCAAAACTTAAATTAATTCTAGAATCATGGGGAAGTGTGCCTGAACGAAATGATGATTGGTGGGGTGGATCAGGTCCAGGTTATTGGCCAAGAGACAATTCCGATCCATCACCCTGGGTTCACGATTGGGGAAACAAGAGAAGAACCTTTTGGGAATAGTAAAAAAATTTAAAAATCCAGAAGAAATTAATATTTCGGGTTTAAATTTTAAAAATTACAAAAACAAGAAAAAAAACTAATTTTTTGAATACGAAATCTTACATAAATAATGTGTTATATTAATATTTTCACTAATTTTTTCATAAATGTTTTATTGTTTCGTGGATCTCCTTAGCTCAATAAAATGTATTTTTTCTCAGTTTAAAATTGTGTTAAGCTTTTACTAAATTCCGTTTATATTTACGGTAAATTTATTTGATCTGTGATTATGTATTTATAATTTATTTAAAAAATTAGAGCTCCTCCTTTCCGGGCCGAATCAACTTTTGAAGTTGAAGATCGAAATGTAGAAAAGCGTTTGAAGGAATGGCTGGAAGACGTCCCTTTTCGCCATAAGCTAAAAAATAAAAAAGATGAAAGCTTTTTTTTTGGCAAATTAATTTCTTACCAAGTTCTGGTGGAATGACAACACGTCGACGTTCTCCTTCGCACATTCCTTCCATAGCGATATCCATTCCTTTGATAACCTTCAAAATTAAGAATTTGATTTTCTTGAACTATTTCGTTTTTTTTTTGCTAACCTGTCCAGTTCCCATTTTAAAAATGAATGGACGATTACGACTCCAACTTGAGTCAATAAAACTTCCATCTTCAAGATATAAAGTGTATTGTTGATGAAGAGTATCACCAGCTTGAGCTTTTTCATTACAATTTTCTACTTCATGAGTGACCTTAAAATTGTCTATTTTCAAATAATTAAAAACCTCGTTTTTTTTTCCAAAAATCGAGTAAAATAAATAAAAACCAACATGAATATGAACTCCTTCATCTGTCACCCATTTGTCTCCGGGTTTCGGACGGAAAATACTTTTTAATTCGACGAAGTAGTAAAGAGTGTCACCTTTCTATAAGAAAAAAAATTAAAAAAAGAAAAAGAAAGAACATTTACCCCTTCAACTTCGTCACCATCTTCATCAAATCCTTGTTCTGGTGGAATAACAACCTTACGTTGTTCACCAACACACATTCCTTCCATTGCAATATCCATACCATGAATGACTTCACCACGACCAAGTGTGAAAGTGTATCTAACCATGTTTTTTTTATTTTTGAGAGTTTTAATAATTTAAATTACGAACGGTTTTTGTCCAAAATTGCTGCCGATCACTTTTCCAGTTTTATCACTTAATTTATAAAATTGTTCGACTTGATCGCCAGCTTGCGATTTGATTTTACATTTTGAATCTGCAACAATTTTGATTATTTTGTTTCCCTTATTGATTTGAAAAAAAAAACAAAAAACCTCCAATTTTTTTGATAATTTCAATTTTAATGCCTTCATCAGTTGTCCATGATCGATCATTAGAAGCTATTGAAATTGAGAAAAAAAAAAGGAAAAGAAGAGAAAAAATCATCTTCTTTTTTTTTGGATTTAGTTACTGTAAAATGTTAAGCTTTAAATTTTTCGAATAAAAAATTCAATAAAAAATGAAACGCGTGGAAGTTTTGACAAATACACCCGAAATGGCAAGAAATACATGATTTCTGGTTTTAACCGTCGTCGCTGATGATTTTCCTTTTCTTTTTCTTATTTTATTCTTTTCAATGACTAGAGATGAAGAGACGCAGATTAGTCATATCCTCCACATCATTACCGATGTCTTGTAGTTGTACCGTTTTTTTTTAGATTCCTTATCTGATATCTTATAATGTTTGGAATAAAACAAATATATAATTTTTATTGATTTTTTGTTTGATTAAACATTTCAGTGACATTTATCGTTTCTGAAAATGAAAGATGAATTATTTGAAGTGTTTGATTCATAGCTTTGCGCGTTTCAAAAAAAAAACCAACCTTGGAACTTTTCAAATTTACTCGTTCCGTGAAACTGGTGTAAATTAAATTTCCAACAACTAAAAATATTAAAGACAATGAAATAACAATGACGAAGCCAGCTGAAATTCGAATCATCAAAGCTGCATAATCATATGGTTTTTCAGGCTAAAAAAAGGTGTCAAATTAACCATATTAAATATTTTTTTTGGAACTTGCCTGCATTTTTTGAAATTTTTTTCGAAATAGTGAAACTTTTTTTCCGCCGTAAAAATGAATACAGAAAAAGCTGAAATCATAACATTTTTATTTAAGTAGTCTGAGAAGGGAATAATGTGGAGAAAAAAGAGGAAGAAAACGAACAAAATGACAAAATGATGAGAGCTTTTCTATCTTCTTTTCTTTCCTTTAAATTTAGATTGTTTGGAGAAAAAGAAGCAGAAAAATCTGAAGAAGAAGAAGAAGAAGAAAAAAAAGATGGAAAAGCTCATTTGTTTCGTTGTGTCCTTTTCTTGAAGAAAAACATTTTGGAAATGTTTTATTGATTTTTGAACAAAACATGAGATAATGATCAGTTAAACTCAAGAGCATCAAACATGAAGATATGTGCACTTTTGTTTGAATTAAAAGGAAAGCATTACATATGTTCAAATGGATTAAATAGAATAAAAGTGTCGGGCTAAAGTTCAAAAATTGGGTTTATTTTAATTAAAATGAATAATTTTAAAAAAGTACAAAAAAAATTATTTTTGAATTACCTCGTGAACAGTCGAGCGCGGTAACATCGTATTAATGAAAAGGAAACATTTAGCGTCTTGTTTTACTCTTTTTTGTTAATAAAAAAAATTTGTTTTTAATTTCAGAAAAAATGTCGAATGCAAATTTTGAGCCGATGCCATTTAGACGAACGTTTGGAAAACAAGCGGGATGTGGTGGTAAAAATTTTGAACAAAGAAAATCAGATTTTTGTGAAATTTCAATTGATTTTTTTTAGGAACTCGAACATTGGCAGATATTTCAGTTCCGGAACCACCATCATATGATCCAAATGCATTTGTTGGTAAGAAAAAATATTTTTTCACAATTAAATAGAATCAATGGATTTTTCAGATTCATGTGGATCAGCAATAGTAAAACCAATTGTGACAGGAGCATGTAAAAAATGTGGTTACACTGGTCATTTGTCATATCAATGTAGAAATTTTATTGAATTGAAGCCGAATATGTCAACAAAGGCATTTGAAATAAGCTCGACATCATCCGAAAGTAGTGAAGATGAAGAAACGCCATTAGTGAAGGAAAGAAGAAAAAAACTGAAGAAAGAAAAAAAAGAAAAAAAACATAAAAAAGAAAAAAAGCACAAAAAAAGAAAAAGTGAGAAGAAAAAGAAAAGAAGTCGATATGATTCAAGTGACGATGAAGAAGATCGAAAAAAAAGGAAGGAGAAGAAAAAAAGAAAAAGATCATCAAAAAGTGAATCTGAAACAGATTCAGACCGAGAGAGAAAAAGAAAAAGATCATCAAGAAGTGAATCTGAAACGGATTCAGATCGAGAGAGGAAAAGAAAAAGAAGATCTTAATTTTTATTATTTTAAAATTTTTTTTATTTATTATTTATATTTACAATTGAGTTGAGATCTTTGTTTTTTTTTAATATTTGATACTCATTTTTTAATAAAAATTTATTCATCATCGTTTGGCAGTTTTAATTGATGATCTTTGCAAGCTGCAATTATTTTTGGTGTTAAGTTAATTTTTTTTCAAAATTACCTTGATTGTAATGCTCTGGATACTTTGTTGCTAAAATAGTTTTAAAATGCCTGATTTTGGTAAAAATGAATTCGAGGTCTGACTTCATCTAAAAAATTTGAAAGATAAATAAGATTTTATCAAAATGAAACCTGAAGTATTGTTTCCTTGTGAGCAATCGATTCTTTTTTTGATTTCTCAATTCGTTTATCACATAATTGAGTGCAGTTTACTAACATTTCGTTGGTTTTTTCAAATCTTTTTAAACTAAAATTTTAATTGGAAAAAATTAAAAAAAAAGAAAAAAGTTCACCTTTGACGTTGTGTTTCAATTATATTTTGAATTGTTTCAGCATCAATTTGAGATGTTAAAGAATCGACTAAGTGTTGTTCCTTAAATTAACAAAATTATAAAATATTTAATATTTTTTTACATTATTTAAAGAATAATCGTTCGAATCAGCTTGAGATGGAAACCATGGGCATTTTGTTGAACGTTGTTGGTCTGACATTCACTAAAAAAATATTATTTTGATAAAATTAGCAGTAAACAAGTTATTTTTATTTGAAAAAAGTAAATTTATAACTTCAGTTTTGATCGAAACAAATTTTTTAAACTTTATTTTAAGATTAAAATATAAGGAAAGTATTTTCAATAAAAAATTGTCCTGAATCAGTGCTTGCAAAAATGCGCCTTTTCTACTTGACTGACATTTTTTGGTGCTCAATAGTTTCGATAAACGTTATATACTAGGCGGAACTAAATATAATAATTTTTAAAGTTTTTTATTCTCCGTTTCGAATAAAGTCAACAATAGTAAATAAATTTGTAAATATTTTATTCATTTTTTGTATTGCAAGTATACTTTCTGTTTATTTTAAGTTTTAAAGTTATCCAAGAACCATTTTTTTATATCTTTATAATTTCAGAAATTGAAAAAATGAATAAAAGTCGGCGACCAGAAGTAGAAATTTATCGACCGGGTCAGAATATGAAACTTCGAAGGTCAGATCAGTTTACAAAAGCATCCACGGTTAACGCTTCAGAAAAGTTAAAACTTAGCGGACAAAAAATATATTTGCAGAGTTTAGAAAGTTCAGAAACAAATTTTCAAAAAATCGAACTAGAAAGAAATAATTACACTCATTATGTTTTTTACAACGATCATATTATGCACAAAATTATAAGCTACGTAATAAATATTAAAGTGGGTTATCAAAAAAAAATGTTCTTTCAAAAAAAAAAACACGTTGCAGGATCGGAACAATTTGGAATTGTCGTGTAAAAGATTGTTAGAATTATCAAAGAAATCTAGTTGGTTATTCAATCCTAATCAACGAATATTAATATTATCATTTACGGTATTCAATTTTTCTTGAAAATTTAATTATTCAAAAAAAAAACAATACAGACATTGAATTCTGTGTTAACTGTTCAATTTGGTCAAATATTTGTTCGATTACCTTGTCTCACTTTTGAAAATCGGCGACAATTTGAAAATATTCATGACAGTAGACGTAAAAAACAACCAGAAAATTTGAAAATTTTACTTAAAAAATTAACCACAAAATTCGGAAATTATATTGAAAACGTTATAATAGGAGGAAGGTCGGAAAAAGATATAAGACGAGGTGTTGATCCACATTTGGTACGTTGTTATATTTTTTTTAATTATTATTTTTACAAATTTTTATTTAAGTTAATTGTTACTAAGGATTTAATCGAAACATTGAATGAAATTAAATGCTTGAAATCGTTATGTTTAAGAGAATGCTTCATAGATGAAGATGCTCTGGAATTTAGTAAATATATTTCTAAAATTTAACTAAGAATTAATCAGGAATTTCAGTTGCCTCGTCAAATTGCAAATTCAAAAACTCAATAGACGATGTTGTGTTAGATAGTTTGTATTTAGAAAAAGAAGATGATTACAAAACTGCTGTTGTAGGTTTAATTTTAAAAAAATCATTAAAAAACAACTTTTTTTCAGAATTTAATTTCTGAAAATGTGAAACGTTTAACATTAAAATCATTAAACATTTCTTGCTTAGGAAAACATATCGCAAATAAAATAAAAGAATTTAAAATTAATTTAAATTTTGTTTCTATTACACTAAACACAGTGGCAAAGTTAGTTTTTTTCCGTAATTAAATGGTTTTTTTTTTCAAATTTGAAAAGGATGGTTTTAGCGTAGAAGAAACTCGAAATATATTATCGGTTTTTAATCAATTTTGCAAATGTTTGGAAATTCATTTGACAGAATGCACGGATTTAATACCAAAAAATATGTTTCATCTAGGACGAAGTATAAAAAATTACCAAAATGTGATTTTCCAAATTTTAATTTAATTTTAATAAATATTTATTTTTAGATCCAAGCATTTACAATGAATGTCAAGCCAAAATCAACAAGAGATAATATTGATTTGTCATCGATTCTCGAAGGTTTTTTTTAAACGAATCATTCTTCCCATATTTTAACAATTT
This sequence comes from Caenorhabditis drosophilae, assembly GCA_963572285.1. Taxonomy (NCBI): domain Eukaryota; kingdom Metazoa; phylum Nematoda; class Chromadorea; order Rhabditida; family Rhabditidae; genus Caenorhabditis; species Caenorhabditis drosophilae. The sequence continues at coordinate 6,084,956 of OY751564.1, read as the reverse complement.
CGTTATTTTATTCAGATCTTGGAGAATTATCAAATTTGGAAACATTGACTGTCGGCAAATGGTCAGATCCGAACATTTTATCGTTTTTGATTGCGGGAGTTCAAAACTGTTTAAATCTTAAAACTTTCAGTTTTCTGTATGTTTTCGACTTAAATAAGTTTAAAATAAGGACCAGTTTTTTTTTTAAAGGAATGAAGCAATGTGCAAAAATATCGAAACAACAAAACAATTTTTTGAAGTTTTGCCTCCGAAAATTGAAAACTTAGAATTTAAGAATTTTCCAATTGACAATAATGTTCTGAGTATTTTAGAAGAAGTTTGATTATTTATTTTATTCAATTAAAACACATCTAATTTTTTAGAAATATGAACGAACATTAAAGAAATTAACTTTAACAAAACCTAAAAAATGCTTCACAATAGAATGCTATACAAAGGTGAATATTTTATGATTAAAAAATCAAAAATATGTTTTTTTCAGATTATTCACAGCTTTAAAGTATTGAAAAGTTTATCGTTAGATTTGCCAATTCCATCAACAATTGTGGTTGATTTATTAGAAAATCAATCAATTGGTGAAGCTAAATTGGTCTTAGAAAATGGTTGCCCACTATTTTTAGATGTTTTAGTAAGTTGAATTTTCATTTTAAATATCAAGTAAATATTCAATAATTTTCAGTTTAATGATCACTTTAATTCAATTAAAAAAACGCCATTATCGATCGGACCGCAAGGAGTTTTATTAGAATTAAAGCATAGGTTAGTTTTAAAAAAAAATTTTCTAATAAAAATAATTGTTCAGAAAAAAAACTGGATCAATTAAACTGCAAAGAAAACCTTTATTCATAAAACTCCCAGAGAAAAAAGCAGGAAAAGTAAAAGAAATTTGGTAAAAATGTTTTTTATTAAATTTCCGATTAAAAAATTTGAAATTTAATATGTAATTTATAATAGTTAAATTTAGTGTAGCTATTAATGGTTGATGAATTTTCAAACATAATATCAGATTTTTCTTCGAATTTATAAGCTTTTAACTCAAGTTCCCCGAAAAACTTGAACATTCAAGTTTTTTCCAATTTCTTTTCCAATATTTGATTTTAATGTTTTAGAGAGTAAAATGAATTTTCAACATTTTTAAATTAGTAAATTATCGTTTGTAATAGGGATACAAAGTTTTATATATTTTATTACTTGAAAGTTGGAATTTGGTTTGAATTTTCGTATTTGTTTCATTTTTTTTTCATGGTTTTAGATACGGAAAATTATTTTTTAAATACATTTTTTGCATGATTTAATTTTTTGAAAATGTTTAACGGTTTTCTGATTTCCGAAAAATTTCTGATCATCATTATATTTGAACATTATTATTATAAAATGAATCAGATGGAAAAAACAGTGCACCGATTACAAGAATTTCGAAAAATGAAGGAAATGAAACAAGAGGTACTTTTTCTGAATTTTTATTGACTTTTCAGATTCAGAAATTTCCAGAAAAACGAAGTGATCGAATCTGAAAAAAGTGTTGAAACTCATACAGTAACGAATAAAAATGAAGATGAGCACGGAAAGTAAAAAAAATCTTAAACTTATCCAATATCAACTCCCCAAAAATCCTTCATGGTTTTAAATGAGCTAAGAAGAGAAAGGAGGGGGGGGGGGAAGGAATATTTATTTAAATCGCTTAAAAAACCATAATTTTTATAAATAAACTGCTGAAAGTTTTTTTAGATGAAACACCGTTGATATCAATGAAATTGGCATTTCTTATTTATGTAATTGGACAACTTTTCACAATATGGTAAGCTCAATCCAGATTTTTTATTTGAAAACTTTAATTAAAATATTTTTTGCACATTTATTTTTACGCGTTTAAAGGCTTTATTAACATTGACAGTTTTATCTTCAATTTTTTGACTTAAAAATATTTTATTAGGTTCATCAATGTTTTTTTTCGTTCAAAATAGTATACGTTCCATATAGGCAATTCGTTACGCATATTTGAAAAGTGAGCTCATTTTCTTTCTAAAATCTCATCATTTCTTATACACTTTTATTTATTTTCTGTTCAATTTCTCCCTCTCCGTATAGTTCGAACTCTCGACCAGCTATTATTGTTGCCAATACACACGGGGAGGAGACAGAAAAAAAACCACTTGAACATTTTTTCTTTTTCTTGTTGTTCTTTTTAAAGCCTTTTTTTTGTTTCAAGTTAGTTTTAGTTTTTATTTTTCACATTGTTCACTCTCTGCTGAAATATGACACCACCAAAGTAGACACCAAAAATTTAAGAAAAACATTGATTTTCTGAAATTTTTTCAACATGTTTAGTTTCGAGCATTTTTTAAATATTTTAGAAATTAAAAAAAATTCGTTTAAATGAAAATTTCCATTTATCGCTTCTCAAATATGTTCCAACCGGAATTTATTCAGCAGAATTTGCGAAATTTGATTAAGCTTGTTTGTAATTTACTTTAAGAATAAAATACAATGAAAACTAATTGAAGAAGATGCTCAATTAGTGTTGTATCCTTCTTCATTGTTAAAATGACACATAAATTTTCGAAAAATGGAATAGAATTGAGGGAGTTAGTTTAGAATTTCGAAAAAAGAAAGAAAAAGTGGTCCCTTTTGGTTTTCATATTGCACATAAATGCGTTTAAATATTTGTCAATTTTGGCAGAATTTGTAGTTTGATCTCAAACAAATCAGATTTTAAAATGTCGAATTGCTGGCTCCTTTTCCACTATATAAATTGGCGTTTTCGTTTTTCGTTTTTTTTTTTCAAACTAGTCAATATTTATTTTGGTCAGTTGTATTTTTTTTGCAGGATCGAATTCGGTTTGGTTTTTTTCACTGCGTCATTAATCATTTTTACATATTTAAACACGGGTCGAAGAAAAAATGGTGAATTGAGCGCATATTCGGTGTTCAATGAGAAATGCGAACGATTACCAGGTCAAATGACAGCTGAACATTTTGAAAGAGATATGTTGAGGCAGAGAAGATGATGATGTTGGTTTTTCATTCGTTTTTAAAAATATTTTAAAAATTGGAAAAAAAACGCACACCGATTTTGGTGCAGCTGTGTTCAATTGAAAATTTGCACTTTACAGTTTTTTTCAATTGAAATGAACTATTTGGGGACAAAAAACATTTTCTTAAAGAAAACATTGTATTAAAAAACCGAAGAAAGCCGCAAAAAATTTTCGAATTGAACTTGAAGCTCTTTAAAATATATTTGTACTTTTTTCTTTTTATTCTTATATGTATCGAGTTCATTTTTCTTCAGTGACTAGCATAAATTTGGAATTCGTTTTACCATTCATTCATAAATATTTTTCAACGTCTTCTTTTTTTCTTTTTCTACTTCGTCTTCTTCTTTTTCTTTTTCTTCTTCATTATTTTTCCCTTCTCAAAAAAAAAGAAGTGTAACTTGAGAAAAAGTTTTCTTCTAAATTATAGAAAAATGTTTTTATTATTAATTATTCGGTCAAATGATTTCAACATTTATTTATGTTTGCTCATTACTAGTTTTAGGCATTTTGTTTATTGGTTAAAAAAAGAAGAAGCTATAATTAGTAAAAAAAATGAAGGAATTTGCACTTTTTGTTTTTTTCGCAAATAATGAGAAGCGGTCAGACTGATGTTTTGTTCGGCTTTTTTTTAACTTGAGGAATTCGGTTTTAGCCAACTTTTTAAAATGATTCATTCGAATTTCTTCATTATTTGAAAATGTATGTTTGAAAAAATCAAGAAAAATAGGTTTATAAAATTTTTGATTCAAGCCGGTTTATAAAAATTCAAATTTTAAAATTTTTTAGTTCAACTTTTTCTTGTTGAGAAAAATTTAATCAGGTTTTTCGTGTAAAATAAGCGGAATCAAATTGTAATCATCGAAGCGTTGTTAGTATAATATTGGTTTTCTTTTTAAATACCCAATGTGAATAAGCATAAAACTACCATAAAAGAAAAGTGAATAATAGATTTCAATAAAAAAACGAGTTTCAAACAATTATTCCTTTCGTTTTTATCAGTTAAAACAATCATTATTTTTCGTTCTTTCCATTTCCTTCCATTCTTCCTCTTCGTTGTTGTTTGTTTTTTTTGTCTGAACAACGAACATCCAAAAAAAAAAACGTTTCTTTTTTTCTTTTTTCTAAAAAAAAAATGAAAAAAAAAAAGAAGCGAAAATCCGTGTGGGATTATGTTAAAGCACATTCAAAACTATTGGGAATTCAGTTTGAAAGACGTAAGAATTGGGGAGAGAAATAAAAGAAGATTTTTAGAATATATAAAATAAGTTGCATCACATACCCATATACAATTGTGGAATTTTGGTCAGTTCTTTTCCTTTATTTTTTTGTCTATTTTTGCTTGATGAATAAAAATGGCGAAAAGAAGAAAATCGTTTAAAACTTTTTCTTTTCCTCTCTGGTTTTTTTTTGTTTCCTTCTCGACTTTTTCGTCGTTTTTTTTTCTTTTTTTTTTGTCACATTTCTTCTAATTTTTGTTTGCCTTTTTAAATGATGAGAAGCTGATTAAAATTTGGCGGAAAAAAGCGAATTTTTTTTTTAAATCACGATTGAAACGTTTCTTTTTTTCTAGAAGTCATCATCATGGAATAATTGGCGTTAAATATTTGAAGGATAACATTTGACAGAATCTGAATAAATATTTGTTGCACTAAAAATGGGAATCTAGAAAAAAAAACTAGATGACGTTTTAATGCTCTAATAATATATTTGTTTCCAGTTGACTGGACATTGTTGATTTTTGGGTATTTTTTCTATGGGTGAAAGGTTTTGTTAATTTTTATGCGTTTTTTGAAATAAATATTTGTATTGGTTTTTTTTTCTTTCATTGAAAAATTAATTTACTTTTTCACTCGTTTTCTCGTGAGAAGTTTCTTATCTTTAATTGATATTGCATTGAAAAAAAAAACAAAAATTTTAGATAAAAGTTTCATGGATGAAAGCCATAGTTTACTATTAAACGAAGAAGCTTTTGAAGTAAGAAGAAGAAGTTGCTGTTGTTTTTAAATTTAAAATGTTCGAATTATTTTCAGGCATGTCCTGAGGGAAAACGAGCGGTATTTATTTATGAATGGTTAAGATATTTGGATAGAATATTACCAATAACACAAAGAGAAGATTTGAAAAATGTACAAAAAGAGCTGCAACAACAATTGGAATCCAGATTGCACAGTGTTAGTGGTCCACCGACAAGAAAGTTATTATCCAGGTAATTTGTGGTGTCGAGAGCGAGAAGAAGTTTGAACAGAAAAAGAGAAAGAAGAATTTGCAGATGTATTGCTCGAGTTTATTTTTTAACTGGCGACACATCATCACTTTTAAGTCTTATCAATTCATGCAACGATACATTACGAATAAAAGACGAGTCACCAAAACAAGTTCAAAACAAATTGTGAATAATTTATGCTAATTTAAATCAAAGAAAAAAAAACGCATCGATTTCAGAGCAGCTTTATCATGTCTCAGCTCACTTTACGATGAAATGGGACGACTTGTTGGGCGATCATTTGAAGAAACGTTAATTATTTTACAAAAATGGATGAAAAGTGCCGAGTCTCATTCAAGAGCACACATCTTAAATACATTAGCAAGTATGGTGAAAGGATTGGGAAATTGTGAATCAAGTGCCCAAAAAGATATTTATAAAATGGCGAAAAATTGTATGCAAGATCGATCAATGTTTGTAAAAATCGCCGCATTAGAGGTTGACACTGGAAATGTTCACCGATATTTCGAATCCTAATTTTGTTGGTGTTTCAGTGTTTGACGGCACTGGTTGGAGTATATACGCCAATTTATACAACAGAGCTGGAAGCATCGTGCACAATGTGCATTAAAGTATTAGATGGCTCAAATTATGAATTAAGATGCTCGGTGGCGAAATTTATGGCTCAATTATTGGCAACATCGATGAAACCACCGCCAGGAGCTGTGATTCGTATGTGATTTTAAGATTGTTTTGTTTTTTTTTTCAAATTTTCTCTTTAGATGGAAAATCAAATCAAATGATTGCGGTTCGAGCATCACCTGTTGGCGACATTTTGAATTTATTAGCATCCGGGTTTGTACGTGGGGGAATTGGTGGATTCTTAAAAGGGAATTCGTCAACATTTCCAACGTCCGGCGGATTAACGGATGTTCGAGTTGGTGTATCAATTGTAAGTCAACTAAAAATTTATTGATATTATTTAAAACGAAAAAGAGTGAATTTTTGTTCAGTGCTACGTAGAAGTTATAAAGGAAATGGGATCAACTTGGTTGGAAAAAAATGTTGGAATCATTTGTTGCCATTTAATTGATTTAGCATCAAAATGTGGAAGTTTAGCATATACTCAGTAGGCGATCAAAAAAAAAGTCATGATTCAGTTGATTGATTTTTTAGGAGTCAAAGTCAACTATCAGAAGCTTTAATTCTTCGCCGATGTATATCATTTATATTGCGACAAACAATTGGAAAAATACTTGGTGAAAATGCTCAAACAATTGCTTGTAAACATTTAGGATCATTATTATCACAATATGTGAGCTCAATAAAAATCAATGAAGATAGTGGTATAACTTTCAACTGGTTCCAATTCAAATTTGAGGCATTTTTTAACAATTTCAGATTGTGAAATCATTGATGCTGACGTTTATTCAGGAGCCTATGCGTCAGTGGTAATTCTTCAAGAAATCTCAGCGCTAGTTCGACAAATCGGAACATCAGTTATGCCGTTATTTGTTGAAGCAACCGGTAATTTTTAAATTCGAAATTGAAGCTTTTCAAAAAATGATGATTGTCTTCAAGGAATCATGGAACATATATTCGGATGTTTATTGCATCCAATATCGTCAGTAAGATATGCAACAGCATGGTGTCTTCGATGCATTTCAATTGCTGTTCCAAATCTTATGACACCATTAATCGATCGATGTGTTTTAAGAATTGAGCAAATGAAAGGATCATCAGATGCAATAAGCGGGTATTCGATGGCATTATCTGCACTATTAGCAGCATCAGCAAATGATAAAACAAAATTGGGAATTCCGTATTCGAAACCATTGAAAATTCTATCGATTGCTGAAGAAATGCTAAAATCGTCAACTCAACAAAGTCGTTTAACAATTGCAAAACTTGAAGCTGGGTGGAATCTGATGTTCTCATTAGTATCATTAGGTGCACCAATAATGAAAGATCACATGCATCGTGTAATTCGATTATGGAAAGCTGGATTTCCGAGAAGTGCGAAAGAAGCCGAACAAGAAAGTCAACGAGGTTACAATTTGATCAAAAAAAAAATCAATGCAAAATAAATTGTTTTCAGGAGACGCATTCTCATGGCAATGCTCAATGATATCACAAGCTGGTGCACTATCAGTGATGGAAGCAGTTGCACAACAAGCTGAAATATTAGCCGATGTAAATAATAATGCAATCGAAGCAATGAAGATTCCAATTGAATGCAGTTTGATTACTATGTCACAGTCCGTTCCTCTTCGAAAAATTTCACATTTTTATTAAAAATTTGAATTTCAGAGTTGGAACTTTAATTCGAAATTACGGAAATCGAATGCGGCAATTAAATAGTTTAATGAGAATTCGTGTTTATAGATTACTTTTACTTCTTCCGCATAAAAGTTTTGAAGGTTTAAGAAAAAACTTCTCATCTAATAAAAACCATTACTTTTCCAGGATGCTACGTGGCGTTGCTGCGAGAGCTTGTTGCTGACATTACCTTATCCGACAATTCGCAATCAACACTGACTACGACAATTCCTTTAAATTTATTCAATGGTGTCGAAAAGATTCTAATATCGCCATTATATTCAGCAACAGATTATGCAATGGTCGAAGATTTAGTAGGATTTGTTAAAATTGAATGAGAAAATAGATGAAAACGTCGTTATTTTTCCTATTCAGCTCAACCCGTCAACAACAGTTGGAAAAATTGATGAAGATTTGACCAACATAATTCGACCGTCGTCATCATCACAAATTGAGACGACACCATGGCCAGAAAACGAGTCGGAGCCAGTCACATGTTTGAATTTGGCACTTCAAACTTATGGAAAAGTGTTTCCATTGGTGGCGAGCAAGCACAAAATTCAAATCACCGAGCATTTTACGGAAACCATCAAAAATTGTAAAAACGCAGCACGACAACAAGCGGTAAGGGTTGAGAGAAGAGAAGGATTTGTTTTTTCTATGGTATTTTATTTTCAGATTCTTTTTAATGCATTGACAGCAACAATGTTGGCATTTAAAACGTTATGTGAACAAAGAGGGCATCATGTTGATAATGAAAATCTTCAAAAAACATGTGTCGCTCTAATTCTACAAACTTTATCAAATAATTGTCCGATGACACGATTAGTTGGTGCTGAAGCATTGGCACGTCTATCGCAAGCAGTTGGTTCAGCACAATTTGTTGCGTCGATGGCGCAGTACTGTTTCAATCAATTGAAATCGTCGCGAGATGCTGTAACCAGATCAGGTCACGTTCTAGCGCTTGGTTGTCTTCATCGACATGTCGGATCATTGGGCAGTGGACAACACTTGAACACTGGTGTGTCAGTGGTTTTAGCATTGGCACAAGATGTCACATATCCAAGTGTTCAAACAAATGCTCTCATTTCAATGGCGTTGATTGCTGAAACGGGCGGTGGAATGTTTCGGGGATTTGTTGAAACAGTTCTCAGTGTTTGTCTGAAATTATTAATATCAACACCAACATTTGTTGTTGATGTTGTTCAAGGGATCAGTCGCTTATTAACTGCATTAATAACGTGCGTTGGACCAGAACTACAATGCCCTGGAGTGATCGATGGTGTCCGAACATCGCTTCTAGCTGCTTGTGCAATTCAATTATCACACTCGGATGCACTGGTTCGAGCTGAAGCGATTTCCGGTTTACAACAAATGCATTTATTTGCTCCACGATATGTTCATATGGATCAATTAGTGGTTGATTGTTGCTCATTGCTTGATTCAACTCATTTAGTAATTAGAAGACAAGTGATCAGCTGTTTAAGACAATTAGTTCAAAGAGAATCGAAAGAAGTTCGAAATCATGCGCAGATTCTAGTTCCTCAAGGAATTGTAGACACAAATAAAAAGAAAAAGTTCACTTTACCTGAAACCGGTCTAGAAGGAGCATTGCTCGGAATGTTGGACATTGAAAATGATCGAGAATTGAGAGGGCAAATTCAAGAAACCCTTATCTCGTTAGTACAAGGAACAAGCGGAGAGTTGCTCAACAATTGGCTGATGTTATGTAAAGAAATTGTAGCCACGTCATCCGAACATTTCCAAGGAAGACGAAAAAAAGATGAGGAAAAGAATGGACCAGGAGGAGTCGATGAATTAGAGAATGATGAGGATGAAGACGAAGGAGGCGATGACGACACAAATTTGGCTGGAATTCAAACGATTGAAGAAAATAAGGGAAAAGTTCAGCCAAGATGGCCAACAAAAGTCTTCACAATGGAAATTGTGAATCGATTGATGAGTGTTTGTGATACGGAAAGAGCACATTTGGATATGGCATTAGCCAAAGAGCTTCAAATGACGTCAGCCGGAAAAAATGATTATTTAGTGTTACACTTGTCGGATTTAGTACGAATGGCTTTTATGGCAGCCACCAGTGACAATTCATCACTTCGAATAGCTGGATTAAAATCATTAGAAGAAGTAATTAATCGATTCTCGGCGTGTCCAGAGCCCGACTTTCCTGGACACATGCTATTGGAACAATTTCAAGCACAAGTTGGCGCAGCACTTCGACCAGCGTTCAGTGATGATACGCCAAGTAATGTGACATCAGTCGCATGTCAAGTATGTAGCACATGGATTGGAAGTGGAGTTGCAAGAGATCTGAATGATTTGAAACGAGTCCATCAACTTCTCGTTTCATCATTGAGCAAGCTAAAGCATGGCTCAATTAATGCACAATTATACAGCGAAAGTGCGGCAACGCTTGAAAAATTGTCGATTTTAAAAGCGTGGGCAGAAGTTTATGTGACGGCAGTTGAGCAAGATCAAAAGAAGAAAATGAATGAAGAAATGAAATCATTGACCGATCATTATGATTACACGAATGCAACCGGATCATTATTATCACTAGTTGAACCAGAAACCAATTCATTGATCGGATTTTGGTTGGCCGCCTTAAACGATGCGGCTCTTTTAGCTCTACCGCACCATTATTCGAATCAATTTCAGCACAAAGGTGGAGCATTTTTTTCGGCCAACAATGCCGACTCGTGTCGAGAATATTATCAAATTTGTTGGCCGCCGATCGTTTTAGCATCTTCAATGTGGTTGAGCAAGACGAATTTCGAAATGCCGCCAAGTGTTGAATTGGCAACATCAAGTGAAGGATCAATATGGAAAGATGAAGGAAATGTTTCGAGGTTTTATTTACTGGTCGGAATCGCGGTTGAAGCATTAAGTAGTCGGACAAGACAAGTTGAAGATGAAACAATTCAGATGGCAATTAAATCATTAACACGATTGTTGTCATCCGAATGGTGTCAGATGCATTTAATGAGCGATGTTCAATCGGCAGTGGAAATTCTTTATGTTTTACATCGAATCGTCCTAACTCGAGATAATCTCATAACTCAAATACAATGTCTTGAATGTGTTAATTCAATTATTGATGCTGCACAACTTGCGATTCGAATATCAACATCAAAAGGTTTGCTGGAGGGGAAAAAGTCAAAATAAAAAATCAATAAATTTGATTTTCAGACATATCAAATGGAAATGTTGATACAGATGAGACGTTGAAAAAGATTCCGAATAATTTATTTTGTGGAAACGAAGGTGGAAAAGATGGAAAAATTTTCGACGCAACCAATGAACTGAAAACGATCAGCTACGCAACATTAGAACTTTGCGTTTGTGTTATTTTCAAGCAGATGCCTCAAATTAATTCAGCCCATCTGAAAACGAATATGATGGCCGCATTGCATTTGAGAAAAATTGGAAGGCTGCCTGGAGAATCAACACATTTGTTGATTCGAGCCATGCAATTGTTGATTCAAATTCCAGCACTGTGCTCACCAAACGCCAAAATCGCAACGCTGCCAGTTATCATGTATTTGTTGTTGGGATTCGTGAGAGAATCAGCAAGAATTGATGAGAACCTGCCTGAGCCAAACGGTCATCTGACGTCGATTGCGATGTCGGCGATTCAAAGTATCCGAATTCTGGTGAGCTCACCGCCAAACGATGAAACAATTGACGAATGGAAACAAATTATGAGAAATGCCTTGTACACTGTGTTGAATATGGCGAATGGTTATTTTTTTTTTAAATTATATTTTTATTAATTAGTTTAATTCCAGATGAACGAATGAAAGTTGATAAATGTGTTATAATGTTGGCAGCTGTTGTATTTGCAACTGCGTCGCCAGTTGATGTGGTCTTAGCTCATCAGGAATCATTCAATCAATTGATTTTATTATTGAAAAAACATTTGCATTCTGAAAATGTGGCGGTGAGAAGAAAACAAATTTTCGATTAAAAAAAAAGAAAAAAAGCTTAAAACCATAAAAAAACGAGTTCAGGTTGTCGTCAAAACTCTGCAATCAATCGCATCAATCTTTGGAAGAAAAGGATTTGGCGGAACGTTTGTGAAGCATCTGGGAAAAGAAATAATGCCAATTGTGAAGAAATGCACAGAAAAATTGGATAAAGAAGGAAGCATGACGGATTCAGACGTGGCGATACTTCATGAATGCATCAAAGTGATTGAAGTGTTGGCGATGACATCGAAAGACGAGAAGCATCTCCAAGTCATCTCATTATTAGTCCAACTTCTTGTTCGATTATTAAGAGCAACATCGCAAAACGAATGGAGAAAAGTTGGAGCCGTGGAAAAAAAGGTGCATGAAATAGCGATTGGAAGATTGAACGCGGCCGCGTCAATGTGGCCAGAAGAGTTCAAGAAAGTGATCGAATGGAATCAAGAATTGAAAAGAAGACTTGAAAGCGCTCTATTATTACAAACAACAAGACATGCACACCAAACAACAAAAATGATGACGGCCGAATCAAAAGTGCATTTTTTTAAATCGTCTTTTTTATTTTCAGATTTTGTCTAGAAAAACAAGAATTTACAGACAACAAATGTGGTTCAACAACAACCAAAAATCAAGTTGACAATGTTTGGAACTTGATAAGCAAAAACAAAAATTCAAGTTTAAATTGCAATAAAATGTACTACAAGCTTAATTACGGTTTTAATTACTCTTCAAATGTTTGGTAGGCTCTTTTAATTTATTTATGGATTTTTTAGAACATTTTTCATCTCCTGTGATGCTCATTATTTTAAGTGATTTTTAATTGTTTTTATTGTATAAAATACCATCATTTTTTGATTTGTTAACTTTATAAATTGTTTGAAAAAATGGAAAAGAAATGTACATTTACATTGATGAACCGTATTGAAATGAGGAATCGAGAAAAAAAAACAAAAATTCGGTAAAATAAAGAGCCAAATTAATATGGAAAAGAACCACGACGAGAATCATTGGTTTTTTTCTTTTTAAAAGTTTTTTTGAATTCATTATCTTTACTAAACGGATTTTTAAATGATGACATCAAGTTTGGAAGATTCAAATAAGATTTCAATCGATATTTTTCTTTTGTTGAACTAACTGAAAGTCGTTGCGCTTCTGTTGTTTGAAGTGTTTCGTCTGAAAATGAGGGTGGTGAAACTATCGATTTTTCTTTTTTTTTTGTTCACCATTTTTTGTGTTAAAATCTGCCTTTTCATCATTTCGATCACGCCAAGTTACAGAACGATTTCTGAATTACAAAAAAGGATTTTTTTTTAAATTTTCAGGATTTTTTAAAACAAAAAAACCTAAATTCTTCCATTTTAATATTATTATTCTTTTCGCATTTCAAATTTTCCGCACTTTTTCTTTTTATTTTATCGACTTCTTCTTTTTCAGTTAATACTCGATTATTTCCATTGCTTTTTATTAGTTCCAGGTAACCATAACCTTCAGCGCTCTGAAAATTATTGAATTTTTAATTTTCGCGTGCTTTAATTTTTTTTTTGAAACCAATTCTAGCTGTGTCACAAACATTGCCGATAATTCATCAAAATCTGGCCGATCTGATGGTTTTTCTTTCCAACATGATTCCATTATTTCACATCTTAAATTCAATCGATTTTTTATTTAAAAAAGAAAAGAAGGAAAACGAACACTTTATCGGTTGTCATCAACGGTCTTTTTGGTCGAATTCCAGCTTTAAGATTTGTCAAAAGCTCATTTGGTTCAATATTATCGAATGGAACTTCACCAAGCGAATACATTTCGAATATTACAATTCCATATGACCAACTGTAAAAAAAATAAAGCGAACATCATTTTTTTCAGTGAAATTAAATTTTTTTAAATTTTTAATTTTTAAAAACATCGATTTTCCATTAAGGCGCAAATGCCCATTGTTTTCCAAGCAGAACACTTTAAGTAAGCTTGAACGTCATTATTTTGTTTACTAAATTCTTCGGTAGGAAAATCCCGCAAAAGCTTGTGCCAAATTTTGATTTCGCTTCAAAATGCTGCTGAACTCGATTTTCTTTGAGCTTTCTGAATCGTCAGCCAGGTGGATTGCTCAAAGTCAGCAGGTGCTTGAGGATTTTTTCAATCGTATGAAAACATTTTTTTTGGATCACTTACACATCACTTTTATGAGTGAATTCTCCTTTTTCGAGACATTCCAATGCCAACCATTTAATTGGTAAACGATCCGAAGATGATGAAACTTCCCCATAATCCATTCGTTCTGTCGATATTGATAAACCAAAATCGCTAACCTTAAATTAATCGTTTTTTTTCTTCAAAAAGAAAAAAGAGAAAATGAAAAGTTTTCTCTCTCTCTCTCGGTCTTTGAAACTTTTGCTGATTTCATTCCGGCTAATCCGGTAATCAAGATATTTCTTGCTGCCAAGTCACGATGAACAATTCTCTTCTCCACCAAATATCTCATTCCTTGTGATATTTGCCATGAGAAGTTGAGGAATTCCTTGTGACTGTCAATTGTCTCATCGACGTTTCTTGACTGCAAAAACAAACATTTTGGGCGTTTTTCTTTTCAGCAAATGTTGGCTACAATTTCCAGATCGCATTTTTTCTGCTTCACATATTTCAACAAATCCCGATTCGTGCAATATTCAAGAACAAGACAGGATTTCGGTGTTGTTGTTATGCAGCCCAACATATTGACAATATGCTCATTGAATCCTAGTTGTTTCATCTTTAATTATTTTATTGATTGATTTTGGAGAAAAAAACGACTCACCAATTCAATTTCGTGTCGGAATTCTTGTTTCGCTGCTTCTTTCGCATATTTCGGCAACATTTTCACCGCACAATCACAATCAATAAATGCCGTCACCTCATTTCGATTGTATTTTTCAATTATTGGCGGGATTCCAACAATTCTTCCTTTAAAAACGTGTCCGTATGCTCCATGACCAAGTCGTTCATTTTTAACAACAAGCTTTTCCCATGATAATTCCCAATGATCAATTCTAAATTATTGATTGTTTTTCTTTTTTTCTTTTTAGCGTTTGATTTTCAATCAATATTCAAAACGAACATATCATTGTCATCAATGTTTTCGACGTGTGACGTCTTGAATCGTTTCAGCTTCCTCATCCACATATATTTTTGACGGTATAAAACTGTTAAAAGAATAAGGAGAAGCATTGCACCAGAGCATGTGCCAATTATAATAAACATAATTGTTGTCACATTTGAATTTGTCATGCAAAATTTCAATTTTTTTGACATTCCATAACCAGCGTCATTGCTGATTTGATATGATTTGATTTTTAGTTCAGATTTGTAGGTATCATAAGCATTCTTTAATTAAAAATTTAAATTTTTTCTTTCCCGCCATTTGATTTTTCGATTAAAAAAAAAAGAAAAGAAAACCTGCGTAAAAGTGATGATATTAAAGTCATAAACCTCTAAAGTTTGTAAAAGTGTTGTATTGTACATGGTGATAAATGTCTGAAAATCGATCGAGAAAAAGTTGACAAATTTCATGTGAAAAAATATCGAGAAACTTTTGAAGCGAAATCGGTGAGAAGAGTGATTCGAGGAACTCGAACCGATTCATCTTCATTATAGGTTGGTTTCAATGAAATCGCTTTCAAAACCAATTCTGTCGTTATATTTTCATTTCCATTTAGGAATTGATCTGTAGCTGAAAATCAAAATTCAAAACTTTTTTATTTGTTACTTAAAGCTTCGTAAAGAAACCGGAATTAATTAGAACTTCGTCATATTTTAATTGTTTTAAATATGGCTCGACTTTGTTCATGTCATCAATCCAATCAGAATCTGAATTATTTTTTGCTAAAAATCGAACGACCATTGCTCGTCCTTCACAATCTTTCAATGGATCAGAAATATATTTGACAAGTCGATCGAATTGACTTTCAAGAGTTTTATTTGATATCGCAAATAGATAAATGATTTGCCAATCATTGAAATAACGAAGATCCACCTGATTAAATTTAAAATAATTGTTTGCTTTTAAAATCGAGAAAAACGAAAACAAACCGTTGTTGGCATTGAAGTGGTTGGAATTGGTGTAGTGGTTGGTGGCGGAATTGTCGGATATGGACAATCATCTAATTCTTGATTGAAACAATCTTCGGATTTTCTCGATCCACATGGTTGGATACAATCCTTTAAAAAATCAATTTTTTGACAGAAAAACGAAATGAAGCTCGGAAAATTGTCAGATTTCCAAAAAAAGAAGAAAACAATATTAAAAGTTGAAGTGTTTAAAGAGCAACAACAAATAATTTTTAAGATAATTCTGAAGCTTGAAAAATAGTAACCTTTAAATGATCCAAACAGTTAAAGCTTGGAACAACAAAAGTATGGAGTGTAATATCCTTATAAACATCATACATCATTTTCGAGTCAATATTCAAGCTACCAACAGCTATAATTGTAAATGTTATACATCCAACTTTTTGAATATTATCTAATTCCTAAAAATAAAAGTTTCTGGAAAATTGCTGGGAAATATTCAACGTAAAACTGAACCTTTATAACATCCTGTTGTGCAGAAATATTAAATAATCGATTTGTTATCAGAATATAATTATTATAAAGGCAAGCAGCACTTGGTTTTCCAATTCGCTTCATCTTAAAGTTAATTTTTTTTTGTCTGGAATTTTCAAACAACCAACATCAGCAATTAAAGTATAGGAAAAGTTGAATTTTGAGGTGACTGGTTGAATTGGGTCTAAATTGTCGTAGTTTCCAACATAATTTCGATAATTCATAAATCCAAACGATTGATAGCAAATTGATTGTTCACAGCAAACTGTTTCCTCATTCTTAATTTAGTTTAATTTTTTTTAGTTTCGTTTTTGAAATTACAACAAAAAATTTCACAACAATGATGCAAATACGCTCTACTGACACACAGGGAATAAAAAAAAATTTAAAAGCGTGGGTTTGTCTGTGTGTTGCTTTTAAATTATTTTTATTAGTAGAAAATAATTGATTAGATACTCATTCAACAGATTATGAAAGTAAGCAGCGAAATTAATCTTTTTTTTCTTTTATAATTGCTTTAAATTTTTTCTGCCATAAGCTGATTCAAAAAAAAATCGATTACATCATTAAACATTGGCCATGCAAATATTTTGTAACCAACTCCTTTATTCATGCAAGTTGTCATTGAATCACTAATAAATTGAATAACTTGACTATAATTATCTTCTGAAGTCAAATTCTGATCTAAATCTAATAAAAAAACCATGTCACAATAATGAACTGGCTGAAAAAATAAAAGAAAATTATTTTCCTTTTCTTCTTCTTTTTTTCTCGTTTTTTTTGCAATTCTTCTTACATAAAGATCGGATTGATTAAACAGTTGAGGAGGATGATGAAGCTGCGAAAAATTTGCCTTATTGCACATGAAATTCGGATCGGTAATGATTGGTTCATCACTTCCATCAGATGCTTAAAGAATGAGAAGCAATGTGGATTTTTTTTTGTGTTTTGGGAAAATCACAGAAAATTGAAAATAACAAACCACAAAATTGAGCGCACGAATGGAAATTTAGAAAAATGTTGCTGAAGAAGAAAATGGAGAATAAACGGTTTATCACCATTTGATGAAGAGAAGAGTTTGATATTTGAATTTTGTCATCAGATGAATGAGAAAATTTATGAATTATTCAAAATTCTAATTATCGATTAATGAATCAATTTTTTGAGAAATTCGAAAGTTCTGAAAACGTTTATTCAAATTTCTTTTGAGAAATTCATTGTACAAAAATACAGTAATCAAAACGTAAACACGGAGTATTGTAATTAATATTTAAAAATACAGTAATCAAAACGTAAACACGGAGTATTGTAACAAATAATTAAAAATACAGTAATCAAAACGTAAACACGGGGTATTGTAATTAAAAATGTTAAACACAGTAGACAAAACGTAAACACGGAGTATTGTAATTAATAATTAAAAAGAAGAACTATTTTGATATTCCCAACTTTCACAGAAACTAATTAAAAAAATCAATAAATTCAAGTCATCAACTCGATTTGCTTGTTTAAAAAAGTAGAGAGCATAGACAATTGTTCGGTTATCATAATCAAATTAGGCCCAAATAATATTTTCATCTGATAAGTGAAACAATATGTAGAGAATGAGAACAAAAGAGAGGAAACCACTTTTTCATCATTTTTCTTCTTTATAGGCTTAGGATTAATTTACAAGTTTTTTATCGTATTCCTCTTTTTCTTCATGGAAATAAGTTTTAATTGATAAAATTTATTGTTGAAATTTAATGAAAAATGCGGATAAACATAAACAACATGTTTGTGATTCTGATTTTAAGACTCGGTTATTTTTTTTACACATAAAAATCTACGTTTTGGAAGAAAGGCACGGAAAATTTCACATATTTTGTACGGATTAAAAGAAAAGTATGGAAATGGTATAAAACTTGTAAATATTATTTGATAAAAAAATCAAAATGTGTACGATGACAACTGAAAAATGAAGAAAATGTTAATTGAAACTGTTCAAGTATTGCTTTTTGAGCAATAGTGCTGATTGGTGAACTACAGAACCCGGAATTTGACGTGTTTTGACGATCATCTTTTTCCTCTTCATCTGTTGGATAGGAATTCAAGTCCAGTTCAATTTCTTCTCCTTTTTTCCATAATTTGGACGATTGTTGTTGATAGAATAATTCAGTGGTGGATGAACTTTCATTTGAAACTGTCGAAATCAAAGAATCCGTAGTAGTTGATAACATTTTTTGAATTGTACTCGTCATTAAGGCAAACGTTAGACAATAAACGAATGAAGTAGCGCTAATAAATTTTAAAAATTGTTTGATTAGTTCAAACATTGGTAAAATTGACGACTGCAAATTTAAAAAAATTTAAATTAACTAATGAAACTTGAATTAAATTACCAAATGATATATTTCATTATAAGTACAAAAATCGTTTTTATCTACGAATGATTTTGCGACGCAATATTCTACTTTAGCCAAATATTGTTCAAATTCTTCATGTTTAACAGCCACATCCCAATTCTATTAAATAAATCTATTAATGATAATAAATCTTCAAACTTAAATACCAAATTTTTAACGAAATTCCATTCCATAGTGTTCAATTCTTCAGCATCCATTTCTAGTGATTCAGCCCAACCAGAATTTGATACTCGATCGAAGGTATCTGCGTCATGAAGAACTTTGGAGGCGAGTACCAAAGCGGGAAGGTAGAGAGCGGTTGGATCTGTTGAATCGAAGAAATTCTAAAGGAAAAGTTGGTTTCTTTTTTTTTTACAAATCGGTAAACTTTACAAACTTTATTTTGAAATTTAAGCCGATCTAGATAAACTAAGGCAACAACAAGAGTACACGGATCAGCGTATCCACGTTTTGATATCGATGTGGACGTTGCTGGTTCCATGTAATCGAATGTACATTTTTTATCAAAATACTCGACAACAAATTCTGGAAAAAAGTAATTCATTTTGTTTAAAAAAAAACCGTACCGGACAAAGGAAAATTAAGAGCTGATGGTGGTTTCGACCCATAGTTTAATGATCTCTTTATACGTTTTCGTATTTTTCGAAAATCTGGAAAAAGAGGCGCCATCTGAAAATTATAAACTTATTTTAAATTTTATTAAAAAAAATAAAATTTAAATCATATACAGAAACGGGAAGCTTTTTTTTAGTTTTTTAATTATGGATTTTTGCAAGTATATAAATTTTTTAAATATTGCTATTACATCGTTAACAAATTGAAAACTAGGAAATTAACTACACAGCCACAACAAATATAAAGATGAGCAGACGGGTAGAAAAAAGGATTAAGTTATTGATGGCTGCGTATCAACGCTGCACGTTATAGAGATGATACTCAGTGACGCGACGCGTGTTAAACGCGTCGCGGTTTCAGCGTCCCGCGAAAACAAATTTTCAAAGCGTTTTGCGAAGGTTCTTTATTTTTTAATATTTTTTAATAATTTTTAAAATTCTTTCTTCTTTCAAAAAAATTTATATTAAACGAAAAAAGTTTATTTTTACTTTGAAGTTTTAAATAAATTTGTATTAAAATTTAAAACATTCTTTTTCAGTATTATATGATTTTTTTGTTAGTATGATAAATCTATTTTTTGTTTTAAATAATTAAATTATATAATTTTTTTATCTAATTTTTTTAAAATGCTTTCAATTCGAAAAAATGCACAGTCATAGCTATTTCAAATATTTTATTTTTTCAGTAATGTCAGACGAAGCGGCAGTCATATCTGATGTTTCAAAAGTCGAAGCTGCTCTTCCAGAAAAAGCTGCAGGAGGAGAAGTTACTCCTGGTATTTTTTCCCCAGAATTAGAAATTAAAAATTTAAAAATATTTAGAAACTGCAGATATTCCTGCTGAAGAACCAGTCGAACCAGCTCCTGCAGCCGTAGAAAATTCCACTCAAGAAACCAATGGAAATGCAGCAGTAGAAAAACCAAAAACTGAAAATGAGGTAATCATTTAATTTTTTTATTGATGCATAAACGTTCAATTTTAAGAAAGAAGAAAAGTCAGCTGAGGAACCGAAACAAGAAAAGGAAGACAAAACTGAATCAAATGCGGCAGAGGAAAAAGTATCTTTTTTTTTTTGGTTTTTACAAAAATAATTGTTGTCTTCAGGCTGATGTTGCCGAAACCGCAGAAGCCTCTGCTGAACCAGAAGTTCCAGAAGCAGCAAAGCCGGTTTCTCCAGCTGCTTCAGCAGAAACAGCAAAAGTAGATAACAATGAAGAAAAGGAAGAAGATACAGCTGAAGAAGCTAAGTCAGAAGCTCCAGCTAAAGAAGACAGCACTACAGTTGATTCTAAAAATGACAGCAATGATGACGATGAGGAAGGAAAAATGGTAATTTCAAAAAAATTTTAATGTTTTCACAATTTGTATTTGAAGGAAATTGATGAAGAAAGTGAACCAGTTGTTGCTCCAGTGGCAAGAGGAGTATCTGCTCGAGGACGTGGGCGTGGTAGAGGTAGAGGAAGACCACCATCAGGAGTTCCAAAAGCTGCACCAACCCCAAGTCTAAAAGAAAAAGCAGACAGAAAGCCGAGAGGGAAAGCTGTTGTCGATGTACTAGCACATATTGAAAACTGAGTATTGATTATTTAAAATTAAGGCAGTAGACTCCATTGCATCAACAAGACCACGTCGTTCGACAACAACGAGAGTCGATTATGCAAATAATGACACTAGCACTGTTTTAGCAGAAGTAGATGATGAGATTCCAGGAAAGTTGTTCAAAGGAAAAAAAAATCCAAAAGGAAAGCCTGTGAAAGGTTATGTATCCGATTCTGATGGAGCACCAAGTGACGACGATGACGTTGAATTTGGAAAAAAAAGAAAACGTATGTTCTTTTTCATGAAATAAAAAATTTTCAATTTTTAGCTGGAATGACACGAGGAGTTGTCAAAGGAAAACGAGGAAGGCCGAGTAGAGCAGCAGTAGCGAAAAGAAACTTAAAAGAATATTCGGACGAAGATGATGATGAAGTCGAATATGATGATACAAATAGCGACGAAGAAGTTGGTTTTTCATTTTTATTTTAAAAACTTACCTCTTTTGATTTTTTTTAAAGTAATTTTATTCAAATTCAACTTGCAAAAAAAAATTGAAAATTTAGGTGTCATCGTCAAAAAAGAGAAAAACAGATGGGCCTGTTCCACCTCGAAAGAAACATGAAGAAGAAATCGAAGAAGAAGAATAAATCTCAAAAACTGGCAGTATTATTGATTAGAAATCTTATTCTGATGGTATTCTATCTTCTTTTTTTTCAAAATGTTTCCTTGGTTTTTTTTTCCTCAAAATTTTTCCTTGGTTTTTTTTCCTCAAAATCTCAGACTTACGTTGTCTTTAAAATGGAATTCGTTTCTATTCAATCTATTTTTCTTTAATGTTTAAAGCAAGTTCATGGCAAGACATTTTTCCATAGAA
Source organism: Caenorhabditis drosophilae (assembly GCA_963572285.1). Classification (NCBI taxonomy): domain Eukaryota; kingdom Metazoa; phylum Nematoda; class Chromadorea; order Rhabditida; family Rhabditidae; genus Caenorhabditis; species Caenorhabditis drosophilae. The sequence continues at coordinate 6,063,405 of OY751564.1, read as the reverse complement.
ATGATTTATACTGTATGTAATATTAAAATTTATTTACATTGTTTTGCCAAACTGATTTGTTATTCCTCATTTATCCAGGAAATTTCACTCCGTGATTATACATTGCAATTACATTGAATTTTTATTTAAAAAAAAAGAGGAAACTTGTACAATCAAGTTTTGTTCGTTATTTATTTATATAAACACGCATTCTTTTTTTTTTATAAGAAAGTCTATTGAACCATTTAAATTTTTTTTGTTTTATTTATCAAACTAAAATATTTTTGTTTTTAAAATTAATAATAATTAAATCATTGATAATCGAATTGCCCGAAAAATATTTGAAATTTGAAAGAAAAGAAGAATCTAATACTTATCTTTTAAAAAGAAGTGTAAAGATGAAAAATAATCGATCTCACACTATGAGCCAATAAAATGTTGGTTTTTAAGTAAATATTCATTGGTACTCAAGCTTAAGGATTCATAAAACAAAAGTTTAAAAAATGGTTTTTCTTCTAATATTGGAAAAAAGAGATTCTCGATATTTTAATTTTTAAATTTAAAAAAAAACGCTTTTTTTTTTAATTTTCAGAAAATAAATTTCGAGCAAACGGTTTATTTTTCGTATGGTCAAACAAAATTTAATCAGGAAAAGTCAAGAAAAAATGAAGGTGAGAATATGCTTTCTTGTTTTTCTGCTGAAAATTGTTTTTCATTAATTTTTCTGTTCAATCATAAATAAAAAAAATGGGAAAAGTGAGGGGAAGGGGGAAGAAGGAGGGAACAGAATTTTATTTTTCTTGCCTTCAATTATTCTTCATATAATGATTGTTAATAATAAACGAACAAAAACCCGATTAGTAGAAGAATGGAAATTAGCCCGAATTGTGGTAAGAATAATTTTTAATCGATTCATTGATTATTTATTAACAAAAATTACGTATTTTCGTGGTCTTTTATCAGAAAAAAAAAGAAAGAAATTTCTTCTTGCATTTTGTATTTTTTAAATCAATTTCTGCAGCAGAAAAAATGTATTGAAAAAACTTTGTGTTTGTTTGAAATTCAATAGATTCAGCTTAGTTGTATCCAAATGAAGCATGCATAAATCGATTAATTTCTTTCTAAGCCGGCACACGCACGCACACACACACAGCCGCAACAAAAATATAGATACATTTATCCTTATAAATTTAGAGAAACAAGTAAAATAAAAATAAAAAACTAGAAGAAGAAGAAGAAGAAGAAATAGACATTTTATAGAAACGAGAAAGTCGGCGGCTGTTGGTGTTTAGTTGAACACAGCTGCTCGTTGACTAATAGTTGAGGCTTAAATGAAGCTTATACCTCAATTGGTTATAACAAAATAAAAAAAGTGATTGATAAAAGAGTCGGCAGGTGGCAAGCCGTTTTTTCTTTTTTTTCTTTTCTTTTCTATTTTATTCAATTTTGGCTGCATTGTTTTCAAATAAAAATAGTTATCGATAAATTGGAAAAATGATACCGATTGGAGAGGTTTTTTATTTAAAAAAAAAACGATTGTTTGGAATTTAAATTTTTAATAAAATTAGTTAAAAATTTAATGAAAAACTTTCAAAAATGTAACAAAAAAGAGACAAATAATCATTTTTTTTATAGACTCATGATGGTCGAGCGGATATGACAAATTTCGAAATGGATCTGCTTGATACCCAATGCATGAAAGTCAAACATGAAAAAACAGCTGAGGAGCAGACAGGAAGGTGCTGTAGGTTTGGGTTAGTGTTGCTTTTTTCTCACTCTCGTCACGCAACATCATTCTGACGTTGGTTGGTTTGACGCAAAAATGTAATTTTTTTGTGTTAAATTAAATTTAAAAAAAAAAGGTTGAAGAGAATGGAATTTAACACCTGCTTGCGTTTATTTTTTTTTCAATATTTCATCAGAATTTTATAATTTTTTGTTAGAAAAACCAATATTTAACGGTTTTTTTTTCAAAATTAAAATGTCAATGTGAGTAAAATAATATTAATAAAAAATATCCAAATTTAGGAATTTTTATTTAAAAAAAATAATTTTTAGAAATGCTAGAAATCGAATAATTAAACCAGCCTGTGTGCCAATAACAATAATTTCATTATTGATTATTGCATTAGTGTTTTTACCATTATTCAATGAAGAAGACTTGGCTTCTCCTATCAAATTGACAAACACTTGTCGAGTTAATTGCAAGTTTGTCAGAATTTTCAAACAAATCTGAATCAACATTTCTAGATCATATTTGATTGAAACAATACCAACTGGATTGAAGTTTGACACTCTTAATCATACAGCTGATACTTGGATCAAGTTGATTGATGGAGCACAAAAGTGAATTTTTAATAGAAAAAAAGAAAAAAAATAATAAAGAATAATTGAAGATATCTTGATATATCGGTAATGTATTGGAACCTCAACGCTTCCGATTATCAAACATCGTATCGTGGTAAAGAAGTATTTGAAGCTCTGATTAGAGCTGGCAAACGGGGAGTTCATATTCGAATTGCACAAGATGGAGCATCAAATTTATCGAATAATAAAGAATCGGAATATTTAGAAAAAAATGGATTAGCCGAGGTTGGTTTAAAAAAGAAAAGAAAATATTTAATTTTTCTTGTTTTTTTTAAGGTTCGAAAAATTAATGTGACACGTCTTGTCGGTTCGGGAATAATTCATACCAAATTTATAATTTCTGATATAAAATCAGTTTATATTGGATCAGCCAATATGGATTGGAAATCATTGAGTGAAGTCAAAGAACTTGGTATTGCTGTGAAAGAATGTCCATGTGTCGCAGCAGATCTTTATAAAATTTTTGCGATTTATTGGAAATTAGGAGAAGTATTAATTCAAAAAAAAAAATAGGAAAAAAGTGTACAATCATCGATTAAAAAACTCAGAATTCGTCATCAATTCCTGATAAATGGCCAATCTCTTATCGAACCCTTTACAATTTTTCAAATATGGCCGAGTTGACTCTAAATGAACAAAAAGCTGAATTTTTCATATCGGTAAAAAGAGAATTTTTTGGATTTTGGTTCAAAAATTTCGAAAAAATTTTCAGAGCTCACCCGAAAAGTTTAATCCAAAAGGAAGAGAGCATGATTTATCAGCAATTCAAAAGATAATGAAATCAGCAAATAAAAGTGTTTGTATATCAGTGATGGATTATATTCCAACAACACTTTATATGAAGCAAAATCAATTTTGGCCAAAAATTGATAATTTCATTCGAGATGCTGCGTATCGAGGAGTTCAAGTCAGAATGTTAATCTCACACTGGGATCATTCGAGAAAAGAAATTATTCCTTTTCTAAAAAGTTTAATTTCAATCAATGACGCTCTTCCAACATATCATCAAACTCAGCGAGGAAGTGTTCAAATTGTAAAAAGAAAAAGAAAAAAAAACTCAGCCAATTTTTCTTTTGTTTTTTTTAGAAAATCTTCACAGTTCCGGCTGACGAAAAACAAAAAACGATTCCATTTGCAAGAGTGAATCATGCCAAATATATGGTGACTGAAAGCACAGCCTACATTGGTAAAAAAAAGTTCAAATTTCAAAAAAAAAAACCAGTTTACCTGTTTCCTCCAGGAACTTCAAATTGGTCTGGCGATTATTTCATTTCAACAGCAGGTGCAGCGCTAGTCGTTCGACAAAACGAATCAGCACAACGACTTCAGAATATTTTTGATCGAGATTGGAATTCAGAATATTCAAAATTGCTGGAATAATATATTTTTTTTTTAAATTTTCATGTTGAATTCGTTGACACGGGTGTGTCTTTAAACACGGATAATTAACTATTATTATTTTTTCTGTTTTTATTTTAATTTTTAAATTTCAAAAAAAAAATGTTCATCAAAGTTTTGAATAAAGCACAATTTTTGATGAATTAATGCCAACATCTTCTTTTGTCAAATTTGATTGTTGATTCTGATTCAGAAGGCTTTGGATAGCTCGCTTTTGAGTTGAGAACTAAAAAAATACTTTCCAATTAAAGATTTCAACGGAAAAAATCAATAATTGATGTACAACAGAAGGTGAATCATTAGATAAAAGGTCTTCATGAATACAATCAACAATTTTCAGCTCATTGAATAAATTGATCTGCCATGGAAACTCTTGAAGAATATGAACTGCCGCATTTAGTGCTTTTTCATTCAAACGAATATCGTCGTTTTTCAAAAGTAATGGAATTTGATGAGAAACTCCCTAAAATTTTCCTTCATTTGATTCCAAACATTTCCTGATAACTAAAATACCTGACGAACCAACCAATCAAGTTGGTTATCATCCGCAGTTGCAAGCATATTGGCAATGATCCAAAGACATTCCTTTTTCAATCGACGCTCATTTGAATGGATTCCATTTAAAATCCAAATATAAAACGAGTCATTATTAAGCACTTAAAAATCAATCAATAATTGCAGTCGACGAATGGAAACGAAAAGAAACCAACAATACTCAACGTGTTTCGGTAATCCAGCTGCAATATTTGAGCATATCCAGGCAATTTCACTTCGATGCTCCTTTCTAGTCATTCCAACACTCTGTGCAAATTTCAGAATTTAAATTAAAGAAAAGAAAAAGAAAAAAACCGAACCAAAACATGAGAAAAAATTGGGATTTGAAGAAGAGAATCAGTCTGTGAATCATTTCCAACCGCAACATTTCCCAATAATCGAAGAGCAGCCGAATGAATTTCAGAATATTTATCATTGAGAAAAATGAACATGCATTTTTCGAGAAGACCATTTTGCTCCAATAAATGATCAATCTGAAATTCAAACAAATTTCACACGCCCATGTTTGATTGCGGCGTGTAAATATGGGCGGAGGAAGAAGCAATTGCAAACTTCGTGCACGCTTATTCAAACATTTTGAAAAAATATTTTAGAATTTATGAATTTAGCATTAAAGAAGGAAAAATTATTTCAAAGTGGCATTATTTATTAATTCAATCATCCTTCCCCCCTTCCCCCCCCCCCCCCCCTCCTCCGGTTTTTTAGTTTTGCAAGTTGCGCACAGAGTCTTAAACGCCGGCCCCGCTGGCCCACTTCCTCAAAACGATGCGCCGTTTATTGACAAACATTTCTTAAATTAGTTGTATCGTCCGCAATATTTGCTAACGACCACAACACTTTGGCAGCTGATTCAATTGGCTCATTGGTTTTCGGATCAAAAACGTGCCATGCAAGTGCTTGAATCAATTTCTTCGCCACATCGTTCGGCATATCAACTCGTCCGCCGGATGTCAAATTATTGATGCACCAAAATAGATGTTTTCGGTCCGCTACACTCAGATTTTTATTTTTTCCAAGTCGCTCGCTGAGTTTCTGAAATTATTTAAAACAACAAAAAAAATTTTTTGAATTTTTTTTTCTTTCTACACAGCTTTTGCTATCAAGCGCGATTTTACATGGATTTCGCTGAGTATCTGCAGCAAACGTGTTGTGATACGCAGTTTAAAAATATTTTAGGATTTATCAGTGCTTTCTCAATTAAACCAATCATTTTCAAAAACAAAAAACGTTGCCCGTTTTGAGCTCGCCACTCAAATTGTGCGCTGGAGCGCAGACCGTTTTTTTTACCTTAAAAACCAGTGGATGTCTCGACTTTTTTTTGCAATCAACACAATCCGCAGCAATGTTTGAAATTGCCCAAATACATTGATTTGAAATGTTTTCGTTTGGTGAATTCAATAGTTTCAGCAAAATTCCGATTGCATTCTAGAAAGAGAGAAAAACAAGAAAGTGGGCGGAGAGAGATGGTGGGGATTTTGCAAGCAGCGCACGTTATGTTTATTGGGAAAGAAAAAAGGGTAAAAAACCATTTCAACAATTTTATGATTGATATTTTGATTGATACAGCACATATTTGTGATAACCCAAATCGCATCCATTTTTGCGTCATCACCAAACTGCTCATTTTGTAAACATTTCAGAATTTCGTCAATGATTCGCGGAAAAAATTCGCAATTCTCCGGCACTTTTGTCAAGTTTCGATCAGTGGCAAACATTTTGCGAAAATAATGAATTGCGGTCGATTTGAGAATTTCGCACTTCTCCTCGAGCATTTCGGTGAATTGTTGCATTCGCGGCTCGAAAATGACGACATTCTTCAACAGACGACATTTCACGGTTTTACGTTTTTCTTTTTTTTTTGCGATCAATAATTTCCCGCCCACCTTTTCCTTTTTGACCATTTTGAAATTGGGATTAAATTGTGAAATGAAATGAAAGAGAAATCAAAGTTTTTTTTTTCTTTTTCTTCTTTTTCTTTCGTTCGAAAAAATGTATAAAACGTGTGGCAATGATATAAACGGGGGGGGGGGGGGGGAAGATGAACGGGGGGAGGGGGAAGACGGGGGGGGGGGGGGGGGGGGGGGGAAAGATATCAATAAAAATAGTTTTCTCTTGGGCGTGCGTTATCATCCTCGACTACTTTTGGTTTTCAGAAATTTGAATCGTTCGGCAAACTTGGCGTGAACAATTTCGTGAAACATTTCATAGCACGGTCCTTTGAAATTTCGAACTTTGGCGCGGAAATTTCCGGCCGCGCACATTTGATTGAAAACTCTGCAAATTGAGGATGCGCAAGGCGACATTTCAGAAATCCGAGTTGGGCTCACCTTGTCACAAATCCCGAACACTTTGGGCATGAGCCATCGAAACAGTGAAAGGCGCAATCGTGTCGGAGACATTTATTGATTTGAAAAATGTCCTGATTCGAGTCGTCAACACATTTTAGAGCGCAATCCATCAGTGCCGGACATTCTGAATTTTAACACAAATCTTCTTTTGAAAATTTGACGGCGATTTGGCACGTCTCGAGTTAGTAAATGCCATGCTCCTTTAAACTTGTTTTCTTACTGTATCTTTTTCACAGTGTGCTCGCCTAAAGAAAATTTCAAGCACCCAAATGTGTTGTGATACGCAGTTTAAAATAGTTTTGAATTTTATCCGGTACGCGAAGAAGCATCGCATTGCGTGGGCAACATCATTGTGCGCTGGAGCGCACCGAGCTTCTAAAGGAAACTTGAAATTATTTACGCGACCCCCGCACCAATTCAAGAAACTCCACCACAGGAAAAAAATATTTCCAGCCATTTTTCCATTAGCGAAAAGAATATTTCAACAAGTTTTACAACAACTCTAAACAATCGCGTAACACTATGTTACTGTAACACCTACTGTAACACTATGTCCACTGTGTGCGGCGTTTCACACACAGGCGAGACCTGTTTCTCCCCAAACATTTTCCAAAAAAAAAAAAAAAAAAAAATTTGAATTAATAAATCCCTACCACTCGATGATTTTTCACCAGATAAAATATCAACAATTTGAAGTTTTGATGTTAAACAAAGTGGACAATCATTACATTCATCTTGACAACCAGTTGTAAATATACAACCATAATCTGTATTCTGAAATAATAATAATAATAATAAATATTATTATTTATTATAATTATTTTCGAAAAATTGCAACCTTATCAATATTGTCGTACATTTCTGACGAAATTGTCTTATTTTCCACAAGTTTTGATAAAACCTGGATCTAAAACAAACAATAACAAAACAGAAAATCATCAGAGTCTTGAAGCGATTTACATTAACACATTTCTTCTGAATCGAGCATTGTAAAAGATCCCGACATTGCTTGTTGATCGGATTGACGGCTGTTCGAATAGTCGAAATGATGACAAAAATCAAACAAACCGACGCATAGAATTGTGAATAAGTGGTTGTCATTTCCCCCCGTGTTGTCAGCGACTAAAATGTAGCTTCATGACGTTTTTCATTTTTTGTTGGAAAAAAATGCGACCGACGGGGAAAAAACAAGACAAAAACGGGGGGGGGGGGGGGGGGGGGAAATGATGACAAACTACGGAAATTGAGAAACAAAACTCAAAGATTAGAAATTTCCAAACGTCTTTTTTTTTTTTTGTTCGGAAAAAACGATCGAAAGTTCGAAAGATAAGAAAACAATTGCGGGTTGCTCTCATGTGTGCAGACGCCAGAAAAATCCCCCGTTTTTTCTGAAAGCCCCCCCCCCCCCCCCCCTACCACTTTTTTGTTGTTGAGAAACAAAAAAAAAATAGAAAAAAAGAGAACAAAAATGAACTGGTTACCAGATTTTTTGGCCGACATGATTTTAACAACAAAATCAAATGTTGTCCTATTGAACAGTGTAATACAACTGACAATTTTTTTTTTTTTTTGTTATTTGCCGTAATTTGACAGCAGAAGAAGAAGAAGAAGGAAAAGGAAAAGGAAAAGGAGAAGAAGATGAAAAATATTGATGGAAGAAAATCAAAAAAAAAATTGTTGCAACTAATTTTAAGACATTTTTTCTATTTCAGCAGCAGTTTTCTTCAAGCGGGGGAGGCTATGGAGAGAGAGAGAGAGAGAGAGAAAAAATCGATTAAGATAAAACCAAAAAAAAATTGTATTTAATAATAAAAATAAATAAAAAAGAGGAGGAGAAGGAAGAAGAAGGATTTGTTTGGGCGATGATGATCATTTCTGATTCTAACAAAAAATCCTGCCTCTTATCATCTAAGAAAATCGAAACTTTCTTTTTTCCACTACATCATTGACAAAATTGTTCACACCATTGGAGGAAGACCAAACAAAAAAAAACACAGTTTTTCTGATTCAAAGGAAGGATTTGAATAATCAAGTTCAGTGAAGAGGAAGAAAAGGAATTTAAAAAAAAAGAAAGAAAAAAACAATTTTTTTCTTTTCTTTTTTTTGGGTGAAATCTGAAATCTTGGCGATTCAATTAATTAAGAAGTCCTTCTAGAACAGGTTCGGGTCGTTGGTTGATTTTTTCTCAATTTTTCGATTGATTTTCAAGATAAATTGAATTGTTTGCCAATGACAATCTGATTCGTCGTTTTCCTTCTAAAAAATCAATAATTTCAGTTTTCCTTTAACACAAATTCATTGCAATGATCATTCTTGTTGGGTTTTATCAACCTTGAGGCAACTAAAAAAAAAAAAAGAAAAAATTGGGAGGAGCCAATAAAGAGCATTAATAATCAGTTCTTATCTTAGAAAATAAATTTTTATTTAAGAAAAGCTTAAAAATGATGATGAAGAACAAAACTTATTTTTTGGTCAACAAATCTTCACCATGAACAGTCAAATCATTATTTCAGGTGAGCCTAGTTTTCTGAAAAGAATTCCAAAAGCTGAAAAAAACGAGCCCCGTCAAATTTTCAGTTCTCCTCTTCATTTCCTCTTCTGTATTTTGTCAAAGCGATTCTTGTGATCAAGAAACCTACCAAGTAATTCGAAAATCGATGAGAGCAAAACCCGAGTTTTTCTTTTAGAAAATTGCTCAATGTTATTCGCCATATTTTTCCGGCTTCAATTTGTCGGTGATGCCAACAATTCCCGAATATTGGGACTTTCATGCAGTTCGTCGAGATTTGTTGGAGGATCGTGGATTACATGTTCAACCCTATATTTGCCAGTAAAATCGATTTTTCAACCTTTTTTTGCTGTTTTGGAAAAAATCCGCTAATTTTTCAGACTTGGTAATGCGTTGGTTGAATGTTTGGAGCAATATTCATGTATGGGACCGAATGCTTATATCAATATGGGAGCATCAAATGCCACTGAAGCTCAAGATTATTGGATTGATTTAGCTGTGACAAAATATCAATGCGGTGCTGGATATAATTGTGAGTTTCAAGTTCAGAACAGCAAAAAAAGAAAAAGCTCTTTTTCAGTGACAATGACCGAATTTTATTGTATGGCATTTTGTCGCGATCGATATCAACCAAACTTAGATTCGTGCTCAGCACAATTCTCCGCCGACGTCAAAAATGGAGTCCAATTTTGTGTGTAAGTTTCTGCAAAACTAAAAATGTGAACAATTTATTGATTTTTTTAAGAGCTGAACAGAAATTTTTCGATTGTCAATCAAATATTTATCGCGGATGTTGTGATTTTAATGCTGGAGTTTATATTTGTAACGTCAATTTAGTTGGATCAGCAGCTGTTGATCCAAGATGTTATAACGCTGGAGCTGTTTCTTGTCCATCGCCTCGTTAAATTAAATTTTTAATAAACATTTAAAATATTATTTTGAATTTTAACAGACAACAAACAATTTAAAAACATAACAAAAAACAAATTTGGGTGGAAATCGAAAAAAATTGAATGAAACTAATCTTCGTCACTATAATTTGTTTGATCAATTTCATTTTCTTGAATATTCATATCTTCCGCATTCTCATTTTTGAACTCCTATAATTTGAAAATTAAATGAATAATTTATTTTTATTCGCATCGTTGGAGAGGGGAACTTACGTCTTTAACATCGAATCCATAATCTTCGAATTTATCCACATTGAAGTTCTTTCCATCAAATTTCTCTCGGGCTTGCTTTCTTTGCGTAACTGTCATTTTTGTTTTGACAGCATCTGACATGGTTTTTTGTCGATCCGCAACTGCATTGAATAATTGAACAACTCCTCTGAAATATTTGAAAGTTGTACAAATGGAAAAATATTGAAATGATTTTTACTTTGTTGCAATCCTTCTCAATTCTCTTTCTAATTCTCGATTTGTCGTGACATCTGGTTTAACTAAGCCAATTTTGAATCGATATTCTTTCAAACTTCTTTTCAAACTTTGCTCTTTTTTGGTCAATTTTTTGACAATTTTTTTCTTCTTCTAAAATTTATTTATTTGTCGTTCTAAAAAAAGCTTAAATTGAATTTACTCTTTGCTCGGTCGGAAACGCCACTGTTGAATTAACATCTTCTGTCATATCTATGGCAAGTGGTTCTTCTTCATAATAAGAAGTTTCTTCTTTTTCTTCATCATCTGAATCTTCTGTGATTACCAAGCGATCGCCAACTCCCGACGACATTTTTTCTGAAATTTCTTTGAATTTACATAGAAAAAAAATGAAAATTTATTATAATAATGTAACATTAAAATAAAATATTAATAAAATTGTTAATTACTAAATTAATCAACAAAAAACTTAACTTTTCTATGGGAAACAAAAAAACAAAAAATAAAAAATTGTGAAACCAAAAAAATATTGTCTTACAATTTTTGCGTCAGTCATCTCTCCCTATGACGCATTTCCCGTGAAACACTGCAAAGCTTACTGTAATTAGAAAAAGTGTTTCAGAAAAATAAAAACCACTTATAAAAGTGGAAATCAAAAAAATTAAAAATTAAAATGTAAAATTAGCATTTTTAGGTGCAAAAAGAAAAAAAAAGGAAATATTTGATATTCATTAAAAAACTGAAAACCAAGAGTCAGACAAGGATGTCCCCCCCCCCCCCCCCCCCCCTCACCCCCCGTAATTCTTTGATGCTGTCAAAGAGAAGAAATTGAAAAGTTTTGAAAATGATTTTTAGCCACTTGAAGAAACGTCCAAGATTCAACGATGATGTTATTGATGAGATTTGAAACCTTTTCTCCACCCCCCTCCTCCCCCACCTTTCACAACTTTTTTTTCGCGTTTTACATGTAACTCAAACTCGAATTTCAAGAATTTTGCGCGCGCATTTCTATTTCCTGGATTCTTTACAATATTGACGAAAGCCTTTTGCCTTTAAAAATTATTCCATGAATTTTTTGTTTTCTTTCTTGTCCCCCGCGCCCCGGGGTTTCTCCCCTTTGCCCCCCAAATTTGATTCATGATTTTTTCTTCTTCTTCTTCTTTTTTTTTCCATTTATTTTTTGTTGATTATGTTAATGAAAAAAAAGGGAAGGAAGAGAAGAAGGGAAAAAATATTTTTCCAACCCATTTTTCATTGTCTTTTGAGAACAAAAGTCCTCCTTATCGCTTGGTTAACTTTATTTGGTTAGCTCAAACTTCGTCTTCTCCTTCCATTTTTTCTTCTTCTTCTTCTTCATCCTTCATAATTTTTTCTCGTTTTCATGTTTCGCCTACTTCCCTCCCCCCTTGCCTCTGAAAGGCAAAAAATTTCAAAATCCACCATTTTTCCAAGTCTATAATTTGTTTTTTTTTTTATTTTTTTTTTAAAAAATGTCAAGAGCTCAGAGAGAGAGAGAGAGAGAGAGAGAGAGAGAGAGAGAGAGAGAGAGAGAGAGAGAGAGAGAGAGAGAGAGAGAGAGAAGAAGGAAAGGAAAATTATTCCATCCCCCCCCGCCCCATTTTTTCCTTGCCTCTTCCAAAAATGTAATGTGTTTTTGTGTATTTGTGTGGTGTGTTTGCTTCTTTCTCTTCGAACGGATTTTCTCAAGAATTCTTCGTTTAATTCTCGATTACTTCTTTTTTTTCCTTCTTCCCCTCGATTTTTCACACGCCAGGATTGGATTTTCAGTGGTGGAAGAAAAAAAAAAGTTGGCGGAATTTCCAATTAGGTGTTGATAATTTATTATTACCTATTTACCGCCGTTTTTTTTCTCGTCTTCTGTTGACTTCCATTTTTATTCTTCCTCGCCTTTATTTTTGAATAAAATTATAGTTGAATTTTTTTTGTAAACTTGAATTTCAAAAATCAAAAAAATTTAAAAAAAAATGTTTTTTGGCTCATTAAACAATCGCAATTATTTTTTATTTTTTTTTAATAGAAAATTTCAGATTTTGATCTTTCTTTTTTCAAGATTTGTTTGGTACTAAAAAACGGCAATGAAAAGAAGTCAGAAATTGATAGATGGTGACATTGCTCGTTTATCTTGAACATTCTTTTGATGTCCTTTTTTTTTTTCCAGCATTTTTTTTTCCAATTTGTTATATTTTTTCTAGGAAAAAACTCATGAATTTTACAAGAGTTGTGGGAATTATTGAATTATGGCTGGTTTGTGATTTTTTCAACATTTTCTTCTTTGATTTAATTTAGGTTTTGATTATGGCACAACAGAAACAATTGATGAAACAATTATTCAATGATTATCAAAAAGAATTGAGGTTGAAAAAATTTATTTAAAGAATCGACTTACAGGCTTTTTTGAACAATTTAGACCAGTGAAAGATGAAAGTAGTGGTCCAACAAATGTCACTGTTCAATTATATTTTAAACAAATTCAAAAAGTTCATGAAAATGATCAAATTATTACTTTATATTGTTGGATTGAAGAGGTAAATTTATTTGTAATTAAATTCAAAATTCCGATTATTTTATGAACAAAAGATATTCGATTTTTGTTTTTTTTTTTCGACTTTTTTTTCTTTCAAAGAAAAAATAAATTCAGTTTAGAATCGGATATGTTTTGCACATTTTCTATCTGCAAAAATTTTGTTTTGCTTTTAAAAGAAGGATTTTAATTTAAAATTGAAAGAAATATACATTTTTTGAAGAAAAAACGGCCATTTTTCTAATTTTAAAAATATTTAATGGACATTTTTTTATTTAAACATCAACTCATTCGACCGTTTATTTTAATTCAAAATATTTTTTTTGATGTAACCTAAACTTTACGTTACTTGATTATTGTTTCGGACGATTGGTTGTTGTATTTTGAAGTAACATTGAATGCCTGAAAATATTAAAAACAATGAAATTTAATCTTAAAAATTAAAATTACATAAAATATTTCTAATTTGCATTAATTGCGATCGGTTAAATAAGAATTTGATAAATTCCTTTGGAGCTCGTTTATCAAATTGTCTGAATTCTTTAAAAATATTTATTAGCAAACAAAATACTTATTTGATTATGATTATTTCCTAAAATTATTGGGTGAAAGTTCTCAAAATTATTGAAATGATTGAATAAAATATGAAAAAGATTTTTATTCTTTTTCAAGATAAACAAAACAAATTTTTCGAAATATTTGACTTGTTTTCTTCGAAATGAATAAACCTCTATTTTTTTTTTTTGAGCGCGCTTCATACAAATTGGGTTTATTTTTATTTCAGTTTTCAACTTAAATAAAAAAAATTAATTTAAACTTCAGAAACTGATAAATTGAACAAAAAAATCCTTTAAAAAAAAATTTGAAAATAAAAATTTGTTTAAAAAAGTTTTCATAAAACTGTGCAATTGAGCGCACTTTCCTCTTTTGTCACTTTAATGAATAGCTTAAATGTTTTTCTTTATTTTTTTATTTAAAAATAAAATAAAAAAAACAATAGTTCAGTATTGGTACGACGAATTTTTAATATGGAATCCAGCGGAACATGGAAATATAACCTCTCTTCATGTTCCATCAGAAATGATCTGGAAACCCGATTTATTAGTTTACAATAAGTGAGTTTTTTTGAAACAATAAAATCGATAATTCAAAAAAAATCGATAATTAAAGTGCCAACATGAATATAAAAGAAAATGAAATGCAGACAAATGTTCAAATTGAGCACACTGGAAAAATTTCTTTGTTTAGGTAAAATTGAGAAAAAAAAAAGGTTTTACAGCTAAAAAAAAATATTAAATTTTATATTTTCAGAGCAATTATTACAGATATTACTTGTGATCTTCAAATGGAAAAATTTCCATATGATCAGGTAATTTTTTTTCGTAAAGCAGTTTTAACTTACTGTGAAGAAGTCACGCTCTACCGCACAACTAAAGTGCCGCATTTTTTCCAAGTTTCCCGCCAACACGCGTTTTCTCGAAACATTTTTTATATCGAAAAATTATCGTTCAATTCAAGGCTTTTTTAAACTGCGTATCACAACGCATAAGCAAACTGATACTCAACAAAATCCAAGTGTTCGCTGGAGCACGAAACCTCGCTTGAAGTTTTTTTCAGGCGAGGGTGTCAAAAACGCCCCGTGCTTTTTTAATTTCAAAAAAATCAATAAATTTAAGCAAACATGTTTGATTATGCTGGCTTCATGGTCTTACGATGGTTCACAAATTATGCTTTTCACTGCTGAGGAGCCAACTAAAACCCCATTAGATTTGAAAAATCGGTAAAAAATTCGTTGAAGTTCGAACCCAAGAAAAAATCAATAATTTTCAAGCACAAATCTTGCCATTTTAAATCATTATATTCCCAATATGGAGTGGAAATTAATCGATTTTCAATATCGAACTAATTTAAAGTGAGTTTTTAAAAATGTTTTTTGGCGCCAAATAAAACCAAAATTCGCTGCGTACTTTCACAAGAATTTAAATTTGAATTGTGTTCTTTTCGCTTTCTTTCTCACACTTTCAACGTGTTGATTGAAAATGTCAATGGAGCGTACTTGCAACACGACAAAAATATGTTTTTTTTTTTTTGAGATATTATGATTGTTGCCCAAATCCATATCCAGATATTTCGTATTTTTTTGCAATTAAACGGAATCCCAGCTATTATTTATTTACTTTAATTATTCCATCAGCATTTATCACAATTGTTACTGTCATTGGATTTTTTACTCCTCATTCGTCAACGGGTGAAAATACTGAAAAAGTGATGGAAGAAAAACCAAATTTTTTTAGTACCAAAAAAAATTTTTTTAAGGTTAGCCTTGGTGTTACTGCTCTCTTGTCACTTGCAATTATATGTAGGTTTCAAAATAGAAGGAAAAGCTGAAAAAGAAGAAAATATTTTCAGTAATGATGGTGTCGGACAAATTACCAGCAACCTCAAATTCTGTGCCATTATTAGGTTGGCGGGAATTTTTATTATTTTTTCAAATAAATTTAAATAAAAATTATTTTAGGCCAATATTATATTGGTTTAATATTTATCATGTTTCTTGCCACTTATTGCACAACTTTTACATTGGGTATTCAAATGCAGGGAAATGCGGTTTACTTTTTTCTTTCGATTTTTAAGTTTGGCTGAGTGTCAACTCACATTAACATGATACGCAGTTTAAAAAAAAACGAGGAAAACGTGTTGGTGACCAATATGATTTATCAACTTGATGGTCGCTATGCGACGACGAAACGCGTCTAGGGACTTTTGCCAAAAGTTGTAAAAACTATTTCGAATTTTAAAACAAAAAAAAAACAAAAAAAAAACTAGAAAAATATCAAAATGAAAACAAATTTCCTTTTTTTCGCACCAAAATATTTAATTTAAATCAAGTTATCAATAGAGCACGTTTTGCAAAAAGTGTGATAAAATGTCAGAAAATCATTACAAGGAGGCGTGACCAAAAATTGTGTGATGCAGGACAGTTTTCAGAAAAAAAAAACGTGCGCACTTTGCCAAACCGATCTCCGCCTTTTATTCTCTTCATGCATGCCGCATTTCTTGAATTTGTGCCAAATCATTGAGAGACAATTTTCAGGGTCGCCCAATAACCAGAAAGCTTCGATCGTTTCTTTTATCAATTCGAATGAATCGAAATTCGTTTGTCTTATGGTTTTTCGGACGAGAATTAATGAATACACAAGAAAGTATCAAAATGAGGTTGAAAAAATATGTGAGTAACAAATGGGAGGAGGTGGGGGTGAGGGGGTGGAAAAAAAATCAATATTTTCCGGCTATTTTTGTTCTTTTTTCAACCTAAACGTAACTCTGTTATCTTGTTTGTCTCCGTAAATATCTTCAATCGCTTTATCAGAAGTGATAAGCTCTGTATCATTGATTTTTTCCCAACCAAAGTAAAAGCATGCCGGCTTAACCCCGTGCCCCCCCCCCCCCCTTTTTTCCGCCCCCGGTTTATTGCCCTCGCTTTCTCTCCACCCCGGCTTTTTTACATGTTTTTTTCCATACAGGATAAATTGTCGGAATTGAAAAAAACGTTCGCCAAAGGATTTGTGCAATTTCAGCAGAAATTATTGAAGACGGAAGAGCCGAAGGTGGGGGTTTGATTTTTCTGTTTGCAAGCTTTTCTTTTTCAGTGGAAGATTTTATTTCTATTTTTTTGAATTTTTATTTTGCATGAAAAATGATTTTTGAATGATTATAAAAGAAAAATAAACTCAAAAGTGTGTTCCTTTAACTCAATCATAGCCGCGACGCAACACGCAACGCACACAACAATTTTTTGTGTTGCCGTTGAGCGAAATTCTTCTTTATTTGATGGCTCAAAATTATTTCGTTTTTTCCGAAAATCGAAGAGGGAAACAAACATTTTCAGCACAACAAATCGTCGTTGGTTGAGACGGTTTCAATGGAAAGCTGCAAAATTCAAGATCCTGCCTTATACAATGTGTTGGTGGATGTTCTAACAGCGGTTCAATCAATACGACAAGATCTTACATCTCAGGAGCATTTGAGGCGAATTCGAAAAGAATGGCAAATGTTGGCAAGGTGAAAAGAATTTGATTTAAAAAAATGGCGGCAAATTATTTGGCGCGTAAAAAAAACGATTTAAATTCTTTTAAAAAGAAACTAAACATGACGGCCTAGTTTTTGCCTCAAACAGGGTTTCTCTTCCATACAAGAATAGCCGGGTTGTTCAATAAATTTGAATTTCTTTCAAATAAAATTCCAGAATGTTGGAGAAAATAATCATGTGGATATTCATCATTTCAACAGTTATCTTTGCATCAATCATGCTTTACGATACCCAAGAAGCCCCATTTATCACTGATGAAGTTATGCGATCAAAATCCTATTGAAAACATGGATTTCATGGATTTTCTTCCCAATTTCTTTTTCTCTGTCATTTTTTGTTTTTAATTGAATTCTTAATTAAAAATAAATTTTAATTAGGTTTTATTGTTAAAAAAAAATTATAAAAATTGAGGATTTCTTGACATTTTTTTAAATTTAAAGGAGGATTAATATCGATTAATATTGATTGATTAAATGAAGAAAAAAAATCGAAAAAAAGAAAGAGAAAGAATAATCAATTAATTAATGAAATAAGTTGAGAAATACGAGATGAATCCTAAGCCAAAAACTGAAAAAATGGCTGATTGTGGAGCTGAGTTGCATCTGAAAATAGTTCCGTCCTCGTGTTTTTCTTCTCCTAGAAAATATTTGCTTACGCATCTCCATAACAGCAACACGTTTGTCCACTGAATCCAATCGTTGTGTTTTGACAGTGAGCAACTGAGTTTGGAACTCCATTCATCTGAAAATCAATAACTATAATTATTATTATTATTCTGAAGATGAAGCAGAAGCTGAAGAAGAACCCCTTCATTTAATTCGCTTCCCCCCTCTTCTTTTTTTTTTCGTTTTTTTTTCGAAAAAAAAACGCTGAAAAATGTTTCGAAAAACTAATTAGAGATTTATTGAAGCAGCAGGTGAAAGGCGAATTTTGTGATGCTTCCATAGCAACCCCACCACCACACACCGATTCATTCAACAAATCGTTGATCATTCATTGTTTTCCAACTTTTATTAACTTAATTATTAGATAAAGCTGAGCTGACAAGGGCAGGGGTAGAGGGAAAGGGAGAAGAGAGAGAGAGAGAGAGAGAGAGGGGGGGGGGGGTGTCACATTGGCTACAATTATTTTCAGCCAATTTTGTTACCGTGTGAAAATTCTTGAAATCGAAATTGAAAAAACATTTTTTTAGAATTTCCCCCTTGCTCTCTCCCCCCCCCCCCCCGTTTTCAAATTCAGCGCACCGTGCAATTTATCGATTGACATTGTTTGGTGTAGGTGCCACGGGTGAAGTCGACGACTTTAACGCACGTCAACGAGCCGGTAACACATTCCTGAATTGAATTTGAAAATTGATTAATTGATTTCTGGTTATTGTTGTTCAATGAGTAACCTGTGCTGTTGAATGATCAGGAGTTGACAGATTTCCAGAAGAGACGATGTGACATCTGAGTGCTTGACAGACGATCACAAATGAGGCAGCAATTAACACTTCTCGCAGCATTTTGTCTTTTCTGTCGCTTTTTTTTCCGTCGATTCGGCAAAAATCTGAAATTTAAAACAATTCAATTTCTATCAAAAAATAAAAAAGAAAAAGAAAAAAAGATAAAATAAAAATAAAAAGCTGATAAGCGAATGATAATGTTGAAGTGCTTCAGCTTCAATATGATACTTTGTGCGTGTGTTGCCAAGGGATATCATTATCAACAAACTACCGTGTGAAAAATTTCCGGTGCTGCTTAACACAATCCTTTCCGCTATTACCAAAAATATATAACAATTATTGATAACAAAGAGAGAGAGAGAGAGAGAGAGAGAAAGAGAGAAAAATAATTCTGAAACACAGGAGGAATCTGATTCTAAAGAAGAAAGAAATGTTTTTTCTCCTTCTTCTTCTTCTTTTTTTTTTCAAAACTTTTGACGCCTTCAACTTTTCTGATTCTGCCTTCGCCCCCTCCTTCCCCCCCCCCCCCCCCCAATACTCATTCAAATATCAGAAGCAGGTGATAATAAACCTGAAGGTAAGAGAGACATAGTAAGAGAGAGAGAGAGAGAGAGAGAGAGAGAGAGAGAGAGAGAGAGAGAGAGAGAGGGAGAGAGAAAATAAAAGAAGAAGCCAAGTCAGAAAAATGGTGTAAAAGCACACACACACTGGGCGGTGACTACCGTAGGTTTAAAACCAAAAAAAAAGAGGCAAAAGAAAAAATAAAACGAGAAAGAAAAAAAAAGTGGGCGGTGCTTTGGCGGGGGGGGGGGGGGGAAAAAATGTGAAAAATGTGAATATTAAATGGTGGATGTTGATTTCCAATTAATTTTTATGTCTTTACAAGTCGATGCTGGTCACTATTTGCAATTATTGAAAAATGTGGTGAAAACGTCTGGAAAAGTCGAAAAAGTCGGAAAAAAGCCCCGAGCACATAAAAAGTGAATGGATTGGGGGGCAACGGAAAGAGGGGGGGGGGGGGGGGTAAAGAAATTTTGATTAAGAAAAAAAAATGCAGAAAAATTGATTTCAATTTTCTTTGCAAGTTTTTGCGAGACAAAACAAAACAAAAAAAAAGCGGCGGGGAGATTTGATTTTTCCGATTCTGGAAAAAAATTCGTCAAGGCACATTCGAAAGGCGCCGGTTGGTTTTTTTTAAGAAGAAGAAGAAGGTAAAAGAGCATTCTAGAAAACAGCTGAAAAATAAGAAGGAGAGAGACAGAGAAAAAGAGTGAGAGAGAGAGAGAGAAAGAGAGAGAGAGAGAGAGAGAAAAACTGAGAATCAAGATAGGAAGAGAGCCAGAGAAAGTTGTAGGAAAAAATGGAAAAACTAAAAAGAGAGAGAGAGAGTGAAACAGTGTGATTGTGTGGAGAAATAAGAGAGTCAGAGAAAATTATTAAAAAAACATTAAATAGAGAGAGAGAGAGAGAGAGAGAGAGAGAGAGAGAGATCTTTGAAAAATCCTCAACAGTTTTCTGAATTCGATTTTCCGAGAACCTTTTTAGAGGTTTCCAATTTTTATTTCAAAAAAAATGCTGAAAAATTAGAAAAAAGAAAAAAAAATCGATAAAAATGTATAAAAAATAATTTCAAAAACCGAAAAATTAATGCAAATTTCCAAAAGAAGCCCCAAAAAAAAAAAGAAGATAAAATCCGACCTTCAAAGGAAGATAAACATTTTTCTCAATCATTTTATTCCTGCGAAAATTTTCTCCGTCATTTTCATTAATTTTTTCTTTTTTCCCGATAAAAAATTAATTAAAAAAAGAAAAACTTTTATTCCAATTTTTTTTTTAATAATAAAATTTAAATAAAAACGGGAAGGGGAAGGGGGCGGGATCAATTGTAAGGTGACGAATATTTGATATTTACAAACTCAAAAAAAAAAGAGAAAGAAGAAGCTAAAAAAAAAATTCGGAAAGGAAAAACCGGGAGACATCTAGAAAACGATCAAGAAAAGGTGTCAATTAAAGCTCAAAATCATTGGGATCATCAATAAAGTTGTGAGAACAAAAATCGACGAGAATTTGTGTGACGAATTGCATCTGAAAAAAAAAGAAGTGGCAAAATTCCGTCTGAAATTCTTCGTTTTCAACCCTCCCCCCCCCCCCCCCCCAGGGGGAGCCCCACCCGAACTTCGACGACGAAAAAAACCGTTACCCGTCGCCATAACAGCAGCACGTTGAGATGATGGCGTTGTTGTTTTGTGAAGCGTTGAAACAATTGGCTGGCGCTTGTGATGCTCCGGTTAATGTCTGAACGAGGTGTGTGTGTGGATGGGGGGTGATTCGAGATCAGATAAAGACGTGATCAGATAAAGAGGGACGTACGGTACAGTTTCCGATTTGGCATTGCTTTGAGAACATATTTTTCGAGTAATCTATCGTTTTAACACATGAATTTGCGCCTATTGGACAATCCTAAAATCAATGATTTTTCCCCCTTTTTTTTTTTTTTTTTGGTTTCTTTCACACACCTGAAGTGAAGTTGATGTTGTAATCGAGTTCGGATCAGCTAAATTACCATAAGAAATCAAATGACACTTCAAACTGTAGGATACTGTAGCGAAAAAAAGCAACAAAAGTGTTGAAATTGACGACAACGACGACATCTGAAAGTGCACAAAGCCCAAAAATGAATCGAGCTAAAATGAAGAAGAAGAAGAAGAAGAAGAAGCAAAAGCAGAAGGCGACAAGGAAGATAAGAGAGAGAATCAGACTTTTCACCCAGTGAGAGAATTGTCTTGTTTCGCCTATCGCTTGTGCTTCATTCATTGGTTGCCGAGGCAGCAGCATCGAGGCTTTTCTTGTTTTTCAGCCGACCGAAATCGAAACCAGCCGCCTGATTTGATTTGGTGAAGGGCTGCGGCGGCGCGAATTTGAGATAAATTGCACATTTTCTCGACACAATTTTATTATGTACACATATATATACATATATATTTATATATAATAATAATAGGGTTGGGGAGAAATCATTTCGAATAGAAAAAAACCGAGAAGAGAGAAGAACAAATCAATAAACCCCCCCCCCCCCCTTTTTTTTTTGAAGGGTAAAGGGGGGGGGGGGGAGAATTAATAACCCAAGAAAATTCGGGAGGGGGGGGGGGGGGTGAAGACAAAACATTTTTATTTTGCGCCAAGGGTTTCAAATAAATTTCAGCTTGAAACCAAAATTGAAAAAATCAATAAAACCCGGGTTTCTGGGGGAAGTGGTTATTAAGAAGAACCGAGGAAAACGGGGGGGGGGGGGAGGAGGGAAGACAAAATATTTTTATTGCGCGCTAAGTGTTTAAGATAAATTTCAGCTTGAAACCAAAATTTTGGGTGGAGGGGAAGGGCAGAAATCTTTTCGAATAGAAAAAATCAATGAAACCCGGCTTTTTGGGGGGGGGGGGGGGGGTGCGGTAATTAAGAAGGACCAAGGAAAACGGGGGTGGGGGAGGAGAAAAAAAATTTATTCATGGCGCCAAAGGTTTAAAATAAATTTCAGCTTGAAACCAAAATTTTGGGGGGGGGGGGGGGGAGGAGGAACAAATTTTTTATGGCGCCAAGGGCTTAAAATAAATTTCAGCTTGAAACCAAACATTTCGCGGCCATTTTTTGTCAGCAATCGGTTGCCATCATAACAAATTTTCAAAATTAAAGGTTTAAAACAAATTTTTCACGTGACAAAGAAAAAAAAAGTTGGGTAAACATGGCGGCATTTTGAAATAAATAATTTTTCGAATTAAACACCGAAAAAGTGTGGGGAAGCGAATTGTTTTTGGCGTTTGGTCCCCCCGCTTCTCGTCGTGCTTCGAAACGAAACCAAAACAAAAAAGAAGAAGAAGAAGCAGGAGCAGCAGGAGCAGCAGAAGCAGAAGAAGAAGAAAAAAAATGATTTTGACATTTCTTCAAATCGTCGCACAAATTCAAGCGTCGATGATGAATCGCTTCAACAACGTTGATGTGGCCAGCGTTGGTGACACCAAACTGCTTCTTCGTCTCACCTCAAATTTTGTGGTACTGATTTTTCAAGGATTTTTTCTTTTTTGGAGATTCTTTCTTTGATTCTTGCAGAGTGCTGACGATCCAGAAGAGGAAACGTTGAGAGGAATCTCAAGTGAAACGGCATTTCATGCTAAATTGAATCAATAAAATGTTCAATTTCCCCTTCAAAAAAAAATTTTTTTTTTTAAACAACAATTTCCGCGAATCCCAATTTTTTCAGAAATTTTTAGCAGAAAAAAATCGAGAATACAAATATCATCAAATAAAATTTAAAGGGATTTCTCGATTCGAATTATAACATAAAAATGAATGAGTCAATTTTTTTGGGGGGGGGGGGGGATCGACGTGCGGGGCGGGGTGCCCGGGGGGGTTTTAATGAAAACTATTAAATAAAAATATGTTTTCAGTATGAAAACCAACAAAAAAAGGGAAAAAAATGGTAAAAAATTCTGTAATCCGCTTTATATTTTCATCATTTTTTTCCTCCCCCTTCTCCCCCCCCCCCCCCCCACAACCCCCCCCCCCCCCTATCCAATTTTTCGGCGGTTTTTTGTTGGTTCAACCATTTTTCGATTACAATTTCATGTCAAATTTATTTGTTCTATTTTGCTTCTTTTTATTTTCGCCCACAAAATCTCAATTTGATGATTCGACGGTCGGAAAAGCGCTGAACCAGGGAGGTGAAGCGAATGCGGTGTTGGGTTTGGATTTTTCCCGGGGAAGCGATTTGTCGTCAGCGAATTCAAGCACCGTCGGAAATGATCTGCAAAAGGTTTGCGCCTGACAAATTGTTGTGCCGAAGAACAAGTGATGTTTGAAGACCTTCAATCGAACCGATTTGAATCGTCTTCGCAACGCTCTTCAGACGATTCGTCAAAAATGGAGCACGAAATTGCGACAAATGCCGGCTCGAGTGTGGCCGCCAACTGACGGAAATGCAGCGCAAGACGAGCAGGTAGTTTTCAGCCTTTTCCAGCATGCAGCTGCTTCTTCTTTCTTTCTTTTTTCAAGAAACCAGTCAGAACTAAAGTGAGAGCACGAGTGAAAGAGGATGGTGACACATTACATCAAATCAATAAAAAAGCTGGATTGAATGATTATTTATATCAAGGAGATATGATCCTAACAAAGTTTTTCATCTTTCCTTTCTTTTTTCTGATCAATCGATATGTGAAAATTATTGATTTTTTCAGTGATCAAATTTCAACAATTCTTGAATCACAAGACTCCTCAATTCCATCCAATCCAATTATTGATCGAAAAAAACGTCAAGCTTATCGGTTTCCCTTTGAATTTACACGCATTTATTGATTTTTCTTTCAGGGATCGATATTATCCATCAACAACGTGGGGAACCTCAGTCTATTATTATTATGATTTCACAGCCAGTTTCGATCATTCATTTTTCTTCTTCTTCTTCTCTCAATGAATTTCAATATTTCAGCACCGAAAATTATCAAAGCGTTTGAGGCGGCTGTTGAATTTTGGCAAAATGTAACATGTATTAATATATACAAAAGTCAAACGGGTTTTTTCTTTTTTTTTTTTTTTTTTATTTAAAAATGTTGATAAATTCAAATTTGAAGCCATCAATCGAATTCGTGTTTTCAAAGGTCAAGGATGTTATTCATACGTTGGAAGAGTCACAGGTGTTCAAGATTTATCACTTGGGAAAGGATGTGAAGAAGTAAACATCATAAACCCAATTAGATTCTGATCAAATCTAGGCCGAGTTGTCAAAGCTCAAAAATCTTGTTTTCTTTTTTTGTTAAACTTTGATAGTTTTTCTGTAGCTCAGTGGTAACGCGCCATGCTTACACGCTTTTAACGAGCCTCGTTGCGAGTTCGTTTCCCCCCGGGTGATATATTTTTTCACAAAAAAAAAGAAAAGAATTAAAAGCATTTTTGAGTTCGGCTAACTTTGGGCAAGATTGTTCTTTATCAATATGTCGAGAGCTCTGTGACTTTATCGAAATGATGTTTTTTTAGTTTGGAACTGCAGCTCATGAACTTGGTCATGCTCTGGGCTTTTTCCATACCCAATCAAGATTTGATCGTGATAATTATATTTCAATTAATTATGCTAACATTGAAGTTTATTAATTAATTCAAAAAAAAAAAAGCCGAAAAAGAACAACTTTGAATAATATTTTCAGCCCGATTATATGGAACAATTTGATAAAGAATCCTCGTCAACCAATTATAATTATGAAATGCCATATGATTATGGATCAATAATGCAGTATGGATCAACCAGCGCTTCGTCTAATGATCAACCAACAATGATCGCAAAAGATCCAGAATATCAAGATACAATGGGATCGGATTTTGTTAGTTTCTATGATATTTCAATGATGAATGAACATTATAAATGTAAAGGTACTGTTTTTTTTTATTTAAGAGACTACCGTACATCAAAAATGCGCGTAAGATAAAATGCAAGGAGTGAGTGTGTCGTTGCGTACACACTCGACTTCACTCAAATGTTCTCGTCTAAGACGAAAAACGATTTTTTAATAATCAGACACAAGAATTCTTCAGAATTATGCTCCTCCTCTTCATTTTCTACTCAATGTCAAAATGGTGGATTT
Organism: Caenorhabditis drosophilae; assembly: GCA_963572285.1. NCBI lineage: Eukaryota > Metazoa > Nematoda > Chromadorea > Rhabditida > Rhabditidae > Caenorhabditis > Caenorhabditis drosophilae. The sequence goes on along the minus strand of OY751564.1, from coordinate 6,038,174 downwards.
CCGAATCCAAGAAATTGTCAAGTTTGCATTTGCCCATCCGGATATGGCGGAAATTTCTGTGAATCAAGAGTTTGACAAGCTGAAAAAATGCCAAACAGGTTCACATTGAAACAATAAATCGATAATTTCAGCCAGCTGGATGTGGTTTAGATGTGGAAGCAAGTGAAGAGTGGAAATCAATCGCAAACACAATCGGAGATGGTCTTCCGGTTTTAAGAGATCAACACGTTTTCTGTAATTATTGGATCAAGGCGCCCGAAGGGAAAGCGATTGAAATTCGAATCAACACTTTACAATCGATAACTATTGATGGATGCATTTTTGGTGGAATTGAGATCAAAGCAAACAAGGATCAGAAATTAACCGGTTATCGGTAACGTTTTAAAGCCAAAAAACAATCGATAAATCAAATTTTTTTTCTAGTTATTGCTCTCCACAAGATCAGAATACAACCATTCGAACAACAAAAAATATTGCTCCAATTATAATTTATAATCGATACGCATCAACAAGAGTGATTTTGGATTATCGATTGGGTATTGAGGAGAAAAAATGATGAGTGAAAAGAAGAAAAATGTTCGATATTCTTTCAGTCAATCCCTCAAAAATACCAGACGAAGCGACAACCGTTCAACCAATTGTAAATAGTTGCCAGGATCGTCATCCAAAGTAAGATTCACATTTTTGCCCAACATTTTAGTGACGTTTTTTTCGATTTTACCGGAAAAAAATGGGCGCGAAAAAAAAGAAAAAGAGTATTCCAGATGTCCAGTTTTTAAATTTTTTGGTTTTTGTCGATTTAGACGACTTCGAAATTTGTGTAGACAATCCTGTGGTCACCGCTAGTTGTTGATCATAGAAAATCAATCAATAATTTCTTCATTTTTTATTGTTTTTGTTGTTTTTATTTATTTTTATTTTCTGAAATTGAAAAATGATTGCAGTTGTGATGCGTATGCGTGGAATGGCTTCTGTGTTAACCCGTTTTATTCGATTCATGTTCGACGATATTATTGTGCACTCACTTGCTCTTTGTGCTGGACTTTTCTAACATTTTAATTAACCAAACAAGTTTTAAAAACAACAAAAAAATCAATATTTTTATGCTTATCGATCGGGTAAAATCAATAAAAGTTTATTTTAAGCAATTGTATTGTTTTTTTTTTTAATGAATTTTAATCATTTTTTTAAGGACCTCAAAGAGCAAAATTTTAATTTAAAAAAAAACAAATTTTTGTTATTATCGATTGGAAAAGTGGATAAAATATTTTTATTAGGTTTCTAGTTTTTGAAATTGTTTTTTATTGGTTTTTAAATGTCCATTCATTCAATCGGACTTTTTAGGATTTTAAATAATTTTTGGGGTTTATTTAGTTTTAGAAAATCAATATTTTTATTATTATCGATTGGAAAAATCAATAAAATATTTTTTTAATTCAGGTTTTCTGAGTTTTAAAAATGAATTTTTATTGGTTTTTCATCAAATTGAAATGAATGGGTGACAAAATGAAAATAAACTTGAAAAAGAAGAAGAAAATTCAAAAATGCGGAGGAAATCGCATTTATCATGAGTCGATCTCATTCAGCTTCAGCTTCAACAAATAATTCATAATATTTCCTCCACTTCTACACCACCAAACACTCCATTTCCGTTCGCAACTTTTCTTCTCGCCATTTTTCCTTCAAATCTCCCCTCTCGTCATTTTCATCACCGCCTTTTCGACGAAAAAAGCCGATTTTGTGATGGCTGAACAATTTACTAAAAGCGAGGTGGCAAATCACTGTACACACGATGATTTATGGATTATTTTTCGATCAAAAGTATGCAATTTTTGAATTTTTTTTGTTTTTTTGTTGGCTGAAAATAATTTGAAAATCATCAGTTTTTTTGTAGGTTTACAATGTGACCAAATATTTCGACAAACATCCGGGAGGATTGGCAATTTTGAGACGAGCTGGGCAGGTACAAAAAAAATGAAGCAGAAGAAAATTGATTTTCTTTCGCCTTCTTCTTCTTCTAGGACGTCTCAACAATTCTTCCATTTGTTCCTGCTCATGGAATGGCATGGAATACGATTGTGAAGAAATTGGACGAATTTTTAATTGGAGATGTTAAACCATGAGCATGAGCATGAGCATGAGCAGGAGGAGGAGGAGATTTATTCATTTCCCATGTGTTCCTTTTCTTCTTCTTCTTCTTCTTCTTTTTTTCCATTTGTGCCTTTCTTTTTCTTCCATTTTTCTAATCGAAAGAAGACGAGAAAAAAAAACCCGAAGCAATAAAAACATTTTTAAGAGTCTTCAGCAAGCTGAAGGGAAAAAAAAACACAGTGGTGGTGGTTTTTTTTTTTTTTTTGCTTTTTTCAATTTTTCGTGTTTTTTTTTGTGTCAAAAAGAAGAAAAATACATAAATAATTGGCGATCGGGGTGTAAAATGAGCGAAAAGTAGAAAAGTGCATGTTTTGAGAAGATTATTTCGTCTCATAAATCAACACAAAATTATTGGGTTTTTATCCTTGGAGACGGCACGGCCACCCCCACCACCATGAGGTCCAGGGAGGGGAGGAAAGAAAAACAAAAAAGGCTGGAAAAGAAAAAAAGACAAATGAATTTCATTTTTCACTCTTTCATCAACCGTCGTTGATATGAATTTATGCGTTTTAATTTCGACGAAGCTCCGCCCACTTTCACGATATTTTTTATTGAGAAATTTAAAAAAAAAGAAAAGAAGCAAAACCAGGTTGAAAACAGATGGGAATTGGTTTGAATGAAGTCTCAGCTCGTCGCAAAATTTGTTTTTTCTCAATTTTTCCCTTTTTATCAAATAATCTCATTAATAGGGGAAGAGAGAGAGAGAGAGAGAGAGAGAGAGAGAGAGGGAGGGAGATGAAGCTTAAAAAGCGCTGAGAAATTTGGAATCAATTCCTGTTGTTTTTTTCTTTTGGTTATTTTTAAAAATAATTAAAATCAAATAATTGACAAGGGAATTTCTTTTTTCGCACGTCAAAGATCCAAAAAAATATGTTTTTGTTTTTTTAAGCTTTTCAAAAAAGTTCTAAATTTGTCCTCGACGTTTCCCCACCTTCCCTTCTTCTATTTAAATCAGACGGATTTTCAGATTTTCCTCTTCGATACCCAAAAAAGCCCTGGAATTTGTTCCCGGCATTTCCGCGGCAACAACGAAAAAGAAATGTTTTTTGATGTTTTTTTTTTCCTCTTCTTCTTGTTGAAATTTGTTTGAGAGAGGAGGAGGAGGAGAGGGGCATCTGTTATTTTTATTATCACAAATGATTTAAAAAAGCAAGCAAAAGCTTGTGCTTAGCAAGAATTCTTCACTATCTCTCTCTCTCTCTCTCTCTCTCTCTCTCCGTCGTCAATGATATGATAAGGAATGAGCTGAGAAACCACACAATGTTGAAACTCGACTTTACTCCGTCCCGAGTTTCGATTTGTGGTAGGAAAATGATGAGAGAGAGAGAGAGAGAGAGAGAAAATCTCTTAAGAATAATGATGATCCGTGTTTCACTTTCATCTCCGATTACTTCAAATATTTGGAGGTGGTGACCCCCCAATCTCACGTCGTCGGATGATTTTGAAACCTCCATATTTCAGTCAGGCTTAGGTTGGAAAAAATTCCGCTGTAATAATTCAAAAAAAAAATTTTTTTTTTTTTTGGAAAAAGTCTTAAAAAATGATTCGAACGTAAATCAATTTGAGACCTTTATTTTTTTTTTTTTGGTCCTAACAAGTTTTCTCGTTGATTATTCGACGAGCCAAAGGAAAACAAAACGTGGTGGGGAGCTCCACACTTTTTTTGGTGCTCTTTCTCTCTCTCTCTCTCTCTCTCTCTCTCTCTCTCTCTCTCTCTCTCTCTCTCTCTTCTTCCAACAGCAGCTTCACGTCATAATACTTTCGAAAGTCATATAACATCAATCGAAAACCATCGTCTTTTTCGGAAGTCGTGAAAATATTCTCTCGCTTTTCTCTCTCTCTCTCTCTCTCTCTCTCTGTCTCTCTCTCTCTCTTTTTTTCATTTTTTAATGGCTCTTAAAATACTTTTAAGGTATTACACGACGATTTTTTTCTTTTGGTTTGGCTCTTCCCCCCTTTCTTCTTCTCCTTCCCCCCCCCCTTTTTGGAAATTTTTATCTCTGTGTGTGTGGAAGAATAAATGGATTTTAATCGTGTCTAGACAAATTACAGTTCATACTAGATATGAATTTTTTCTTTTTGGGGCTGCTTGAAATGAAGAAAAACCCAATAGATTTTCCTCTCATTCGCGTTGAGAGATGAAAAGCTGAATACAGTAAGAATTTTTGAAGAACAATCGAGCTCCAAATTATTAATTTGAGCTCATCCGTTATTTTTCAGATTTTTTCCCATCAATTCACCGAAATTCAATCAAGCGTTTCTCAATTTTTCATCCCCCCTCCCCCCCTCTATAAATATATATGAAGTTGAGAGAGAGAGAGAGAGAGAGAGAGAGAGAGAGAGAAAAACTAAAATTTCAGAGGTTTTCAGATTTTGTGCTCCGACATTAATCTGATCTCCCTTCCTTTTAATTCCAGCAATCAATGTTTTTCCAAATATTTTTTTGGTTACCTGGCACGACAAAGTGGGCGGAGCATTGTGACGGTTTTTTTTGCAATTTTTGAAAAAAAAAAGAAATTCTTTACAACAATTTTTTGTCTTCTTTTTTTTGGAAAAAAACACGGGAAAAAATGAGAGTCAAATTATTTCTTCTTTTTTTTTTCGTTTTGGAGAAAATTTCTTGCTTTCTTTCCTCTTCTTCGTTTTTTTTCTATAGTGCTAACGAACCCAAAAAATCATTCTTTTTTCTCTTCTGGGTGAATAATTTTTGAAACATCATTTTCTTCGTCTTCTTCGTCTTCAATTTTTTTTTCTTAGCTTTTCGAAAAAATCTCAATTTTTCTATTCTTCAACTCATCTGAAATAATTTCAGACGTTTTTTTGTTGTCTTAAATAATCTTTAATCTTCTTTAAATTTTTGTGTTCCGGCTTCTTCTTCTTCGATGTCTTTCCATTGTTGTTTTTCTTTGGAATTCTTCTCCTTAATTTTCCAACTTTTAATCGAACATGCAATTAGTTTGTCCCTTTAATTGTAAGTTTCAAAGCAAACAAAAACATTTTATTCCAGATTTTTCGCGATGATTTTCAGATTTCGCTCTGTTTTAAAGCCTTTTTTTAAACAAAAGAAAAACTGGAATCCAAAGCCTAAAAAGAAGGGAAAAAAGTTGTTTTTTTTTCAAATTTTCCCCGTATTTTTAGATAATTTAAAAAACAATTAAACTTAAAAAACAAAAAGGTTAAATAATTTTAATTATTTAGAAAATAAAAAAATTAAATTTAAATGAAATTCGAAATTAAAGTTCATCGACGTAACATTTTTTCGTTGAAAAATAACCTCACATTAAATGAGGTGGAGCTGGAGGAGTGGTGAGGAAGGAAATCGTTACTAGAATATTAAATTTTTTTTTTTTTTTTTTTGAATTCAAAAATTAAATAAAAAAAGAAAAAAAAAAGTTTCCAAAGTGTTTTTCATTCATTTGACGGTTTTTGTCTTTTTTTTTTAAAAATGCTCTTCTCTCAACGATTTTCTGAAAAACAAAGAAAAGGGCCGAGGAGAAAAAGGGGGGGGGGGGGGGAGCCCCGTTTTTTCCGAAAAATCTCATGTTTTTATTCCAGAATTCTAAATTTCTTAATTCAATTTTCCAATATTTTCATGTTTTTTTTTTGTCTCAATCGAGAAATGTTTTTCAACGAAAGAAAATCGACGAGAGAAAACCGAAGAGGACGAAGAAAAAGTTGAAGCCGAAACAGAAAAATTGTTGAAAGAAGCGAGCGGCCAGAATCCTTCTTCTTCTTCTTTTTCTGCTGCTGCCCCTTTTCATCTTTTTTACACTTCTTATCAATCAAACAATCTGATGATATCTGATAAGAATCCTTTGAGTTATTGTAACTTTTGTCACCTCAACATTATTAATTGATTTCGTTTTTTTTCCTGATGACTGATCCGATCCTCCTTTTTTCTTGGTTTCTAATCAAAGTTCAACGCTGATCTTCTTTCACTTTTTGTTTTAATTTCAAAGTTTCCAACCGATCTTTTTTTCTGTTGAAGTTCTCTCGGAGAACTCCAAACGGATTCTTTAATAAATTTGATTGATAAATAATGGCAAAAAATGTCTGAAATCTGAAAACCATTTTTATCCGTCACTCACTTCTTCCCTTCCCCGTCCCCTCCTTCTTTGCCATTCAATTCTTATCTTTTTTTGCCATTTTTCCTTTGATTTTTCTCTATTTTTCTCGCTTTTTTTCACCGAAAAACCCCCAATAATCAGAATATTCAATCTTTATTTTTAAATTTCTTTTTTTTTCTTTTTTGGAAAAAGATTGAAACATTTTGCCTTTTTCTCCGACTTTAAGGCACTTTTTGATTGTTGAAATTGGTTTTTACGAGTATAAAAGCCACGGCTTTTTTTCTAGTTTTCAGTTTTTTTTCCAGATTTTCCGAGTTTATTCCAAGTTTCCAGATTTTTCCTCTAGTTTTAGCATATTGTTTTTTCAGATTTTCAGTTTATTCCAAACTTCAAAATTCTTTCCTAGTTTTCAGCTTTTTTTCAGATTTTCAGTTTCTTCTCTAAGATTTTTTCTTACAGAGAGAGAGAGAGAAAGCGAGAGAGAGAGAGAGAGAGAGAGAAGAGGAGGCAGAAGGGGGTGGGGGGGGGGGGGCTTATTTCAATTTTCCAGATTTTTTCCCTTGTTTTAGCATATTTTTTTTTCAGATTTTCAGTTTATTCCAAGCTTCAAAATTCTTTCCTAGTTTTCAGCTTTTTTTTCAGATTTTGAGATTATTTTTTGAGATTTTCAGCATTTTTTTCCAAAATTTTCTTTTTCAGAGCCAACAAAAATTAGTTTTATGAATTTTGCAAGAAAGTTTTAGTCAAATCATTGAATAATGGAGAATTCGACTGGAATTCAATTCATTGAAAATATCACCGTAATTGATATTGATTTTTGTGAAGATCAGCGATAAGTCGATGAGCTTCTGATATTTTGCAGCTCTCATCAACAATGAGCCCCGATTGTAGTCGTCCCGATGATTATCTTCTTGTCGAACGATTCTGGCTTTGTGTTGTTTGTGGATTCACCGTCTCAACGATTTCCATAATTTTCAATTCGTTCATCTTCCTGGTTTTCAGCTCAAACAAGCAGCATCGGTATGAGCCCACGATGGGGGGGGGGCGAAAAAATCGATAAAATCAATTTCAGACGATCGCCAAATCTTTATCTTCAACTTTTATCACTTTTCGATGTTTTCATTGCGTTCGCCTACATTGCCGTAATGACAGTGAGAGTGTTCACAAACTTCACAGCGAGCATCTTATTGAAATCAATATGGGCCAAATACATGGTGCCAATGCTGGCCGTCTCTCACATCGGAATTACGTCATCAACATTTCTGATAACATTCGCTTCAATCGAGCGCTGTTGCATCACGGTGAACAGTTTTCTCGTTTCACAAATGCAAAACTATCGACCGGTAAGCAGCAAGAAAGAGAGAATCTGGAGAAGGAAGCAAGAAAAATGATGCCCCGCCCATTTTTTTTGTTTCAGATCATCGCTTTTATCGCAATTATGTGCGGCGTCATCAGCAAAGGAACAATTTTGAAAGAAGTCGAGGTTGGATTTCGTTTTGTTTTTTCTTCAATTTTAAGCAAAAAAAAAGAAAAGTCTGAAATTTCAAGGTTCAAGGAGATGAAGAATGTTACGGAGAGTTGAATTATTGGAAAGTTGTTCCATCGAAATTGGTTCTGGAGAATCCAATGTTCAATAAATATTGGAGATTCTATTTCAGGTTTTTTTAGAGAAAAATTTAGTCAAAAACCATTTTTTTTTAGAAATATTTTCACCATTTTAGCGCCTTTTTTTATTCTGCTATTGATTAATTGTATTTTACTTTACAAGTAATTTTTAAAAAAAAATAATTTTTTTTAAATAAATTTAAATTTAAAAAAATAATTTTCAGACTTCAAGAACATGTCAAAAATAGTAAGCTGGAACACGACAAACAAAATGTGAAAATGAAAAAAGTAGAAAAAATCAAAAAATTTTTGGAATTCTTTTCCGGTTTTCAGGCTCGAATTCGGGCTGCAACTCGTTCTTTGGTTATTATTGTATGCACTTATTTGTTTTCCAATCTTTTATCGGTTATTATTACATTTTGGGAATATATTGATGGTGATAGCTTGTATTCCGAGTAGGTTTCATGTTGAAAACACAAAGATTTATGAAAGAATAATCCGACAAATTCGAAAACTAGGCCGCCGTCGATGACCTAGAAAATTATTCGGCTATTTTTGAAGCTTTGCGCGCTTTGTTTAATGCAGCTTTTTTTTGTTGCTCCAAACCGGAATTTCTCAAAAAAATTCGAATATAAAAAAAATTTAAAACAGCTTTTTGAAGAGAAGCAAAAAAAAACTTTTTTTAAAGAAATGGCCGAAGTATGTTCGTTATGGCCGAGTTTTTGGTTTTCTCTTCCAGAGGTTAAAAAAATTGTTTTTTCTCCCTCATTTCGCAACAGAATTCAATTCTGGAAAACTTAAAATAGATTTTCAAAGAAGAGCGAAAATTTTTTGTAAAGAAATGGCCGAAGTATGTTCGACATGGCCGAATTTTTGAATTTCCCTTCCAGAAGTTTAAAAAATTGTAATTTTTTTCCAGTTACACTTCCTTCTATGTTCTTTCGGTCGATGTGATTTCAATTTTGACAATTGTTGCTTCATGTCTTCGCCTTCCAATTTATGCAATTTGTCAGCCGCTGTTAAGAAAAGAGATGAGCCAATTTCTAGGTTTTTCACCGCATTCTCGTAGATTTTGTGTTACAAAACCGCCAACGAATTTCAGTCAAATTGTGCCATTCAAACGAGAGCTCAAAGAAGAAAATTTCGCTGCTCGCTGCTCATCAATTGCCCTCAACACAATTGATAAGCACTCTTGATGGCGACTCGCCAAGTGTTAGCAGTAAAGTGGAGTTTGTCTGAAATTAATGATTTCTCTCTGTCTCTCTCTGTCTCTCTCTCTCACTCTGACTCTTTTCTTTTTCTCTCTTTCTCTCTGTATTAAACAGAAATTTTTTTAAAATTATTTTGATTTGTTTTGTTTTCAATGCTAAAACCGTACGCCCGACGGGTTAAAATTCTTTTTGTCCAATGCTTTTTCTCCGTTTTTGTTTTTCATCTGAATAAATTAGTTTTTTCGAATTTTTATCCAAAAATTCAGAAAAAAAATGCTTTAAAATAAATATTCTACCGGTTGAATTCAAATTTAAAATCTCTAAAAATCTCAGCCGCCAACACTCGGAACTGTTGATTGTTCGCTGCTTTCCATCGAGCTTAATCCTTTAAAAAAAAATTACAGATTTTCAGTGAAACAGCAGGGGGCGGAGCGCACACCTTCATTTAGCAATTTTTCCAGATGAATTCTCTTGTTCTCTTTTTCCTCTTCCACTTCGACACCATCATTTGTCATCACGTCTCGTTCAATTCTCGTCGGCAAAATTGGACTTTTATGAATGAGCATCGTTTTGTTGACATTTTCCTGAGGAAACTGAAAGTTTCAGAGAAAAAATTCCGTTGAAATATTGATTGAATTTGATTCGAAAACGTGTCCACTACCTTGGAAATATATCCTGGATCCCAAACGTAAATGTAGTAAAAGCTCAGGGATAAAGCTGGAAGTGAGACGGAGAAAATGTAGCCAAGAACTGTGACAAATCGAACCCATCTAAAGAGGAGAGACATTTGACAAGAACAAGAAGCTGAACCTTTTACTTTTTATTCTCACGTTGCGTGAATTTCGCTCTTTTGTCCGACGTATAAATTGGTTGCTTTGATCTTCCACGCATTCGAGCCGAATATGATAAATGATTTGCTTGTGACATCTGAAAATATGACGGGAGGGAAACTAAAAGAAAAAAAAAATGAAGAAAAAAGAAATGAAAACATGTGAGTGTGATGATGGATGCTCATCGAGAGCCGCCGCCGCCGTCGTCAATTCACATTTTTCTCATCTTTGCGCTCCTTCTCTCTCTCTCTCTCTCTCTCTCTCTCTCTCTCTCTCTCTCTCTCTCTCTCTCTCTCTCTCTCTCTCTCTCTCTCTCTCTCTTATTTTTTTTTCCACTTCTTCGGCTCCTTCTTCCTTCTACCTTATCGATTTTTTCCATTCGTTTTATGTGTGTGTGTGTGTGTGGATTCAGTGGACATCTGCATAAATTTTGTTGCCTTCTTCACACTCAACCTCAACTTGAGCACAAGTTTCTTCTCTCTCTCTCTCTCTTTTCTGTGAGAAAAAGCGGGAGAATTAAAAAGCGGAAAATTTTCAAAAATCCAATTTAAACAAGAAGAAGAAGGAGAAGAAGAAAAATTTGGAAAAAAAGTGGAAAAGAAGTCGTAAAATTTAACAACTCCCTTGTCATCCTCGCCTCTCCGTGGTCTCGGATTGGATTGTAATTCTATCGGATGAGAAGAATATCCGATGACTTCATCTTCTGCTTCTTCTTCCTTCCCCCTCCCACTGCCCGAAGAATGTTGCATTTTATTGATGAGCTCACTTTTCTTTCTCTTGATTTGTAACTAATTTTTTCCATGAGATCTTCAATTGATAACCATTCACCACCACTGCTCGCCATTGTCTTTCTGGAAAAATACAAAGGAAAAAAAATGTTGGAAAAATCTGACTGACGACACAGCAAACACTAAATTCGCCTCGCCTGGCTGTGGTGTCGTTCTCGAATCAAAATTCGTTTATCTTCCTTCTCCTTCCTCTGCTTGGTTGTTTGGTTTGGATCCGATTCGCCTAATTTTTTTCGAGCAAGGGGGGGGAGGAGGAGACGTCAATCAAAAAAAGTTTCAAAAAACGAAAAGTCGAATGAGAAATGGAACAAAACAAAGCTGAAAAAAAAACAAGAAAAGTGAAAAACAAAGCGAAACGAAATGAGAAAAAGATTTTTTTTTCCTTTTTTTTTAGGGAAAAAACAAAAAAGTCACCGTTTACCCTCCGGCGAAAATGTATGAATCCGGCCAAAAAAAAAAGAAGGCTTTTTGCTCTGGATTTTTTCCCTTTTAAAACTTTAATTATCGATTAAGCGAAAAATTCCCTGATTTTTTGCCTCTTGGATTCCCCGCTTTTTATAAAAATGTTAAAATTCCGACTCCTTTTTTCTTCCTTCTCGCTGAATACATTGATAGTAGCTTTTTGCTCCTTGGAGCCAATTTCAGTAAAGTTCAGCTCAATCTTTCGCAATCCTGCATGACATTTTTCAAAATCTTCTTGGAGCTCATGTTTCAGTCGAATTCAGCTTCTTGAATTATCCATTATCGATTGAATCACGAAAATCCAAAATTATTGTGTCATTTTGAGGTTTTTCAGCTGCCCTCTCCACTTTGTCGTTAGAAATATTTCCAGCTTAAGCTAAAATAAAATTCAAAAAAAATTGTTTTTTTTTAAAATTCAAAATTAGATTTTCCGCCCACCACTTGTTAACAAATTGTAATTTCTATCTCAATTTCTGATCCCTTCAGCTCCTCCTCCTCCTCCTCCTCTTCCATTCGATTCTTTATCAAAAGTGCGTCCACCCCCCCCCCCCTTGTTTTCTCTTCTCCACACTATTTCTTGTTTTCCCTGTTGATTCTCCTTCTCTTCTCAATTTTACACACTCTCTTCCTCTGTCTGGCTGTCTGTCTGCCTCTTTCTTTCTCTATTTCTCTGTCTATACAACCAGAATACAATTTGGTTCATGTTCTCTTCTCCTTCATCTTTTTGTTCCGACCTCAACTCGTTCGCTATTTTATTATATTTTTTCTTTGTTTCTTTAATTGGTTTACATTTGATTAAATTGAAACAATTTTTACAGTTTTTTGAGCCAAAACAACAAAAATGACGCATCTCGTTGAAGGAGCATCGGTGATAGATGGATCATGGCAATTACCGATTCTTGTCACTGATATGAATATTCAAAGGTTCGTCGTCGTCGACTACCTTATGCGCCTTTAAATCGAGAAAAAAACCCACCAATTTTTAGAAATATCTATGTGCGAGGTGATCAACACATTGGTGGGCTCATGCTCCAACTGGTCAATGAAATTGGTAATTTTTTTTCTTTATCGATTTATTGATTTTTTGGCTTCCCCCCTTCTTTTCCTTCGCGCTTTTTCAGCTTGGAAGAGAACCATCAGTTTTCTTCTTCTTCTTCTTCCTTCTCGCCCCCGTTTATTACACTTTGTACCATCGTCTTTCTTCTCATCACTCGAATGTCAACAAATATTCTTTTTCTTCTCTTTTTCCGCACATATCGACGACCAATCTGATAAATATCTGAAGAGGTTAAAAAGATGACAAACAAATCAATATATTCGCTGTATTATACACACACACACACGCATACATACTGTATGCTCCTTTAAAGGAGCATCTCTAAATTTACAAAAATAATTTGTTTATTATTTATAAATATTAAAATAATAAAATGATTCATGCGCAAAAACTATTCAAATATATGTAACTCAATTTTTATTAGTAATTTTCAACATTCTTACAGTATTCAACAAAGTTTTGACGAGATTACTGTAGTTTCGTTTTTTTTTTTTGCTTCAATTTTATAAATAAAAATATAACCAATGAATATTAAATGAGAAACAACACAGAGTGGTCATTTTTCTGTCACCAGATGCTCAATCACTTATTCAATTGTCTTCTTCTTTTTCTTCTCTAACACTTTTTCTATCTCTCTCCCTCTCTCCCTCTCTCTCTCTCTCTCTCTCTGGGTCTCTCTGTCTCGTTTTTATTGAATAAAATCTGCATAAGCCCATTGTTAGAATTTCGTCTCGTTTTCAAAATTGAGAAGGAGAAGGAGGCGAGAATAATATCCGAATTGATTTGACACTTCCCAGAAAATCGATGAGAGAGAAAATGTTCAGATATTGCTCGCGATTGGTCTGATCATGCACTGTGGTGGCCGGATAAACGAAGATGGCTTCAACATACAAGATCGACGCTCGATCAGAACGGAATAACGGCTGAAACTCAATTAGAATTCACGCCGATGCATAAAGATGCAAGGTTTCAAAATTTTTGGCAGAAATTATTGATTTTTTTTTTTTTTTTTTTTGATTTTCAGAATTCAGTTGCCTGATATGCAAATGATCGATGTCCGACTTGACTTCTCAGTGAACATTGTTAAATCGTGTGCAAAAGTGTGTCGAGATATTGGAATTCGACACTCGGAAGAATTATCATTTAAAAGGTTCGAAAAGCCGAGAAAAATCACCCGAAAAACTTTGCTCCAAATTTTCAGATTTATTCCACCAGATGTGCTAAAGAAGGGAACATCGGACGCTGATAATCTGAACGGGCCACAGTCGATTCGTCCAGGCGAGGAGTCGATCGGTCCGATGACTCTTCGAAAGGCGACACCGATTTTTGCGTCGCAATCAAATCTTGATATGAGACGACGTCAACAGTCACCAGCTCTATCGACAAGTGGACACATCTTCAATGCTCACGAAATGGGAACGTTGCCACGTCATGGAACACTACCGCGTGGCGCCAGTCCAAGTCCAGGAGCGGTAACATTTTCTTCATTTGATTTATTGATTGATTGATTGATTGCCTTCTCGACAATTTTTAGTACAACGATACGATGAGACGAACACCAATAATGCCAAGCATCAGCTTCAGCGAAGGTCTCGAAAACGAACAGTTCGACGCGGCGCTGGTTCACTCGCCGCGAATCACGCCGAATCGCGACACGCCCGTCTTCCGACCGCAGAACTATGTCGAAAAGGCGGCCATCAATCGTGGATGGCTCGACTCGAGCCGATCATTGATGGAGCAAGGCGTCTTCGAAGGAGACATCGTCCTTCTTCGCTTCAAATATATGAGCTTTTTCGATTTGAATCCGAAATACGATCCGGTTCGAATCAATCAATTGTTCGAGCAAGCAAAGTGGAGCATTCTGTTGGATGAGCTCGATCATACGGAAGAAGAAGCCACACTTTTTGCGGCGCTTCAGGTGATTAAACGAGAGGATAAGAAAAGATCAGACTAAAACCGATTTTTTTTTCCAGCTTCAAGCAACCCTTCAGAAGGATTCTTCCGAAGCTGAAGATCCAACAAAAGATGATGTTGATCTACTATTGGATGAATTGGAACAAAACCTTGATGCGGCTGCATTGAATCGACGATCCGATTTAACACAAGTTCCAGAGTTAGCCGATTACCTGAAGTATATGAAGCCGAAAAAGTTGACAGCGTTCAAGGGATTCAAGCGTGCATTTTTCTCGTTTCGAGATCTTTACCTGTCTTATCATCAATCGTCATCTGATGTCAACTCACAACCACTTGGTCACTTCTCATTGAAAGGATGCGAAGTCAGTCCAGATGTTTCAGTCAGTCAGCAAAAATATCATATCAAACTATTGGTGCCGACTGCCGAAGGAATGACCGACTTCATTCTGAAATGCGATTCAGAGCATCAATACGCTCGCTGGATGGCTGCGTGTCGTTTGGCGTCAAGAGGCAAATCAATGGCCGATTCGTCATATCAAAACGAGGTGGAGAGTATCAAGAACCTGTTGCGAATGCAAACATCAAATGGCAACGAGAATGGAGCCGGAGGTGGCGGCGGAGCACAAAAAAAAGCGTCATCAAACGCTGTCAAATTGCCAAATGATTTTAGTGTCGATGAATATGTTTCATCGAGATATGTTCGACGAGCTCGCAGCAAACAATCGCTTCAGCAAAGAATCTCCGATGCTCACAGAAATGTTCAGCAATTATCGTCGACCGAAGCCAAACTACAGTATATTCGAGCGTGGCAATCATTGCCCGAGCACGGAGTTCATTATTTCATTGTTCGATTCAGGAATGGACGAAAAGCTGAACTTATTGGTTTTTTTATTGATTTTTTTACTTCGTTTTTTTTTTGTTGAAAATTTGTAGTTTTTTTAGGTGTTGCCATTAATCGAATTGTTAAAATGAACATGGATAATGGCGAAAGCTTGAAAACTTGGCGATTTGCCAACATGAAAAAATGGCATGTCAATTGGGAAATTCGACATTTGAAAGTAATTAACTCATCTGAATTCTCTCTCAAAACTTTCACATTTTCAGATTCAATTTGAAGACGAAGATATTGAATTCAAACCACTTTCAGCCGATTGCAAGGTGAGGCAATTTTCGATTTAAATTGATGATGAAAAACACTTTTTAGGTGGTTCATGAGTTCATTGGTGGCTACATTTTCCTGTCGATGAGAAGCAAAGAACAATCGCAAACCTTAAATGAGGAATTATTCCATAAATTGACAGGCGGATGGGCATAAATTCAACTCGACATATTTTATAGATCTTAATTTCTTCTTTATTTTGGTGCTTTACATTATTTCAATTTATTATGTGCCTTTAATTAAAATCTAAAAATACGAACATTTCAGAATGAGTTTCAGCAATAATAAAATATATTTTTATTTTCGATGAATTGATTCATATTTATGCTTATTTGATAGATCAATTCGATCTAAATTTTTTTCGACTTCAGCAAGGAGCATGTCTCTTTCAGCTTCCATCTGAAAATTTTCATTGTTTTTTTTTAATGAAAAATTAGCCGTGCAGACAGACTTTTCCGAATTCTCCCATTACAATTTCATTCAAATCCTTGAATTTTTCGAGTTCTTTTCGCATGTTTTCAACATTTTTCATATCTCTCTGTAAATAATTTTTTTTTAAATTTGGATTTCTTTATTAATAAAAATAACCTGAAAACTTCGCTTATAATCTTGAAGTCTTGTGATTTCTTTGCTCATTTCATCAATATTTGCCTGTGATTTTCCCAATTGGCGAGCCTGATTTTCAAGTTTTTCTCTTGCATCTTCTAAATTTTGAGATAGCGCATCTCGAAGGTCTCGAAGAGTTGAAACTTCTTTCTGAAATTAACCGATTATTGAGAATTGTTAAAATCCCGATGACTCTTTCACCTGTAAAAACTCGATTTTTCCTTGCAACACTGATGATTCTTCATTGTGCGATGATTCGATTGATCGAATTTGTTCGATATGCTTCAGGCCGATCTCTTCGATTTCAATTTCTCGTTCTTCACGCATTGTTTTTATCTAAATTTACAATGTTTAACCATTTCCCTTTTTTGATTTTTCAACCTTTGTTTCCATTTCTTCTTTCATTCTTTGCTCTAATTGCACAATTGCATATTTTAAATCACTTTGAGCATTAAATTTTTCTTTTTCCAGTTCACTTATAAAAACTGCTAAAAGATCATCTGATTGCCGTAACAAATTTGATGCCTTAACCTCAATTTTTTTTAAATAAAAATAAATATTTTTCAAACTTTTTCTCGATTTATTTCCTCAATTGTTTGACTTTCACAGCAGATCATTTCTCCTGATGCTGGAATTGAATCCGATTGAGTTGAAGCATTCCGATGCGTTTTTGCATTCAAAACCAATGTTCGGATTCGTTGTTGAAGCTTCTATAATGATACTTTGATTATTTTTTTCCAAATTTCCTATCAAAAATTAATATTTTATTGATAAATTGTTGTAGTCAGGTTGATCAAAACTTATAAACATTTTTAAAAACAAATTAAAATTCTCTGATTCTCTCTTTCTCTCCCTCTCGGAAGTCATAAAATGATTTAATTTGCTTCTTTTCATGGTAATTTATCAATTTTCAACATCAATTTTTTTTTAATTGGACTGTATCTTATAATTGAGATTCATTGAGTTTCTATATTCAAATATTATCTGGCAATGAATATTCAAGCAATTATATTTACCTTTACATTGGCAATTGGTGCCGTTTTTTTATGCGTTTCAACCAGAACGTATGAATAATTATTAATTAAAATTCTTGACTTCAGAAAACCCAATATTTTTAACAGAATTAACAAAATGAGAGACTAAAAATTTTCAGAGTTGATGATGATTCATCGCTTTCAAAAAAAACTTATAAAATTTTATTGATCGTTGGTTGCGTTATGACAACGATCGGCGCTTTTGGATATTTGTTCACAATTTTTGAAGTTCTTATGAGAACTCGAAAAATGTTCGAAAGAAACAAGAAATTGACCAAGTCGAGTCAAAAGGTTTTAGCTTTTCAATTATTTCTGTCAAATTGTTTTAATTTCAGATTGAAGATTCCACTTCTCAAAATATTTAGTGTAGAAATTTTGTTCAAAATATATTCGATTTTCAGCTAAATTGGCATTAAAGTTTTTTTTTTAAATTTAACTTTAATTAATTTTTAAGAAAACTTGACATTTTTAAAATAATAAAAACCAGAATTACTTGAATATTATTCGCCTGTTTTGATTTCAATTCAAACATTGTTTTCTCAACATCTCTTCCTCTTTCTTTTTCGCTTTCCAAATTAATTTCAGCAATTTTCCAGAATTGTTGCATCCTTCCTCTTTCCTAAAAAACACAAATATTGATTTGATTGATTTTTATCATTATTTGAGAGCACCTGTTGAACCATATTTATATCAGTTTTCATTTTGTTCAATTCTCCTGTCAATTTTTCTGATTTCTCTTTCAGCTGTAATTTTGTTTTGGTTTTGAACTCGAATAATTTCTTCTTTTTTTTTTGAAATTACTTTTTCTTTGTGATGAACAACAACGCCGAGCTTCTTCTCCACTTCAGCTATTTTTCGAGCATCGGCCAACGTTGACGCGCTTGTTTTACGAATTGTTGGCGTCACCACTGCCATTGTTTTTTTTTCTCCAGATGATGTTGATTTTAATTTTGAAGAACTTGTTGGTTGAGCCTAAACAGAATGTTTCAGTCTTCAATAGAAAAAAGAATGAAAACTCACCCTGACATTTTTTGGTTTCGTCAATTTTTTCATTATTTTTTTGTTGTTTTTTTTATCCGAAAACATAATTTGAAAGTCGAAAGAGTAAATAATATTTTGATATTCGCTCAAAATGTTTTATTAGTCATTCTCGTTGTTGAACTAGTCTCCATATGGTGTAACGTCGTCTTGGTAACCGAGTTTACTAATCTTTTTCATTTCCGCTTCAATGAAGATCTCTAGAAAATTTTATTCATGAAAATGTTTGAACCTTTTTGATAATTAATGGAATAGTTAAGCTTCAATTTAAAACTTTATTTGAATAATTTATAAATTAGATATGAAACTTTGAAAATGATACTAATGTCAATGTGATTGATTGTTGATTCTGTGTAAATCAAAACCTAAACTCAAGACCGAGTAAAAATTATTTTTCAATCTCGTTTCAGCAATATTGTAAGTTTGTTAAAGTATTGATGAAGTAAATTCAATCTAGACTTTTTTAACTTGAAATACAATTTTACGGACATGTTTATTAGCGTTCAATAGACACGAAAACAAATATAAAACGGCCTTTCGGCTTTACGGAGATCTCATTGCAACAATAAAAATAAATTAAAAAATTAATCAACTTCTTCCATTCGGGAAGCGTCTTCTTCGGCTCCTTCAACCTTGGCCTCTGCGGTGCATGATTGAGAAGCTGGTTCTTCAATATCTTCATCTCCAATGTCAAGACCAAGCTTGATCATTCTGTAGATTCGTGAAGCATGCGATTGTGGTTCTTCGAGTGAGAATCCGGATGACAGAAGAGCAGTCTCGAAAAGAAGAACAACCAAGTCCTTCACGGTTTTGTCGTTCTTATCAGCTTCGACACGATCACGAAGAGTTCTGGAATTTGAAAAAATTATTTAATGAAAACGTAACTTATAACTAACTTCATGATAGCGTGGTCTGGGTTAATTTCAAGATGCTTCTTGGCAGCCATATATCCCATTGTAGATGAGTCACGAAGAGCTTGAGCTTTCATTATGCGTTCCATGTTAGCGGACCATCCGTATTCTGAGGTGACAATGCAGCATGGTGAAGAAACAAGGCGGTTGGAAACAGCAACCTTCTCAATTTTCTTCTCAAGGATGTCTTTGATGACTTTGCAAAGATTTTCGTATTTGACCTTGTCTTCCTCGAACTTTTTCTTCTCTTCTTCAGTTTCTGGCAACTCAAGTCCTTCTTTGGTGACCGAGACCAACTTCTTTCCATCGTACTCCTTGAGTTGTTGAACACAGTATTCATCGATTGGATCAACCATGTACAACACTTCAAATCCACGATTTCTGACACGTTCGACGAAAGCCGATGCGGCAACAACATCCTTCGATTCACCAGTGATGTAGTAAATTTGGTTTTGGTTTTCTTTCATGCGGCTAACGTAATCCTTGAGAGAAGTTGGCTCGTCTGAAGCCGAAGATGCGTAGCGAATGAACTCAGCAAGCTTCTTTCGGTTGGTTGAATCTTCATGAATTCCCAATTTAATGTTCTTTCCGAATTGCTCGTAGAACTTCTTGAAGTTGTCCTTATCTTCAGCAATCTCTTCAAACAATTCAATGCATTTCTTGACAAGATTCTTGCGGATGACTTTTAGAATCTTGGATTGTTGAAGCATTTCACGAGAAATATTGAGTGGAAGATCTTCCGAATCAACAACTCCTTTGACGAAGTTGAGGTATTCTGGCATCAACTCTTCACAGTTCTCCATAATGAAGACACGACGAACGTACAATTTGATCGAATTCTTGCTTTTCTTATTTTCGAAGAGATCGAATGGAGCTCTTTGTGGCACAAAGAGAAGAGCACGGAATTCAAGTTGACCTTCAACTGAGAAATGTTTGACGGCAAGATGATCTTCCCAATCATTTGACAAGCTCTGAAAATTAAAAATTGTTTTAAACTAAAAGCCACGTTTTAGTTACCTTGTAGAACTCGGCATATTCCTCATTTGAAATATCATCTGGGTTTCTGGTCCAAATTGGCTTGGTCTTGTTGAGTTCCTCGTCTTCAAGGTATTTCTCCTTAATCTTTTTGGTCTTCTTTTTGTCGGCATTTTCGGCATCAGCATCTTCTCCAACATTTTCGACCTCACCTTCCTTTTTCTGAATTAAAAAAATATATAAAAAATTTAATTAATATTTCTTTCTACCTCTTCCTTCTCTTCGGTGGCTTCGTCATCTTCGACTTCCTTTTCACGTTCTTTTTCAACGACGAGTTTAATTGGATAACCGATGAATTGGGAGTGTTTCTTGACAATCTCCTTAATGCGGCGCTCCTCGAGGAACTCGACTTGATCTTCCTTAATGTGCATGACGATTTTGGTTCCACGAGTGACCTCTGGATCCTCAACTGGTCTGAAATCACTCAATAAAAACAAATAACGTTCAACCTATTACTTACCGAATGATGAATGATCCTCCTGCGGACGACTCCCATTGATAGCTTTCATCATCATTATTTTTTGAAGTGACAACAACTTTGTCAGCAACCAAGAATGCAGAATAGAATCCGACTCCGAATTGTCCAATCATGGAGATATCAGCTCCAGCTTGAAGAGCTTCCATGAAAGCCTTTGTTCCAGATTTGGCAATAGTTCCAAGGTTGTTAACCAAGTCAGCCTTGGTCATACCAATACCGGTATCCAAGATAGTGAGCGTTTTCTCTTCCTTGTTTGGAGTGATCTTGATGAAAAGCTCCTTTCCACTGTCGAGCTCTGAAGGCTCAGTGAGCGCCTTAAAGAGAAAAATTAATAAAAAACTAAAATATTATTGACTCACTTGATAACGAATCTTATCAAGAGCATCAGACGAGTTGGAGATCAATTCACGAAGGAAAATTTCCTTGTTGCTATAGAAAGTGTTAATGATCAAGCTCATAAGCTGAGCGATCTCAGCTTGGAATGCGAAAGTTTCAGCTTTGTCAGACATAGTTCTGTAATAGAAACTTTATTTAAAAAAAAAGATTTAATTTTGAGGGAAAAAAGAAGAAGAGCGCACTCGACTGAGTGCCTAAAATATGTTTGTGATTTGAGTGCCAAGGAAAAAGAAATTTGAACATTGCGGGGAATTATTCTAGAATGTGGGCGTGTCAAACAACGCCTATTGGCCTATACTGCGTTCTCTATTACGAAACCGAACATTCTCGAAGAAATTTATCAACGGAGCGCATTTACCAGCAGCATTTTCATGAGGACGAGGAAATCTTGTAAAACTAGTCCTCGGCTCTTTTTTTACTAGTTTTGAAGATTAAACAATAAATAATTTCTTAAAAGTTAAAAATTTAACGCGCATCGCAATCTAAAATATTTTTTATTATTTCAAAATCGAAAAAAAATGTAGGTTTTTTTTTTAAATTTATTAATGCAGCTAAATTTTTAAAGCTTAGTTTCGTTAATTGAAATTCTTCTTCCATTGCTCAGAGATTTTGCAAAATAATTCCTTTTTTTCTAGAACTTCACAGTTTCGATTTCATCAATATGTCACGGGCAGACGAGGGCCGATTAATTCATTTGGCTAAAAAACGCGAGCGGGAAAAGGAAGATATTGAAAAGCAGCTTCGAAAATTTGAAGAAGACAAAGAAAAATGTTAGTAGGTGCCAAAATATTGTTTGATTTTCAAATATTTTAATATTTCAAGGCAAAACTGGAATCAAAAACAAGTTTACATCTAATTTCGAAACAATTGAAGAATCCTTAAAAGCTAAAACTTATGGACTTGTATCTCTGGATGACATGAAATCAATACAGAAAGATGCAATTTCGAACATGTAATTTAAATCCTTTTGATTTAAAATTAAAAGACGCTTCCAATCTTCCAGTGATTTACAAGTTGCTCGAGGAAGTTCAATTGCTTCGACCCATAATAACTCAGGGGAACCCGAAAAGAAAAATAACCATGCTGAAAAACTCACCCAGGTAATAAATATACAGATAATCAGCAGGATTTGCTCAAATGTTTTGCGTTATTTGTTTTCAGTTTTCTTTCTATTTATATGTTTTTTTGCGTGTTCTTCGAAGAATCTCGAACATTCTAGACCGCCATTTCTTTCTAGAACAATTTTACTAGAGAGACGCAGGCAGTCAGAGACGTGTGGCTGTCATTTCAAATAAATAATCTCCAAAATAAAAAAAGGCGCTTGTAGAAAAAATGTAAATATAATTCAAAAAAAAGGTTTTTTTAAATTTAAAACACAAAAATAAACTTTTCAAAGTTTTTTTTTAAATCTAAAAAAAACACTTCAAATTTTAGAAACGCGTTTTATCTTTTGCTTTTGACGATGATGAAGAAAATGATGAAGAAGAGCAAGTTTTCATTCCAAAAAAAGTAATATTTGATAAAATTAGTTTGTTGCAAAAATGAATTTCCAGAAAATTGGAATGAATCCAACAGTTGATACCAGTTTTTTACCTAATAAAGATCGAGAAGAAGAAATTCGGAAGTAACTTAAACATAATTTTTACTATACAAAATTTAATCATTTTTAGAAAAAAAGAAGAGTTAGCAGCGGAATGGAGAGAAAAACAAAAAATTGAAAAAAATGAAGAAATCACAGTTGCATGTGCTTATTGGGATGGATCTTCTCATAGAAAGAGTGTAAAAGTAAAAAAAGGCCATACGATATCACAATGTTTATTAAAACTAATTGATGTAAAAACACACTTTTTAAAATTCTTAAAACGATTTTTAACAAATAATTCAGGGATTGAAAAAAGAGTTCACAGAATTAAAAAATTGTACCCCAGAAAATTTAATGTTTGTCAAAGAAGACTTAATAATTCCTCATTTTTATACGTGAGTCAATCAATGAATGGCAATTATGTTAACCAAATTTTCAGGTTCCAAGATTTTATAGTTACTAAAGCAATGGGAAAAACTGGACCTTTATATATTTTTGATGCTGCAGCAGATGTCAGAATTCGACAAGATGCAGCTCTTGATTATGGAGATTCTCATCCAGCAAAAGTATTCAGCATATTTTTGTTTCGCTTCATGTTTTTTTTTCTTTCAGATTGTGCTCCGAAGTTGGTATGAAAAAAATAAACATATCTATCCAGCATCACGTTGGGAACCATTTGTACCAAGTAAAAAATATGGAAAAGATGCGGATGATCTCAGCGATTTATAATTATTATAAGTAATCATTTATTTTCATTAAATAAAATTTTTAACATTTATTTTGAAAACGTATCAAGGGTTTTGCTCTTGAGATTTTGATTTTCGTTGTAAATCTGAGCTCATAACAATTCGTAATCTTTTCTTCTGCGCAATTCCAGGTGTAAAAGGAATTTTTTTAAAACCACTTTTGCGATTTTTTCTAAAACTCAAAAGCTGCAAAAAGAAAAGCTTTCAGAATTACAGACCGATTATATTGCGTCAAAATTTTGGCGGGAAAAAAAGTGAGTTTTGGTGTGTTTGTCCCCTCTTTAGTGGAAAATTCGTCAATATTTCCCTTAAATATTTAATAAGTTTAAAGTATTAAAAATACAAAAAACTTTTAAGTGTTTCTGCCGTAAATTGAAAATCATGGCAGAGGATCTTATTGTATTCGATATAATCTATGTTTTAAAGATAATTTTAAGAAGTTAAATAATTCAAATAAAAAACCATTTCTTTTTTAAAAGTTTCATCACGAAATTGTAGTTCACCAAGCTCCGAATAGGGATCTAAATCAGATCTGTAAAAGATAAAACAATTGATTTTCTTCTGAATAATACCCTACGGTTCTTTAACACGCGGCGTCAACGTAAACTTCTGAATAAGAAAATCACGCATCGCGGTTGAAACGACATAATTACTTGAAAGAGGCAATTTTTCATCTTTTTGACACCAAAACGGTCGACCCTAAAAAAGGAAGAGATTTGTCTCAAACCTTACAAAATATGTGTTTTCTTACATTTGGAAAAATATTTCCTTTATTATCATTATTAGCATAGCATTTCTCCGGACTTGGTCCAAAATCTTCAGGTCCACCGTAATCAGGCTTTACATCATTGGTTTTTATCTGAGTTTCTGGATTTCTAAAAAAAAGGTCAGAAGGTTATTTCATTTATTTTTTCAGATGACGGAAAAAATCAATAAAAATTACACATAATAAGTGTCGTCCGATTTATTGAGTTTTAATCCCATTTTCGTTTTAGCTTTTGATACAATCGATTTGAAAAATCCTTCTTAAATTAATCCAAACATTTTTTTAAAAATAAAAATGGCTTCGGGCAAAACCTGTTTTCAGATCTTTTTTAACAATTTTTTTATCGGGAAATTGTGACGTTTTGGATTCGATTGAATTCAATCCGTCTTTGGATTTGATTCGTTTTTTCTGGAAAAAAAAAAGAAAAACTCATCGAAAATCGATGATTTTTCACCTCATCTTTCTCTTTACTCTGCTTCAGACGCGACGGAGGCTTTGCAGAGACTTTTTTCTCCACCCTTTTTTTCGTCACCACAGGATGGGCTAACTTTTTGTCGTCGGCTGGCAGAATTAATGGTGTTGGTCCTGATCCTCCGGTGACTTCTGGTTTTTTACGCTTCTTTCTCTGAAAAAGAAAATGAATGAAGCGGCGTTTCGAAGGCGAGGTGTTTTCAGCTCGAGCACAATTTCAGTGTTTGTTTCATCGAATATTTTCGCATCAACGTTCGGTTCATCATCATCACTGATTCCCTTCGAGATTTTCTTCTTTTTCCCCATTTTTTTCTGAAAATTCAATTTGCCGCCCTTTTTTATTTTCCGCAAAATTCAAAATTCTCAAACGTCTTCCTCGACATTAAATTGATCGTCAGCTGGAGGAGGAATCATTTCAGCCTTTTCAGCCGACTTCTTCTGTTTCGCCTTTTTGTCTGGAAAACTCTCCTCATCTTCACATGTTTTTGTGATTTCAACATTTTCATCGTCTTTTTCCTGATCTTTTTCGTTGTCTTGATTAATCGGAGTTTGAATTGCATCCAATATTTTTTCCTGAAAATCTTTCAATCAATCGATAATTTAAGATCAATCGATAATCGAAGATCAATCGATAATCGAAGATCAATCGATAATTGAACATCAATCGATAATTGAACATCAATCAATAATCGAAGATCAATCAATAATCGAAGATCAATCGATAATCGAAGATCAATCAATAATCGAAGATCAATCGATAATCGAAGATCAATCAATAATCGAAGATCAATCGATAATCGAAGATCAATCGATAATCGAAGATCAATCGATAATCGAAGATCAATCGATAATCGAAGATCAATCGATAATCGAAGATCAATCGATAATTGAAGATCAATCGATAATTGAAAATCAATCAATAATCGAAGATCAATCGATAATCGATGATCAATCGATAATTGAAGAGAAAGAGACTTCATCATTCAATATAATTTTTCCACTTTCAGATGATGATTTATTTTTGTTTAATTGTATTTTAGTGCTTTTTGAACATTTTTGCTCTTCCATTTTACTGCAAAAAATCTCCGGTAACAAGAATTTTCAGACAAAAAAAAATCAAAAAATACAAATAATTTTGATCAGAAGACATTCTGGAAATTATTGAAATTTTGGTTAAAAATAAAATAATTTTTTCTATTGAAAATTATTTGCCTGAAAATTGGGAAGAAAGGGGAGGGGAAACTAGAATACGTCAAAATTAAAAGAAAATTTTTTGTCTTTTTGCCAATTTTTTATTAAAAACAAAAAAAAATTCTGAAAATCATAAAATTGAAGCATTTATTGATTAATTGATTGAGCCGATTCTGAAAGCGAATATTCTATAATCTCCATTCTTCGAGACTCTCGTCGTAGACCGCTGATGGTTTCGTGAAACTTTCCGGTGTGCTCAATGAGATTTTCGAGCCGCCGCACTCTTCGATTGGCGGCATTCCGTGAATTGGCGAATATTCGGCTGGTTTGTCGGCTTTTCCGCAAAACGCGATTCGCATGCCGTTCAACGTGTCCAGAGAGGCCGTGTGAATGAGACGATTGCACTTGTAATAAACTGGAAACCGAAGGCAGCTGAAATTATTGATTTTCAGAATTTTCAGACGGGGTGGGAAGGGGAAACCTGGACAAAAGTGTGAATATCGAGACGATATCGTTGAGATATGAATACATGACGGGAAACCCTTCCAAGCTGGCTCGATTTATCGTCTCCCAAAAAGTGAGCAACACTTGTAAGGATTGCGACAGCAGATACATTGAGACAAGACTGACCAATGCTCGAGTCGCATCCTGAAATCAGTTTTCAGTAGCTGCATTTTTTCAAAGCAAAAAAGTCATCTGGAAAACGATTACTCGAACATTTCTTCGATGCGTCTTTAAGTTCACATTTTTTCCACTGCTTACAACACTTTCTTTTTGAATTTTTCGAGTTTCTTCATCTTTTACCGCCTAGAATTCATCAATTTTATTCCAGTTTTTTTTCTGAAGAAAGACCGGGAAGGGAACCCACTTTTATAATCAAAATATTCATTGTGATCAGAGCAAAGAATGGAAGAATTCGATCGATAATATTGCGGATCAAAAACATGAAATATATTCGATAATTTTCGTTCATCACCAATTCGCCAGGAATAATTTCATATTTTCTGAAGAAGACAAAAATGAAAAAGCTCGAATCTAAAATCAAATAAAAAACGAACGCCCATCCTTCACAATTCTCATTCGTCTGAACATCAACCTCATAATAAATGCACATTTTATAGGCGCACGCAATTAGAAGGCACATCGAGCTGACACCGGAACGATGTTGCTCAAGAAATCTGAGAACAATTGTGAATTGTCTCTACATATCGCGCGACTCTCAAGGATACCACTCACTTTCGACACGTCGAAATTTGTGTTCCGTCGAACGTTTTCAAAAATCGCTCGGTGGTTGCCAACATGATCATGAGCATCGAAGCGAACATTGCACAATTCGATTCGGTCAACACAATTCGAAAATATGAGAGGAATATGTGCCACAGTGGAAGAATATGATAATAATCCATGTAAACCTTCAAAATTTAACCAACCCCGTTTTTTTTTATTTCGAGGACATCTGAGCAAAAAAAAAAAAGAAGAAGAAAAAAATTCTGAACATCAACTCCCAAAAGATTTGCTGCTCCAATCCAAACACTTTGACAAAAATTTGGTCTTTGACCAGGAAGTTGACAACAAGAATGGAATTGAGGAGCGTCGTAATCATAATTTCTTCCCTTTTTTAAGCTTTTTCTACCAAAAAACGGAGAAAAAGTTAGACTTACTGGAAGTGACATTACAGCGATATAATTAATAGCCATGATGATATCGATGACGGCAATTATACCAAAATAGAAGACGCCCGATCTTCTGAAATATTCCGCATTCTTCTTCAGATCCTTATTTATATTGAAGAACAATGACCAGGTTTGGCCCAATATTCGAAATTTCCTACCTTAATGAAGGATTTCGAATGAAAACGATCGTATAAAATGTGTTGAACAAAATCGATAAAATCGCAATCAGCGTGGCAAAAACTCCGATCAGATAGATTTTACCTTCAATATGATCTGTGCCCTGTAGAGAGAGAGAGAGAGAGAGAGATTGTAGGTAGGGATCAGATTAGTGAGGATAACGGCAATGATGGTGGTGGTGGGGTTCAACACGATCTTACCAAATAATCACAAGTTGCGTTCTCGAAGAATCCGCCGTCGGCTGCTTCATCGGAATAATTGTCGACCATCATTTTGAAACGGCTGAAAACAAATTTTTGCGGGTTTTTTTTTTCCAATTTCTTTTCGGCTTTTTTTGTGAAGACGACGACGACGAAAACAATTAACTGAAATTCTAGACAAAATGGACGAAGGAAAAAAGACAAAAAACATGAAAAGCCGCAGGCAGAACACATGGCGAAAATTTTATGGACTCATTTCGATAGCGAGAGAAAAAAAAATTTTTTTTTCCTTTTTTTTCTTCTTGTTGGCCCTTAGAGGCGGAGAAAATTTGGGCTCTTTTTTGTTGTGTTGTGTGTGTCGAGATCCTTCTTCAACGTTATACATCGTGCTAATGTGATTTGTTCAATGTTTTTTTTGTTGATGACAAAAGAACAAATTGACGGGTGAGTTTAATTGAAATCTTCATTCGAAAAGAGCCCCCCCCCCCCCCCCCCCCCCCCTAGAAAGCTGAGAGCAGAGCAAAAGCAGCGGCGAAGGAAGAAGAAGAAGAAGAAGCAGGAGCAGGAAAAAGATGAAACGCACACGAAAATTTGCTCGACTTTTTTTTTTTTTCGTTTTGTCTTCTTCGCCAAAACGACGACACATCGAAATCGAGCACCACAAAAAAACAGACGTGGATTTTATTGGGAGGAGATTCAAATTGTAGTCAAGGAATATGCAGAAAATGAGGAGGAGCAGGAGCAGGAGCTGGAGCAGGAGCAGGAGGAGGAAGATGAACAACAAAAAAAAGTTTTTATTGCAGACGAAACAACAAAACGTTCGGGTTTTTATCGCCCTTTTTCTCATATTTTTGCTCTTTTTATTTTGTTTTTTTTGGCTCGCGCGAGCACGAAATTCCCTCCTCCCACATTTATAAATTGTACTATCAAAAATCAATTAACTAGAAATTGGATTTTTGATTCGCTTGACGAAACAATTCGCGATTCTTCTTCTTTTTTTTTTGTTTGGTCTTTGAATTTCAGCTTCTTCTTCTTCCAACAATGCTCTGCCAAGATTTGTCATACGCAGGAAAAGAGGAAGGATGAAGGGGAGGGGGAAGGAAGAAGCCCAGAATACAAATCTAAAAATTGATGAATCTCCAGGGAAGGGGGGAAATTGTGTAGAAGAAAGAAGCAAGTCAATCATTAACAAATCGACATTTTTTGAAGAAAAAAAAAAAAAGAAAGACGAGGCGAGGCGAGGAGGAGGAGACAAAAATAAATATTTTGGTTATTAGAAAACAATGGAATTAATCAATAATTGAGGGAGAGGGGGAGGAGAAGGTGAAGAAGAATTGAAAGAAGAATAAAAAATGGACCAGAGAGAAATGTGATGAATCTTGTCAAATGCATAAATTAGGAGATGATATTGGAAAAGAAAGGAAACGGAAAAAAATCGACGAAGACAAAATAATTTTCCAATGAAAAAAAAACGAAAAAGAAGAAGAATAAATAAAAAAGCGATGATGTGGTGTAATTTGAAGAAGAAGAAGAAGAAGAAAAACCAATAAACGGGGGGGGGGGGGGGGCGGAGTGGAGAAGACATCAACAAACAACCGGTAAAACAACGGGTCGTCGTCAAGCTCAGCCTTCCATATCATCCCATCACCTCAATAGATGATGGGGAAGACGGTTCCGATCGTAGAAAATCAGAAAACATGACAAAATGCTCAAAAAAGAGAGGAGATAACAATTTTTTTTTCGACTACGAATAATTGATTAATTTTTAGAGGAAGAAGAAGCAGAAGCAGCAAAGAGGGGGGGGGGATTTTTTTTTCTGAAAAGAAGAAGCCGAAGAGATTTTTTTTTTTTTTTTCTGTGTGTGTAGTGTTTTGGTTGGAAAAAGAGGCGACCGTCAAACAAACGAAAAAAGAGCAAAAAAAGTGAGCTATTTTTATTCGTCCTCTCCGTTGGGATCTTGACACTCACACTCCCCGCTATCACTTTTAAGCCCATCTTCCAACTCCGCCTTCATTTGTCACAGCCCTACTCTCTCGATGTTCAGAAAGAGAGAGAGAGAGAGAGAGAGAGAGAGAGAGAGAGAGGGAGAGAGAGAGAGAGAGAGAGAGACAGTTTTGATTTTTAAGACAAAATCGGAATTCAATTAAGATGTTTTTCAAAGATGAGAGAGGGAGAGAGAAAGAGAGAAAGAGAGAAAAAAACATGGTAGAGGTTCAAATTAAATTATTGCACTTGGGAATTAAAGGACACATTTTTTATTTTCTTGGCTTTTTTCTTTTTTTATTCTTAAAAACAAAAATAAAAAAAGGATTGGTCGACCCATGGATCTTGGACGGGGTGGGGAAAAAGAGATAAACTCATTATACGTTCTTATTCGCTTTTGTGTATTGGCTGAAATAAGAAAAACATTGAGACCTTCGTTGTTTTTTTTTTTTTTTTTTGCCTGATGGCAATTGAGACAATAATTAGAAGAGAAAAAACAGAAGAAGAAGAAGCTCGGTCAAAAAAAAGAAAAAGAAAAGAACCGAGAATTCCAGGATTTTCAAATTTTCTCTTTTATTTTCTTGAGACAAAAAAAAGAAGAAAAAAAACTTCGACTGATTTCAATTTGAAAACAAACCGTGCTAATGCTCAATGAGCACAGCACAGCACACAAAAAAACCAAACAAAAAAACAAACAAAACAAAACAAAAATTTGCATCGTTTTGGCGCGAAACTGTTTTCCAGAATTCTAATTTTTTGAACAAGCCAAGCTCGATGAGAGGCTGAAAACGTCTTGAAAAAAATCAAATTCAATTATTGAATGGGCAAAAGACAAAACAAAAAACAAAACCCGAAGACAGAAAAAGAGAGAGAGAGAGAGAGAGAGAGAGAGAGAGAGAGAGAGAGAGAGAGAGAGAGGGAATTTCAATTTTTCCAGTATTTTTTTTGTTGGAAGAATAGTTAACGTCCCCCCCCCCCCCCCCCCGTTTTCCTCTCAACCCCTCCCTCCCCCTCGTTCATCAGGAGACAAGCAAGACGGGGGAAGTTTTTTTCTTCCTCTTTTTTCAAGTTTTCCGGTAAATAAAAACGGGGCAAAGAATCTTTCTGTAATAATACATATAATAAAACCTCCAGGAAACAAGAAATAACAGGAAGGAAGAAGAGCCGTGTCTGGATCAATTTTAATTTGTTGGAAGACGACGACGACGAAGAAATTCAAAATAAAAATACAAAAATTAATTGAAATTTTTGTTTTCTTTTCATTAATTTGACAAAGGACATTTGATTAGCTTTTTCCCCTTCATTTCTTTACATTTTTATTAGCGCAAAAACCAATATTTTTTAACCCCCCCCCCCCCTTCCCCGCCCCGCCCCGCCTCCTATCGAAAACAAAATTAGTTTAAATAAATAAAACTTTTAAATATTGAAAATATCTAAACATTTTTTGTAAACAAAAAAAAAAGTGCACCGTATTACTGTAGCTGCCCGCCCGCATCAAACTTGGAAAAAACGGAGCTG
Organism: Caenorhabditis drosophilae; assembly: GCA_963572285.1. NCBI lineage: Eukaryota > Metazoa > Nematoda > Chromadorea > Rhabditida > Rhabditidae > Caenorhabditis > Caenorhabditis drosophilae. Next base: position 6,007,125 of record OY751564.1, on the reverse strand, counting down.
TGGCGAGTGGAAGGAGGAGGGAATTTCAGCAGCTTTAAAACTAATTGAAAAAAGAACTTAAAGTTTTCGGGGGGGAGGAGAATAATGCGAAGAGAAAAACTCCTTCATCCGCCACATTTTGGGATTATGTAGATGGAGACAGAGAGAGAGAGAGAGAGAGAGAGAAAAAGTGACACAAAGAATCGAGAATCCTTTCTCTCTCTCTCTCTCTCTCTCTCTCTCTCTTCACACACCCATCGTCAACCACCTCCACCACTACCGCCATTAAATCGCCCTGCGGCTATTCATTTTCGTTGATGATGTAACAGAAAAAAAAAATGTTTTTTTCTCCTTCTTCTCCTGAATTTTCTTTGTAAAAATTCTGGAAATGAATTTTGTGGTGGTCAAATTTCAAAATTTCAGCAACGAAAAATACTTTTTTTTTTTTTTAATTCTTTTCAAGACGGGAAACGGTTTGTAACAAATGTAAAAATATATTTAAAAAAATAAATAAAATTAAAAAAAAAAAAACGTCTTCTCTACTCGTTTTTTTTCACCGATTTTTCTCCATTTCTTTCTCGCTCTTCCTTCTGCTGTAAAAAGTGAATCTTAAAATCGGGGCGAGCGGCGCCACAAAAACGAATCGACACCTGCATCAGATATTCGGCATATTTACGCTGAGCCGTCTTATAAACCGGCCCGTAGTGCTCCTTGTAGAATTTTTGCATTTGAAATTTGCGCTCGTCAAAAAAAAGCGCTTCCCAAAACGTCTGCGGTCCGGGAAGCTCGACCTCTTTGCCGACTTCGCCTGGTGTCAGGCATTCGTCGCCAAGTTTTGCGCTTTCGTATTCGAATTTCGGATTGATTTCGAGAAGGTTGGCAACATCGAAAAATATCACCTGAGCAATGGAAAAATCAATCGATAAATCAATATTTTATTGATCTCCTTCCCGCCTCTCCCCCCTTTCACCCTTCTAACTTCTTTTCTGGTCAATCGTTGTCCATGCAATTTTCCCCAAATTAAAAAAGTGAAGGTGGAGATTGAAATCATTAAAGACGTGAAAAAATTTGGAAAAATTGAGATTAAAAAATCTGCAAAAAATCAATAGAAAAATCGATTTTTTATTGATTTTTTTGTTTGGTCAATAAACTTAAAAATCCAAAAGTGATCACAACCAATAAGCAGGCAAGAAAATTTTTGGCATCTCTAAAACCATTAAAATTGTTACTTGGTTGAACTTCTAAACAGAAAATCGATAAAATTCCGAACATTGTTGGGCGCCGAGGCCCTTTGGATTTCGCTGAGTATCGAAGAGCTGATACGCAGCCAAGCCACAAAATCAAATCTTTTGAGATTTAACCGAATTTTGTTCGATAAACTCAAAAGTTGTGCGATGGAGCGAGATTGCATCACACCGCGCTTAAAAAAGAAACAAAAAAACCTTTTAAATCAGACAAAGTGAGCTCATTGGAATTTTTATTTTGACTGCTCATAATGAAATCAAAATTTTAAAATGAAATCAATAAAAATCAATAAAAATCAATCAATAATTTATTTAATTTAGGAAAAAAAAGAAAGAAAAGGTCACGTCATCAATAAAAATTTCTTCTCATTGTTACGCGAATGTTTCGAAACTTTCTCTCGGCTGAAAATGGTGAGCAATTAAAGAGCAACAACAAAATGCTCCAAATCAAATTTTGTCATTATTCTCTTGGATCTTCAAAAAAACATTGGCTAATTTCGAAAATTGCGACTTAAACACTCGGGAATATGGTTGAATCGTCGTTTTCAGCCGATTCCAGAAGAAATTCCAGTCGTTCACCACTCCTTCCACATAAATTTCCCTCTTCATCTGAAAGGTTTTTGGTTTCCAAGAAGAAAAAAAAAGAAGCGAAAATTCGAAAATTCACTTGTTGCCACGTGTCAATCATTTCTTTCAGAATTGCTCGATATGATGAAAATGGATCTCGTTGGAGGAGAGAAGCTTGAATATTCTTCTGAATTTTTTTTCTTGATTTTCAGATTTTCAGATTTTTCTTCAAAATTATTTTTTTTGACGGCTCAAACAAAAATTGATTGAAGCTCGAAATCTTTGAAGGAAAATTACATAATTATAAGAAGATTTGGTTGTCGGAATTGTCGACCAATAAAATAGAGGAATTCTGGATTCTGTTGGCATTTTTACCTCATATTTGTACTCTGCAATTTTCTCAGACATTTCGGATTCTAGAAAGAAGAAAGAAAAGGATTCTTACCATTCCTATTCGGATGATTATTATTCTGAATTACGTTGAAAAGTTGATTGGGTGGGAATGGTCGAAGTGTCGGAAATGTTCTGATCTGAAATTTGTTGTTTTTTATTTCTGAAAATTCCAAAGAAAAAAAATGTTCGTCAACCATATTAGGACTGGGTGTGGTAAAGGTAAAAGTGATCGGCTGAAGTGTGACTCGATCTGAAAATACGGGGGATCTTTTATTATCGATTTGTGTTGAGTTTTTCTGCACCATCAAAGACTGGAACAATTCCAGTCTGAATTTGTCGCTTCGAATCATTGGCTTCAATCGGTGCTGCCGCACAATTTTGAACTGACTGAATCATGAAAATGGCTATAAATCTGAAATTTCAGACGGTTGCTTTTTTTGCGGTTCTGAAATTCTGAATTTCAATTGAAAATCAATTCACCTAAACATTCAGCTGACAATTTAGGCGATCATGCAAAAATTGAAAAAGAAAAGGAAAAAGAAAATAAAAAAACTGATTTGATCGCGAATTTTCGTTCGTTTTTTGCCGTTTGAAGAAATGAGAAAAGCGCGACAAAATTTGAGAAGGAAGAAGATGAATGGTGGTGGGATGTGGCGGGGGGGGGGGGGAGGGTGGTAATTTGAATCGTCACCGCGTTTGATTGTTGTCTTGTTGTATTTCCAAAAGAATTGCTCAGTACACCTCAGCAGTCTGGTGTAGGTAAGGAGGAAGCAAATAATGGCTTCTCCTACCAGGCTGTTTTGAGCATGTTTTAAATGCTAACAAGAATGAATTGAAAACAACTCGAACAAAAGCCTTTTTGATGCTATTCAAACATCAACTTTTCATCTTTTAATTTCTCGCTAATAAAATATCAAATTTTTGATTTTTATTTTTTGCCGGGGAAAAAATCGATAAAAATGCCAACAAACCTTTTCATTGAAATTGAGCAAATCATGGAAAAATCGGTGAAAGAAGCGGCCGCGCAAGAAATGAGGAGAACATTTTTCAGTGCCCTACACATGTTTCAAGTTATTGTTTCATTGTGTTTTGTATATTTGAAGATTAATAAAAACCCTGAATTGATTGAAACATTTGTTCATCAGATTATTCCGGGCAGAGACAGAGAGAGAAAGAGAAGCAGAGAAAAAGAGAGAGAGAGAGAGAGAGAGAAGCAGAGAAAAAAAAAGAGAGAAGCAGAGAAATTGAGAGAAGCTTCTTGGAATTTCCGTCTTTTTTCTATTTTTGTTTATTTATTTTTTGAATTTCAATAAAAAATCAATAATTTTTAATATAATTTCAAGTTCGATTTCCGTATTTTGGCCAAAAAAAAAATCAACAGAAGAATTTCCCTTTCATTTTTGATCCGATCCATTGAATTTATGGATAATTATCCAATCATCCATCCAGTTCAGTTTACTAAATACATTTTTTTAAAGTTTTATTCAAGGTAAATATATTTATATATACAAATATACACCTTATATGTTTTAATAAAATGCGATGAATCAATATTTTTATTTTTATTTTCTATTTGTTTCGAATTTTTCCAATTCAAATTGCTCGGATCCTTTAGAATCATTGATTCGTAATGGTTGGTTGATGATTCGAGATTATGGCGAGAAGGTTTTTCTTTTTTTCTTTTCAAAAACCCTTTTTTATTTCTGAAATGTTTCCAGATGATATCGAATATTGCAATTCCTCAGACCAAAGATCTTCCAGCCGAATTTTCGTCATTCCAATTGGATCCGAATAATCAGAAAACTTTTTCAACATTTTCAAAAGTCTCGATTTCCTCCCCCCCAATTCCAATTTCAGCAGATTCGAGATTTTCAGATGATGAACACTTGCCCGAACACGTTTCCTGTTCAACAATTCAATGGATTATGGCATATCACACACATCAGTAAAAGAATGAGACAAACCATTTTTGATGACATTCATCAGGTCGCCATTGTTTCTTCTTTCAAATTGAATGGTTTTTTTCCCACTAAAATTTCAGACGATCGAAAATATTTCGTCTGGAAAATCGATTTCATCTCGTAAATCGTTAGTTTCATTGTTGAGGACTGAGGCATTGATGAGATGTATTCAAGTGACTGGTGAGTTCTGACTGCGGTGGGTTGCAAAAATGGGCGGAGTTGGTGTTTTTCGAATATTCGAAACGCATTTTCATGACAAAAAAAATCGCTAAAATTTCACATGAATTTTTTTCGCTATTTTTTTCGCTTTTCATTTCGATGATCAAAAATTTTGATTTAATACTCATTCAACACTTATGCATTCACATACGCAGCCAAATAATTGAAAATAGGGGGGGGGGGACAAAAAATTTCGTTTTAAACCCAAAAACAAAAATGTTTAGTGTTGGATGATTCATCATCTTCGCCATTCGAAATTTCATATTATTCAATCGATAATCAACGAAAATCAATAATTGGAAGATTGAATCGTCAAACTCCTTTCGAATTTTCATTGAACATTGCGCAAACCATTGAAATATCATTAAATTCAATTTATTCAACGACTTTTTCAACATCAAATCGTATCATTATTCTGTCCCAGACCGATACGATTCCAACTCCTTGCGACAATTTTCTCGTTTTTCAATCGAATCCACAAAATAGTTCCAATCTGATTTCGGATAATCAGAATATTGATGAGATTCTTAAAGCGTTTGGCGCCGACACCCCTTCTAATCCAATTTTAAAACAAAATAATTGTAACGATTTGAGGAGGACAACGAGTTCCACCCAGTCAATTATTCGACCAGCTTCACAAATATCAACAAAAAAAAATTTTATTTTCTAATTTTTCTTTTCCTCTTGAGCTTCTTTAACTTTCTTATGGCTCCGCACTGAAATTGAGTCAATAAATAATTGTTGACTTTTTTTTTTTGGTTTTCAACCTGGATCTGGACTTGGTGCGCACATTTGTTTATAATTATTCTCCATTGCTGCTGATAGTTCAGCAGATTCCATTGTTGGAATCAAACGTGGTCGGAGAACCGTAAACGAAATTTCATACTTTTCGGACAAATGTAAAATCTATAAAGGAAAAGCTGTTTTAATATTTAAATTTACGCGACACTTTAATATTAACTATCGGGTTACAAACGCGCTCTATTGACATTTTAGTTTTAAAAAAAGGCAATTCGTAGTTTTATGATACTCATTTTTTAAAATCACGTACGCAGCCAAAATGTTTTGGCCCTAAATAAAACCTTGTTCAAATTTTCAAAATTCTGCTTGCTGAACTTTGCCGGCGCGAAAAACTGAGAACTTACTGCACCACAATTCGAATCATTTCCACAATAAAATGGCGCTGAAAATACAGTGACGACGCGCCGATTGAACAGAAATTGAAATCCTTCCTGTGAGACTTCGTGAGCTCGAACAATCATTTTCAAGTCGAGCATTTTCATAAAATCCAACACCGCTTTTTCACCAAACACAACCGATATTGATCGAAGCTTAAAATTTCTTTTTCTTTCTCTTTTCAAACCAATTTTCCCCAGTGAGAAACAAAACTGTGTTGACAGCAAAAATTGACGATTTGTCCTGAGTTGGATCCGCCCACATTAAATCCAGCGCAAGACCTTCATCACAAGTCTGAAAAATGGTCAAAAAGTTATGAATCGAAAACTTTGCTTTTGTTGACTTTTGGCCGTTGTGGTTTTTTAAGATCATAGAATGATTTCCATGAAGAGCAATGCTCTGAAATTCCGCCGTGCATACATAAAATGTGTTTTCCAATTTTTGCGCATAATGAAAGTTGATTGAAAACCAATTGAAATTTTTTCCACATTTTAATGTTTCGCTTTTTTTTCATTTCTTCGTAGAATCCGTAAAGTCGATTCATCTTTAATTCATTTTTTATCGATTTTTTAAAATTGATTTTTAATCAAATTCTTTCAAAACCTTCATACATTCATGATTTCCTCTTAACAAATAGATTTTTGTTGGATATTTGATTTTATAGCAAAATAATAAAGTAATAACTTCCAATGAATAAAATCCTCGATCAACATAATCGCCAAGAAATAATAATTTATTTTTTGGCGGGTATCCACATATTTCAAAATATCTTTCAAGTCACTCATTTGTTTCAACACTTTTCTATTCAATTTACCTCATCAAATCCGATAATTGCCCATGAATATCCCCAAAGATTGTGAGCGGAGCTTCAATTTCTATCATACATGGTTGAGCTTTTAACTCAGCTTCTACCTGAAATATGAGTTTTTTCTTTTTTTTGTTTTTTTTTCGAATCAAACCTGATCTAGAATTCGATAAATTTTTGAATTAGAAAAATTCTCCAAACTTTTATATCTTAAAATTCGATGAATCATTCTTTGCGCTAAATTTTCAATTGTCTCATCCTCAAATGGATCAAAATTTTTTTTCATTTTTTTTGTTGTTTAATTTTAATTAATAAATAATGTTTTTCTTTCTAATTTTATCTAGCAAAATAACCAGAACACGTGGCAATAAACTATGAAAATCGTAATTTTTTAATGAATTCTTCCAAATTTTCCGGAATTTTGCGATTTAAACATTTGTAAAAATGTCGAATCTTAGTGAAAAGCATCAATTTTTCATTATTTTCTAAAATTCTATATTTTTTCACTGTTGCTATCATGTTTTCCAACATTTCAAAATCTTCCAATTTTCCTGAAAATTCTCTGAACTTCATTTTTTTTAAATAAGACAAAGACCTGCTATTTTAATTAATTCATCCATTACTATAAAATATGCTTTTTCTGGAATTTTTATCATTGAATCCATATCCAGAATATTTATTAATGGTTTTGCCTAAAAATTATAAAATTAAAGTTTTTTTTTGGTTGTATTTTTACCGATTTTACTTGAGAGCTCAATTCAACAAAGAAACGAATATCGTCATATGAAAATGTAATATTATTTAACTGAAAATATTGATTTTTTCTTTAATTTTTTAGAATTAAAAAAAATTACTTTACAATAATCAACGATTGTCAACATTCCAACATTATTAAGCCTGACAAAAATTGATAAATTTCGTAAAGTTGACGATTTTATTAATTTTTCAACTTCTTTCATTGCTGAAAAAATTTCAAATAAAAAAAAATAGTTTTTTAAACTTTTTAATCACCTTTTTCCATTTCATTCATTTCAAATGCTTTTTCAATTATATAATAAAATGACATTTTCATATTTTTTTCTCTTTTTTCATTTTCTAAAACTGCTTTCAAATGCTCAATTCCAGCCTTCCATCCATTTCTGTAAATCAATTTTTGACTTTTTTTTTAAATAAATTTTACCAACTTTTTCACAATTTTTTGAATCAAAATTGAAAGGAATTTATCTCGATTAGAACAAAATCGATATTTTAATAATAAATTATAAAAATCGATTGCTGATTCTAAATTCTGATTTTTTTCAACTCGAATTATTGCTGCGATTATTTGATCATCACTTATTTCTACAGTTCTGGCTTCAAATTTTTTTAAATTAATTTATTTGTTTTTCTATTTACCATGTCTTTGTTTTCCGCCCATTTCATTTTCCTGCTCTTTCAGAATATTTTCAGCAATTTTCGGCTCATTTTTTGACATTGAGATGCTGCTCATTCGAACAACGCCCCAATCTGGAGTATCGTTAGATTTCCTACAAATTTGAGTCTTGAAACGTTTTGAAAAGTTACTGTATTCAACTATTCGTTACCTAAAATTTTGATATTGTTTTAATCCTGTTTCGAATTCTTCCAAGCTGTTTCTGATTATTTGTCTTATCATTTCAGCTTCCTGAAAAATCGTTCTTTTTTTGAAATTCTAAAAAACAATAAATTACCTACATTTTTTTTAACTCCATTACTGATTTTTCGATTTAAAAAAAATTTGAAAATTCGACCAGATAACATGCTGCTTTTCCTTGAATTTTTAATTATTTTTAAAATAAAATATCTCTAATATATACAAAAAATCGTCAAACGTTGCATTTTTTTGGTTTAAAATCTCAAAGGAAAAAAGAAAATAAAAATTTATTTTAAAACAAAAACAAAAAATAAATGGTATAAACAACAAAACTACTTCTAAATATTAATGAAATGAAGAATCCTAATTTTGAATCATTAAAATTGTTTAAAAAAACCAACAAAAGGCTCCCGTGATAGAACGTGAATAACAAAAAGTCAAAACTTCTCTTTTTTTCCATTATAAATCATCATCAATGTTCGAATATTTCTCTTTTAAGTCATCAAAAAATTGTCGAAGTTTGTTTTGTAGTGGGAATGATGTCAATTCAATCTCTTTATCCAGTTCATTCAGTTCCTCAATATTTCCATTTTTCCCTACAAATTTTTTTAAAATATTTTTCTTTTTTTTAAACAATCTTACATAATAATCTTGTTACAATTTCTAATAAATTGTTGAGTTGTAAAGTTGATGCTCGGCCGTTGAAAACAATGAACAAATTTTTTAAAACTTGAACATTTGAAGATGAAACTCCCAATGTGATAAAATACTGAAGAACTTTACTATCAATTTCCAGGTTTTGCTTCTGAATTTTTTTTTCTAATTTATTAATTTTTTAATGAATTCCAACTTCAATCAGTTGTTTGGCTTGAGCCACATGATTGGAATAAAGCAAAGCATATGCTAAATTTATATTTGCCATATCTGAATTATGAGCATTTTTGACCATTGTATGAATACTTTCCAATACTTTTCGATTATTTCTGAAATTATTTCCTAATTCCAATTTTTTTAAATTTGTTCTAACTCTTTTATTGCTTCAATCATTATTGGAACTTGTCCAAATGCTCTTCCACTTTCTTTTGTTTCTTCAACCGCCATTTGTAATGCTTCGGTCAATTTATTACTGAAATTTGTATTTTTGATTTTTTTTTCAAATTTTTATCAAACTTTTTAATCAATTCATTTAATTGATCTAATTTGACTTGAGCAACAATTCGTCTCGTGTTTTTATGACTTAAATTGAATTGTTTTCCCAAATATTCAGACAATTCACCCATTCGTTCAATATCAACTCCTTTCAATTTTCTTCCCGTCTAAAAATTTGAACATTAATCGAGTTCAATCAAAAATATTGATTACTTTTTCCAATGTGACCGGCCGGATTGGTTGTGTTGATAATCTTAAATCTTCACAAACTTGATCAGCTCTTTCTTTTTGATTATTTAAAAATAATTTTGATGCATAAGCAAGAAGAACGTCGGCCGAAAAATGACCACTTCTGAATGATAATTTTTAGTTGTTTTTTTTTTCAATTTTTAATGAAAAATCAAATCACCTCATTAACCAGATTCTATCGGCTAAAATCATATCATTTGCATAAACAGCTTTAGTTAATGTACTGTTTTCTAAATTTTTGATTGATTCTTTTATTCTTTTCGTGTCGCTGGTTTTTTCATTTTCTTCAATTTCTCGTCTCCATTCAACTGTTTGTTCAAGTAATTGAACAATAAACGGTAAATCATCTTTCTAAATATTTTTTTGAACGTTGAATTCCCACAGAACTTTCTTTTCCAAAGAATACCTTATCAACAAGCGTTTTTTGAATTATAATGTCACGAAGAGTATTCACAACAACTGGTTTTGCATCTTTATTGAAATTTTTGAGTTCTGATAATAATTCTTCAACGCTACTTGCCTTCCATCTTGTCATTGTCTAAATTTGTGTTTCTTTTCAACCTGTTCAAGTTCTATTTTTTACTTGGCTTTTCTTCAATCTTCCAATCAACTCTTTCTTTTTTGGATTGTCTTTCAATATTTCTTTGGCTTCAGCAATTTCTTGCACTGTCAAACTGGCACGACCTTCATTTTCTAAATATCCGATTAATTGTTCAGCTTTTTCATTCGAAATCATTTCATTTGAAAGGAATTTCGCCAAATTTATTCCCGAAAATCGTCCCGAATTTCGATTGGCTTCTGCTGAAAAATTAATCAACTTTTATAAACATTTTCTTTAAATTCACTTAATTACTTACGCGGAAACTCTAATGCCAAAATTTTCGCAACAAGCTTGATCAATGTTTTATCATTCGTTGCAATCAACAATTTGGTAAGTGAAAATTGAACTCTATTATTCATGATTTGTTCAACTTTATTTCTTAAAATTTAAACAGAAATTCAATCATTCTTTGAATAAAATTCACTTACGAATTAATCAGATTTGATAGTTTATCAACAGCCAAATGATCGTTATCAAAATTTCTTAACAATTGTTGAATAATTGCAGTACAAAATTCTTTCTGTTCATGTTTTCCCGTTATTAATTCGATTGCCGGAATTACTAGTTTCACATCTTTAATTTAATTTGTTTAAATCTGATTTTTCATTTCAATTTTTCAACCTTTATTTGCCAATTTGTATATTATTGTATAATACGAAAACATTTCTTGATATGTTTCCTTTTTTGTTGGAGCAAATAAAACTGACGCAATATCTGCTAATAATTCTGCTTTTTCGTTAACAGATTTCGATTTAATTAGCTGAAAAAATTTTTTGAAATTAATGTACATTCAATACAAACCTGATGCCCTAGATGTTTAGCCAATGATCTTTTGAGTTCGTGGTTTGCTGTCAACACATCTCGAAGATTTCCCGAGTTTTTGACATATTCAAAAATTTTCGGGAACGCTGGTAACTCATATTTCGCACAACTGCTTAACAATAACTCTTGAACATTTCTGAAGTTTGATTTTTTACCAACATAAAAAATTTCAATATTTCTATGAAACTTACGAAATTAATTTTTTGTTTTCGGCTAACACTAACACTTTCAAAAACGCATCAAAATCCTCCTTTTCCAATGTTTTCAATTTATTTTCAAATTGCTGATTCAGATCTTTCAAAAAAAAATCATTCGAAAACGTCGGGTTGACACATGAATAAAGAGTTATTGCTTCCGCAATATTTCCTTCGCTTAACATGCTTTTTGATCGAGCAACAACGGGCCGATTCAAATGGTTTTCAGCCAAATGCTTACCATCAGGTGAAACCATCAAGTATGAAGATAGCTGAAATATTTAAAAATATTTTGGCCATGCAAATTTTTGATTTTATTTACCAAATTAAATGCATTGAATTGTCCAACTTCAATTAAATCCATTAAAATATTTATAACATAAATATTATTTTCAAGCTGAAAATTCCAACAAAAAAAAATTTTTTTTTGTTTAATAGAAAAAATTACCGAATGAACTTTAGCAGTTGACGGAATCGTTCTTAACATTTCAATAACTTCAAATCCTCCTCGTCCAACTTCATTTTTCTCTCTTTCAATAATTGCTCGAGCCGCTGCATATCGTAAGCGAACAACGTTCATTAATTTGGAAAAAGTCTATAAATATCTAAATAATTTTCGGCTTTAATTTCAATAATTTACCTCAATGACTTTATTTGCCTGAGCATCATTTCCACTTTTTGCAATTGAGTATACTAATTGTGCGACATGATCTTCAGCTAATGGAATATTATTCATTTTCATATGGGTGATAATATCACTAAAAATATTAATATTAATATTGATTTAAAAAAAAAAAGAAAAAAAAATGTTACGTTATCGCTTTGGTGTTGGCTTGTTTTGCGTACACTTCACATAATAAAGCGTATGTTTCTGAATCTGCTTCAATTCCAGCTTCCTCCAATTCTCTAAGCTCTTTTAAAACATCTACTTCACTTCGATTATCAATTTTACATTCAATTATTTTGTTTCTCGATTGTAAACTGAGTTTTATTCCTTAAAAACTTCCCTTTTTCTCAAAACTCTATTTAAACTACCTTTCGATTGTAGAATTTTCTCCACTTTTTCTAAACTTTCCGCTCTCACTTTTTTTGAAACTGTATCACATTTTGATCCAAAAACTGACAAAATTACCGATAATTGTCTATAAATGCCTATTTTTTTTTCAAAATTATTTATTAAATTAAATTAAAAAACCTGTCTGAAAAACTATTCAAATCATTCGCGTTTTCGAGAAGTCGCACAATTTTTTGCATTGTATGTGGATAAACATTTCCTCTCCATTCAACACTATAAATAATAAATTTTTTTATTTGGAGAATTCAAAACTTAACGATTTCTCGTTTCAAATCACTAACTATTCAACAGCGTCGTGGAGAGTTTCCAGCTTATTATTTTGTAAATTTTCTTTGTATTTTTCTTGTAGTTTTATTTGTTCTCTTGGTGTCGACAAACCCAACGGCTGAATAATTTACAATTTATCATTGGATCTTTTTTTTCTATCTTAATTAAACCTTTCTGCTATTATTTTTTTGAAAAACAGCTTTATTCACTGAAACACTTTGAAGATTTTGGTGGTTGATTGATGTCGCTGACTGCAAAGCTGCTGAAAACCCACGGTGGCCAACTATTCGTCTGAAACCATTTCTACCCAGACCAAGCATCTAAAGTGTTCAGAACTTTTTTGGTTTCTTTTATTCATTTCAAGTATCGAAACGATTAAACGTATTGAATAACTTTAAATTGAATGTAAAAAAAATTTCATTTGTAATTTTTTTCAACTCAACATTTAAAGAAAAACAAACTGGAACAAGCAAGGCACTATGTATTTACAAAAATAACAAAAATTGTTTAAAAAAAACAGAAAAAATTAACAAAAATATCTAAACCTATTTTTAATTCCTAAGTGTTAAAATTTTTAATTATAACAAAAAAATAACCAATTCAATCACTTAAAAAATCACACGAAAAGTTTTACTCGAAATTTTCAATCTTTTTTAGCCATTTATTATCAACTTCAATTCGATTTCGTTGGCACCATTCCAATAATCGTTTGGCTGATGACTTATCATTTTGTTTTTCTACAAAATACCAATTAAAAAGCACACAATTTTTGCGTTTTTTTACCTGCACATCTGATCCATGCTTCTTGTAGTGATTCACAGAAGTTATGAAGCTGTTCTTCATCAACTTTGTGAATCTTTCTTTTCATATTTTTCTTTTTGAAACTTTTTTGTTTTCTCTCATTTAAGCCATAAAACTTCGCCAAAATTCCATGCACATTTTCTTCCAATCTGATTTTCTGAAAAAAGAAAAATATTATTATTTTTAATATTAAAAAATGTCAATCAGATCTTGAACAACACGTCACACAGATGACGTGCCGCTTGACTCCGATTTTTTATTTCGCAGTTAAAGATTAAGCACAAATGTCTGAAGAAACCACATGCGCTACTGAATTACTGCATTGTCAAATGGGAAATTTAAATTACACATGGGCTGAGGTGCGGAATCGAACCCGCCACCTCCCGATTGATTGTATATCGCACTAACCAAAATACCATTGCCACCCTCACAAACCTCATTTTGTTCTTCCCTTTGAGTCTCAATGTTCTTTTTTCGACGCTCTCCAATTATTCCTTTCTCAATTACATTTCCAAGTTGCTCAATACTTTTTAAATCATTCTGTAATGAAACCTTTTTAAAAAAAATTAATTAAAATAATTTGAATATTTTTACACTTTTCATAATAAACAACGAACCGATTCAACTAATGTTTTCAATGGAGTTTTGAAATGTCTTCCAGATACTGAAACTGTCTTAAACACATCGATTGCTTTATCAATTTCATTCAATCGAATAAATGCACAAATCATATGAGCCATTGTTGTGAATGGATGATCGAAATTATTACAATGACGTAACAATAATTCTGAAATTACTAAATTACTAGAAAATAGTTTTTGAACATTAATTTACCAATATTTTTTCCTAATAATTTGTTTTCCTTTTCAGACAACGCTAATAACCAAAAATTATCGACACCAACTGTTGTTCCATATTTTGTTGACAATTTCTTCCAAACTTCGAAATATGTTTTGAAATTTTTAATTGAAATTTCATTTGGTTTAATTACAAATTCGCTAAAACTTTTTAAAAACTGCTCGGCTGAACTATCAAAATTAGCTTTAATGCACTTATTAAGCACAGCTTGAGCATTTTCATAATCTAAAAAAAAAAGAAATTTCGTTTCAAATTTATTATAACTTACCGTATTTTATTGAAGTTAAATACAAACTTTGAAGGGTTTCATTTACTAATTTTTTGTTTGGTCGAACTAGAACAAATTTTTTTTAAATAATGTTTTAAGAAATTCACAAACCTTCTCTTGAACAACAGAAACTTAGAATATCATCTAACTTTTTAATTAAATTTTTAGAATTATTATTAACAGCAAACTTTTCTGCTAAACGAAGTATAACATCATCTGAGATTACTGCAAAAACGTGCGAAGTGCTAAAAAAGTATATTGAGAATTATTATTTTAAGGATACTTTCATACATGTTTTGTAAAACTTTTTCTACATCTTCAGCTGATTTCCAGTTCATTACATAATATCTTAGAATTCTGTTCAGCTTCATACTTGATTTTCTATCTCCAGCAGAAAACAGATAGTCCGGCCAATTCCCATTATTAAGTTCCAAATGTAGGTCTTCTAGTTTCTAAAAATAGTTGAATAAAAAAAATACTAAATTGCAAAGCATACGTTTTCCGCTACTAAATCTTCTAAAACTTCTAGACAAATTTCAGAACTTATTTTTGAATCTTTAGCTTCAACTTTATGAATCGCTTCAGAATAATTTATAAGTTCTTCACTTTTCCATTCACTTGTAAATGATTCAGTGGGAATATCTTCAGGAAACATCATTTCACCAACATTTCGCATAAAGTCAATATTTTTTGAAGCCAAACTGGTTTCTTTTTCTGAATGAAATGGAATTTATTTTTTTTACTTAAAGGAAAGTCGAACCTTGAATATTGGTTGTCGATAAATTCAGCTTACGCTCCCTTCTTACATTTTCTGACAAGAATTGTCTGGTTTTAATTGGTTTCACTGCTGAATCAGCGATTAATTGTTCAAAGTTTGATAATAAAAATGGTAATTGAACGACATCATTCGATTTAGAAGTGCTTGGTTCTTGCTCGCTAAGATATTCTACTTCTTGTTCGAGTTCTTCGGCAACAATTCGAGCATCATTTCCATCAGATAATAATTCAACTGTTTGATCGAACAAAGATGCTTCATTTGATCCTCCAAGTTCTTTTGAATCAACGGTCGTTGGAATTTGTACAGGTTGTGGTAACACTGATAGTGTTTCGTTTCTTTAAATTTAGAAAAATTATTTCATTTAAAAATAAATGAATACCTGAGCAAATGATCAATAAACGTTTGTTCGTGCTCAAAAGAGCTAACGGAAGTTAATGAAGATCTTGATACTGATAACAATCCGAAATCCTCTAATGAAAAAACTTCTTGAATCGGTCTTTCTTGTTCAGTTACTCGAACAGCAGCATCATTACTTGCACTGTAAAAAATTTTAAAATTCAAATTCAAATTTTTTTTTAATTACAATCTTGAAAAAGTTGAATTTGTAAATGTAGGTTTCCATGTCTCGCATATTGCCTTAAGTGATATTTTATTTAAAATTCTGAAAATAGAAATTATGATTTTATCAAAAATTTTTGGAAACTTACGACTGTTCTTTTGTTATAATTGCAAACCGCCACATTTATAATTTTTTAATAGAAATGAATAACAATTTCATATTAAATTGGTCCTGTGCTTATAGGACTTTTTTACCTGAAAATTTTAATAATAATTAATTAAAATTTTTGCGTAAATCATTTCAAAAAATTTTTTAAATAAAATGTGATATTTTTTAAACTTTAAAGGCAAGTTATATTAAAAAACCACTCTCACTCCGCCCAAGTGCATTTTGTCGTCAAATGTAATGTTTTAAAGAAAATAATGCACAAGAAAAAGTTACCGTAGTTTAATAAAAAACAGTAGAAGATGAACATTTTACTGTACATATTTAATATTAATTTGCTTTTTTCACCAAAAACCGATTTCGAGAAATTCAACCTGCTTAATTAAAAAAAAATTAAAACAATATTTATTAATAATGAAGAAAAAAAAACATTTAAATGGAATATTGTTATCTACCCGATACAATACTGTAATATTGAAAGACAAAAAAGCTGTTTAATAAAAAAATACATGAGATTATTCTGAACCTTATGAGATACTAAAACTTTATGAAAGCCACATTTTTAATTAAAATTTAAATCAAATAAAAATAAAAATTAGACCGCCCAACTCCGTTTTCGATTATAATAATAATCGAAATTGGAATAATTTGAATTTTGATGAAAATTTTGAAACATCGTCGTAAACGTGGATGGTTGTTGTTGACTTGATGGTGGACAAGACATTGGAGATTGCTTCATTATCATTATTTCCTGATTATCCATATTATTATCAAATAATGCTGGTCCAAGATATTTATATAATTCCGATTTGTTATCGTCAAATGCGTTTGGCATCGAGTGACGATGACTCAGATTTATATTTGATGGTCTTAAGAATTCATCGCTTTGTTCAACCTGAAATTTATTGATTTATTGATTTTTTTTGCAATTTTTGAATTCTGTTCAATTACTTGTCTTAGAATTTCATCGACGTCATCTTTTAATTCAGGTAAAACATCATTTGATGGTAAAATATCATCTAAGATTTCAGCATGAGATTGTTGTTGAAATGAATTATTGAACATTGAAGTATGTAATGAAGCTGAACTTTCTGGTGATGAAGATTCTGGTGTGAACATTGGAATCTGTGTGTTTATCATTCTCATTGCTGGAATCTCCACTTTAATCTGTCGCTCATAATTCGATGGATAATGCGATAAGGAATTCGATCGAGATTGTGACGTTTCAGCTTTCTTCTGTTCGATTTTCGGCGACATTGGACTTATCGATCGATTTTCACAATGAGTTGGTGAGTCTTGACACGAAAATACAGTTGGATAAGTGTGTCTCATACTGTAAATCCAGCCATTGGCTTGAAGTGTTGCCGCTTCTAATTCTCTGGAATTTTTTTTTTTTTTTTGGCTCGAAATTTGGCTCAAATCTTACGTCACTTTTTGATGAAAACAAACGATGAGATGTCTCGACTTTTTCCCTTCCTGATTGATTTCACAATTTGAACGAATTGTAAACACCGAATGAAGCCAAATCCATTCACCTTTTGATGATCGCAATCGAATCAATGCTAAAACGGATCCTTCTTTTTCCTGGCACACTGAAAATGAAAATAAACAAGAAAAAATCAAGAAAAGTCGGCGGAATAAACGAACACAATCGATGTTTATAGGCAATTTCTGGAACATGATTCGGATGCAACATTTCATACCAAGAAATTCCTTTAATTTTCTCTTTCGAATATCCTAAATGATGACATCCCCTGGAAACAAGAAATCAATCGATTATTGATTTTTAAAGTTGCAAAAATTACATTGAATCAGCGTCTTTAAATTTCATGTCTAGGAAATGTTGGGTACAAAATATATTTGTGTTTCCATTTGACATTGATTCAGCATTTTCTGGATTGATTAGTGGCTGACAAAATGATGCAAATACTGGTTGATCACATTCTGATTGGGATGTTTGAGAAGATATTGATTGATAATATTCATTTGGTTGAATATATCTTCCTTGAATCATTACAAACTAAATTATTTTTATAATTAATTTAATTTAAAAAATAAAATTTTCTTTTTCGAAATTTTACTTTATGATACTGTAACTGCCTTTTAGCAGTTCTTGCCAAATTCAATCGACATATAAAAACTCGCTCTTCGGGAAATGTCAAAATAGTTGGTGGCCCACTTGATAGTTCAGCTTGAACTGCGGCATGATCACGACCATCAACCATATCATAAATCGAGTCACCTTGGCACATTATTTCCTCAACCGAATGTCCCAAATACTCGCAGGCATTGTCGGAAACATGCAATATTTTTCCGCTTCTCGTCAACATCAGAAGAAATCCACGAAGTGCTTTGCATATGTCGATTCCGCGTGGTGTTGACGTTGATGGATATTGAATTGATTGCATCACTGAATTTTTATTGATTTTCTCTTTCTTTTTTTTATGAATTTTCTTTTTACTTGTTTGTTGATAACGATGCTTTCGAATAAAAATACAACCTAATGACATGACTTGTAATTGAAATAATCGATCTTTGATTAGATCTGATAATGGTAATAAATCGCGAAGCTTTTGTATTTCAACATTTATCTGATCCCTTCTTTGTTTTGATGCTCCTCTCGTTGATCTAAATTTATATACAAATATAACCGTGACGTAATTCAGAAAAATTTGAATATTTATGTTAATTTTCTTTTCGCGCATATTTTTTATTTGTTTTACTTTCTCATAACCGTATTTGCACTTGTATTTTCTCTTTATTCTTCTTTTTACAGTTTTCCTTCTCCTCCTCCTCCTCCTCCTAAATTGACCCTTCGAAAATGTTCGTTTGCTCAATGAAATCGCCGATTGTGACGTCACAAACTATATGAACATCAATTGAGAATTGAAATACAAAGAAAAGTTTGCACAAAAATTGAAAGTGACCTAATAAGAAATGAAGAAGAAGAAGGAGAAGAAGAAGGAAAATGTTGAAGAATTTGTTTTGAACCGGATTTTTTCAGATTTCAAGAAGAAAATTTAAAAAAAAAAACCTTTGCTGAATATTATTTACAGATGATGTTGGTGAAGAATTATTTGAAATTGAAGTTTGTGATGCAAAATGAGAAAGCTTTGCTTTTTCTGTTGTTGATGACGTTGATGCTGATGATGCTGATGATGAAGCTGATGTTGAAATATTTAATTGAGCATTTTGATCAATTATTGGTAATGAATTTAGTGAGAATAATGTAGAATTTAAAGTTGGATTGAAGTGTGGATGAGGATGCGGAAATGCCGGATGAGGATGTTGTTGAAGATGATGAAGTTGATGATGATGAGAAGGTGCCAATGAGGATGAGGATGATGATGATGATGTTGTGCTCATCGTTTATGAGCTCGAAATCGTGCAGCGCCTAGTTAAAATATCAGAGACACGTTTCCACTCACGACACAAACACCACACCGTCCAAACGGGTATTACTGTCTCGATTCCGATGATGAGAGGCGCCTATTTCGTGAGGTCACGCCCTGGGGGAGGAAGGGGGAGGAGGGGGAGGGTGAAGAGAATGTTCAACTCATAGACGTTGACCACAAGAGGTACACAATCCGCGCGGACACCGCGTGTTACGTCACCACCTTTCTCTCTCTCTCTCTTCTCTACCTCCCCCCTCGTTTCATCTTACTGTATAATCCGCGGAGACAAGAGGGGGACGCGCGCCAATTTCTATGAATATCTCTTCAAAACCAATGATATTTTTGTTCTCTAACCCGTTTTCTCTTCATCTCTCAGTCTCTCTCTCTCTCTCTCTCTCTCTTCTTCCCGTTTAACAAGAGTTTTGAGACAGTTCCATCTCGAGCAAAAGCGCGGAGCCCCGGCCCGGCGCGTGTAAGAAATAGAGGCGGATAAAACGAGACGCCGACAAGTTCGATGTTTACCTTTCAAAAAGTCTTCGGGGAGCCAAGAAATTGCAAAAAGGGCGGGTACCCCCAGGTACAAACCTCGCCTTTACCAGTCCATTTAGAGGTAGAGAAAATGTCAATTTTCAAGTTTGTTTTTATTTAAGAAAGTGACGAGCCAAAAAAAAACAAAAACAAAAACTTTTCTTTCATATTTCAACATTTTGCTTTCCTGATAAAATATGAATGAAAAGATAAACTGCGGCAGCTAAAAAACTGATTGCAGCCATCAGAAGCCAAACAAATCCCTACAAAAAAAATCAAAATTTTTTTTCCTTCATGAAGCTGAAAGAAACATGATCTGCGCCTTTAAATCCTACCTGATACCAGTCCACAGTTGCAATATAAATATTCTGTAAAATCAGACTTTGAAGAATTCCAGCAATTTTTTCAGCTACTGAACTGATTGCATATGCTTTTCCAATCTGAAAAATCGAGAAAAAGCAATGAGAACCAAAAAAAGAAAAAACCTCATCTGAATCCACAATACATGCTAGAAATGTGTAGGACAACGGATTCAACAAACCATGTAAACTACCAGGAGCTAAACTAGCAAAAATCATCCACGACTCCTGAAAATTATTGATTTTTTTACAGTTTTAATCAGTGCCCTCCCCACCCACCTGAGCTAATCCGATCATTAGGACACATCCAGCCATACTCATAATCGATAAAAATATGATAAAAGTGTTTCGAAAATGAAGAATTTTTTTGAAAACAAAAATTCCGATTGTCATTCCAATTATTTCTGGATTTTTTGTCGTTTTTTTAGATATAAAAATTGTGTGATTTTTTCCCGACTTACGAACAATTGGACGCCATGATTTATAATCGGCATAGGTTGAAGTATTCCATTCAAATGGTGGTAAACGAACATAAATTCCCAATAATCCTTGAAAAAGAAAAAATCCGCATTTTTTTCTTTTTTTTTTCAAATAAAAATCAAAAAACCTTTTTCTTCTCCCCACACGAATTGGTCCAGAAAATTAGCGAAAAAGCAGAGATACAAAAACAGCTGCTGGTATCCTTTTCTGGCGACGACAAACAGTTTCGCCGACTCATAAATCGATATGAATGAAAGCCGAACAACGTCGAGAACTTTCCAGTACCAAACCGACACTTTTCGCTGATTTTCTGACGCTTTTTCCTCATTGGCAATCAATTGATTCTCAATCGTTGGCTTTTTTTGCGTTAAAATCAGACAAGACAGTGCGAAAATGATCAGGTAAATTGCTGGAATTTTTCTGACGATTTCTTGGGGCTTCAACCGCAACAACAGCAAGGTATCTCACCTTCGGCTATGAGAACCACCATTGATTTTGATGTCCACTTAACCAGATGCGACACAAATCGAGAAGCACAAAATGATCCTAAGCTGAATAATATGGAAACAATCACCATTCTATAAGAAAGCTGAAACGATTTTCAGAAGTCTCAAAACCAAAAAAAAAAATTTTTCCATCATAAAAAACCTGAACTTTATCCTGAAATTCATCAGTGATGTAAGCATTTATACAGCTCATTGTTAGTAGAAAATCTCCTAATAAACCCGAGACAAAAGCTGTTGGATAAAACCAATTCAATGAGAGATCGGTTGACGAATTCCAGACAAGAAAATTGACTGAAAATCAAGAATGGAAAACGCTGAAAAAAAAGAATTGTTCTTCCCTACTTCCATTTGAAATCAGAACACTTAGAAGACCACAGAGAAGCGGATATTTCCGACCGAAATTATCACTGAAACCCCCTGAAATTCAGTAAAATGTTGAGGGAAAAGCCGCGAAAAAAAAAAAACCATAAATAATTCCAAAAACACAGGCGACTGGAAGATTAATGTATTCGTAGAAATTGTCCCACATCACCATTTTTTTATTGTAAAATTTCTTCAATTGATTTTCGTCCATTCCAGGTGGAGCGGGATAAACGCGTCGCATTTTGTCTTCTTTCAATCCGGGGCTGCATATTCCGCTAAAAATTGAGCCATTTTTTTTGGGCTTCTTGACACAATAAAAATTGTGCAAAACACTTACACTGCCGTGTTACAAGCGGCCAGAAAGAAGATGAGTGGCTCGATGGTGATTTTCAGCGAAATTAACCAGGTTTTCAAATTTTTCCATTGTTTTTTCATTGAATTTTTTCGGTTTTTTGATTTAAATTAAAATTGAAAAATAAAATAAAATCAATAAAATAATTGATAAGAAATCGAATAGGCAAATCATTATGTTTTAGTTTGTGATGGTTTGAACTTTTTCCTAATCAAATTTCATTTTTTGTAAAGAATTTTAATGTCAAAAAGATTTTTTTTTTGAATTTTTTCCAAAAATGTTTTTTTGCATGCAAACATGCTCTATTGACAATTTCAAAAAAAAAATCGAGTTCTCTCAAATTTTGTAAGTCCGAGAGTATTTCACATTTTTTAAGCTTTTATCTCACAACTTTGCCCAGATATTTTTACAAGGTGCTTAATGCGAGCTTTTCCTACGACCCACCCATGGCCTATAAATTTTTTTCCTGGTCTATTGGGTGCTAAGACAACTGTGTGCCAAAATTATAAGAGCTTCTCCCTTGTTAGTTTAAGGCTCTTCATTTTTTTCCAGAAGGTGGCTACCAAAAATTTTGGCTCAGCGCCAATATATTCTGTACTTGGAAAAAGCGTTTTGGGAAAAAAAGGACCACAGTTTCCAATTTTTTTTTGTTAACAAATTTATTTGTGAGCTCTTATTTAATTTTTGTTTTTTTCTCCAAAAAAAAAGAAAGAAAAAATTCACAAATAAAAAGAGGAGAAGAAAAGTTTGAAAATCATTTGAGCTCCTCAACAGCGGTGACACCATTCGCATAAGCTGACGGTGGAGTGTAAACAATTGTTGTTTGCATATTTGGTGGGAAATGAATGAATCCTGGTGAAAACGTCGGATATCCATATTCAGGCGGCTGCTTCGGCGTCACAATTTGATTCAACGAATTGTTTGTTGAGGCGACGCCAGTCTTCTCGTTTTCTTTTCCATCGTCTCCTTCGTCTCCTTTTTTGCCGCTTTCCTCATTTGGTGGTGGTGGTTGTTGTTGAAGTAATGGAACATTTTGAGTGGCCACAAATATTTTCTTCTGATTTCGATGCGTCACGCTTGAAATCGAACATCGAATCGAGGAGTTCAGAAACATCGAGATGTACATCAGCAGGCTCAGGAAAATTCGGATTTTGTCGAAGAGCAACAGCTCTATCGCTTGTTTCTTATAAAAAACCACTTTTTCTTTGTTAGAATTCCAGAGATATGGGGTGAACAATTCCGTTGATTTTACATCTGAAATTATTTCAAGATTCAAATTCACTTTTTTCTCTTCTTTTTTTTTGGCGCTAAATGAGTTCAATAGAGCGAGCTTACAACACGGGTGGTGACTTTTTGAAGTTTTCTTACATATTTCAAACCAGTGAGGAATATTGAGAACAACAAGGAAGAGACAAGCGAATGCCAAGTGTTGTCGAGCATTCGAAATATCCGGAGCATCATTTTCAGCGTTCTCCTTGGCTTGATTCAACTTTTTACTACAAATCAAAAGTGTGAGCAAACCCTGAAAGAAAACAATTCTGGATTGAAATTTGATGAGGAAAAATGACAGAAATGATGAGAGCACAAATCCCAATTGTTGCCAACACATAAATAAACCAAATTGAAGCAGCTGGAAGTTGATTCCATTTTTGAGTGACGAAATGATAAGAAGCCGAGACGAGAATTGAAAACATCAAAATTGTTAAAAAACAAATCCTGAAAAGCAGCAAAAATAAAACAAAAATCGTTTTTTTTTTTAGGTTTTTGCCTTTTCCTTACCATAATTGAGATTTCTCGAATTGTTGCCTTTTTCTCGCCACAATTATCATTCCAGCCAGATAAAATATCGATCCGATTGCTGTTGAAAGAAGAGCGGCGTTGTAAAAAAAGTTGAAAAATGTCAAAAATGTGACAAAACTGAAAATTATTTTTTAAATCTCTTCCTCTCTTTCTCTCTCTCTCTCTCTCTCTCTCTCTCTCTCTCTCTCTCTCTCTCTCTCTCTTACCAATATCCGTAGGAATGGACTAAAGTTCCGTAAAGGGCGCCAGCGATTTTGAAAACTGTTGATAATCCGAGTGGAATAAAAATCGATGTCAAAAAATATTTGGTGATGTCTCGTTTCATTTTGACGATTAGAACGATGAAGATCAGCAACAAAATCAGCTCAATCAAGCCGACTGAAATTCCAGCCAATCCTAAAGAAAAATCCAAAGGTTTTTGTCATGAATTTTTATTGAATTCTAATGAAAAAACCTCCATAAAAATCATGTTTCGAATACAATTCTGGTGGAAACCAACAATTGATGGTCTTCTTCTTTTTTACAGTTGTTGAATTACAGAAAAGTTCAGTTAACAGCGGCAAGCCGGGTTTCGGATCGAAATCTGTCGACATTTTTGCCGGGTTTTCGATGGCGAAAAACTTGTTCGAAGGAAAAACGTCTTGAAACCAGGTGAAAAAGTTGTTGGTTGCCACGGGTGACCTTACGGCGCGTAACTTGATTTTCAGGCAGGTGTTCGATTAAAAGTTATGTTTTCAGCAATTTTTTTCCTGCTTCTTCTTCTTCTTCTCCTGGCTACCGTATCTAGAATGTTTTTTCAGAATTCATTCGTGAAAAATTGTTATTTTTTGACGCTGAAAAAATTTGGCTGCTTACTTCAACATTTGTTCAATGAGTATCAAACTATGAGAAGAAAAAAAGGTTTATCAATAGAGCATGATTCCTATTTATCCAGAATTTTATTTAAGAAATGGGGAAAACAATGCTTAAAAATTGTAGAATGTCTCTCTCTCTCTCTCTCTCCGCCCATTTTTCCATGCCGCAGTTCAACGAACTGTACGTGGCGCGTACTTTTATCACGTTTGACGGTTAAAAAACAGGAAAGAGAAAGGTGGGCGGCAGAAGAAAAGGGAAAATAAACATTTTAATCAATATTGATTATCAATCGAATATCTTTGGTTTTATCTTTTCTTAGTGTTGTCATTTTGTATTTTCGGTTTTCTGATAACATTCGACGTTTCAAAACAAGAAAAAAACCAAAAAAAAAACACAGAAAAAATGGCAGCAAATTTTGATTTTTCAAATCGACGAATTCTTGTCACTGGTGCTAGCCAAGGTCCGTCCCATTTCACTAAACTCATTTTTTTTTGTTCAATTTGTTTTTCTTTAAGGAATTGGTCGAGATATATCGTTGGCTCTTGCTCGAGCCGGTGCACGAGTTTTTGCTTTGGCCAGAAATGAGAAGCTTCTTAATACTCTTGTTTCTGATTCCTTGAAATTTGTTGGTTTTTTTATCTTTTTTTTTTTTGGCCAAAAATGACCTTTAAAACGATTTTTTAAACAAAATTCGTTTAAAAAAGGAAACAAAAGTGTATCTGATGTTTGATGTCAAATCAAAAAATCGATTTTTAGAAGCATAAAATTGTTCCAATTATTGGAGACGTCAGCTCATCCGAAGACGTTCTTTTCAAATTGATTTATTCACATTTTCCACTTCACGGCCTTGTGAATAACGCTGGAGTGGCAATCAATGAGCCCGTCGGTCATATTTCACAGAATTCAATTGATCGGTCATTAATAGGCGTCGCCAAATATTGATTTTCTTCTCCATTTCAGACTTTTCGCTGTTAACGTTCGCGGTCCGATTCTTATTGCTCAATTGGTGGCGCGGAATTTTGTTGATCGACAAATTGCTGGCGTCATTGTCAATGTTTCGTCACAGGCTGCGTTGAGACCTCTGGATAATCATTTGGCATATTGTTGATCTTCTTTTTAATCTCATAAAATCCAATTTTTAATGTTTACTTTGGAAATTTTTAGGCTCTTCTAAAGCGGCGTTAGATATGGTGACGAAATGTTTGGCAAATGAATTAGGATCACAAAATATTCGAGTGAATAGTGTTAATCCAACTGTTGTTATGACAAATATGGGAAAAAACGTTGGTTTTTTTTTTCATTTTTAAAAAAAATTAAAATTCCTATTTTTTAAGAACTGGAAAGATCAAGAAAAAGCTAAAAAAATGCTTGATCAAATGCCAATCAAACGATTTGCTGGTATTTTCAGTTTTTTTTTTTAGAATTTTAACGAAAAAAAAAAGCGCGGCTGTAATTTCAGAAACCAATGAAGTTGTTTCTTCTGTTCTTTTTCTTTTATCTGATGCTTCTTCAATGACAACAGGAGCTTCTCTTCCAGTTGATGGCGGATTTTCATCAAATTAAAATTTATTTCTAGTTTTAGAAAGTATTTTATAAATAAAAACTACTCGTTTCTTATTATATATCAATAATAAATGCATTTTTAAATCACTTTTTATGCAAAATAATTATTTACAAATTTTAATACATTTACTTTGAGTCTTTTCTGAAAAATTTGTCAAAGAAACCTTTTTTTTTTGGTGACGTAGACTGTTTTGATTGATTAGGTTGATCCAATTCATTTTCATCTACTACACAGCTTTCAGCTTCTTGCAGTATTTTTTTAAACGTTTCTTCATCCAAGGATTTTTCATCATCATCGTCTTCTTTTTCTTCTTCGTCTGCTTCTCTATTTTTTTCATTTTGACGTGTCCAAAAGCCTCCAATTTCTTTGGTAATTTGTTCATTCCATTGCATTGCATCTAATGATTTTTGTCTAGCTGAAAAACCTATTTTTTTAAAATAATAATAATAATAATATGGGCAACTTACTTGCTGACATAATTTTTTGAAGCTTCTTTTCGTCATTTTTTTCTCTAGATCGGCATTCAGCAACCTTGGTTTCAGCATTTTTTAAGACTCTGAAATGATTTTCTCTTTTTAAGGTTTAGTTTTTCTCCCTTTTTATTGTTTTTAATAAAAAATATAAATTACAAGCTTACTCATTAATTTCATTTAATTGTTCTTGTGTTGCCAGGCTAAACTCAGATACTTCTGATCTCATCGATTCTCGATTTTTTTGATTTTCATCTTTTTCGTTTTTTAGCAATTCTCGCCTTCTTTTTTCCAACTCTTCTAATTCTTTTTCTTCATTTTTTTCATCTGCTTCTTCTAATTTTGCTCGATTTTCAGCTATTTCTATTAATTCTTCAGCTGTTTTTACGTTTCCTAATTCAATATTTTTGTGATTTGAAAACCACTGCAAATCATTTTTTTTTTTTTTGAAAGAACTTGATAATTTAATATTTTACACTTTTGGGATTCCGAATGATTTCGACATCGCATTCTCTCAAATTTGCTAATCGATTTTCAATTTCTTCAATTGACAAAGGTTTATTAATTGATATGTCGTTCAGTTTTAAGTTCTTTCTTCGTTCTTCTAATTTTTCTGTCTACAATTTTATAAATTAGAACAATAAATTTGACATATAATACCTGGTCATCAATCAATGAACTTTTATTTGATACGTTTTCTGGTGGAAATGGTTTTGATGAAGAACTTTCAGTTGATTTTTCGAAATTCCCTGATAAAAATTTAACATTTTTTAAACTGAGATTAATTTAAACTTTGCGAATAAGCAGCTCGAAAAGAAGGTGGAGGTAAACCATCTCCCCACCAATTCTTTGATGAATTTTTAGTAGTAGAACTTGGAGGATTCAAGGTATAATTTAATGGTGTACTTGATATAATTGCATCAGTTTTTATTTTTGATTTCTCTAATTTTGTATAACAATTGTAGCAAACTGTTAGTGGTTTATCAGACAAATTTGGAATAATTGCACGATAGTTCAAACATTTCTTACAAAATGAGAGAGCACAGTTTGAGCAACCCGCCTTTAAATAAGATTATATTTCTGAAACTAAAGTGTGAAATTCACCTCTCGATTTAATAATGTATACTTCGTTCGACAATTGGAACAACAAACTGACGATGGCATAATCAGCTTAAAACTCAATGTTCATTTTTTTAAAAAGAATAAAGTTAAAACAAAAAAAAACAATAAGGATATTGAACCTATTCTAATATACTATTTGAACATGAGAAAAATATATTTAAATTTGTTTATGAAAACAATGAACAAATAACAAACTGATTTTTTAAGTTTAACCTAAATACAATTTTGAAAAGAAAAATTAAAACCCTTGCTCGTACAAAAATTGTTCAATTAAGCTTCTTGGCGCACCTTTGACTTTGATTCGACCCTTTAATTCATCAACATGTGTTGCAATGGGATGTTTTAGCAATTTTTCTAAATTTTCGCGAAGGACTGATTCGAATTCCTGCAAATTAAATGTATAATTGAGAAACTTGAAAAAATTATTTACGAAAATATCGCCGTCAATATTTCGAATTGTCACCAATTCGACATAATTGAAATCAATTGTTTTTTCATTTAATAAGTCTCGTCTTCTTTCCAAATATAATGGAAGCAAATGATCAGGTCGTCGACGAACGAAATAGTTTTTGTTTTTTCCTTCTTCTGATGGTGGAATCCATCCACTGGGTGTTGGAAATTTTTCATGCTTTGGAATGTTAGGAATAATATCAATTGGCATTAATCTTTCTACATACGACCAGTCAACGACAGCTTCTTCTACTTGAGTTAATGTTTGACCTGCAAAATAATCTAAAAACCCTGAAAAATAAAACGTAACTAAATTTTACTTTTTTGAGGAACAGCATATTTCCAAGGATTTTCCCAAATTTGCTCAGTATTGTTATTACTAGTTGTAGAAAACGCTGCAGAATATCCCAAAGTTGAATTACGAAATGCTAAACGTCGAAGATGTGATGAAATCATAACTGTAAAAAATAAACTGAAAAACATTAAACAAATTTAAAAATCTAAAAAATTTTTCAAAGCTCGAGAAAATTTCAAAAAATTGAAAAAAAAAAAAGGAAAATAGTTAAAAAAAATACTTGCTAAACAACGGGCACAAACGACAATCCACTTACGAAATATTTCAATAGAGCAACCTTTCTTTTACATTTTTTAGGCCAAACACATATTTTTATTTTCCTTTTTTTCGTTTTTATCTTATTTTTCCTTTTGAATTTATAATGAATCTTCTTTTTAAAATTAAATAGTTTTTTTCGTAATAATGTAAAATAACTCAAAATTACAAGTGAATCGTAAAACTCAAGAACGAGAAAGCTTTTTGGAAATGCCGTAATCTCAATAATTAAACCAGTAAAAATAATTATTTCAGGTAAAATGTGTGACGCTCTCGTGTGGCAAATTGTTCGCAACAACAGCGCTTTCTTGAGAACTCAACGTGGAATCGACAAACGATTCTCCACCGAGAAATTCAACTTGAAGAAAGTCAACAGCCCAAAGTACAGTGGATTGGCCAACAAGAGAGCTCTTGATGTTTCACCAGCTTCAACTGGAAAGGGAGTTGTTGTCTCCACAAAAAATAATAGTATGTTTAATAAACCATTACCAATTAAAAAAAAAATACGTTTGAAGAAGGAAGACCAGCTAAAGCTGTCGCCGCCACAACTTTGACTGGAAATTTTGTGCGATCAACCCGTAACATCGCCAAGAACAGCGGATTCAACAGATTCCACAAGGTAAATACACTAACATTTTATTCGTTTTATAATTATATTTTAATAATTTTTTATTTTTTCAATCTTAAATTTACAGCTCGCTCAAAGACGCGCTGCCGCTATTGTTCGTTCTCAAATCGGAAAAAAATCGGCGTCACAGAAGAAATCTGAAGCTGCTTAAACGTAATTTTGTTATAAATAAATAATTTGTTATCGTTTATTCGTTTCAATTCAATCAAAAAATTTAATTATCTTGGCTTATTAGCCATGCATCGCATCCATTTTTTCTGAATTAAAAATACTTTATGCACCATAGTAATTTTCAAGTTACCTTGTCATCATCCGAAGATCTATTTTCCATAAAAAAATCAATGTCAGCCTTCATTGTTTCAATTTCAGTTTTTTTTGCCCTTCGATTATTGCTTGCTAACTCGATCAGTGGTCTATGCTGCTCCACTATATTCTGAATTCCATTCACAGTCTGATTCGAAATTCCACATTTAATCAACGAGTTTATTGGAAAAATATTAGTTGAAAAAACGTGGTGAAATAATAAAAAAGAGAGAAACAGGCGAAACATTTACATCAAACGACAAAATGAACAATGAGATCTCATTGGTTAATCCTTCGGTAATAAATCCCATGGGGTTTTGGCCAGAAATCTAAACTTGAATTTTCTATTTGAAAAAAAAACAAAAGAATGACCGATAAATATTTTATGTTACTCAGAATTAATTTTCAAAGGGCAAGAGATCAGAATAATATTTTACAAGGTCTTCAACGCCCAAATTTGAAAAATAACAATATTACAGTTGGAATGGAAAATTAGCAACTTTTAAATTCGATTATTTAAATATCAATGTTTTTTCGAACACCACGACCACGTCCTCTTGTTCTTGGAGTTGTACTCCTATATGTTGAATCAGAACGAACAGTTGAGAAGCTACGAACAGATGAAGTGTCGTCATCTTTCTTTTCCTAAATTGTTTATGAAGACAAAATGTTTTGTTTTGAGACAAATTTTAATTACCGTTAATGAAGCAACGTATAATTTGTATGGTTCCCATTGCCCTTTTCCAGCTGCTGCTGCTGGATATGTTTTGTTCAAATATCTCATTCTGTTGAAAAAAAAACATTGATTTGATTTATTTCAATTAATATACTTACACTGCCGCCTTGTCTTGTGCTAATAACTTGGAACTAAATTCAATTGCAATCTCAAGAAAGAATAAATTCTTCGGCGGTTGACAATCTGTCAATGTCACTCCTTTTTCAAATCCTTCAAAAGCAAAATCAATCGATGTTTTATGAACCATCGCAATTGCAAAACGATTTTTGGTATAATCCGAACCAAATGCCGATGCGAATCTAATTTAATTATTTTTATTTATTTTTTAATTCTAACTTTTTAATACCTCTTGGCAAGATCTCTTAACGAATTGAATGTATCAGATAATGGATCTAATTGTTTTTTTGATTGCTGTAATTTGATTTTTAAAAACCAAAATTTCATTTTTAAATTTTCCTACCAGCATATCTTCAAACATTCCTTTCAGTGAATCTGTCAATGTGATTGCCGTATCAACGAAATCAACATCTCTACATTTGAATAGCAAATTTTTGAAAATGTCTCCAAAATCGGTAAAGTGCTGGAAATAATATTTGATGTTTATAGAATTGTTTAGTGCTGAAAACAAAACTAACTGTGACATAATATTTCATGATTGGCAACAAGCTTGAAATCGGAATTGATCCATGTATTATTAATTTGGAAAATTGAGCAACCAATTTTCTTTTTTTATGCATCAACTCAATTTGCTCTTGTTGATCCAATTTTGATACATCGTCTTCCGAAAATGCATTCAGCTCTAAGAATGACGTCAATTCTCTGATGATAACCTTGAAAAAAAATTTTCTTATTCGAATTTAAAAATAGTTGTGTTACATCTTCTGTTTGAATTACGAGTTGCTCGACATGCGATTTTGGAAATGATTTTAACAAGTTTGGCCCAAAAACAATCAATATGTCGCAAAGAGACAAAAATGCTTGCTCAACACCAGACGCGCCAACTTCTAACGTTTCCTTGAGAATTCTGATGAGTTGATCTCTTCGTTTTCTTAATTTTCTCAAAACATCCTGCAAAAAAATTGGATTTTTTTTTAAAAATTCTTTTCGTTAAATTTCTTTTACTGATTTAACAGTTTCTCCATCTTTTGTGACATTCAATAAGTCAAAGTTGATTTGCATAAACAGCATTAGAATGGCTCTTTCGATTATATCTCGTTTTGTATCTGCTCGATCATAGTTAGATACTATTTTGAGCATCAGATCCCACATATCCCATTGGCGAAGATCCATGAAACTGAGAAAAGTTTTTTTTAATTTGGAAACTAAAAAAAAATACCTGGAAAATGCTGACATTCTTCGAATTGCACACAAGAAATTAGCTTCGTCTTCATCATCAATTTGCTCTTCTTCTACTCGATTTGCCGATCGTCTTAATTGCAAAGCCATGCCGTCAATTAACTGAAAATTGATTTGAAATGAATAATTAAAAACTTGAAAAAATACCTTCATACGATCGGCTTCAGTTTGTGGTCCAACTGTTGAATGAACAGATAAATGATAATGAACTTCTGCAACACCGTGAAGAACATCATCGTCAACATGTTTTTCAACAATCGCTTCAAGTGATTTCAACAACTCGTTTAAATCCTACAACATATTTCGGATTAAAACTAAACATTTTTAACTTTTTTTTTTTACATTTTGCATTCTTCCAGCAAGATACAAATCGAGATGAAAATGCAGAGGAATTGTTACCAGATTTACAATTTTTTCCCGGTCCGCAATATACTGAAATATGATGTTTATAATATTTTATTCTTATTTGTTGATCACTTTATTCAACAAATTCGGAATTGTTTGAATGAGAATTTCACTCAGCCGAACTTTTTCATCCTGTTGCTCTTTTGATTCTTTAGTCGACGGAGCCCCTCGTTTTGCAACTATTCTAAAAATCATTCAGTTTTGTTTCGATTAGAAAAGAAAGAAACAATGTTTACCTTCCTACTGGAGATTCTCCGGTTGCTGTTTGATGAACAGAACATGTTAGGACTTCAATTAATTTGGATTCAACTTTCTCATTTACTTAAAAAAAAAAAAAACTATTTTTCATATATTTTTAAAACAAATTTCTTACATTTATGGTTGTGGTTTAATAACAAATCAACCATGGTTGCCCAATCTTTAATAATTGGATTTGTATCAATTAATGCATCAACTAAATAAGTTGCGTGCTCATGACATTCTCCTTCAATGAAAAATTGAATCAAATCTTTAATTAAACGAACATTTGTTGCATTCACCACTTTTGTTGGCTTTTCAGCCGTTTGGAAAACCTGAAAATATTTGATTCTTTAAGAATTCTTAATTCAAAATTTTACTTTGGTGTTCAGAAACATTCCAGCTGCAACCGCTAACTGCCGATTACTTGCATATATTAATTCATAAATTGGAACACAATCTTGAACACTTAGAAGTGTTGGAAAAACTCTGAAATGTCGGTTTGAAGCTGGGAAAAAAAATAAATTCAATACGAATAAATTGATCGCATCAAGTGGCATGATTCTACAGCAACTTCGATATCTTTATCAAGAACCATTGAAACAAGACGTTCCTTAACATTTTATCATGATTAAAATATCCAATTATTGAAACGAAAACCTTAAACTTATTAGTGAATAACTCTAGTTTTTCTAATACTCCATTTCTTTCAAATAACGGCATAAGTGCTCTGATACACTTCAATCGAACATCTCCAACTTTATCATATAAAGTCCATCCAATATATTTTAAGTACGAATCTTCAAGAAAATGTTCTGGGTAAACAATCATCCAATTTCCAAGTTCTGTGATACAAATTGACCGAATATCTGGTACTCCATCTCTGAAAACCCCTATACTGTTTTAATTTAATTGAAGAAACTGATTTTACCGATATCTATGAACAAAGACACTTCGGAATAAATATTGGAGCATTTGTCGAACTTCGTCTGTTTTTTCTTCAATTTCATTTTTTTTCGCTAACAAGGCTTCTAATTTTTCGTTTCCCGTAGAATTTTGTTTAATTTTTGCTTTTTCTGTTTCAATCTGTTTGCTGTTTTTTTCTTTTACTGAAACTAATTCGATAACAACATCTACAAGTGCTGATGAGATTTTCATTGCTGAAAGTTGTTCTAGTTAATTTTCAGAATATTTAAAAAAAAAGATAATTAACCAGCAAAAGTAGAAGTATGTCGGAACGCGCGAACTTGACTGTCTGCCAATCCAGTTAACAATTGAATGACTCCATCCATTAAACGATTATCAAACATAAG
The DNA here is from genome assembly GCA_963572285.1 of Caenorhabditis drosophilae. NCBI lineage: Eukaryota > Metazoa > Nematoda > Chromadorea > Rhabditida > Rhabditidae > Caenorhabditis > Caenorhabditis drosophilae. The sequence continues at coordinate 5,973,551 of OY751564.1, read as the reverse complement.
TGAAGATTTAATTTTTTCCACTAACGTCTGAAAAAATTTGTTAAATTGTTATTTTAAAAACCAAGATATTACATGTAAGAAATTGTGCAAATTAGTGCGAAACTTTTTGAAGACTGTTCCACTTTGAATCAAAGGATAATCTACTGAATCCTCATCGAAATCTTCGGTCATACGACGAATGATGTCACTACAATATACTTTAAATTGGAAAAATTTGGCTTTCTTTGAATGTATTACGTAAATTCCATTGTCGCAGACATTTGGGGAGTTAGAATTCCTTTACACCCACTTATCGATATAAAGAACTGATGAAGTTCATTGATTGCTAATGGATAATTCGTTTCATATCTTTCAATCCAAGCATCTACTGCTTCCTTAAAGTATTTTAACTTGTTTGAAAAAAGTTATAATAAAAATACTCCAAGTTTCTTTCCACTTTTTACAGCGCCAAATAATCCTTTATCTTCTACTTCAACTCCTTGATCATCGGTTTTTTTAGCCACTGCTTTGGCTCGAACACTTCCTGGTACTCCTCCACCGCGTGGTCGCCCTCTTTTTGGTGGAGTTCCATAATTCAAAGAATTAAAACTTGTTGAAAGATCAGAAACATCATTTGCCACTCGTTTTTTACGTCCTCGAGTACTAGCTGCTGGTGAACGAAACACTGGATTTTGTTTTTCACTGAAAAAGGCTAAACTAAACAAAACGCAATTCGTTTTGTGAAATACCCTTGAACGAGTTCATTATAATTTACTCTATTTTGATTTCTTGTTGACATACGAACAGGACTGGTGTCAGTTGGAGGTTCAGACATTTTCTGGAAGAAAATAAGATTATAATTTCAGCTAAGAAACGTTTTCTTAAAAAATAAAAAGTAAATAATTATGTGCAATTCTGTTTTAAAAAATCGCGGGGTTGTAAGTGTGCGTCATGGTGTTTGCACTATTTTCTATTTTTGTTTTTGATATTTAATTTGGATACTATTTTTTGAAAGAGAAATCCTCTTTTTAGAAAATATTTCACTTTTAATTTTAAAAATAAATCTTTAACTTAAGCTACTGTTATCTTTTAAAAAAAACGCTCTTTTAACTTTTTTGAGAAATATTCAATTTTATTTTAAAGTTCAAAATTTAATATTTAGGCCAATATTTCTAGGCTAAAAAAGTTTTTAAAAATTTTAAAAATAAATAAATACATTTTTCTTTAAAGGCGCGTTATACAACGCGTCGCTTTTAGTAATTTTTATTCGTGATATTCCTTTAAATTTTGTCTCTAATAAGCTTTTTAAAAAGAAAGATACCGTTTTTATCTTCTTTTTTTCAACCAATACTATTTTCAGGGGTAAACATGGCTGACGAAAATAAAAAAATTTCGAGAAAGTAAATAAGAAACAATGAAAAAAAATCCAATATTAAAATTTACAGAGAAGCTAAAAAAGCAAAAGCTAAAGCTGATTATGACAAGCAAATTTTATCAATGGGAGGAGTTATCGATTCATTGAACGAAACTGAAGAAAGAAAATTTGGTATGTTTTTCAATTTTTTCAATAAATTATTATTTATTTTACAGAAGGCGGAGGAATTGGATCTGGCGTTGAATTAGGCGCCCACTTTACAGTTTCACAAACGTCAAAAACAGCTTCGCAGTTAGCTCAAATAGAACATAGCAACGATATAAAGGTGCATAAAAGCATATATCAAGTTATTGAAATAAATCTATTAAGATAGAAAATTTTGATATTGGAGCTCAAGGAAAGTTACTGTTTGATAAGGCTAGTTTAACTATTGTTTATGGACGAAGATACGGACTTGTTGGTCCAAATGGGTATTCATTTATTTATTTTTCCATAAAATCTGTTTAAATACAATTAAGAATGGGAAAAACAACTTTATTGAAACATATTGCTGGAAGAAAATTAGCTATTCCATCGCATATCGATTTGTTATATTGCGAGCAAGGTAATTAATTGTTAAAAAGAACCGAAGTTCGTATCTAAATTACAGATTTTCAGAAATCCAAGTTGATAGTACTTCTGCAATTGATACAGTAGTCAAATCTGACAAACGACGGTTGAAACTTCTAGAAGAAGAAGCTTTATTAACAGCTCAACTAGAAGATGGAGATACATCTGTTACCGAAAAATTAAAAGAAGTGAATGATGAGCTTCGTGATATTGGTGCTGAATCTGCTGAACCACGTGCAAGAAGAATTCTGGCTGGTTTAGGATTTTCTGCTGAAATGCAAGAGAAGCCATGTACCGTATGTAAATTTTTTTTTTCGAAAATTATTATTCAAATTGTTGGTTCTCAGGATTTTTCTGGAGGTTGGAGAATGCGTATTTCTTTAGCTCGTGCTCTTTTCCTTGAACCTACCTTGTTAATGCTTGATGAACCGACAAACCATCTTGATTTGAATGCTGTCATTTGGCTTGACAAGTATTTAAAAGAGTTAAAAACAAAAAGTCGAATTATTTTTTGTAGTTATCTTCAATCTTGGAAAAAAACACTGCTTATTGTTTCTCACGACCAAGGATTTTTAGACAGTGTGTGTACTGATATTCTTCATTTAGATAATAAAAAATTGTACGAATATCGAGGAAATTATAGTAAGAATTATTTAAAACTAATCACAGAATGTTCAATACCAAATGAGTTCTTTAGCATTATTTAAAAAAATGTATGTCCAAAAGCTGCAGTCACATATCAAGGCATTTGAGCAGCAACAAAAGCAGTTAAAAGCAATGAAAAAAGATGGAAAAAGTGCAAAGCAGGCTGAAGATCAAGTGAAAGTAAAATTAAATAAAAATATGATGTTGAAAAAATGAAATGTGCGTTTAATTTAGAATCAAATAGCAAATAAGGCTAAAAAAGGTGGAAAACAAAAAGCAGGTTCATCATCAATGGGAGATGACAACGATGCTCCTCCAACCGAATTGCTTCAAAAAATTAAAGAGTATCAAGTAAAATTCGTATTCCCAGAAACGACAAAACTGAATCCGCCAGTTCTTGGATTACACGGTGTCACATTTGGATATGGTAAAGATATTTTATTTAAAAACATCGATTTCGGTGTTGATATGGATTCGAGAATTGCGATAGTTGGGCCGAATGGAGTTGGAAAATCAACATTGTTAAAACTATTAATTGGAAAGATTGAACCAGTAAGAAAAAATTCTTTGTTGTCATTTTGAAAAAAATATGATTACAGAATGAAGGAGAACTACGGAAGCATCGAACATTACAAATTGGATGGTTTGATCAACATTCAAACGAAGCATTAAATCCAGAACAGACACCGGTTGAATTCCTTTGCACTAAATTCAATATTAATTTCCAAGTATTTTTTCCCAAAAGAGTGAATCTAAAAAATCGCTTTCTAGGATGCCCGTAAGCAATTAGGAACAACAGGACTCGCTAGTCACGCTCATACAGTCAAAATTGGAGATCTGTCAGGAGGACAAAAATCTAGAGTGGCCTTATGTAATTTAGCTCTTGGGCACCCAGACATTATTATTCTTGACGAACCAACAAATAATTTGGATATTGAATCGATCGATGCATTAGCTCAAGCGATTGAAGAATTTGATGGAGGAGTTGTAATGGTAACTCACGACGAGCGATTAGTTCGAGCAACAAATTGCTCATTATGGATTGTTGAAAATCAAGTAAAACTATTGAAAGTTCAGAACAAAAAACAAAGTTAAATTAAAAAAAATTTCAGACAATATCTGAAATTGATGGAGACTTTGATGATTATAAGAAAGAAGTGTTGGAAGCTCTCGGAGAATCGCTGGTTAATAAATAAACGTTTTTTAATTATTAAAAGCTTTCTGTTTCTTTCCTTTTTTTTTTAGCTTTTTCTTTGTTTTTTTTTTCAAGGGTTTTTCAGTGTTGTTGTTTTTTTCGGTTGGTTCAGTTTTTTTCTTTTTTTTTACGTATGAAATAATAGCTAAAACGTGCAAAAACAAATAAAAAAAGAATTATTCCATCATTTAAAACCAACAGAAAATGCCTAACAACATTGAAGAGTTATTAAGGTTAGAATAAAAATAATTAAAAAATGAAGAAAGAAAAGAAGATAATTTAAGACAAAATACTGTAGGGAATGAAGCATTTTTGACTGAAAATGCCACTAATGCAAATGGCCGAATCATAGTTTGAACTTGAACTTTGAAAATATAAAATTCTGATTTTATTTATTTTAGGCCGAAGATACAACTATCGCTGGAAATAAAAGAAATGAAATAAAAGTAAAATTAGCTGATCACAGGTGAAAGTTTGAAAAAAGAAGGTCCCGCAGCGAAAGCCACACAAAAAAAACAAGATTATTTTCGCGCCAAAAGTTTAGCTGCGTACTTATCTTAACAACGAATATTTTAGGTACGATTTTTAAGCAATTTGAAGCAATTGTCAATAGAGCGTGTTTGCAAACACGCAAAATTAAAATAATGTAAAATGAGCCGCGAAAAAAAAACGTTTTAAACATTCAATAAGATAAACGTTTGATACTCACTCAACAAAACAATTGTACGAAGGCAATTTTTTTTGGCGCGTAAAAAATCTTGTTTCGATTTGAAGCTTTTGCAGCCAATGAAAAACGGCCGTGTGCTGAAATTTGATGATTTTCAGCCAAGTGTTCGATTTATTTTTGCCGATGATTTCATTCATTTTTGCATTTCTTTTTCTTCTTCAAAACATTATTGAAGCTCTTATTTTATTAGGATAAACAGTTTTTGTTTCGGTTTTTTATCATTTTATCGATTTTTTCTTATCTTCTTAATCTTCTCAAAATGTTTAACCAAAAAGTGGGAAAAAAAAGTTTCACTGATAACTGAACCTTCTCAATCGAACATTTTCTTTTAATTCTTTTCAAATTTGTTTTTTTCGCCATCAAAAAATGCTAATTTTTATTACTTTTTTATTGTTTTCTATTTCAACTACAGTATGCCAGAGTAGTACTGTACCAGATCAAGTTCATATTTCCTTCACTGGTGATATGACTGAAATGGCTGTTGTCTGGAACACATATTCGGACGGTTTGAAAATGCCTCAATTTTTGACATGAATACGCGTTGACGTTTCGAATGATTTTTTCAGCGAATCAAGACGTGAATTATAAGGCTCGAAATAGTCAAAGAATTCAAACAGCAAAGGGAACAAGTGAAAAATGGATTTATGATAATTTTGTCAGATATAAGCACAAAGCGGTCCTGACTGGACTACAGTATGACACAGAATACGGTATAAAAGCAAAAAGAAAAAAAACGAGAAGGCAAATGTTGTTTTCTCTCCAGAATATTCAATTTCGTCACGAAAATTTTCGTTCAAAACGATGCCCAAAGATCCAAAGTCGTATAAAGTTGAGAGATGTTTGAAAAAATTTCAAAAAAAAAACCTTTTCTTTCTTCTTGAGGTTTGCGTATTTGGTGATCTCGGATATTGGCATGGCAACTCAACCGAATCGATCATTCGCAATGGTTTAGCTGGACATTTTGATTTTATTGTTCACGTCGGCGACATCGCCTACGATTTACATTCAAAATCTGGTGTTGTTGGTGATCAATACTTGAATCAGCTCGAGCCGCTCATATCAAAAGTGATTTTTTTATTGATTTTGGCTTCTTTTTTTTTTGCAATTCCAATCTTAAACTTTTGAAGATTCCCTACATGATAATTGCTGGAAATCACGAAGATGATTATCAGAATTTCACCAATTATCAAAAACGCTTCAGTGTTCCCGACAATGGATTCAATGACAATCAATTCTATAGTTTTGATCTTGGACCAGTGCACTGGGTTGGTATAAGCACCGAGAATTATGGCTATTATTATGCTTATGGAATGGATTCAGTGTTTACGCAATATAATTGGCTTAAAAATGATTTGCAAGTAATCCGATTTGCCTTGATTTCATTTGATCTGCAGAATCAAACCAAAGAAAAATTTTTTCAGAAAGCGAATTTGAACCGAAATATTCGGCCGTGGCTTTTCACTTTTCAGCATCGGCCATTCTATTGCAGCAACACAAATTCAGCTGAATGTCAATCATTTGAGAATCGATTGGTGATTTTTCGATTAAAAAAAATCGATAAAAAATCAATAAAATGTTGAAGATTCGAACTGGTTGGTTGAACATGCCCGGTTTGGAGAAATTGTTTCTGGATTTTTCGGTTGATTTTGGCTTCTGGGGACACGAGCATTCCTATGAACGATTTTATCCGATTGCCGATCGAACATATTATAATGATGTTTGATTATCGATTGATTTGATTTTCGCGTTCTCTGTTTTTTTCCAGCCGGCAGCTTATATCAATCCAAAAGCTCCAGTCTATATTGTAACCGGATCAGCTGGATGTCACACACCGGATGCCGAATTTTCCAAACAACCATGGCCGTGGAGTGCAGTCAGGTTTTAACATTTTTTTGTTTTGTTTTTTAAACGCGGATTTTTTGCCAGAAATAATGATTATGGTTGGTCAATTATAACGATTGCGAATCAAACTCATGTTCGAGTTGAGCAATTATCGATTGATAAAAATGAGCAAACTGTTGATGACTTTTGGGTTGTTAAAGATCAAAATCATGTTCATAGCAATTCGATGAGGTTTTTCTTTCTTTCGTATAAAAAAAGAAATTTTTTTCAAAGTTATAAACAAAAAAGTGAAGAAAACAACCATTTTGTCCGTTTTTTTGCTGAAAACAGGAAATTATTATTTTGAGAATTTTTAATTGAAAAAAAAAATCGAGAAAAGAATTTTTTTTTTGCAGACGTCAAATGATTGGCAAAAAGTTTCCTCGTCAAAAATGTCATCAGAAGGATATTGCGTGTCAGAGGACATTAAAACAGATCAATGAGGAATTGTGAGAATAAAAAAAATCATTTTTTTTAATAAAAAAATAAATAAAAATTAGGGACAATTGATTTTATCCTTTTTCTTATTTTCCGCATCGATTCGTTGCGCTTTGGTTCGATCGTGAAGATAAATTTTTTGTGAAATTTCTCGCAGCTCATTCTCACAGCTCAACATTTTCTCATCAATTTTGGCAATGATTCGAAACAATTCTTTGATTGAGTGGCAGTGTTGTTTTTGAAGTTTTTCCAGATTTTCAACGGTTTTTGTTATCTGAAAAAATCTTTTTCTTTTTCTTTTCCCTCCCCTTTGTTCACTGAAAATTCGATTAGCAGCGCGCACAAGAAAAAAATCCGGCTTACACGAGTGATTAATTCCTTCAATTTTTCAATTTGTTTTGGCTGTTTTTCCTTGGTTTCATTCATTTTTTTTTCTTGTTCATCAAATTCTTTTTTGTTTTTTTCATACTTAAATTTGCAATTTTTTAAGCATTTTTGAAGAAAAATTGAGAGAGAGAGAGAGAGAGAGAGAGAGAGAGAGACAGAGAGAAAGAGAGAGAGAGAGAGAGAGAGGCAGAGAGAGAGAGAGAGGCAGAGAGTCAGAGACAGAGAGAGAGGCAAAGACAGAGAGAGGCAAAGGCACAGAGAGAGAGAGAGAGAGAGAAAAAAAAAACCAACTCCATTCTGAAGAAAGCTCATAAAAATATTGATATGTTTCCTAATCGAATAATGATTGACTCGTTTGATGTTCTCCAATTGATCGGTGACTTTCTTCAAATCCTTCAAAAAATCTTGTTCTCTTGGCTGAAAACCGAGAAAAAAAAATCAATAAATTCCCGAATCGTCAAAAATCATCATCCTCAACAATTTTCTTGATTTTCGACCAATATTGTTTGGCCAAAATGTCGAGCTGCGTCATAAAAATATGAATTTGTTGCTCATTTTTTGTCAAATCCCTAATTGATTCACATCTCCACTCCTGAACGATTTTGACATTTTTTTTTTTTGGTTTTTGTAAAAAAAATTTCACTGCACCGCCCAATTCACAGGCTTCGGACAATTTTCCATTTCAAGAATGACGAGAAAATTCCAAAAAATTTGTTTGAAAGAATTCTGAAGAAGGAAAAATTCTGGAATTTTGAGAAAAAAAACCCAGAAATTTATATCTACAAAAAATCGAATTAGAAGAAGCTTAAAGAAGAAAAAAAAATTGTTTTTTTGTACTTTCCTTCCACTATAATTTTTTCCGTATTCTTGTTTTTCTCACCAAAGAAAAAATTGTTTTCTTTTTTCTTTTTTGCTTTTTCCCACAATTAAAAATTTGGCAAAAACCATAAAAATGTTTCAAAATTTTTCAGATGTGAAATTTTCAGCAAAAAAAAAAAAAAAAGAAAAAGAAAATTCTCACTCGATATTTCTCATAAGAACTACAATTTTCGTGGAATTTTTGCAAATTGCCCAGCGGTTCCCTGAATAATTGAATTTATCGATTGAAAAATCAAAAGAAAAAGTGCAAAGCAAGTGGAAATCACATTTGACTGCTTCTTCTTTTTCTACTTTTGGTGCTGAATTGAATCAATAAAATTAAATAAAAAACAATTTTTTTTCTGACAATTTTTCAATGAAACGACCGCCAACACGTAATTCACGTAATTCTCATAAAAATCACAATTTAATTTTATTTTTTATCGGGTTTTTCTTCTTTTTCTTTTTCTTTTTCTTTTGAAAAAACGAAAATCATAAAAATCTTTGCTGAAAAATATTGAAAGGAGACAAGTTGAGTTCTAATTTATTTTTCTCACGACCACATTGATTTATGTAATAAGCTTCTACCTTTCCTTTTTATTTATACGAAAAATGACGTCATTTTTATTGCTTTTTTTAAAAAAAAAATTTTTTTATGAGCATGAGCATGAGCATGAGCCTGAGCACGAGCTTCTTCTTTTCAATTCTCAATTTTTTAATTTTTTTTCCCCCAATCTTCAAAAATACAATTTTTGAAGCTTAAGAAAATACATTTTGAGAAGAGAAGAGGAGCGAGGGAAGCACATTTTACCTGCTTAACAAACAATTTTGTTCCTGCCTCCTCCTTCTTCTTCTTCTAATCCGAATTTTTATTGAATTGTGAAGGGAAGCTGAGGAAGAAGATTCGTTTTTTTTCTTCGTTAGAAAGCAAAAGCTGAAGAAAATTGAAAGTTTAATGAAATATTTCTATTCTTTATGAACATTTTCTAATCAAAAATATTTTTTTTTTCAAATCCTTTTTTTATAAAAAATCGTCGAATAATTTCTTTTCTATTCTATTCAAATCCCCCACCCCCCCCCCCCCCCCTCCTTGGTTTGCCTTTCATCAAAAAATCATTTCGTTTTGGTTTTTTCAGCTCACATCATCACACAATAAAATCTGAAACAGCTGCCGTTGCAATTCTTAATTTTAGGATTTTTCTTGTTTTTCTTTTTTCCCCCTTCTCGGAAATGCTTTAATCATTTTTTCAACTTTATTTCAATGAAAAATAATGGGCTGCAATTCTTCGGCGTCTAGTAAAGTGAGTTTTCAATGCTTTTTCCAACGTTTTTTGTCTCATTTTTTCAAGGTTTCTGATGTTGTAAGTGATAAACAAGCTGCAATAGTGGAAAATGTTGAAAATGAGAATATTCAGAATATTAATAATAATAATAATAATAATAATAAAGTAACTTTTAAAAAATTATTTTTTTATTAATCAAAATTTTGCCTTTAAAAAAGTTCAGCCTCAACAATTAAATTTACCTGAAACTAAACTATCTCGAGCATCAACACCAGGGACAATAAAAGATGAACCTTCCCATACCTACACTCGATTATTACTTTTAGGTTTCAACCTTCTTCCTCATTTCTTGTCTTCTTTCATTTCCAGACGAGAGAATTTTCTAGGATCGGCTGAAAGTGGTAAAACAACGATTCTGGAGCAGGTTCGATTACTTTATAAGCAACGCTTCACCAATTCGGAAATATTTCATCGACGAGCATTTATTTACAATAATATTTTTCGATCGATCAAATCGTTGGTGAAAGCGATGAGAGATCATAATTATGAGTATTCGGATCCGATAAATGCGGTTCGTTTCCTCTTTTTTTTTCCACCCCACCGAGGAATTTCCTGGAAAATTTTCTAGGGTCGAGCTCAATCAATAATTGAGGATGAGGATAGTCATTATGGTTTATTTTCGAATGAATATGTGGAAAAAATGAAGAATATTTGGAATGATGAAACAATTCAAAAATTGTATGCGAGAAGAAGCATGTTTAATTTGAACGATTCAACAGCATAGTTTAATGACTTTCCCTCCCCCTCCACCTCCCTTTAAAAATCATTTTTATTTGCAGTTTTTTAAATAATGTCGACCGAATCAATCAAGTGGATTATAAGCCAACGGAACGAGATTTAATCATGTCTTATGTTCCAACTGTTGGTGTACAAAATGTCATTTTTACTGTTAATAATCAATCGATACAGTGAGTTTTTTCCCCCTTTTTTTTGATTTTGAATAATGCTGGAAGAGAATTCCAAAAACTCGGCCTTGAGCAACAATTTTTGGTGGTTTTTTAAATAAATTTTCAACAAAATATTTTTTTTTCTAGAAATGGTGGTGGTTTTTATTAAACAATGAAAATGCTTTCCAGTCTCTTCAATTTTTGATGCCCAGGTTCTAGGGGGGGGAGGTGCTGTAAGCGCGCCAATTCAAAAAACTTTAAACTAAATTTTTCAAAATTTAAAATGGCCGAAAAACAGTTTTGCATGGCCTAACTTTTTATAAGAGCGGGGGGGGGGGGGAGAGAAAAACGAGTGGAGTTTAATGCTTCCAGATTATTCGATATTGGCGGACAAAAAATTGATCGTCGAAAATGGGCGACACAATACGATGGAATTGACGCGATTTTTTTCTGCCTCGCAATTTCCGAATACGATCAATTAATGAATGAAGATTTGGAAACGGTAAAAATGCGTTTTGTTTTGGCTGAAATCCAAACTCATTTCTCCAGAATCGACTCGATGATGCACTTTCATTGCTCAAAAAGATTAGCGAAGAACCGAAATTTCAGGTAAAAAAAGAGAGACAGAGACAGATAGAGAGAGAGAGAGAGAGAGAGAGAGAGACAGAGAGAGACAGAGACAGAGACAGAGACAGAGACAGAGACAGAGACAGAGACAGAGACAGAGACAGAGACAGAGACAGAGACAGAGACAGAGACAGAGACAGAGACAGAGACAGAGACAGAGACAGAGACAGAGACAGAGACAGAGACAGAGACAGAGACAGAGACAGAGACAGAGACAGAGACAGAGACAGAGACAGAGACAGAGACAGAGACAGAGACAGAGACAGAGACAGAGACAGAGACAGAGACAGAGACAGAGACAGAGACAGAGACAGAGACAGAGACAGAGACAGAGACAGAGACAGAGACAGAGACAGAGAGAAAGAGAAAGAGAGAGAGAGAGGAAAAGCATGAAGAAGCTTAAAAAAAAAGAAATTTTTTTCAGCAAACAATGATTTATTTATTTTTGAATGAAGTTGATGTTTTTGAGGAAAAACTTGCCGTGATTCCTTTAGAAAATTATAAAACAGATTATCAAGGTTTGTTCAGAATTTCGTTTGAATCTCTTCTCAACGTTTTTCGACTCCTTCTTTTCCTCTCCATCCTTTCAGGAGGCTCATCCGAAGACGCACTGGAATTCATTGAAGAGTTGGCGATCTCCTCATTGGCTGGACGTGAAAAAAATCTGTATCGGGTTTATCGAAGTGTCGGCATTGATACCAAAATGATGGCTGATATTTTGTCGAATGTTTTCAAAGATATTTTGAAGAAGAAGAAATAGAATTTCTCAATAAAATATTCCTTTTTTTTATTGATTTTTTCTTTGATTTTCATTAAACTCAAATTCTGAACAAATTAATTATGCTCTCATCCGAATTTCATTTGTTTTATCATTAAAAAAACTCACGGTTTTCCATGTGCGGCAGAGTTTTCCGACCGAGAAGAGAAGTACGGGACATAATCCCCACCGAGGAAAGGAGGGCGGGACATGATCCCCACCGAGAAAAGGAGGGCGGGACATGATCCCCACCGAGAAAAAAATTGCGGGACATGTTTCCGACCGAGAAGAGAAGTACGGGACATGTTCCCGACCAAGAAAAGGAGTGCGAGACCTGTTTCACACCGAGAAGAAGAGCACAGGAAATGCTCCCAACCGAGGAAAGGAGTGCGGGACATGATCCTCACCAAGAAGAAGTGCGCGGGACATGCTCCCTTGATTTATATGCTGCTGGAGCAACTTCTTAGGAAAATTATTGATTTTATGATTTTCGTTGATTTCCTCTTCATGGATTTGATTTCTCCCAATTGTTCTTACAATCAGGAGAAGAGAAATCTTGAAATCAGCCGACTGAAAATTGAGAAGATCGAAATCGAAAAACATTCTGAGTCTGTCTCGCCTATCTTCCCCCCTCACTCTTATCAGTTCGGAATGAGTTCGGAGTCCTCAGCAATATAAATTTCGTTCCAATCCTCATCAGGATTGCTTGGATTATTTCAATATTGACGAGACCCATGATGGAACCAAAATGTTTTTTTTTTTGGAAATTCAAATAAAAAATTGAGAAAATTCATTTCGAGATCGACAATTTACATCAATAATTTCAGAACCTCGTAAATGAAAAGTGAAAAAAAAAGAAAAATTTTCAGTGAAAAAAATGTGGTGACGACCCGAAGAATTTCAACAGAAAAATTCAAAAAATACAAAATTTTGTTTGGTTGGAAAAATGAGGTAATCGGGGGATTCAAAAAAAATCATTAAAAAAATCAAAAAAAAAATCAAAGGAAATGCATAATTCAAACATTTGATCCAATGTGTTTTCCAGATCCGAACGGATTCCCATAGAATTTCGCGGAAATTTCAGTGTCGACCAATTTGGTGCTGTAATCTCCATGATGAACGTGAATATTTCTGGAATTGAAAAACAGTGGTGATTGGAATTGAGTTGGCGGCGAAGCTTCAAATCTTTTTTTTTTTTTCTTTTCAGTCTTTAATTTGGCTGAAATTTTGCTTACATTTGTTTCCGTTTTACTTCAATCAAAGCATGCAAGTTAATTATTAAATGATCTCAACCTTTACAATTTTAAATTTTATTTTTTTCTAAATTTCATTCGATTTTTATTCGGATCACCTGAAAACTGTTGAATTTTCTAATTTTTCAATTGTTGACATTTTCGTGATTCCAATCAATTCCAAAACTTGTCCTCTTCAAAAAAAAAAAAACAATTTTATATTATTTTTCGATTCGTCGAGGCTTTTGCTCACCTCAGCGTTCTTGAACAAATCAGCAATAGAAATGGGTTTAGTGCCGAGTTTGCGGCGAATAATATCATTACCGTATAACCGGCCCATTTTCCTTCGCCGGTTCCGACTGTTATTAGAATTTGTCCAATGATGAATGTTACCACATTGATTAGGCACGGCATCAGAAGGCGGCTTTCAATATTATTTTGTGATGAATGATGAACAAGTAATTTTGACTGTCGTCGATTATATAATATTAATATTGACCATCTTCAATTAATTTAAAAATTGAAAAAGAAAAAAATCCATTAAACGGAATTGAACCAGTAGCCTTTATTTTAATAGTGCACTATCTTACCCACTACACTATGCTGTACCAAACCGCCATTCGAATTAAAAATAGAGATTTATAATTAAATTTTTTCTCCACCATGCGCTCTACGCTCTTTCAGCTTTCCAATTAATAGAGAGCAAATTTTAGGTTACGCACGAATTGAAATGTCAAACTTCCCTTATTCGTAAAATATTATCAAAAAAAAAAATTGGTTTCTTGACTTATCAATAGAGCGTGTTTTGTCACACCAACCAAAAGTTAACAAGTTTTAGGTAAAGTCGAGCGCCTTCTTAAAACAAAGATGATCTTCAATTGTTCTTTTGTTTTACTAAGAAAAAAGAAAGATTAAAAATGAAAAGAAGCCTTAAAATCACCAAAGCTAAAGCTTCCAATGACACATTCTTACCCCCGTCCCCTCCCACGTTGTGTCAAATGACGAAAACATTGGCGGCGGGGAGGAATAATTAAATCCCTATTATTTCCATGTATTTCCATGTATTTAAAAAAATACATAAAAAGACTTACGAATAAAAAACGATGGGCGGAAGAATGGCGATAATATGAATAGTCAAAAACATTGCTGATTGTCCGCCTGATAAATATAATGGAAAATCTTCGGCCAACATTCCATATGACGATGGCTCATAATAAAATGTCACATACCATGATTGAAAATGTGTCGTTAACACCTGCAAAACAACAAAAAAAAATCAAACGCAAATTGAAGCGGACGGAGATCAGAAAAATTGAGCAATTTTTGAGCTTTTTCTATTTTTATTTTTTTTCTTGCCGCGCGTTGAAAATAATAAAATGTAAACAATGACGGAATATAATACATTTCAAATATCAAATTACTCATGAAATTTTTTTTTTTTTTGATTGAAAACTAAAAAAGGAGAAAAAATGAGGGGAAATTGGTGTGGAACATTGCAGCGTAGCTTCTTCTTCTTCTTCTCTTTTTTCTGCTTTAATTAGAAGAATTTTTAATGAAGTTTTGAGAAGGAATAATTTCTTTATTTTTATTTTTTTTTTGCTGTTGGAAACTCACTAAAATCAGGGCAATTATGTAGCATAGAAAGCATAGAAAATACGAGGTTTTGCGCTTTTGATTTCGGAACATCAGCGGCTTACGAATCGCCATCCATCTTGACCAGCTGACGATTGAGTAATGAAAGACCATTGAGAACCAGGCCCAGTCCAGGTACAATTGTTGCCACGTTCTCCATTCTTTCTCGATGATTTCCGACTTGAAGAGAATTGTCAGACCGGGCCAGATTCCGTAGTTGACGAGGAGGAAGAGATCGGTGATTCCGGACGAGATCAGGAAACGGTAGCCGACAATGTCCTGGAATTCAAAACCAATTATTCTAGTTTTGTGTATTTATTTAAAATAGATCGCAGGCGGATGAGTTTCCTTTAAAACCGTCAGGTCGGAGCGACGTTTTGAATTGGCGCTTCTACAGTAACCTCTGATGACCTGAGGAGGAACAAGTGGAAGAAAACGAGAAGCCCTAGTACCCCAGTAACCCAAAAAATAAAAAAGCATAGAAAATTAATATAGGAAAAGCTGGAAATCTCTTGAAACACAGTAAACCGCGACGCGCGCGCGAGTGACGCGTTGCGACTCAAACTCTTTTTTTCGTTTCCCGTCTTTTGGCGGATCGATGGTGGATCATTTATTGATTTTTTCACTTACTTTGTCCTGTCGTTTCATGATCTTCATCATAATTATATAAACCGACATTGAGAATATTGCGATGAATAATAAGCTGAGCCCGGCAAAAATATCCTCAACAGACAACTGACTTGATTGCCATTCTTCAGCATTATTCATAACTGCAAAAAAATTGAAAAATCGATAATTGTTTCTCCGCCCATCGGCTTTTTTTGAGTTTTGAAAAAAAAAATAAATCACTAGAAACTACATTTTCAGAGAGAATTTTCGAGAACGTCAGAGTTTTTTTTTTTTTTTTTTTTGAAATCAAAGGAATTTACGAAATATAACAAAGACGCCACTCCCCCTCAAGATTTCAGAATTTTTTTTTTTGGTTTTGTTTTCTGAAAACATTGGTTTTCAGCTTTCTTTGAGCATCTTCGAAAGGGAAGGAGAGAGGAGGGAGAGAGGATCCTAGATTTTCGCATGAATATCGTTTTCCACAAAGTTTCTGCTTTTTCCACTTACCAGGATGATGGCTTAGCCAAACTCTCATTTTAAGCGAATTTCTTTTCGAATTTGAATTTGAATTCAAAAAATCAAATAATTCGACTTTTCGGTGTCAGCAAAAACTGATTCGGATTTTTCACGATGGGAGAAATAAGTAGAAATTGAAAAACAAAATTATCGGGTAGAAATGGGGGGGGGGGGGGGGGGAGTGAAGCCGAGGGAAGACGGCTGAAAAAAATGAGACGAAGAAGAGTGGAAAGGTGCTTAGGCAGGCGGAAAAATATATTTATACAATGTGAGAAGCCGGCTCCGCCCCGCCCCCTCCTCCTCCTCCTCCGCCTCCATTCTTTTTCAGAATAGAAAATGAAACGATGAAGTGGTAGAGAATTCAGAAGAGAAATCAAATAAAAATTTCGAAAGCTAATTAAAATAAAAAAGAGAGAGAGAGAGAGAGAGAAACAATTTAGAGAAAAAGGAAAAGGAAAAGCATCGAATTCTTCCTGAAAATGTTTCTCCCCCGCCGTGAAACAAATTTTCAGAAGAAATTAAAAAAGAGAAAAAAAAAATGTTTTTTAAATGTAAAACGCAAGAAAAAAAAGAAAAAATTCAAGTTTTGAAAGATTTCAACTTTAGATTAAAAAAGAAAAAAATCGCATTTCTATTTTTTATTTTTCCTTTCTCTTTTCCCCCCTCCCCTATTTATCCCAAAAATTTTATGTATTTTTTATATCAAAAAAATAAAATTTCTTTTTTAATTCACTTTTCACAACTTTTTTTTCTCATGTTGAAAAAAAATAAAAATAAAAGTGATTTAATTATTAATAAAGGCTTTTTTCGCGAGAATTTTACGAATAGAAAAACAAATTTTCTTTTTTTTTTCAGGGAGAAGAAAAGCTGAAAAATTCTTTGTTGCAAAAAAAAAAATGCTGATCTTCTCTTCAGGAAAAAAAGTCAACGTTTTTATTCTAATTGAAATTTTAAAAAAAACCAGAAAAATTCTGTTTTTATTTTTGTTTGAGTCAGCTGAAAAAAATCAACAAAAAAATCACGTTTTTCGCAAAATTTTCGAAAATAATAATTATTCAAATTCATTTTAATTAGTTCTAGAGGAGAAGGGGAAGGGGAGGAGCGATAATATTTCATTTTAAAAAGGGGTTCCATCGTCTACTAAATATACGTGGGGGAGGAGAACATTGAATTAAATATAGGGCTAATTGGGGAAGAACTTAATTTACAAACCCCTCCCTCTTCCCTTTCCGGCTTCACTTTGAGCTTACCCCCATTCTGATAAGAATAAGAAATTGTGGTTTTTTAAAGGCGCATACGGTGCTTTTCACTAACTGTGAAGCAACTTCGCTCCAGTGCACAAGGTCGCCCCAACACCTCTCTCTCATCCGCCGAAATTTTCCCATCAAATTACCGATAAAGCTACAAAGCTACTACGATAAAGCTACTACTCAGACGTTGTTTTAAGTGTTTTTTTTAAGTGGCGCACACGTAAACTCGGTGTCGCAAAAAAACAAACGGTAGAATGCGACATTGTTTTATTTTGTTGCAACTGCGCTCTATTGACAATGTCAAACATTTTTCCAAAGCGAGATTTTTTTGGCGCTAAAAGACTTGTTTTCAAATTGTAAACGATTCAAAGTTTAAAAGAATCATTTTCAATTTGGGTAAGAACATTTCCAGATTTGACTAAAAAAATTCCGGTGAAAAATTGAATGGAAAATTTCTAATCTTCAGGGTTTAATATTAATCGTATTAAATAAATATTTTTGAAACAAAGATCCTTCCTAATTAATAAAAAAATAATTTTAAAAAAACTGCAAAAAACTGAATAAATATTTGAAAAAAAACCTGCAAACATTTTTTTTTTTGTTATTTTTTCCCCATTTTTCCTAATTAATTCATACCGAATGATTATTCAAATAAGTGGCTAAAAGTGTTTATCTCACGTAGAAAAAATTTAAAAAAAAAAGAAAAAATTAGCGAAAACTTTTTTGGCGAACGGGTTTGAGAGGGGGGGGGGGGGGGGGGAAGGAAAAAGAATCTGCAAGAAACAAAAAAATAAACGAAGTTTTCAAAATTTTTTAAAAAGGAAGAAAAATTTGATGAAAGCAAAATTTTTTTTGTCGAATTCTGAAAACAAAACAAATTTAATTATTCAAAATTAGTTAGTAAAAGGGAAAAACAGCGCACATTTTTTGATTGGTTCAAACACATCGAAAATTTCAATTATTTTTCACTTTTCTCTGTTTCTCTCTCTCTCTCTCTCTTTCTCTCTCTCTCTCTGTTTCTCTCTCTCTCTCTCTCGGTTTCTATTCTTGATTTTTCCAGAAATTTTTAATTTCTCATTTTCCCTTTTTTTTTACTAAAAAAAAATAGAATTTATAAAAGGAAAGCAAAGAGCACAAAACAATAAAAAAAAATAATTGGATTGATCTCTCTCGATGGCTCTTCAAAAAACAACACTTTTCTCATTTCTGTTTACACCCGTTCGAAGAAAAATTGCTCTTTCCCCTCTCCCCCCTCCCCCTTTCCCCGGCGGTTTTTTTTTGCAAAAACTGTTTGTGGAGATTGGACTGGTCGAGAAAGATAGGTTTTTTTTCTTTTTTGGACAAATTGAGATTTTCAAAGGAAAAAAAAAACATTTTTTTCCAGTTTTTTTTTTGTTGAGTTTTTGAAAATAAGAGAAATAAATTTAAAAAATATTTATTTAGTCGCTTGCTTTTACAACTACAAACCACACTTATACGTATGAATTAAAGAAAAAGAGGATTAAAATATCTAAGATCCAATCAGAGCACGAAAAATTCTATAATCGGTAATCGGAGCACATAGGAAACGTTTCTCCTCATTACGATGCTCTTCCCACCTTGATCCCAAAACACAATTTTTACAAGAACAGTAATTCCCCCAAAAAATGCAAAACCATAGGTCCTGGCCGGGTTCGAACCGGCGATCTTCTGCGTGTAAAGCAGACGTGATAACCACTACACCACAGGACCCGATGATAGACATTTGCCTTGACAACATCACAACTAAATGAAAAACGTGAAGAAGAAAAAAAAAAGGGAACAGTTAGTTACTTGCTCAAGGAAATACAAGTTGAGTTCCTTTATTTTGATAAATGAATTATTTAAATGGATTTAATTATTTTCTCACTGAATTAATTTGAAAATTTTTTTTTTCATGATGAACTTCAGCTTTTACAAGACAAACAAAGCTTTCTTGACATTAAAAATATATATTATAAAAAAAATCTTTAAAAATATCTATAATTATATTTTATTTTTTATTTAAATACAAATTTAGTACATTTGTATTGATTAAAGTTAAAAAAAAAACAAGTTTTTTTTCTTTTTTTTATTTAAAATTGAAAAAAAGGAGAAAAAAATGTTTTTTGTCAAATTGAAGACGTCACAAAATTTTGGTGATTTCAAGTCAAAAAGAGGGGGAGTTTAAAAAAGAAAAAAATGATTTCAAAATATATGTGAAATAATGAAAAAATAAAGGATTAAAACACATTTCGTTTTCAAAGAAAAAAAAACAAAAAAGATTTTGTTGTACTTTTTTCTTTTTTCTTTTTTTTTGTCAAAAAAAATCCAGAAAAGGGGGGGGGGGAGCGATTTCTGTTTAAAAAAGGAAAAGAAAAAACGTTTGTGTTGTGAGCTACAGTAATCAATTTAAGAAAATAATGTTGAAGTTGTTGAAAAATGTGCGAAATTTTCTTTTTCTTTTTTTGTTTCTTCGAGTTTCGATGCTTAAAAGTCTCAATTTTCTTTTGTCTAAATTATTTATTATGGAAATGTGTTTTCACACACAAAACAAAAATGAGAAAATAAATGTCAATTTTTGACATTTTTCAACAAAAATTCCCAAAAAATGGACTAAAATCAAAAAAAAAAATTAAGATCGAGAATAAAGTAGGCGGGGGGGGGGGGGGGGGGGAGTGGACAGGAGGAAATATTTTCGGACATAAATAATCAACTGGAAAGAAGACAATAAATTAACAAAAAAAAATTTTTTTTTGACATTTTAAGAGAAAAAAATGAAAAAAAAACCTTTTTTTTCTCAAAATTGTTTTTTAATGGATTTGTGATTGGCGGGCGAAAAAATTCTGAAATTTTCAGTTGTATTCAATTCAAGTTTTTTTTAAAGAGGAATCTTAAAAAATAACTTTTTTTTTTTTGTTGATATTTTTTTAAATAATTTTTTTGTTGTTGATCTGTCACATTTCTTCTCATTTTCTTTATCAGTGAATAATCAAAGTAGTGATAAAAAGATAAGTGATTATTGTTGGTTTTGCACAATACGCAGCTTCAATATTTTCACAATAAAAAACTGGCTGGTTGATCTTTGATTTTTGATTTTTTTTTGGATTTGAAGAAAAAACCACTTTCGTTTCGAGACCCAAATGGTAGGTGGGAAGGAGAGAATGATAGAAGAAGTATCACCTTTGTGCATTAAACCAATTGTTTGATTTCTCAACTTTGATTTCTCCAAAGATCGTTCACTTTTCTTCAGATTTGAAAAATGAAAATTCCCGTTTCAAGACCCAAAAAGGAAGTGGGTGGCAGGGGGAGGTGGATCATAAAAAAATCAAATTCAAGTGAGAGCGTTCGCTTTCATTAAAATGGAATTTTCGTTTCAAGACCCAAACGGGAAGTGGGAGGAGGATCATGTAAAACCTCAATTTTTGATTTAAAAAATTGATCTCTCGTCTTTAATTTCTTCGAAGATTGTTTCTCGGATTTTCAGCCAATTTTCGTTTCAAGACCCAAAACAGGGAGAGGGTAGAGGGACTTTTAAAACTACTAGCCAATTCTAACCCTGACTTTTTGCCATTTCATAAAATTCATTTTTCGTTTCAAGACCCAAATAAACAAAGGGGGGGGGGGGAGAAGGGATCAAGAAAAGGAATCATTTTTTTTTGATTTTTGATAATAAAATGGTTGATTTCTCATCTTGAATTTCTACAAAGACCGTACGCTTTTTTTTTTGAACTTTTTAAACTATTTTTATCGTTTCGAGACCCAAATCGGGAAGAAAAGGGGGGGAGGGGGGTGGGGATTCATTTTGATAATAAAAATTCGACTGATTTCTCATCTTTAATTTCGTCAAAGATCGTTCTTTGAAAAACAAAACACATTTGATTGTTGGAATTGAAACACGTTTTAACCAACGACAAAAAAAAGGGAAAAACTTTTTTCTTTTTTTTTTGTGAATCACGTTGCTTTAAAAATACAGTGATGATTGAAGAAGAAAAAAGCAGCGGAAAGGTCAGGTAATTCATCACCTTTTTTATCTTGATATTGTAGATGTCTTCTTCTTCTTCTTTTTTTTCTCGAATTTTTTTTCAAATAAATCGTTTAAATCTTCGTACGATTCATTCAAAATTTATTTTTCAATGTTTTTGAATTATTCATTGATTCCAACTTGTTTTCAACCTTATTTTGATAATAAATTATTTAATTAATTAACTAATTGATTAATTAATGTTTAATCACATTATAGTTTGTAGTCATGTTAATTCAATCGATTTTCTTGATTTTGTTCAAAGCGAGGAAAATCCTTCAACAAATATTTTTTTTCTCTTTTTCCTACGTGCATTTTTCAATGATTTTTCTTTTCCTTCTTGCTTCTTTTCCGTTTTTTTTTCTTACGTCGATTGTGTGACGTCATTAGAAAAGCTCAAATTTCCATCAACGAGTAGGATCGAAATATCAGCAAAAAAATTTAGAGTTTGAAAAAAACGCTGCAAAATTCAAACTATTTTCTTTTTCG
This sequence comes from Caenorhabditis drosophilae, assembly GCA_963572285.1. NCBI lineage: Eukaryota > Metazoa > Nematoda > Chromadorea > Rhabditida > Rhabditidae > Caenorhabditis > Caenorhabditis drosophilae. The sequence continues at coordinate 5,952,094 of OY751564.1, read as the reverse complement.
TCTTCGTCTTCTTCATTTTTCGTTGCATCAAAGAACAACTTAAATGATTAAAAATGTTTCATTTTTGACACAATTTTCGATTAGAAAAAAAAATTTTTTTTTGAATGAAATTTGCGTTTTCCTCTTTTTTAACAAGAATCGTATCATTTTTATTTTTAAACTTCAAAGACTTTCGCTTTCTTTTCAACATTTTTCCATGTGGCAACCAGTAAGAAGCTAAAAAATGTATAGAAAATAGCGCTGAAAATATTGAGAGGAAACAAATTGTGTGTGTGTGTGTGTTGTCCAGTAAATAAATATATTATTTTTTCCCAAAAAAAAAAAAACATTTCTTTATCTTTTTGACTTGAGCTCATCACACAATTATAAACAGCTTTACCACTCACTTCTCGCTGCTTTTATTTTCCAGCAATTTTTACTCGGAGACAACAACTTCTTCCCCCTTCTCCCCTTTTCCTCATTGCTCCGTGTGAAGAAAAAAGGGGTAAAGCAGAAGGAAGAAAAGTTGCTCCTCTCCATCCAAATAAAATCACACGAAGAAACCGTGATGATAGTGAGAGATAGAGACGCAGAGCACATGCCTAGAGAAACTTCATTGGCAATGCCACTTTTTGTTCAGGGGCGAACTGCAAAAAAAAAAACATTTGCGCTTACAACAACCACAAACGCACATACGCACGCATGTTTTCTTTTTCTTTTTCTTTCCGAAAATTTAAAAATCAAGAAATTTAAGCTTTTTCTTTTCATTTTGTTTGTTTTATTAATAAAAATTTCACTTTTTTTTGCAAAAAGAAAAACAAATTTTCTTACAATAATTCTGTCTATCATTCTGATTTCTCAACGTCATTATCAATTGAATTATTTTTATCACTGATAAGTATTTTTGTATTTTATACACAAATACATAATACATATCTACATATTTATAAACTGTTTTCAAATAATTTGTTTGACAACATTTGTTTGGTTGGTTGCAACAATTTTCATCACGTTTTTTGAATTTTTTTCTTTTTTTTTTTGGTTCATTTGAAAGTGATAAAAAATTGGCAAAGAACGCGCATTATCATCGAATGTTTTCTTGAGAATTTTTATGAAGAAAATAAACTAGAAATTGGATTGAAACCAATTAACATTTTTTGATTTTTTGTCTCGCTGTTGAGACGTTATCAGAAAAGAAAAAAAACCTTTTTTTTTTGTTTTTTTTTCCAAGTTTCTTTTTGGTGTTCGCCATATTTAATCGATTGAAGTGTTTCTAGTTTGAACATTTGACAAAAAATAGACGACGTGCTTAAATAAAAATATTTTAAGTGGGAAACGTGAAAACTCGTGGATTTTATTGAGCTTCTTCCTATTATTTTTTCTTACCTATTTCACATTTTTTCGAGCATATGTGGATCCTTTTTTATGAGCTTCATACATTCTGTCTGAAAATTGGTTCAAATTTGTTTTTCTTTTTTATTTTTACAAAAATAAAGAGCAGTGAATAGCTTGTTCTCCAAAAAAAAAATGGCAAAGAGAAAGTATGACGTGGCCTAAAATTTTCTAGTCCTTAAAAAGTCGGCCACGATTTGTGTGTTTCTTGGCAATTGGTGAGCAGTTTGAATATTTCGAAAATAGAAAATCAAAACTGCTGCTTTTCAATAATGATGGGGAGGTAAAAACTTTTTTTTTCAGTTCCAATCAAAAAAGGGTTGATTTTTCTTCGTTGCTGCCGTTTTTTTTCTCTCGTTTTCTCTCTCTCTCTCTCTTTCTCTCTCTCTCTCTCTCCCTGTCTATTTCTCCATTTTTTCACTTCAATTTTTTCTTTTGATTTTCTAATTCTCTATCTCTTTCATGTTCTTTTCATTTCATTTTGAGTGTTCTTTAGTCAAAATATATATTTGTGTTGGCGGAATAGGACAGAGTCTTCTTCTTCTTCGTCTTCTTCTCTCTTCCTTCTTCTTCTTCTTCGTCGTTTTTTTTTCTCTCTTCCCCACCATCACCACCGCCACCACTACCGCTACCCTCCTACACCTCTTCCTCCTCCTCCTCCTCTTTTCTCTATCTTTATTTCTCTTCGGTTTTCAGTTTTCAAAAATCTTCTCATCGTTTCTCGTTTTTTTTTAAACCACGCTTTTACCTACCTGTTCTGCGAACTCGGTGAGCTTCAATCTATCACTTTCAATTTGTTCAATTGTTTTCTTTTTGGGAATTGTGTGGAAGAGGCAGGCAAAAGCATATATCAATTTGAATAATTTTAATCACTTTTCAATAATTCATTAAATAAATTAGTAAATCGTTGATAAAAATAATAGTTTTTTTTTTCAAAATTGAGTTTCCAATATATCAACTACAAATAAATATTTAAATATCAAAAAAAAAAAGAAAAAAAGAATCCCACGACACCATAACGACCTTCGTCCCAATAAATAAATGTCTCCTCGTTTTTTGTTTGTCTCTTTTTCTTTATAATCTAACCAATCCCTTGTTTTCTGTCAATTTTATTTTCAATTATACATTTTTTTTGCAGCTTACCTTCATTTTTTTTTCTGGTGAAAAATAAAAATAAAAAAAAAGAAAAAGTATGGGAGAAAGTTCTGGAATGGAAGTAATGTTGTCCGCTATCGCACCGCCGATTGAAGATGATTTTTTGTGGCAATTTGCTGAAAATCAAGGCCCTTCAATCAAAGAAGGTAAACGTTTTTTTTTTAAATTAATTAAGTATTTAAATTAATTATTTCAGAAGTTCTTGATTCGGCAGCTCAATCACCATCGTCATCACTTTTTGATGATTTCGATGAATCGTCGTCATCTTCACCATCGTTTCAATGTGATTCAGGATGTAAAAATTTTTAATCCTTTTTTAGAAAAAAAAAATCGAAAAATTAGGAATTTTTCAGGTAGTTCGTTATCATCATTTGATATAATGATGAATATGTTGCATGATCCAACGACTACATCGCTAAATCCTACAAGTGAAGAGCGAACAATTCCAACAAGAAAAAATGTTGTAGGTTAGATTTTTTAAATTAATAAAAAAAATATTTAAAATTTGCAACAAAACAATTCATTTTCAGTAAAACGACGAACTCGAGAATGTTCAATGATATGTTGGTTATTCCGAACATTGTTAACTTCTGAATATCGAGCTCTTCCATTGAACGCAGTTTATGAAGTTTTTGAGGAAACCGTAAGACTGATTTTCTGAACTAATTTATATTTCTCAATTTTTCAGCTTCATAATCAATCAAATGGACATGGTCGACATTATAGACAATCAATTCGACATTGTTTAATGACTTCTGCAGTTTTTGTTCGGGTTTTAACACCAAATGTAAGAATTTTTGAATTTTAACTAAATGATGAAGCGAAAAATACGATTGGTTTTTTTTCGAAAAAAAAACTATCAAATTACCGTAGAATAATGATAAGAGAACAGATTTTGGTGTAATATGTGCTCAAAACAGATGATATTTCATCTAATTCTCTTCCTTTTTATGATATTTTATCTATTATAAATATGAATTGAACGGAGAAGAGCAACACCACTAAAAAGTGTTCTTTGCACTCTAAAATCACTTGAAAGCAAAATAAATTTCAATTAAAAATGTACATAATTATATATAATTTTCCAAAATATTTTTAAAGTATAAAATTGAATAAAAAAAAATAAAAAAAAGGCATTTTAAAAAATGTCGTTTTTCAGTTTTTATCACCAAATTTTAAACGAATTTTTTTTATCAAAGAAGTTGAGATTTATTTAAATTTTCATTTTGCAGTGAAAGAAAAGGAAAAAGTCTTTGAAAAAAAAGGTTCTAAATTTTGAACATATCAAACGTGATTCTAATAATTAATTTTGATTCTAAATATTTGTTTTAAAAATTTTTTGTTAAAAAAAAGTAATCTTTGCACCTGTCCGCCGATCGATCCTCACCCGCGAATAGTTGCATTTTCTTTTTCTACAATCAGTTTGTGCTTACGTATATTTGTGAAAAAGAAAGAAGCTCTAACCAGTGATGAAGGATGGTTTTTTGAGACGAGAACAAATATGTGTGCTCTATTCGTCTCATCGTTTTCAATTATGTTTTCGTTTTGTCTTCTACGGGTGCTCGTATTTAAGAAAATAAAGAGAAGCAAACACTTAAATACACCAATGAAACTACAAAATAAAACACATTGTGAATAGGGAGAAAAAAATGCATTTTTATCAAACTATTTTTCAGCCAAGAAAAGATTTTCTGGTAATGAATGAACAAGGATCGTGGTGGACAGTTCATCCAGACTGTGAAATGGAGTGCGCTGAGCAGGTTTTTCGAACAGGAACAGCTCATCGATGCCCGCCAACAGCATCGATTCCAGCATATTTTTCAAGGTTTGTGTCTTTTGAAAATAATCTAGAAAAAAAGTCTCAATTCATTATCTTTTTTTTCTTTTCTCTCTGACATCTTATCACGAAAAAGATGTGCTGATTACACCAAAAAAAAAAGAAAAAGAAAAAACAGAGCGGAGCTTGAGAAAATCTATTGTAAAAACGTGTGTTTTTCTTGCAAATTGTCTATGGGGCAAATAAACTGAGTTATTTTACGAACGGATATATTCTGTCTGAGGATACGAACATTGTATATAAAGTAACAAATGTGAGAAAATGTCTTGAAGCTTATTTGAAATCAAGTTTAATGAATTTTCATCCTCGGAATTTTGTTATCATGAAAAAAAATCTATCTTTTAAATCATATATTTTTTTATTTTTATATAATCTCCAACCCTTACAACGTGTACTCTTCAAAAAAAAATATCATTTAACGGTTGTTCAAGAAAAAAAATGAAAATGTTGGAAAAAATAAAAAAGAAGAAAGAAAAGCAAAAATAATGTGTAAAGCTCGAGAATTTCAAGTTGTTTTCTTCAATTTCTCTAATCAAGAGAAGAAGAGGAATGTTGAGCATGAAAAGAAAATAAGCGAGGATCAAAAAAAAAAACACGAAGAATTGAATTTTCAGAGTTCGAATGGAAGAGGGAAAAATGTCGACGAATTGTGGAGCAGGAGGTGGTGGAGGAAGCATGTTGAGAAAATCATCGGCAACAAGTTCCGAGTGTTCGTCGAGTTCGTCATCGGCAGCCTCATCGCCGACGACGTCGATGACAAGAGGATTCAAAAGATTTGATCCGATACGACGAGTTTCCTATGCGAATGGAATCGACACACGACCAACGCCAACATATCGCAGATTTACAGGGTAAGTTTTTGGGTTTTTTTACTTTTGTTTAAGCATTTTTTAAAATATTTTTTTTTCTAGAGGCTTCATCGAAAAACAACAACAACAACAACCAAAAATAGTGAATCAGCAAGAATTATTGAATCCTCGATCAATTCTTTTAAATGATATTGTTATTGATCATGAAGAAGTGATTTAAACGTTTTTTTTTCAGATTCTCATCTTTTTTTTTCTTTTTTTTTCTTATTATTTTTATTGTTTAAGTGAATTTCTCCCGCCTAATAAATGCGGGTTATTAAAATGTTTTGAATGTGCCACATTAACTAAGAGAATTATCAATAACCATTATCAATTTTTTTCCTCAAATTAATAATCAATTTCTTTAAATTTAAAGAAGCCCAACATAAAAATTCGAAAAAAATGTCTTAAATCTCAAAATACGGTGTTTTAGTAACTTGTTTTGATAAATTTAAGTGTTTAGGTATCAGTGAAATTTGATTAGATTAGTTAATTTGTCTTATTAACACCTTTCAAGCATTTTTATTCTTTTTTTTTTTCGTTTTTAATCAACACCTTCTCCATCCCCACCCATCCGCATCGTTATGTGTTCCTGTCTGAATAAAAAATTCATGTTCGTATAGAATTTGGCTTGGCTTGGTGGGGGTGTTATTTTTTTAATTCACCGTTTTTTTTTGTTGAATTTTATCACAAATAAAAAAATACAAAAAAAAAGCGATAAAATCACGAATTTTGTTAAAAATTTTCAACAAAAAATTGGAATCAAATATTCGAGGACAGATGGTGAAAAAACAATAAAAAATCGATATTTTTTTTTATTTTTAAAATCCGAATTGAAAATGGATTTTTTTTTTGGATTTTTGGGGTTTTTTTTGTTAAAAATTTTAATTGGAAAAACACCTGAAATTCCTTTTTTTTCTGTAAAAAGAAAGAAGCCGACAGGTGAAAATTCAATATAAAAGTGACTGAAAAAAATGTGAAAAAATTGAGAAAAAATGAGATTTTCAAAATTAATCTTTTTAATTTGTTTAATTTTATTGATTTTTATTGAAAAAATAGATTTAATTAAATGCTTGAAACGCTTAGAGAATTCGGTTCAAGGGCAAGTTTTAATTGGAAAAAAAAAAACATTGAAAAACCAATTTTTGTTTGCAGTGAATGTGAAGGAGAAGCTTGTTTGTTGGTGAATAAATCAATTGATACTTCGAATCAAATTATTCAGGTTTTTAAATTTCACCAAAATGTTTCATCAACAATGCAACCTCGCTCTAGTGCACATTGTTTTGTGCCAAAACGATTTCGATAAAAATTTGAATTTTTTCGTGGACGCGCAAAAAAAGTGGCTTAAAGCCAACGTCGCAGAGATGATCAAAAACAAAAAAAAATTTGTCAATAGAGCATCATTTCACCACTGCTTAAAAAATCGTTTGCTCGATTATTTTTGAAAATATAATGGTGGCATAATTGAGGTGACTTCTCGTGCCTCAAGCGAGAACAGCAGTTGAAATTTTCAAAAATAAAACCAGAAATAACACCAAAAAGTGGTTTAAATTTTGCCGCCCAATCCCAAAGCGAAGTGTGCACTGGAGCGAGTTTACAACATGCAATTTTAGGATTGCGTAGTTGGAGTGGATTTTTATCAATTATCATCTGAACGTGATTATTATAATAATTCAATTTTTTATTGCAAGCAAGTCAAAACTATTCCAATCAATAATTAATTTTATTGATTTTTTAATTTGCAGTTCGGATTACTGTAATAAAAAAACTTTAATAAATTCAACAAATATCTCTATTTTGCCAATTATTAAATGTTATGATTATGACTCGACTCAAATCCGCCCATTTTTTTGCAATAAATGCTTTCGAACAAAATTCTATGTTTTTCAAAAAAAAAAAAAAATCAAATTTTAAAATTAAAAAAATATTTTCCAGCATCGAACTGAAAATGAAAAAGCAATAATTGATGGTTTTGGATGTAACTCATTAGAAGGATTTAATTCATTTCAAGTTTTGAAAAATTCAAAAATTTTTTTTCAATTTTTAATTACAAAAAATTATTGATTAAAGATTAGTTATAAACCAACAGCTTCTATGATTGTTTCCCGATTTTTTTCGAATTTCTTTCCAAATTCATGCTACAATTTTACAATTCACCCAATAAAAATGTATTTTATTTCCTGCCGCTGTGATTATGTGAGTTTTTCCAATTTGTTTTCTCATTTTTCTTCAAAATTTCAGTCATTTTGTAATGATCCAAATGAAGATTTTCCTTATTCTATTTCTCCTTCAACCATTAAATGTCATGCAGATGGTTATCAAAACTTATTGGGTAATGGAACCAATATTGGGAACCAAGGTATTTTTCTTCCCTCGGTGTCGTTTAACTTTATAACTGAAATGTTTTAAGAAGAATGTATGGGGCATTATTGTTTCTTAGCTCTAAATGCCATTCCAATTGTCTTAAAAGGTTGCATTTCAGCTAATGAAAATGGGCCGATTAAACTGAAGGTTTTGAATTTTTTTTGAATTTTTTTTATTAATTCATATTTAAAGATGGGTCATACTTATTTTGCCGGTATTGATTATTATATTTGTGATCGTGATTATTGTAACTCTGACGTTGTCACATCACAGGTAATTATCATCAATATTACACTGAATTTTTTAAATCAATTAAATTTCAGCAAGAATCTGCTAAGAAATCGACTGAAACTGAATATTATGCAAGAAAAAATTCTCAAAAAACTATTGTTTTTCATTTTTTGACATTCATTTATTTGATCTTTTTTCAAAATTTAATTGAAGGCTACTAATCAATAAAAATACTACGTTTTTAAATCATTTTCTGATATTTTTTTACAGGAATTGTTAGTTTTAATTTAAAAACACTTCTAGAAAATGATGAGAAACTAAAATTCTAAAAATGGGAAACTAACGCACGTAGAAAAAAACATTTAGTGGGATTACCCGGGAACTTAAATCAAATTTTTTTCGGAATATTTCAAAATGGATAACGAAATTGCTTTTTTAATTTTGATCACAGTTAAAGTGCTTCACGAGATATCATCGAAATTGGATCATCCAAATATTTGGCCAACGCCAAAAGTTTTGCTCGGACCATTCCAACATCCGCTTTTTTCGACGCCTGCAATCTTCCTTTTTTTTTAGATTTTAAATTTGAAAATAATTACTTTAATTGCTAAAAGCATGGTCGAAACTTGAGTTGCTGCAACAATTCCGTCTTCAAGAACAACGACAGATTCTTTAAGATCTTAAACGCAGAGAAAATTATACAATTTTGATTTTTTTAAAATTCGATTCAACTTACCGCGCCTTTCCATTCCATTCCAAATTCCAGCAATGAGTGCAGCTGAAACGTTCGGTGCACATTTATTTTCATTGTATCCACTGTAGGCAAGAAGGAGACCTAGAAAACGAGTTTTTCACTTAAAATGTTTCGTTCTTAAATATTAAAATTACCTTCTTTGTTAAAAAGCATTGCACCATGAACATCACTAGTGTTCACTTGTCCAAGCACATCTGTTAAAGCTTTTTGTTTTAGCATAATTCAAAATGAAACTGCAAAAAAATGTGTTTTTGATTAAAAAAAAATGATAACTAATAAAGGGTATTTTCATTGAAAAGGACAATGTAATGATAATGATAATTAAAACAAAAAATGATAAATTTTATTCCCGTTTATAATATAAAAAGAGATTCGAAAAAATAATTTAAAATTATAACAAAAATATGAGCTGATTGTTTAGTTTTTTTTTTTTTTTGAAATGTTTATTTAATTATTCTGTCCAACGGTGTTGGCATCCAGCTGCAGCACAAACATAATACAATCGCATTTCTTCCTGAAAAAAATGAGTTCAAATGTTTCTTTTTGCCCAACTTATTCATATCATACTTCAGCTCGTTTTGTTTGTGCTTGGAAAAACACCGCCAAATTTCCAGCGCATTTTGGGCATGGATGCTCTTCCGTTTTTGGTAACGTTGGATCGTGAACTATATCGGCAACAATTTGGGTGAGTTCACTGAAAAAAATATCGAATTTAAGAACTAAAAATGAAGCTTACTCGACTTCATGGACAAGTTTATTTACATAAATGCACGGATTATCGGCTAACTGAAAATATTTATTGATTTCTACTTGTTTAAGCTTAAAATTTAAAAAAAACCTCTCTATGTTCACAGTTCCGACATGAATACAACAAAACTCGTTCTTCTTTATCTTCTCTTGGATACAACATGTTATTACTGAAAAAAAGTGTTCATTTATAAAACAAAAAAAAAGATAACGAACCATTCTGGACAAAACTTGATTCCGACAAATCCTGGACCACTGCTCATTTTCTAAAAATAAAGTTATAAAAAAATAACGCTCATTAATGAGAAATAAGTAAAATATTTGTGGGGATAAAACCCGTATAAACAGAACAATCAATTGAAAAACGAGGTTTGATATTATATTTACAAAATTTATTATATTGTTTGAAATTTAAAGAAGTTATATACAAATAAATCATCTAATCATTACACTACTTGAAATTTCCCAATAAAAATCACATTTTCTTTCAATAATTACTTTAAAAATGTTTTTTTTTCCAATGAACGCGTAAAAAATAAAACGGAATAATCTGCATTAATAAAATAGCCAAACATGGCGGAATTTTCGAAGTTTTTCTGAGCATCAATTATTCATCCCAATTAACCCATCCATCTTCTTTTTTTTCATTTTTTGGTTTTGGTGTTAATGGCCCACTTGATTCTTCTTCGTCATTTGATGGAATTTCCTAGAAAAAACTCTTAATTAAACAGGTTCAATGATTGCGACATTTACCTCAACATTTTTATCGCTACAAACACTCCAATCGGATTGTGATGGGCTCGTTGGTTCATTGACCACTACTGCCGATGTTTCCGAAGATGGTGAAGACTTTTTCGACGATTCAGATGAGTTTTTGGCTGAAATTGGAACGTTTCTTTTCATTTCCAAACATTTGTTTAACCTTTTTTCGAAACATCAATATTTAATACTTCCGATAATGTTGATTTGTTCATTTCTTCTTCTACTTCAGCATATTCAATCGCATAGAAATATCTAAACCAGAACGTGTCGTGATCAACTTTTGAAGGAACGATTGTTGCAAAAAGTTGTCGAAGCGTTGGATTGTTAGCTAATAAAATATTAATCTCAGCATCATATTCATCTAATTTGAATTTAGAAGCCCAACGCTCATAAAATTCGCTTTTTTCTGGTTCCTTTGTATATGTTTCTTCTGATGTTTGTATTTCTGTCATTTTTTTCTGCAAATTATATTAATAAAAAATGGATAGTGAAACAGAAAAAATTACTTGAGATAAAACTGATTTTCTTATTTGTTTAGGCTTAATAGTTTCTGTAAAATTATCTTCTTCATTTACGGTATTTTCCATGGCTAAATTCTTCACGGTATCTGTCACAGTGTCAACAATTTTCGACATCCATCCAAAATTAATCGAATTGTCTTTTTTATTTTCCTCATCGTTTGGTTTTTCTGAGCTTTCTCCTGGTAATGGTTTTTCTTCTTCACTTGGTGTGACAAGTTTTTCCAACATTTGTGCTTGGTTTTTAACAATTGTTGCTGCATTACCAAGCCCTTAAGAAATCCATATTTTAAATATTTTACACTAAAACCAACCTTCTTTAGCAGCAGATGTTAAATCGTTAACTTCAGCAGTAACTGCTTCGCCCAAATCATTTAAATCCTTTTTAACGAGATCAAAAGTTGTTAATGTCTGGAGAAATCTTTTTTTAAAAATAAAAACTCAACATTTTTTAAACCTTCTCTTTTGCAGAGTTAAGAAAAGAAGCTCCCCATGACGAACTTTGATTTAACCACGAAGTAGCAGTTTCAAAGTTGGATGCAAACGAGCCTCCTGTCGATTCTTCTGGTTTTTGTTTGGCTTCTTCTGGTTTTGAATCAGTCATTCTTTAAAAAATAAAAAACTGAATCATTAATAATAAAAAATAATTTGAAAAATCGAATAGGGCAACACAATTTACGAGGAAAATAAACGAAAAAATGTAAATGGGAGCCACATAAAAGCAAATCACAAGAGAAGCAATTTGTCCAATAGAGCGCGCTTTCTAACAAAATTTGGCAATGACTTGCTTATAACGGATAATTTTATTTTAAGATAAGCACATACTTATTTATATATTTCTGCATATAAAAATTTTACATTCAAATTTTATCGAAAATCTAAAAAAATTAAAAACTTTTAGTGTAAAATTTAAAAAATTGAAATTAAACAAAAACCGAATTTTTAGTCTGTAATTTGTTGATAGTTGCAATGCACACAAATAAAAACACAGTACATATAACAAGTTATGTAAGGAATAAAAATAAATAAGCTTATGTTAATTGAACTGCTCCGAAAAAAAAACTTTAATTAATTCAAATAATATTTTCATTTTTTGTGTAAAATAAATTTAATATTAAATTATTAAAAAATTAAAAAACAAAAAGAAAGAAAATTTGACTTTTCAAATGTAAATAAAATTTTAAATGCATTTTTTAATAAAATCCCATTCTTATCTTCACTTTGATCTTAATTAAAAACAAAAAAAAACGCGACTATAACTAACAAAATTCGAAAAATCAACCATTTTTCAAAGAACAAAGAAAAACAGTGTAAAAATTCAAGTGCCAATGAAGCTGAGAGTAAAGAAGGAAGGTGAAGACATTTCAGAAAAAAAAATTCTTCTTATCTTGATTTGTTTTATGAAAAAATCTGCAAAAGATGGTTTGAATTACAGTTTTTTTTGAATTTCCCTCGCACTTTCAAAAACTTTTTTATTATTAAAATAAAACCTTTTTTGTTACTACGAGGGGGAGGGGGGGGAGAAGTTCTAGAAAATTTTTTTTAGGCTACAAACTTCAAGAAAATTAATTTTTGAAACAGTCTCTGAATCTCTCAACAAATGTCAACTATTTCCCATCATCAAATATTGTATTATTTTCAAATTCTCCTCATTTCGTATTCTATTTCTAAAGTTTCAGGGTATATCCAAATATTTGTCATTTGTCGACCTGTATTGTTGAAGAAAAAAGAAAAGAAGGTGGAGCAAAAGGAGGAAGAGTGCGCTGAGCACTTTTGGCTCAACTAAAATTCTATTGAGACAATAGCGTTTTGAAATTTCCCCTAGTAAATTTGTTTAAACAAATTCTTTTCCTTTTCCATTTTGAAAAAAAAATTTTTTTTAAAGTTTGAAATGGACACTCCTTATTTGTGTTGAACAAGTTTTTTTAAAAAATATTTTTAAACAAAAATAAAAATAATAAAAAATTGTCAGAATGACAACGGCCGAAATCAAAAAATCAAATTTTCGATTTTTTCAAAAATTACCAATTCGACTGATTTTCAGTGAGAAAAAAGTTTAAAAAAAATTAATTAAAATTTCTAATTTTTCAAATTTCAGAAGCCAACATTCATTTCTGAAATTGTGGATAAAAACAGCGGGTTCGTTGCGTTTTTTTAAAGTTTAAACTTTAAAATTTTTTTTATAAAGTCAGCTTTTCCTTTTTTAAAAAGTTTTTTTTTCTTCTTCCTCTCGTCTTCAAAATTTCAGTTCCAAAATAAATTTTTTAAATGAGATTTTTTGTTTCGATTGATTTGTACCGCCTTCTACTCCATCAAATATTAGTGCAGAATTGATAAGGAACCATTGATAGAAAACCAATTTTTTATCTTTTTATTCTTTCTTTCTGCTATTTTTTTTTGAACTGATACGTATTTAAAAAAATGCCTCGAAAAAACGATTCCTTGTGTTTAGATGATTATTTAAGCAGGTTTAAAATAAAGAAAAACAATTTTTTTTTGAATTATTAAAATACAAAAATTATTTTAAAGAAAATTAGCGGAACGAACACATATTCTTGAATGTGCGTGGAATCAAGAAAAAGATGAAGAAGAGGAAGAAGAAGACATTTTAAAAATCGATGAAATCAATCAAAATCAACCAAGTTGTGATATTTATGGAGACATTGGAAATCGTTCACCGAATGAATTTGAACAAGTTTTTCATCTCTCGTTTTCTGGTTATCAAAAGGAAACTCATTTCAGATTGGTCGAATGACAAGCTTATCGGTTTACTTTGCCTGGTTTATGCTTTTTCTATTTGCTCACATCCGGGAATATTTAACACGATTTGGTTTTGTTAAAGATTTATCGAGCAAAGAAAATCAAAAAATGAAGGTTTATACAAAAAAAAAATCTTCTTTTGAAATTTTTTCTACGAGCAATTTTTCATTTCCTGTCCAATTTTAAAGTTTTGTCCGGATTACGGACCGGTTAAGGCCTATTAAAGACCCGATGAAAGACTAATTTTATAGAACCAAATGCGCTCTATCGATTGAGACTAGTTTTGATCAATTGAAATCAAAACTGACTGAGATATGAATTTTTAAAAGTCCAATGTTACGGTTTAGGTTTAATACAAGCCTTGGCTGGTATATTAGGTTTAGGTTTAGGTTTTTAGGTTTAGGTTTAGGTTTTTAGGTTTAGGTTTAGGTTTTTAGGTTTAGGTTTAGGTTTTTAGGTTTAGTTTTAGGTTTTTAGGTTTAGTTTTAGGTTTTTAGGTTTAGTTTTAGGTTTTTAGGTTTAGGTTTAGGTTTTTTTTTTTAAAGGGAAAGAAGAATAAAACTAGAAAAGATGGTTTTTTGTCTAGTCAAAAACAATTACGACCAACCGTCTTATCACTTTTTTGTTTGATTTGGTGGAAGTTTTGATTTAAAAAAATCGAAAAAAAAAGTTTTTAATTGATGTTCCTTTAAAAAACTGCACTGTATCCACTTAAACTTTGATGAACTTTAAGCAAGAAAAACATTTATTAAACTTTGGTTAATTGAATTAATTTTTTGAGTTTTAAATATTTGGCTAAATATAAAAAAACCAAAAAAAAAAAATAAATTTTTACAATAAATGTGTTTTACTGTAGCACTTTGATAGCTGTGTATATTTCTCTGTGAAATCGGTTTTTAATTTATTTTTTTCAGAATTTTGTTCCGTTATTCAGCGATTTTGAAGCTTTTTATCAAAGAAATTGTTATATAAAAGTTCGAGATGTTTTTGAGAGACCAATTTGTAGTGTTCCAGGAGCAACAGTTGATTTAGTTGATCGAGTATCAACTGATGGAAATTGGACATATTCGTCAGTTTTTTTTTTGATTAATTTAAACTTAAATGGAAGTTGTAATTTAAGATATCCTGGAACGACAACAAAAGTAATAAATGTTGGATCGTACAATTATCTGGGATTTGCTCAATCATCTGGGCCATGTGCTCAATCATCTTCAGATATAATTGATCAAGAAGGACTTTCATGTTGTACAACAGTCCATGAAGGAAGTCGAACATATTCTCAAACAAAATTAGAATCTCTTATTGCTGAATTTCTTGGAGTTGAAGACGCAATTTGTTTCAGTATGGGTTTTGCAACGAATTCAATGAATGCTCCATGTTTAGTTGACAAAGTTTGTTTTAATTTTTAATTCAAACATTTTTTTTTTAAATTGATTTTTAGCATTCTTTAATTATTTCTGATAAATATAATCATGCTTCCCTTATTCTCGGATGCCGTCTTTCTGGAGCTTCAACTAAAGTTTTTGCTCATAATGGTATTTAAAATAAAAATATTTTATTGATTTTTTACATTTTTTTTCTTTAGATATGGAATCATTAAATAAAATTCTTCGTGATGCAATTGCTTATGGTAATCCAAAGACACATCGACCATATAAAAAAATATTAATAATTGTTGAAGGTTTTAAATTTAAAAATTAATATTAAAAAAAATTTTTTTAAATTAAGGAATTTATTCAATGGAAGGATCAATTTGCAATCTTCCTGGAATAATTGCTCTTAAAAAAAAGTATAAAGCTTATTTATATCTTGATGAAGCTCATTCAATTGGAGCAATGGGAAAAACAGGGAAAGGAGTTGTTGAATATTGGGGATGTGATCCAAAAGATGTGGATATTTTAATGGGAACCTTTACAAAATCATTTGGCGCAGCTGGTGGTTATATTGCTGGATCGAAACGAACGATTGATCATCTTCGTGTTTCATCACCAACTGGATATTATTCATCACCAATGTCACCACCAATTGTTCAACAAATTTATACTTCAATGAGTATTATAATGGGAAAAGATGGTACAAATGATGGATCAAAACGGATTGAAACTTTAGCACGAAATTCTCATTATTTCCGTTTAAAATTAAAACAAATGGGATTCATTGTATATGGAAGTAATGATTCTCCAGTTGTTCCTATGCTTATTTATTATCCAACAATGTGTGGGTAAATAATTAATTTATTTTCTAAATTAATTTTGAGAACCTAGATTTTATGGTCGTGAAATGTTAGCAAAAAAGATTGGATGTGTTGTTGTTTCATTTCCAGCTACTCATATGACAGAAGGACGTGTTCGATTTTGTATTTCAGCTGCTCATACAAAAGAGCAACTTGATGAGGTTTTATTTAATTCAACGTTTTTTTTTTAAACTTAATTTAAAAAAATTTAGGTTTTGGATGCTGTAAATGAGTTAGGAACAAAGAGTAGCAGCAAGTTTTCCAAAAAATCCCATTTATACAAATATCAAAAAATTGAATGGTAGCAACATCTAATTTTTAAATTTTTTTTCTCAAGGCGGGCATTTTTAATATATCTTTTTGAAATATATTTTTGCTTGCTTGTAAAAAATAAAATTATTAAAAAATTTTTTTTCCCGTTTTTAAAAAATCATAGAACTATTTTATCATTCATCTGTGTTCTCCACGGAGAAAACTGAGTTTCTCGTTTGAATTCATTTTCTTCGGTTTGATTCGAAAAACCGCTTAACATTTGACCTGAAATTAAAAAAAAATATTATTATTTTTTTGAATGATACAAGTCAAACCTTTTTTAAATTTGTGCCTTATGAAGGAAATAGCGGCAAAAAAGGATGCTGGAGCATATGGTGATCGACAAACAGACACCGGTGAATATGGATCAATTAATTGAAGACGAACGTTTCCAAATGTTTGCTTTCTGTAAAAGATAATTTTCAATTTTTGGTAGCCAATAATTTGCAAACAAAATCCACAATTTCGAAAATAAAAAAAAATTTTTAAGTATTCAAATTTATTTATTTTTAAAATATTATTAAATACTTAAAACTTTAAAAATACTCCAAATATTTTGGTGCAAAAAATCTGGTTTGAATTTTTTGGCTCTTAGTAAAAGCAATGAGAAAAATAGTTTCTTATATAGAAATTTTACAAAATTAAAAATTATAACTAAAATCTGTTAATTACCTTTTTAAAGCCATTCCCTTTTCGATATAAACTGCTTCTTTTGAAGGATCAAAATGATAATAATAATCAACGAATCGTAAAATTAATTCAGCAACTTCCATTTTATTATGAGATTCCCATTCTGATAAAATGATATTGTATTGTAGCGTTAAAATATTGGAAATAATTTACTGATTGGTTTTGGAGGATTTTTAATTAATTCAACAACTTTGTTAATTGACATTTCAGATGTAACAAGTTGAGGATTCAATTTTGAAAGAACTGGTAACACTGGCCATGGAGATAGTGCTTGTTCACTTTGAAGAAAATGAATTGTTAATAATAATAGATGATATGATGATAATAATCCATATTTGCTGTTTCGAATTTCTAATTTATCTGCAATTGTTTTCAGCCAAAGATATAATAAAGTGAATCGAGGATCACACTGAAACTCATGTTAAAATAATTTTTGATTTTATTGATTAATTTAAATACCATTTTATAGCATCTAATTAAATGCGTATTTCTGACTGCATGATAATTTTCTTCAGGGAACTGAATATCCATACTTAATCCTGATTTAAATCGAATTATTAATAAAGGAACTCTAAGCCGAGGTAGTTGAACTAATTTATCGATTGGTTCTCCTAATTTTTCGCTTTCTCTTGATAGTAATTTTGCAAAAACCGACATAAAATTTCTGAAAATTTTAAATGTTTTAGAAAAATCGATAATGATGAAAACGAACTGTTTAAAACTTGGATTTTGATGAAAATCCTTCAAAAATTTTTGTCGAGAAATCTCATTTTTTGGGAAAAAAACAAAATCATAGTCAGACTCTTTGTTTATAAATTTGGTGACCATTGAGCCAACCGTTACAAGCTCAGCAACATGTTCATTTAATACTGCTTTATTTAGGTTATCAAAGAATTGAAAAGCATTATCACACTGGAAAAGAAAATTTAAAAATTTTTAAATAAACTTAAAAGCTTACTTTTTTTAATGAATTTCTTTGATTGTTAAGCTCTTGAACTTCTTTATTCAGTAACTCCAATTTATCAGGGTATTTAGATTTAATTGAATCGACGAATGACAGAAATGCATGTCTTTTTGATAAATCTACAAATTGACATGAAAAATTTGAAAATTTGGAAAAAAAAACTTTTAGAAGAAGAAGAAGACGGTTGATTCGTACAATTTGAAGAACTTCGTGTAGAAAAATTTAGAAATTGAAGAAATAATTTTTTATTTGACTTTAACATTAGCTAGACTTTGATGTTTTCTTCAGATTTTACTTAAACATTAAAATGTAAAATTTTTAATTAAAAACCCAGAATGATCTGAAAAACTTGAGTGTGATTTGAAAAAAAAGAGCTTTTGAAAATAAAAAAGGAAATATAATAGTAACTTGTGCGCGTCAAGTTAAATGTTTCCCGTAAATACTACGTCTGCAATTTATATTGAGTTAAAGTGCGTACATAATTTTATTAAATAATTTTACTAAACATATAAATTTAAAATTTAAAAAGCAAGCTGATAACTTATTTTATGATTAAAAAAAAGAAAAAATATGCGTAAATATATTTTATTGTGCTTGCTAATTTAGGCCTGATTTCCACTTTATTGAGTCTTAAAGCTGATTTTCTAAAAAACCGTAATCAAAGTTTACAAAAGCTATAAAATCAGCTTCTTTTTTTTCCACTTGTCTGTATTTTAAAAATAAAAAATCACCATGTTTTGTACTTGTTCAGTTTTTAGACCTTTTTGAGTGTTTTGTGTGCTTAACAGATTTAAAAATAACAAATTTAACACCATCGCTCGAAAAAAAAAAACATTTTTAGCTTATTTTTAGTGTTTTTTTTAATAATTAAAAAGAAATTCCAAAAAAAATCTCAAATTTTTCATTGAAACAAAATTGTTGAGTGAATGAATTTTTTTGTTTTTGATGATCAAAAATTCGACCAAACATTATCAGACAAAATTTGGTACAAAATCAGGTTTTAATGTGATTTATAAGATGTCGTTGAAATAAAAATAAAAAACCAATTTTAGTGGAATTTTCGTTCATTTAAAAAATAACCAATCGTAGTCCTGAAGTTGTGTTCAAGCAAAAAAACATTCGACCATGTTAATTGTTCTATCGAATTATCATACAAAAATAATCATTGAAGGGAAAATATCATTTTTCGATAAAATTTGGCACTCTGCCCGAACGGGCATCGATGGAATTTACGTGAGAGAAGGTTCGAATCTTCAATAAAGATTTTTACGTGCTAATTCAAAAAAAAAAAAAAAACAATTATTATTTCCACTCTTCTTTTTTAAACTTTTGTAGTCTACTTTCGTATTTGAAAAATTGTTTTTATTATTGCGTCAGATTTAAATGTTGAATTGTAAAAAGACAAAAAGTGTCAAGTTTTAAAATTATTTCAAACATTATGGATTTTAACAATAATTCTGATGTAAATCTTACATCATCTCAGATAATTCAAAAAACCACATTTTTCTGTTATCTTTCAAATTTGCTACGATCAAACATTGAAAACAAAATAAAAATGCTTTCTTTTAAAAAAAGAAAAAAATCTTCTAATAAAATTGAAAATTTTGTTGATGATATTTGTTATGGAAAAAAAGATCATAGTTTATCATTAAAACAATTATCTTTTTCATCATTTCTTATCATCAAAACCGCCACGTGTGTTTATGAAAAAAAAAGAAAAGTGGGCGGCGCTTGAGAAGATAACAGTAGCTATTAAAGTTGTAAAAATGAATATTTTTTCGATATTTTCAAAACAAAAAAAGAAACATTTCGAAAAATGCAGTCTTATACAACTCGAAATGCTTTAAAAACGGTTGTCGAAAATTTTCGAAAACCTCATCAATTATTTATGTATCATCCGATTAAATTCGAAATTAATGGATTTTATCCCAAGATCAAAACTAATTTATATTCAAAAAATATTAATGGAACTACGTATTGGATTGCAAATATGACAAGTTCTCAAGAAAGGTTTGATTTCTTTTTTTGTATCCATTGCTGTTGCGCTCTAACGAACACCAATAAAAATTCATTGCGTATTACGATTTTAATGCATTGTGATGCGCAGTTTAAACAAATAAAATTTAGAACATTTTTTAAACGCTTTGAAAGTTGTGCATTAGAGCGATGTTGCATCAAAATAAAATAATAATTAAATTTTGCTTAAATTGCAGAGATCGTCAAATCTTAACACACGATGGAAAATTTCGAGAAGATGATTTTCTTCAAGTTTTCGATGAAGTCTGCAAAAGCTTAGGACTATTTGTTGGTCAAAATATTCCATCAACAATTGCTGAGCAGTGTTATACAACAGCGGTGGGTCTTAAAACGAATTATTGGATAAAAATGAGAAGGAGTTTAGATAAAAAAATATTTAATGAAAAATAATATCAAAACAGTTTTGAAAAAAAAATCGGCACATTTTTTCGCAATGACAGAAACACAAATGTTTAAATATCGAAATTTTGATGATGGAAGTTTACCGATTGGATATTCGATTGGTAAATTATTTTTTTCGAAAATTCAAAAAAATTTTTGTGGATTCAATTTTTAGAAAAAGCTGATCCTTCAAAACATGTTGATCGAATTGTTGCCTCATCCTCATCATCAGAAAACGAAAATGTAGATTTAATATGGTAAAAATTGTATTTGAAAAAAAAATATTTGAAATATTGATTTTTAGTGAAAAGCTGCGACGATTTCCAGCTTTATTTGTTAAAAAAGGTGACGAGTTAGCCGGATTTATCTCATCAGAATCACACGGAGCTTTAACTAATCTTCATGTATTTGATGTTTGTAAAATCAATATTAAAAAATCAATAAAAGTTCAAAATAATTGTTTTCAGAAGCATCGAGGTCAAAATCTTGGAGAAAAACTTGAAATTGGTGCCGCAAAAATGGCGATAAAGTTTGTGGTTTTAATAAAAAAATTTTTTTAACATTAAAATTTAAAGATCTGGAATTCGCCCTTGTAAATTTATTGATACAACATATGATTCTTATCTGGAAAAAACAAAAAAAACGAAATTGATGGATATTGTCGAATCAAAAGGTCAACCAATTATTGTTGATCAAAATACTTACACACCAACTTCAAATTTTGCAACAATTTAATTATTTTTTTAATTTTTTATTATGTAAAAATATTAAAATATAATATTAATAAACTTTTTAATTAAATTCTATTTTGTTCGCAAGAGAATGCGCCAGCTTTACTAACAAGGAAATCGAGTAGAAATAAGTGAAAACGTTTAAAAAGTTTTTGGTTCAGAAAGAAAAATGTGAATTATTTCATCATCAGGCGGGTAAGAAAAAAGAAAAAAGAAAAAAGGTCGTTATTAAAAATGAGAGATAGCCATAAAATATTAAAAAAAATAAAAATCTTAATTTTCCTTATGAGGTTATCGTCACATTAGAAAACTACAAAAATCTGTATTTTAGAATATTTTAATTTATTTATCAGCTTCTTTTGAGAAAAAATGCATTTAAAATAATTTGTTTAATACAATTTTTAAATAAAAGTTCTAAATGGCCTAGGAAAACTTTTAAATGGCCTAGGAAACCAACATAAAGCTTTTAGTGTGTACTTCAGGCGGAGAAAACAATTTTTATTTTATTTTATTTTAAAACCGATTCGCTCTTTTTTCAGATTTTCAATGAGAATTTTAGTAAAAACTGAATTGATAAATAATAAAAAACAATTTTTTCATAATTGTAGTCGAAAAATTAGTAGGTAAAAACAAGAATAATTAAAATGAAAAAATAATTAAATTTAAGTTCATTCAATATCGATACAGTAACAGAAAATTATGAGCAAAGAACTAATTTTGCCGCAGCTAATTATAGAAAAAATGGTAAGTCATTTTTAAAATTTTCTATTTAAAATTCTCATTTTGTTCAGGAGAAACATTTCGAATGGTTTTACCACCACCGAATGTGACTGGAAAGCTTCATTTAGGTCACGCATTAACAGTTGCTATTGAAGATTCAATATGCCGACATGAAAGAAATAAAGGCAATAAAGTAAATAATTTATTGAAAACATTTTTTTTAAATATAAAAATCATTTTCGGCTGAATGGATACCCGGCTTTGATCATGCAGGAATTGCAACACAAGCAGTTGTTGAAAAATTGTTAGCAAAAAAGGGAAAAAATCGACTGAATATGAAAAGAAAAGATTTTATAAAAGAGTGCCAAAATTGGAGTGAAATGTAGAACATTTTTCAAATAAAAAACATTTAATTCATAATTTTTAGATGTTCAACAGAAATAAAACAACAACTATCTCGAATCGGAGCATCGTTAGATTGGAATCAGTCATATTATACCTTAGATCCTCAATTTTCATCAGCAGTTAATCGAGCATTTTGTCAATTGTATAATGAAAATTTGATATATCGAGGAAAGCGAATTGTTCATTGGTGTCCATCATTAACATCAACTTTGTCATCACAAGAAGTTGAATTAATTGACGTTCCTTCAAATGGAATAATTTCAATACCAAATAAAAAAGAATTAGGAGGCAAACGAAATATCAAATTTGGTATAATGCATCTGGTTCGTTATCGATTGAATGATTCGCCAAATCAATATATCGAAGTTGGTACTACTCGGCCAGAAACTTTATTTTCTGATGTTGCAATCGCTGTACATCCGAATGACTCAAGATATTCGCAATTTATTGGAAAAACTGTTGAATCACCCGTCATCAAGGGAAAACATTTGTTAGTTATTTCAGATGAAGCAGTGTCAATGGAAAAGGGAACAGGTTGGTGAACTTATTATATTAAAAATAATAAAAGCTTAATATACAGGTGTTGTCAAAATAACGCCACATCACGATCCTTTAGATTATGAAATTTGGTCAAGAAATCAAGAACTTTTGGAAAATGTCAAGTCGTATTCTTGTATTGATGAAAATGGTTTAATGATTAATTCATCATTTGATCAAATGGATAGATTTGAAGCTCGAGAAAAAGTTTTTTTTTCTGGATTCAAAAAATAAAATCATACCAACTTTAGGTAATTGAATACCTTAAAACAATAAATATGTATGGAGGGATTGGAAAACATTCAAATCCAAAAGTGAATATTTGTTCAAGAACTGGAGATGTCATTGAGCCTCGCTTAACGGAACAATGGTTTTTAGACTGTAAACAAATGTTCAATGAATCAATAAATGCCATTCAAACTGGAAAAGTTTTAATTTAAATCAAAAATTTTGAAAAAATTCCAATTTTTTAGATCAAAATATTCCCAAAATACCAAGAGCATCGATTAATTGATTGGTTTTCAAATGATGAGCCATGGTGTTTAAGTAGACAGTTATTATGGGGACATCAAATTCCAGCTTATCGTAATTT
This sequence comes from Caenorhabditis drosophilae, assembly GCA_963572285.1. Lineage (NCBI taxonomy): Eukaryota > Metazoa > Nematoda > Chromadorea > Rhabditida > Rhabditidae > Caenorhabditis > Caenorhabditis drosophilae. Next base: position 5,929,145 of record OY751564.1, on the reverse strand, counting down.
AAAAAAGTGAAACAAATTTTTTTTTTAGTTTTGATTTTTTTTTGAAAGTTACAGTCCTGAAAAATGGACAATTGCTGAAAACGATGAATCCGCTAAACAAAAGGGAGGAAATAATTTGATTCAAGATAATGATGTTCTTGACACTTGGTTCAGGTACAATAAAATAATTTAAAAAATCAAAATCAGAAGAACAGCTCATCATTAGTGCCTCTTGTCAAAAATGGATGGATGCAAAACGAGCAAAAACAAACACCAGCACTAAACTTAATGGAAACTGGTTGGGATATTTCTGGATTTTGGGTGGCTCGCATGATTGCGATGAATATAAAGTCCTTAATTTGTTTTTCTTTGTTTCGCCAAAAAAAAAAATCAATAAAATTCAGGTTATCTGGAAATGTTCCATTTGAAAAAGTGGTTTTACATGGTTTAGTTCGAGACGGTGAAGGAAGAAAAATGAGCAAATCATTAGGAAATGTTATTGATCCATTAGATATTCTTGATGGAATATCAAATCAAAAAATGGTTGAACGAGTTCGAAATAGCTCTTTGTCATCTACTGAAATTGGTAAAATTTGAGAAATTTGGGAAATTTTTAATTTAACCTTTTAGAAAACGCTGTTAAAAACCTAAATAAACGTTTTCCACATGGAATTCAAAAATGTGGTCCTGATGCATTGAGATTTGCCTTATTAAAACATGATGTTTTATCAATGGATGTTTCAATCGATATTTCCAATGTTTCTCTCGAAGGCCTTAAATTTTGCAATAAATTGTGGAATTTAGCTGCCTACTATGATAAATTAGCTGAGAAATGTGAAGTATTGAAAGATGTTGACTCAGATCGATTAGTTGTAAGTTTTGAGGTTTCGGAAAAAAAGCAAATCTTTTTTAATTGTGTTCAGGACGAATGGATAATGGCAAGATTATCATCAACCATTAAACAAATCGATTCGCACATGTCAAATTATTCTCTTCATTTAGCACTCTCAACTCTTCATCAATTTATCACCACAGATATTTGTGATATTTATTTGGTAAAGCTGAAATAAAAATAATTTCCCAAATACTAAATTCAATCAAGTTTAGGAAACAACAAAGGAATCATTATGGTCAGATGATTTAGTAAAAATTGCACAAATACGATCAACCCTTCAGCGAGTTCTTCAACCGACTCTTGTTCAGTTATCGGCATTTATGCCATTTGTCAGTGAACATCTTTATGAACGAATATTTTCAAGAGAACCTGGATCAATTCTTTTCGATGTGGTTAAGGTTAATAGAATATTAATTTTATTAAAGACATCGCAATGAATTATAGCCTTCATTATTTGTTTTTCATCAAAATGAGGAATTGGAAGAAGCCATGAAAATGATAACATCAACGATGTCAGCAGTTAGATCGATCAGACAAAAATTAGAATTATCGCCGAAATTGATATTCACAGGTTTGAATTTTTTTAAAAATAAAAGCGGTGAACTTTATTTATTTTTAAAGGCATTCTTGATATAAATGAAAATATCGATTTAAATCGTCAAGAATTTCTTCAATTAGCTCAAGAAGTCACCAGAGTTTGTGGTTTAGAAATAGAAAGTGTTTGTTTGAACTCAAAATCAGACGACATTGGTAAAGAATATATCGCTTGCCCAATACCAGGACAAAACGCGAAACTTTGGTTAAAAATTGACGATGCTCATAGAAAAAAATTCATCGAAAGTCTGAAAAAACAATACGAAAAAATTGAAGGAAGAAAGGAGCAGTTTTTGAAAAAAATTGAAAATTACAAAGCAATTTCGAACAATCCAGAAGTAAGTTTTCAACTGTTTTTTTTTAGAAACTCAATAAAAATTATTTTCAGACAAAAAAATCATCTTTGGAGAAAATAAAAAGAAAACAAGAAAATGCACAGAAAGTTGTTAATAATACGGAAGAAGAATTAAAAAGAATCCAGAAATTAATAGCGAATCAAATTTAGAAAAACAGAAATAGATATTTTAAAGTTTTTTTTTAGATTTTCATTTTGTTTTTTGTTATAAAAATTTTTTTAATACAATTTTTTTTTAATTTTCAAAATGTTCACCAGCATTTATTTTATTTAATTAGTTTTTATTAAATTTTTTTATTTTAAATAATATTTATGAAATTCAGATGAACATCGAAAATTCAGAATGGGTTGTAATGATAATTGGATTGGTTCATTTATTATTAGCACCAGCGACAAAAGTTGAAGAATCGTTTAATGTTCAAGCAACACATGATTTTTTATTCCACTTGCCTACGAATTTGAGTAATGTAAGATTGTTTTGCTGTTGCTCCTTTAAAAAAAAAAACAAGTTTGTTACAGTATGATCATTCATCGTTTCCTGGAGTTGTTCCGCGCACATTTTTTGGTCCGATTGTCCTAGCCATTTTATCCTCGCCAATGTCATTCATTTTCCGGTTTTGGCGGATTCCGAAAATTTGGCAATTAATTTTAAGTACGTTTCGAACTTTAACGGTGCGCCGAGAAAAAAATAATCTTTGACAGTTCGCGGAACACTTGGTTTTTTGAATATTTTGACATTCCTAAATTTTTGCCGAGCAGTCGAAAGAAAATTTGGAAAAGAAACTGCGATTTTTTTAAGGTTTGATTTGCCATAAAGATTTTTGTAGATTCTAAATGTTTTTTTTTTTCAAATTTCCACAAAAAATTTTAGATTTATTATGATTAGTCAATTTCATTTTATTTTTTATTCTTCACGTCCTTTGCCTAACACATTTGCATTAATTTTTGGTAGCTGAAAGAAGAGTTTTTTATATTTTTCATTTGTCAAAAATTTGCAGTTCTTATTGTGCTTGAAAGAATTCTAGACAATCGCATCGAATCAGCTGTTCGTTGGGCGACCGCTGTTGTATTTTTATTCAGGTTTTGTTATTTTTTTTTCACCTCAAATTGATTTGGAAAAAATATCCAAGCTTCAGATGTGAACTAATTCTATTGTTTGCTCCCCTATTTTCCCAATTTATTCTGAATGGTCGTCTTCCATTAATTGGAAATGATGGAGCAATTACGAATGGAATCAGAACAGCAGCGACGGTTCTAGGTTGGGAGAAAAATTGGTTTTGGTATTCAATGTGTTTGTTTTTTTTTCAGCAATTTCGATTCCAATTGATTCATACATGTGGGGAAGAGTGGTTTGGCCTGAAGGCGAAGTGGCATTTTTTAATGTCGTTGAGAATCGAAGTCACGAATATGGCGTAAGATTTCCGAAAAATTAAAAAAAAAAGAAGCCAATTCGAAAGTATTTCAGACATCACCGTTCTTTTGGTATTTTTATTCAGCTCTTCCACGTGCACTGATCCTTTCGATTTTTTTTGTTCCACTTGGACTATTATTGGATCGCCGTCTTCGCCAATTGATCATTCCAGCATTGATTTTTGTGTTCTTTTAT